>OY987217.1:22385666-23004516 GCA_963920805.1 Primula vulgaris | reverse complement strand
GGTTTTAAAGAGTCAGAGTTAATTTAGTTAGGAACCAGTCAGATCTTCCTAGGATACTGTTTTATTTCCGCCGTTAATAAGTTTCTAAGATTATGATTTCCGATTCCTGTTTCTTTAGTATCGAAGACTTTATTTGAATAAGTTGCTATCGATATTTTGAGTTTCATTTTAGGTGGTGGTTGAGATATTCAAAAATAAGAACGAATGTTTGAATTTATTATATCATAGTCTAAATTATTAATTTAATTACTTTTTAAGTTCTTGGCATTCGTCTACCACGTGTTAGTCGGCCGTCTAGCACCCTTAGGTTCTGAGTTGTTGCATCTGCCTCTTCCTACCCACTCGATGCCGTACTCCTCCGGGCATGGCGGCAGCCTAAGTTTATGCAGGGACTGTTATTGTGAATTAGATAGACTTACTTTTTAGTTTGTTTCACTTTGATCATATTCAAATATTTTATAATTAGGACTTAAATTGTTAAAAGCTTTAAAACTTTAAAAAGATTTACAATTTTGTATTAGACTGTTATAATAAAATACTCATTAGACTGTCTAATAAATTACTCATTGGTGAATTAGATTGTTAAAAAAATTATATTAAATTGCCATTTTGTTTGTATTAGAGTGTCAAAAAAATTGTTTTATTAGATTGTCAAAAAAATTACTTATTAGTGAATTAGATTGTCCAAAATATTGAATTAGATTGTCAAATTTTTTGTATTAGATTGTCAAAAATGATTTATTAGATTGTCAAAAAAATTATATTAAATTGCCAAAAAATTGTATTAGACTGTAAAAAAAATGATTATTTTTTGTTTTAGATAGTCACAAATGTTGTATTATATCGTCAAAAAATTTGTATTAGATTATCAACAATTTTGTATTAGATTTGTATTAGATTGTCAAAATGTTGCATTAGATTGTCAAAAGTTTTGTATTAGATTGTAAAAAATGTTGTATTAGATGTCAACAAAATTGTATTGGATTTATCAAATATTTTGTATTAGATTGTCAAAAAAAATTGTAATAGATTCTAAAAAAATTATATGAGATTTTCAAAAAAAAACGTATTAGATTGTTAATTTTTTTGTTTTAGATTATCAAAATTTTTGTATTAGATGTCACAAAAGTTGTGTTAGATTTGTCAAATATGTTATATTAAATTGTCAAAAAAATTGTAATAGATTCTGAAAAAAATTATATTAGATTTTCAAAAAAATCGTATTAGATTGTCAAAAATTTTAATATTATATTGCCAAAAAATTGACTAATATTTTAAAAAAAATTGTATTAGATTGTCAAAAAATTGTATTAAATTACAAAAAGAAATTGTATTAGATTGTCTATTATCATTAAAAATATCGTATTAGATTGTTTATTAGATTGTGAAAAAAAGTGTGTTATTGTCAAAAAAATTATATAACATTGTCTATTATATTGTCAAATAAATTATATTAGATTTTCAAAAAAATTGAAAAGCCTACATTTTCATGGTAATTTGATTTGGTCAGTTATTGTTGCTGTCTTACTGATTTTTTTTTTTTTATTTTACTTTTTCTTCCAAGATTATTGAGATGAAGGCAATACTTTTTTGTTATTGATACTGTAACGACCTTAAGTGAGGGTATTAGCTAGGTTGTCTTGTTAGATCAGTTTTTGTTTATGAACCAAAATTCAGCTGCTTGGTAATATTTGTAGTGGTGATAGGTTAAAACTGTCAGATAAAGACTAGTTCTCTGGAGAAACTCAAGGGGTCCAAACAATTTAAAATGGTAGACTTTAACTCTATAATCATGCATGTCGATTTTGGAGATATACGCTTTCATGATGATGCTGAGGAAATTTGTATTTATTAAGCTAATTATTATTTTGGGTGGTAATGGTATGTCTCTTATCAGTTAATGTTTTTTTTTTCTATTTTCAATAGTTATTAAGCATGTGATTTGAGAAAGTTCCTAAATATATTGCTCTTGTGTATTTTGAGTTATTGTGTAAATAATATATTTATATTTTAATTACTAAAAATATATTTATATTTATACGACTATGTTTCAAATCATTCAGTTTTTGTTTTATATGAAAGAAACTTACCTTTAAAATTATTTATTCCAAAGTTAGGTTTAATCTTCTTGAGTATTAAAATTCTATGATAAAATATCACATTACAAAGAAACCAAGGAGACCCACTGTTTTTTTTTTAGAAACTATGGTGACGACTTTGATATTTATATAACCATTTTTATTCTAAACGCAAAGTGTAAGTTATGGTTATACTAATAAACACAAAATTTCATTCACTTTTTTTCATTTACTAATTTCTACTGTCTATGAGTAACCTATAACGGTTTTGCTAACAAATATCTCGGGTATCGGCTAAGCAGTACATGTTTTCCAAAATGAAATTATAATTTAATATAAATATTAATATTGTAGATGTTCATGTTGAGTTACCACTAACTTTAATCTTGTTAAAAAATTATTAAATTTAACAAGAACTTTAACTTTAAAACACAATAATTAAAAATCCAAACAAAATTATTTAACTCTATTTGATACTATCTAAATTTAAGTATTATTTAAAAATAGTAAAAAAAAATCAATAATTTTAATATATCTTATTTTATATATTAAAATTATATAAAAATAAAATTACAAAACACACGCATAAATGTAGATCATTTGATTGTTTTAATTTCATCAATTAGATGAAACTATAGAATATGTGAGTGCACTATGAACTAGGGGTGGACTTTTTATACCGATTTGTACCAACCGATCGATTTTCAAACCGAACCAAACAAGTTGGTACCGAAAGTTCGGTATACCGACTTTTCGGTACGGTACAACCGAACCAAACTTTAAAAGTCGGTTCGGTTTCGGTATCCATTTCGTATGTTTGGTATAATACCGAACCGAACCAAACATTAAAATTATAAAATATATAGAAATGTATACATAGTTATAACTTACAAATAAATTGTCTTATAGTTTATTTTAATTTTCTTACGACTTAATTTCCTATATACGAAGCCAAATACAATAATTTCGTGTTTCTCCATTTTCTTGTCTAATATTTTAAAAGAAGCCTTATTTTATAAGTGTTTACTATTTTAATCAAATTCATAATAAATGTAGCAAATATAAGAATAGTTGTACACGTTTTACTTTTTACAAACTTTTTTGCTATTCTATTGTTATCAAGAATTATCTTTTAATAATAATAATGTTTCGGTATAAAACGGAAAAGCGAACCGTACCAACCGAAAAAGTCGGTATACCGAACTTTCGGTATACCGACTTTTTCGGTTCGGTTATGGTATAATTTTTTTCAAACCAAACAAGTTCGGTTCGGTATTGGTATATGGTCAAAAAAACCGATACCGTACCGAAGCCACCCGAACTCTAAAAAAAATTCATATAATAATCTACTATTTTTTTTAGCAGCAACTTGTGTTTTACACTCCATCAATTCAATATGACCATCGGATTGTTTATTAATGGACGATTACAAATTATTCATGGATTGAATAAACTAGATAACTTTGTTAATATTTTACACTACTGTAAGCCTTAAAATTAACATGCATGCATGTCATTTAAAACATAATTAAGGGATAACATGTCAATATTTAACAAGAAAAAATTAACAAAACTATTGTGTATGTGTTAAATTTGTTCATCTCTCTCCTAAAAACATACATTTTTTTTTATATTCTTTCACTTTACAAAACATAGAATTTTCTGAATTATTTAAATGATAAAAATTGACTTGGTAAATATGGGCACTAAAATTTTAATTTTCAACCCATTAGAAAAAAAAAAAAAAAGATTGAGAACCTGGAGACTACATTAATTAATTAAAATTATTTATCAACAATTTTTTTTACAAAAACTGATTAAAATATATTGTCAATCAAATCGAGACATTTTATCAACCATTAACTTTCCAACCCAATAAAAACCCCAAAAAAATGAAGAACCTTAATGGTTAACTGCCCGAAACTTAAATATTAATTAAATTTTAAGAGAAAATTATTTGTTTTGATCAAAACGGGACATTGTACCGTTTTTTAACTTTTCAACCTAATAAAAACCCAAAAAAAAAATGAAAACTCTACTGAGACTAATCTAAAATTAAATATTAATTAAATTTAAAAATATTGATAAAAAAATGTTTTTAATCAAAATAAGGCATTGTAACGTTATGCTGTGACGGACCAAAAATACAAAATTTTAAAAACTTGCATATACTCCCGTTAAAGTTGGTAAATGTGGGATGTTGGATGCATTTATGGTTATTAATCGTGTGTTTTTCAAAATTAAATCATTTCATAAAATAATTCCACATGTCATGTTTTATATGGTTTTTTGACACACCATA
The DNA here is from genome assembly GCA_963920805.1 of Primula vulgaris. Taxonomy (NCBI): domain Eukaryota; kingdom Viridiplantae; phylum Streptophyta; class Magnoliopsida; order Ericales; family Primulaceae; genus Primula; species Primula vulgaris. Next base: position 23,000,136 of record OY987217.1, on the reverse strand, counting down.
TAAGCATCATTAATTGGTACACCCGGTTCTTGACGGTGTTTCTCATTAGTGTGAGACTATAAAACGGGAAAAAAAATAAGGCCGACATTTTAAAATTTGTCACATCATTTCACTTTTTGTATTAAGACTATTGCCTTTTTTTTTTATCTGAAACAACAAAACTAAACTAGTAGGCATATGCCTCAGTTAGACGTGGTCTGATGGATGTTGTATGAGATACTTTGTTCGATGGACGTTGTCTGATGGACCTGCATTATAAAATAATGTTTGATTTAATGAGAGTCAAAAGCTGTCACAAGTCTGTCGCTAATTTAAAAAGCTGTCAGTAATCTGTCGCAAATTGACTAAACTGTCACAAATCCGTCACAAAAACCGTCGCTAATAAGCTCGTAACAAAAAATACCGCCACTAATCCCGTCGTTATTTCGGTATTTTTTTGTAGTACTGGTTCGATGGACGGTATTAATTTTATTTTATTTTTCCACCCAAAACACTTCAATGGAGGGGGGTTAGACAGACCCCGACCTGTATATAAACATATAATATTAATCCGTACGTAAGAGGCGGACATAAACCAAAGCTCCTAAATAAATAATTGAATGCATGATATCTAGAGAACAAAAAATGAAATCTACGCAACTGTGACAAATAATAAGTGGACACATGAAAATAAAAATTCAATGTCATCGTCTGATCTGAGTCATCTGTCTCGAATCCAATGCAAGTATCCCCTTGATCGTCTGCGAAAGAGTACTAATATCATGAAAGATCTGATCAGTCTCATACGAATACGTCCAGTTTGCCATGAAATTTGCCGCCTCGTTCGCCTCTCTAAAGACGTGCCGAACTAATACCCACATGCGTGCACAACTGACGTATACGAGTTAGAGTGTAATTGTGCTCTCATGCTTCTAAAGCCGTTGAAGTCATCCAAGATACCACTTTCGTAGAATCGGACTCAACCTCTAAGCTATAGAAACCCATATCGGACGCCATATCCGAACCAATCAAAATAGCATGTACCTCAGCGAAAATAATCGGTCTCGGTCTAATAAATCTACCGAATGCTCTAACTACACGACCATACTCGTCCCGAAGAATACCCCCTTATATAAAAATGTCAAATTTTATAGAATTATTTTGAACAAACAGTTGAGAAAAAATCAATTAAAAAAATATAATAAAAAAAACAATTAAGAATTAAAAAAAAAAAACAGATAAAATAACCAATATTTATGACCAAATAAACTGTGTAGTGACTAAGCTTGTGTACTGACTAAGGTGACACGTGTTTAACGACAGTGAAAATGACACGATAATAAAAACACACTGTAATCCATTTCACCGCTCACTTCATAAATAATTTAAAACAAACTCCAAAAAAAAGTTACAGGAAACCAAAAATGGAGGCAAAAGAAAAGAGCAAAAAAGAGGAACCACCTCTTTCTCTTTCACAAATACTTTTATCTACTAACAACCCTTTTGCTTCTTCCACCAAGGTATATATTTCATTTATACTTTATCATATATATATTTAGCTGTTTTATATTAATTTTTCATTAAATATGGTAATACTACTACAGTATATGATTGCATTTGGTTATTATTATTATTATTATTATTAGCAGGATAAAATCAGCTCACAGCAGAGTAGGAAAAGGCCAGTGGGTCCCACTTCTAAATATGAGTTCGTGCAAGTCAGTCCCCTTGTTCTTAGTACTATATACTACTTGTACTGTTATAGACTTTTATGCATCACTTGTTTGATAATTTAATTGAGAGGAAAAAAAAACAAGGTAATAAATATTGGAAGGATTGTTTATGGGATGAATTTCCTAATACTAAATTCGACCCTAGTCTTATAGTTGCAATTGAAACAATTAATGCTGCAAATTTGAAACAGTTTCACGAGATTTATAGCCAATTGTCTTTTGACCAAGTGATGATTTTGCTCGCCAAATTGTTTGGTTTCTTGCAAATTTTCATGAATATCTGATACTATAGATAGATTAATATAAGGGAAATAAAACAACATGCTGTTTTTAAGTATTATTTTGATGATTTAGTTGTTGGGAAGAAATGGATAGTCGGAAAAGACTTATAACACAACTATGCAAACTCACAAAAATAAAAGGGGAACAAGTAACTTTTATATAAATTTTCTCTCTTATTTGGTAATGTTTACAATTGAAGAATCAACACCTATTTATACTAATATGAATAAAAAATGAAAAGACATGAGTTATGCTTATTCATAATTACATTGCAACTCAAAGGCTTATAACTTAAAAATAAATAAAAGCTGAATATTTAAAACCAAATAAGTTAGTAATTTCAACACTCCCCCTTAAACTTGTTTGGTAACTCCAAGCAACTTTCTCAATCTTCGAAAATCTTCATACTTGAGTGCCTTTGTAAAAATATCTGCTACTTGGTCTTGTGATTTTGTGTACTTCACTTCAACATCCTTCACGAATAAAATAACGCGTGTCGATATGCTTACTTCGATCATGAAACACCGGATTTTTGGCAAGGACAATCGCGGACTTATTATCAACAAATACTTTCGTAGTTTCATTTTGTGACATCCCCAATTCCTTCAACAAATTTCGTAGCCAAATCGCATGACAAATACAAGAATTAGCGGTAACATATTCGGTTTCACATGTAGATAGTGTCACAATTGGTTGTTTTTTCAAACACCAAGTAAAAGCCTTATCTCCCATATAAAAAACAAAGCCACTTGTACTTTTAAGATCATCAATATCGCCTCCACAATCACTATCACTATAGCTAATCAACTCAAAATCATTAGAAAATGAGTAATTTAATCCAAAATCAACCGTACCTTTATGTAACGGATGATTCGTTTCGCATGCTTCCAATGCGACAAATTTGGAGCTTCCATATAACGGCTAATAAGACCAACTGTATATAAAATATCCGATCGAGTAGTAGTTAAATATCGTAAACTTCCAACAACACTCTTAAAAAACGTTGGATCCACACTTTCATCATCAAAATATTTCGATAATTTTGTAGCACAATCTATCGGAGTATTTATCGGCTTACACCCATCCATTTTAAAAAATTTAAGAATATTTTTTGCATAGCCTTCTTGCGAAATAAAAATTCCATTTTTATTTTGTTTCACCTCAATTCCAAGATAATACGACATAAGACCAATATCCGTCATTTCAAATTCACGACTCATTACCCTTTTAAAATCCTCAAAAAACTTCGGATTATTTCCCGTAAAAATCAAATCATCAACATATAGGCAAACAATCAACGCATCATCATTTTTATCCATTTTCACATAAAGAGAATGCTCATGGGAACACCTTATAAAATTATTTTCTTGGAAGTACTTATCAATTCTAGTATTCCAAGCTCTCAGGGCTTGTTTCAAAGCGTAAAGCGCTTTTTTCAATTTTAAAACTTTATTTTCAAGCCCATTAATCTCATAACCCGGTGGTTGTTGCAAATAAACTTCTTCTTTCTAAATTTCTATTTAAAACCGCCGATTTCACATCCATTTGGTTTATTTTCCAATTATTTTGGGTGGCCAAAGAAATTAAAAATCTAATAGTTTCTAGACGAGCCACGGGAGCAAATACATTATCAAAGTCGATACCGGCCCTTTGGTTGTATCCTTTTGCGATCAACCTTGATTTATATTTTTTGATTTCTCCTTTTGCATTTATTTTCTCTTTATAAACCCATTTAGCGCCAATAGCTTTGTGCCCTTTCGGTAAATCCGTCAACTCCCACGTATCATTTTTTATTATCGAGTCAATTTCTTCATCCATAGCATTTCTCCAATTTTTATTTTCCATCGCTTCTCCATAACCTATCGGTTCACATCCCGCAAACGTGGCGTTCTTTCGCTAGAACTTTCGTCGATTTGGGATTGTGGTTGGACTTGTGAGTGGGGTGATGGAGGTGGAGTAGCGAGTTCTTCTTCCATTTCGATTTGCTCTTCTTTTTCATCGCCATAATAAGGGAAAAAATCGTAGTCATCTTCATTTTTGTCCCAATCCCATGTTCGCTCTTCATCGAACTCAGCATCTCGACTAATAACAAATTTTCCATTTTCCGGATTATATAATTTATAGTCTTTCGCCCTCGAGTCGTAACCGATGGAGTCGTAACCGATAAATAGAAACTTTTCGCTTTTTTCATCTAGTTTGGACCTTTTTTGATCCGGAACATGAGCATACGCAATACTCTCAAAAACCCGTAAGTGAGATAACCGGTTTTATTTCGTTCCATGCTTCCTCGGGAGTTTAACCCCCAAACACTTCGAGATGGAGAACGGTTCGATAAATAAACCGCACTATCCACGGCCTCGGCCCAAAACTCTTTTGGAACATTTTTACTTTTAAGCATGTTACGAGACATATTTAAAAGAGATCGGTTTTTTCTTTCAACAACCCCATTTTGTTGTGGGGTATAAGGAACCGTCAAAGGACGAAAAATTCCATTTTCTTCGCAATATTTTTCAATATTTCATTTTCAACACGAGATTTAAATTTTTTGAAAGCATCAAACACATCGGATTTTTAAAAAATAAACCCAAGTCTTTCTACTAAAATCATCAATAAAAAGAGCAAAATAATTGCCTTTTCCAAGAGAACTTAGTTTAATAGGACCACAAATATCCGTATGAACAAGTTCCAAAGGGTTTTTAGCTCTTGTAGTCGTTTGTTTCGGAAAACTTTTCTCCATTTTTCAATTGGATTAAAACTTCTGCCTTCCCTTTCACCGGAATTTTAGATTCATCACCAAAATAAATATTTCCATTTATCGTTTCATCAATTTCGGTAAACATATTTTTATTACCACACATATGGTTGCTAGCCCCCGTATCTAAATACCACGTAGTATTTTCTCTGCTTTTATTTTCATTATGCGCAAATAAAAGTGTAGAATGTGCTTCATTTTCTCTAGCAAAATTAGGCCTTTGCTCAAATTTATTATTACTCAATCTACACTCGGAAGCGTAATACCCAAATTTTTGACAATTATAACATTTAATTTGGGACTTATCATACCTCAGTTTTCCATTATAATTTCCTCCTCTTCCACGGCCTCTCGTCGGATAAGAGTTTTGTCTCATCTCTTCTTTTTCGGAAGAGTTGTAACCACCACGGCTATAATTTTGACCTTGAGCTCTTCCTCGTTGGCTATTCGGATTGCCAAAATTCTTCTCGTTCATAGTAAATTTTGTTTGGAGAGCTTATTCAAGCGACTCTTCTTTGACAACTCTTTTGTTGAGTTTGTCTTCATGAGTTTGAAACGATCCCAATAGTTGATCCGCCGTCATAGATTCTACGTGTTTAGATTCCTCTATAGCCACAACATGAGTTGAGCGTAGAATTTTTTCGCCAACACGAGTGTCGTTTAAATCTTCACCGCATGATTTCATTTGATTTGTAATTGTTTAACACGTGAAACATTGGAGCCGAACTTTTTTCACCTTGTTAACTCCTAAGATATCCCACGCTTCATTACTCGTGGTTGCACATGTCACCTTTTGAAACATAGTTTCATCCAACGCTTGATGGATGATAGTGAGAGCTTTCCGATCCTTTTTCTTCAAATCTTTCACCGCATCCCGTTGAACTTGGGTTAGAACGGCACCTTCCATGGGTTCATCATACCCGGTTTCGACGGTTTTCCACACATCTTGGGAACCAAGGAACACTTTCATTCTAATGCTCCAATTATCGTAAAATCACTTCTTGAGTATAGGGATAAATGGGGGGTCATTCCATGGGCTATTTTGGGACCGTTGGCTTTGATACCACTGTTGGGAAGAAATGGATAGTCGGAAAAGGCTTATAACACAACTATGAAACCTCACAAAAATAAAAGGGGAACAAGTAACTTTTATATAAATTTTCTCTCTTATTTGGTGGTGTTTACAATTGAAGAGTCAACACCTATTTATACTAATATGAAGAAAAAATGAAAAGACATAAGTTATGCTTATTCATAAGCAACTCAAAAGTTTATAACTTAAAAATAAATAAAAGCTGAATATTTAAAACCAAATAAGTTAGGAATTTCAACATTAGTGTTGTACTTTTGTAGTAAAAAGGTGGAGCAATACTATTTATGGAAATGCAGGGGTTAAGTATGTTTATTTAAGCCATTGACGTAATTAACCATTTATCGTTGGAAAAAAAATTAGATTAATACTCATTTGATAGGTTCTTGGCGAAGACTGAAGTGATGCTAATTTATAAAATATATAATTTCCGACGTCTCTGAAATTGCTATATTTAGAATTCATTTTGTTGGTTCATTTGCGGACTTATTATTTCATCATAATCTTTTTTTTACTCTAATCAGATAGTTGCTGACAATCCTGAAAAACATAAAAGGTTAGTCTTCCTAGGAAACTTGCTTCATTACATAATATTTGTAATTATCATATTCTAGAATCGAGGTGGAATGTCCAAAGAATTTAATTACAACGTTCTTTATCCAATCAGGCCAAAGAAAACGAAGAGAGTTGCGGATGTGGACCCTACCAATAAAACAGAAGTTCTGTCATCTCCGAAACAGTCTTCTCCCGCTACAGAGAAAGCACAAGAGGTTGAAGCGAGTTCGTCACGTGAACATTATAGCTTCATCAATGAAAAGTCATCGTCAAATGTTACACATCATTTTCAAAAGGTTAGACATTAGCTTGTTTCTAAAATTTGGAAGTATATGAGCTTGTTTGGTTGCAGTTTCATGCCCGGATTATCCGTTCTACGTCACGAGTTCAAGTTCATGTGGTTGCCCAACTTAAAAGTTAGCTTAAAACCTGAGCCTTTTCTTTTCTGGAACTGAAAGTTCTATAAATTTTAGAAGCTTGAACAAACACTTTTCTCAACCTCAAATGATTAGCCTTAAATGCTTAAAAGTAGAAATGAAAAAAGGCAGCCCCAAACTGTAAATAACATCTATTTGGGGTAAACTACATTTTCTCCACCATTGTTTGGAGCTTAGCTATTAAAAATATATGTAAAGTACTAGACTGCTACGTAAACTTTTAAGAGTGTAATTCATTTGGCTGCTAATGTAACTCTGAGCACAAGTACTATGCCAATGAGATTCCAATTGAGCATACGATATATATAAACTAGGAAAAAACTTTTTGTTTTGCTTTCATGATAAGAATTAGTCAAAAGTTCTAATTTAGCTATTTTTACAACAGTCTTCTCTAGCTATGGAAAAAGCGATAAAGGTTGAAACGGGTTTCTCTCGTGAACATCCTAGCATCATCAATGAAATGACGACACCATCACATGTTACACAACATGTACACAAGGTTAGACTTTTTCTGGCTTTGTTTTAGTTTCAAACCCGGATTGTCTGTTCTTACTCACGAGTTGAAGTTTATGTGCTTGGCCAACTTAAAATTAACATCTATTTCGAGTGAACCACACTTTTTCCTCCATTGTTTAAGAGATACCTCTCAAAAAATAAAAATAGTGAAGTACTAAAGCTTGTTTATGTGTTTTTTGGGAGTATATAGCCTTCAGCCTTGTGGTTCAAGCTAATGCTAAATGAGTAACTTTGAACACAAGTGTTATGCGAATGAGATTTCACTCGCGCATATAATTCAGTTAAATTAAGCACAAGTTTTTTATTTATTTATTTATGTATTAGAAGTTTGTCAAAAGTTAAAGCTGGTTCACTGCAGTATTCTCCGGCTTTGGAGAAAGCCAAAATGCTTGAAGCGGGTTTGTCTCAGGAACATCCAAGCTTCATTAAGGAAATGACACCTTTAGATGTTACAGACCATTTTTTTATGGTAAGACATTTGCCTGTTTAAAGTATAGGAGTTTATATAGTTGCAATTCTTTAAGCTTAGGTTATTTGTCGTCAAGAGTTGCAGTTTATGTGTTGCCCAACCCAAAAATTAGCTTAAATCCTAAGTTTTTTAAGTTTTCGATCCTGAAGATGCCTAAGGTATTAGAAGCTTGAACCAAACAATTTTCTCAACCTTAAATGAGTATTTCTGGCTAGTGAAAACCCAAGGAGATATGCAATACTTGCTACCCATATATATATTATACATGGGTAGGAAATTGTAAAGTTGTGCTTTTAATCATGTTTCAGAACCTGCAACTAGAAATGAATGAGAATTAGTCAATAAACAAGTGACAATACTCTTTTATTTTCCTTGAAATTATTTTCCTGTTTGTTGGTCAGAGATTTCCTCGCCAGTTTAGTAATTTGCATCTACCAGCTGGCGAAGTAACACTTGTAATTTTGGAGGACGAAAAGGGGAAACAATACAAAACCAAGTATCTTCCTCACTGGGCCGCGCTTAGTGCTGGATGGAGACATTTTACAATTGTTAAAAGTTTGCGTGAACACGATGTTGTGGTTTTCCATTTGATACAGCCATTCACATTCAAGGTAAACGTATCTGTTGTTTCAGCGTATCAAATATGCATTTGTACAATTTGATAATATTTGCCACTGTCTTTTTTAAGGTACTTTAATCAGAACCAGCAAGAACAAATTTTGTATATATCTTTTCCTTAATGGACCTAGGAGTTGTTTAAACTGAAAAAATTGTAGGAAATATTTTAGAAATGACAGGTATTTTGACTTATAGAACCTTGATTAAAAGTTAAAACTAACAATTATTGCCGAAACATGTCTTATTTACAAAGTAGAGATATCTAAGAGGATGTTGTCAACTTTTGTTGCACATTAGGAATTTTTTTATATAAAAAAACTGGGAACTAAACAGCCAAATTCGGGCGTACCCCAACATGTTATAAACGCAAGTACAGTTTAGGGTATATAGACAGGAAAACCGCAAATATGCCTATTTATCTAAATTTTTGGTTACAGCTGCTTATTACCTCTTTATCATTTTTCCCAATGTCATTGATGCTTATTCACTTGTCATTACTTTCAATTTAAGGTCTATATACTGCGGCCAGATGATTTTGATCCGGTCGACAAACATTCTATTATTCGGAAACCTATAGAATATTATCTCGGTAAGTATCTGTGATCGATTGTTTTGTTGTAGTAAGCTCAGTTTCATTTGTTTTTTTTACTTTTGAGTTGTTGGTCATGAGCCTCAAATATGTCAGCTTTTCTACTTAATAGCCGCAGCAATACAACATATCCCTGCACATGTACATACACAGATGGCTTAGGCAGTCTCACATAATGAATTTATACGAGGCTCACTGCCACTTTATTAATTTACATATAAATCTGTGTATATACAATCATTACTCTTATTTTCGACGTTCAACTTTTTACTGCCATTCAGCTTTAACATTTTATTATTGCTATACAGAAAAGAAAAGAGGATGTAAGAAACGGAAAGAACATACAACGGTTGTCAGACCAAAAGTCTCTCAAAAAGACGTTAAAGTAAACAACTTAACCCCGGAAAATCGTAACATCGCAGATAGCAGCTCACTGATCACAGATGAGGACGGATTTTCTAAAACACTTTCCAGTATCAGAAAATTCAAAATCATCATTGAAAACAAAACAATCGACCCCGAAATTCCTAAACAAATCCGCTCTGGCTACTTCAACCTCTGCCATACCAGGAAAACGTTGCTACACCACGACCTTATCAAGGGCATCAACAAAAAACTGGCAGCATCGATTATCTCGGAGACGACTAACATTGCAGATGCTATTACAAATAGTGAAATATCTACTCCTCGAGAAGATATAGCTTATTGGAACGCAGCTCTACAAAGTTTCGAGTTCCTTGGTATGGATGTAGGCTTTATTCGGGCTCGTTTGGACCGTCTTTTAGAAATCACTCGGGAACTTAGCAAGTCTATTTCTTCTTTGAAGAAAAATAAAAATGATGATGATGATTCGGACCTGGTTCGCATCGAGGAGGAGATAAAAGAATACGAGAAAAAAGTTGAGGAGCTGAAACTTTTGAAGAAAAAATTAGAAATGAGACAGAATGAATCCGTGGAAGAAGTTGTTGAAAGGTTTAAAGTAATGTACAAGGAAGAAGCCAAGGCCCCATGGTAACTGTTATAAGTCTTTTAAGTAGCTTTTGGCGGTGATGCTAAATATAATTTTGTTGGTTGTTCAAGTGTATGGAACAACAATCTGAAGCGAGTATATTTTGAATTTCACTACTGTGCGACTGTGTATATGATGTACATTATATTGCACAATATGTCTTGCTACTTCTTCTGTGTACATAAGTCAGTTGTATGTATCCGAGAAATGATTTGCCTTTTATAATCAAAAGCGCTTGCACTCATATCAGGAAATATATGTTAATATTTACAGAGAAAACGAATAAAATGTAGTATTTGTCCATAAAGCCTTTCGAACAAGATAAGCCTCGAGGTTACCGTGAATATTCATTAGGCTTGGGTGACAAAGTCCATGCGTGCTAAATTGTCAAGCTGTGTCTGCCCTCTGCCTAAAAAAGTTGTGGCTTTTTTTATGTCCGGTCTGCTAGGAGTCATTCGTGAATATTGCAATTTAAACTTATACACTGGAAAAATCTGTGTCAATTTGCATAATTAGTGCAATGATATAAGGAATGTAATTACTACCCGGAGGTAGATATGCATGTTTTGGAAATTGACCAGCGACCATGTTACAACCGAAAAAACAATCAGCACTTGATTAGTCTTTTCTGAATCAGTATACTTCAAATCTCAAGGAAATCATAATGTACAGTATACCTAATGCAGAAAGCCAAAGAGTCGTTAAAATATAACCATGTAAAATGTATGTCAGTATGCCAGCATATGCATAAGAATAAGGAATTCCTTAACTATCCTCCCCGTTGGACGCAAACTGCCACTAAAACACAACTTTAGAGCATCGGCTAAAGACTTGATCTCTATGAGGGTGAACATTCAGTTAATCTAAATGAACTGAACATCCTCCCAATTATAATATAATCAGTCACTGGATCAACATTTCTCTTTTCCAGTTTCCATACATATTTACCAATTACCACAGACTCTTCTTTCATAGAAATACTTAAGCTTGGAAACTATTATCTTTCTAGTTTAAAATTGCATTAATTACAATATCTAACTCTTAACACACACAAGTAATTAGCTACTAAAATTCATTCTAGTAGCTAAGGCTATGTGCCATTTGTTAGGAAATCAGACGAGTTTAAAGAAAGATAATAATGTAAACTGCACACACACTTTGATAACGGAGTTCACTCAAAAGGCTATGTCTCTGGGCCGCTACACGTGTCACTTATATATATATATATTATAAGAAGGATTACAAACGCAATTTAGATTGATCACAGCTCCATTATTCTCTCAAAACTAGAACTCTCTCGCTATAATATTAGCTCTTTAATATGTAATACTAAAATACAAGATATGAGTGGGGCATATATAGAACTCATGCTGGGTCTTATTACAATTCTTATTGATGTGGGATAATTAGTGAATATGGACAAAACACATTTGCCTCCACAACTCAACACCATTTAACAACACTGTAGAGGATTATGGGAGAATATAACCTCGGCCCTTCTTAGTTTATTGATAATGATAATTCCTCGTCGGATGATTACGGAACTCTTTCGGATTTCAGAGCTAAGAATAAAATTAAACGGACCTTTAGAACTCAAAAACACTCTATGATCACTAGGGGGCATGGGGTGAAAACAAAATGGTAACTTCTGGTAGTGAATCTTCAGGTGACTGGGACTGTTGGAGCTCCAATTTTTTGGTATAAATGCAGATGAAGATAACTTTGGATGGTTGGAGACTATTCTTGGGGACTAATTCTCTTGCATCGATATAACTGTAGAGGGAGATTTAAGAGGGGAGTTCTTAATCTCAATGAGGTTCCTCCAGAAAATATCTGAATGTCAAAAAGCACCCTATGAAACCTCATTTCCTTAATGTTCTTTTTTTCCCAATAGTGAAATTTGTATTTCAGGCTTGAAACTGCTGTTTAAAACTGTAGTTAGCCGGTTGTTTGATGTTGTTTTTTCCCCTTCTGCTAATCAGCAGCAGTCACCAAAACCTGAATGTTTGTGCAAAAAAAAAATGTACTGCTTTTAAGAAGAAAAAAAAGAAAAGAGCATACAAGCAATTACATAAAGAGAAATACCACCCAAAAAAGAAAAATATTGATGCATCAGTTTTTTAAATAACTATAAGGAATTTCATTCATGACCAACTACAAGTTCAAATGGGAAACGCCAGCATAGCCGTTTTCCTTATTTATACCAATATACTGTGACCATGTTTAGGGAATCTTGAAAACAAACCTTGTAGAAAGTTTTAGTTACAAACGTTATGCAAAAAGCGAAAGATTAATAATACTGGTTACCAATCTTGAAAAAAAATATTGGTCAAATTGTTCATTTAATGTAGGCATGGTTCTTGGAAATTTCTCTATGATATATATATGTTGCAACTGTTGTTCATTAACTTGGGAGTTGGGACATACCCTTTAGGAAAACTAATGGAACTAATGAACACATAATCATATCTTAAGAATATCCTCATTGCCATGAAAAGAGAAGCACAAAATTTGAAACCTCTTTCTGATAGTAAGTTCCCCAAACAAAATGATATGTGATGTAAATGACCCTTTCAAAACTTAGGTCTGATAAGAATAGGAAATACAGTTTTTATTGGTTAGTATAGGAAGATTTAACACTTGTCGTATAAGCCATTAAGAACTCTTTACATACTTTGGAGTGAGAGAGCATTGTAAAACTTTGTCAGAGGAAAAATAGAAAATTACCGTTTTCTGGTAAAGCACTTGTTCGCTTTGTGTGGGAAAATGCATCTTGATGATAACCCGCTTCATTCTCTTTGTCCTCATCTCCAGCCTCCTCCACACCAACAATCACTGTTTTTATAGTGAAACCTGTCAGTAATGTAAAAGAATAAAATCAAACATTTTTTCGCCAACGGGTAAAGACAATAAAGTAAGTTATTTAAACAGCCAAAATGTGTGTTTTACATCTATGATGGGAAAATTTGTCTGTTCAATACAAAATTACCCTCCCACAGTTAGCGGTACCGTTAGTCAAAACAATTTCATATCGGTAAGGAGTCAAGAAGATGACAATGAGTAAGAGATAAGTGCAGTATGGAATCAACCAACCAAAAACTTAACTCCGGAAATATATGAGAAAATGAAAACTGACCATTTTATCAATAATGAGGCAAGTGATAACATGACTTCACCCATAATTTATAGCAGATGGCAAGATGATAAAGTAATTAAATTTTGGTTGTATATATATCACGTGATCGAATAGTAAGGAAAACTTCTCGAAAACAGGTCTATTAGTTTCGGAAATAAAGAGCCTCTGTTTTGGAAACGAGTTTAGAGAGTGACTTGAAACTATATAACGGAACGTATTTAATCTTATATCTGAAACAAGATAATTCTATTTCCCCCTTAATGACATTGTAAGGTTTGCAAGTCAATGCTTGCTGGAAAGTAGTTAAAAGATTCAAGAATTTATATCAAGTCAGTATAACTGTATTTCTGTCTTCAGATTCACAACTTGTTCCGCCATAAGTTAATTTGGTTGCCAAATGCGACATATGGCGTTCCGTCACCCCAAAGTACGAAGTATGATGGTAAGTTAGTAGCATCTTAATTACAATCATAGTCGCTCATTTATACATAATAAACTCAAAATGGCCAATGATATATATAGACATCAGTGCAATGATACTGATGGCGAAGTTTACTTACTCAAACTCAAGTTCAGGTTACATCTCGAACTTATCTATTGACACATTTACAATTATATCACTTTATGATACTGTAATATAATATAATGAAAAGTACTTCGCCAAGACAGGGTAAGAGATGGCGTAATATAGCAGGTTATTTTTATCAGTAGACTGAAAAGTTATAGATCACTTGAAACTTGGAAACACCAACTTAAAAAAGTTTCTATACACTTGTTAACGACTATAAACATAAAACATGTTCAATAAACGAGATAAAGTTATTTGCCAAGTAGAGTGATATACAAATACACTAAGGGTCTCACCAAAATATGAAAAATTAAAATTATACAGCACATAAAGCAAGATTAGTAGTTAGTACTATATTAAAAAGGAAAACCACTGTAGAAATTTATCAAAGTCGTACACAATAACTGTTGATCACATCTTTTTGCATATTGGATTACAAAGTGGGAGTAAAAATGGTTTAAGGGGAACTAAAAGTAACATTTTCTCTAGTATTAACTATTAAGAGGACCCTTAAATGGTTATACTTATAAGTAATTATCCAAAAAAAAAAAAAAAAAAAGTTTTACAGAACTTGTTCATCAAAAAAGAATGAGTTGAATATTTGGTAAATTAAATTCCAAGTTGCAAAAGACTTGGTCAGTTGGTTGGTCAATTAAAGATCTGATTTTTTTTGTTCCTCAAATTGACAGTGATAGATAAATATTACTATAATTTTGTATCCAGATAAAATAAAATCTAACCCTTTACTTGATCAAATTATGCACTTAACAGTCTACTAAAATCCAATATAAAAAAAACACTATACAAGAAGCTTATGATTAGGCTAATAAAATAGATAAAATAAAACAGAATAATAATATTGGTAAAAGGGGTATAAACCTGGAGATGGTAGATGCGGCATTGCTGATAATAAAACTGAAGGTGATGAAAAAATGAAAGGTATTGCAAGTTTATATATACTAATAGGAAAAGGTGATGACATGCACCACTTAAATCATATTTCCATTTCAACATAAACACGTCTGATTTTATTACAAAATCAGAAAATAAGAAATGGATTTATTTCAAAATCAGTAAAATGTGGAACATTCATGAAAGTGAGTCAGCAGTTACTCTTTCGATATCTTTTATGTATCTTTTCCTTATTACCTAAACGTAATCAATGATAAATACACTTTTTACTCAAATCATCAAATACTATGAGTTAAAATTAATTGAACGGTTTGACTAACAACTGCCCCCGACATTAAGCCTTATTTATAAGTTAAATCCATGTATTTATTTATGGTTTGTTGATTCCTTAATCCATCAATTGATAGTTCATGATAATAGTATTTACAATTGATATATTTTATGATTTTGTAAACTAAAAACCATTTTTACAATATAATAAAACACAAATAAAAACATAGAACTCTAGTTAAAACTAAGCTAAAATTAAATATTAATTAAATAAAAAAACTAAAAACTGTTTTTTCAACACAATAAAACTCAAATAAAAATATAGAATCCTAGTTTAAACTACACTAAATTAAAAAAAAATACTCTCTAATAATATTTAGAATTGAAATATGGAAAAAAAATATTGATAGATTCGTTTCCTTAACAAATTATTCACTATGCATTAACATACATTTCCTTCAAATCTCCCTTCAAAAAGCACTTCCATATATAATTATAAATATTAAATACTTATCATAGTTGTTAAATATGTTACCTTAATTATGTTTTTTTATCCAGTGTCTGGGGCACTTGTTAGCTTTAAATATCAATATTTGTGTTTATTAAATACATTATATTAATGTAGCAGATATATGAATAAGTAGATACGAATGTGAGAATCATTGGACGGATATATTGGACGGTTATTCATACTTCATCAAGTTGTGGATTTTTTATTTATTTTTTTGAACAAAAATGTACAACCATACAAACTTTTCGGCCTAAAAGCTACAAAGGCTTATAGGTACTATGAGATCTAATAACAAAAAACTCAACTAATCTACTCTTTTAAGTACTGGTAAAAATGCTCATATACGAGCTACATAAAAACGCATTAGCATTACAAGACTTGACACGATTCGATAAAACATCAGGTTTACCACTTTGTTTGCACTCTATGTACTCTCGTTTTCATTGAGTGTCGATTTCCTTTGCGATTCCAATTCCCTAATTAAAATCAAGTTATGGATGAAATGGCATGCATTCAGATGTATTCACAACAAGATGCAGTGATGCATCGTGTATGCTTTTATAGATGTGATAATAGTGGTGGACGATAATAGGGCAAAGTAAAAACAAAAAGTTATAATTATGAATGAAGAATATAGAGACTGGCTGTTTTAGTGTAAGAAAATTATAGAGAGACTATATAGAATGCAGTTTTAATGGTATAAACGTGGTGGATCCGCTTGTTGTTTTAGCGTGGCGATTGAATACCAAAAATTAATGGTTACTTTTGTCATAATTGATCCGATAGTTCAAACTAATGCACGAATAAAAGTTGATGTGTTTTGTTAAAGGATGCATGCATCATGCATGATGGATGAGGTAAAAAAATGCTTTGAAATTTTATATGATCGAGATATGCATAATGACGGCTACTGTTGGGCAAGTACAAAATCTAGCAGACAAGATTGAAATGAGCGTGATGGAGATGTGTATGTTGATATAGATGTGCAGAAAAACCATAAATGTGATATATAGGACCAAAAATGAGAAGATCCATTTTTTCAGATTATGAGTAGTTCCGATCGGAGGTATGCTGTGAGAGAGGTGACTTAAATGAAAAGACATGTAATAATGAGACCTGATCAGAAAAAGTGAGGGTATAAACCTAAGTTTCCGGAAATTGACATATTCTTTCCATGAATGGATCGGTTTATTCATGAACGGATTTATCACGATTTATTCATGAACGGATCCAACACGATTTATTCATGAAAGGATCCTTTTCTTTCCATCCCTAGTTAGGGCGTCACTTTGAAAACAAGACCAAATCTCATCTTTATTTTAGTATTCTATAATAAAGTCGCCAAAGAATGCCGAGAAGAAGGACGAAAGGTGGAGTTGGGTTTTTGAGACAATTTTAAAACTAGCTATTTGAGTTTTAGGAAGCTATGTTGCGGCCAGTTTTAGGTTTCCGGGATAAATCCAGAAAATAATTCGGGTTTATAAATAGGACGACAAAATCTATTATTACTTTCTTTCCGAGAAAACTTTATCACTAGAATTATATCCTCCCCCACTCCATCGCCGATCACCGATTCACCATTCTCGTCACAGAGGGACCGTAAAACGACTCCTGTCCTGTCCGCCGATCCCCAATGGTGTCTCCGGCATGAAAGTGGCAACACATGAAGTACTTCAGCTGTGTAACCGACGGCGGTGGCAGCCCAGGTAGAAACCATAACAATTGTAGCAGTGTACCACACGATGAAGATGACAACCTCTAATTAATTATTTTAGAAATCGTTATTTACTTGGTTTAATCGAAAAATATGTTGGAAATGAACTGATTGCTAAGCCAACGGTCACAAAGTGGGTTACCTCATCGTCATACTAATTATCAAAGAAAAAAAAACCAACTCTGAAGTTAACGAACACAATTTTAGCTTTTTAAAAATTCGACCATATGATTTGAATTCGTGACATCATTACATTGTAATTCAATACAATATCATGCTTATTTTTCACTTTATAAGCTCATCCACCGGTGGTTCTTTGAAAACTTTGAAGTACCCGATAACAGTACTTCGTGACATACCAAATACTTTTGCTTGTAAGAAAAACAAAAATGACAAAAAAAAAATAATGTTTTCAATACAATGCTAATGCTAATTAATATGGCATGTTAGTTTAAAAAATGTTAACATAGGTAAAGAAAATTGAACCTACTTCAACACTAACAACTCCTTTTAATAAAGTTTTACATAAATGAAATTTGCATAAAAAAATTACTATTTTGCTTTTTAAGTTACAGAAACTTGTCAGAAATCATTCTCTGTATGAGTAAACAGTCTGTATTTGGTTGAAAAAATTTGAAAAAGGCTCGACAAAAAAAATGAAGGCTACAAAAGAACTGGGATTATTCGTCTCAACATTTTTCCCAAACAGGAAACAAAGCGAATAATTTAACCAAATAGTAAAAGCGTAAAAGCAAAAAGCTAAACTTGAGCCAAAAAATTACAGTGAAATTAAAGGTAATAATATGAGTGAATCATGTCATTAACTCCACAAAAGGTTGAATTCAATCAACACCGTGTTAGTTTTTCCACTAGCTCGACTAACATATCGACATAAAAGCTAACAAAAAGGGAAATGCTACCACCACAAACTAACAAAATATGTGGCTAAATACGATTAAGATAGACAATATACCCGCAAGTTTTTACATCCCCAGTGTCACAATTTTTTATTTTTTATTTTTCACCATGAAGTACTAGCTTCTTTCTTGAACATACTCTCGATTGTCTCATTCTCCACCATTAGCCCCTCGATCTCAGAATCTAACACTTTAACCCCTTCTTTCAACTCCAAAAGCCTAGCCTCAAGTGTTCTCATTTCCTCTTGTGCCTTGGCCCTTTCCAGTTTCTTATTTTCCAGAACAATTTGCGATTCAAAAACAAGATTCATAAGCTGTTTGATTCTAGCACGAAGAAACGCAACATCCATACCCAACTTCTCAAACCCTTCGAAGGTTTGATCCCACGTCATAAGATTTTCTTTCGCATTTGAAAACCTGATAGCTCTTATAGCATCCGCGATATTAACAGTTTCAGAAATTACCCCAGAAATTAGACTCAAGTTTAGACCCTTGAGAAAGTTAACGTGAAGAAACTTGTTTTGGCTACAACAAAGATGATAGTACTTTATTCGAAGATGTGGGGGTATTTCGGAATCAATTACTACCCCATCCACATGGATCTCAAAACTATCGATACTCTTTATGTTTTCAAAATCAGGTGCAGAATCTGAGAATCTAATCCCCTCGGACATTTCTGAAATAACATCATCACTATCATTTTCGTTTTGTCCTTTTCTCGTGCCAAGTTCAGAGTTCGAACACACGGTGTCTTTTCCATCGAGGTCGTCTTTGCAAATGTTTAGCGGGATAGGATTGTCCAAATATCTATCTTCATAAATCTCCATAACATTTTGAGTTTGACCTTTGTAAGTAATTACAAGGAGAAGATGATTACTATAAGCATTTTAAACAGTAAATCATTTTATAAATTTGAGATATTTCGTAAAAAGAATTATATTGGCAGTTATGGCTGAGCTAATAAATTGTGGTTTATAACAAAGAGGCTTGTTTAGTTCCAGGGTTCAACCTAATTATGTTTATTGCTTAGAAGATGTACAAAATCTGGTTGACCATCTGTATAGCTGATAGGTCATTCTGGTTTTATGATCTGGAGAATGTAGAAGTTTTAAGCTTAATAAGCTCAGGTTTCTCTAAGCATGTCAATTGTCAACCGACTTGATGAAAAGAGGCAGCCAAACGAACAACTTTAAATTTAAAAAGCAAGCTAAGTTATTAATGAAGCTCAACTTACCATATTCGACACATGATCGAGTCTGGGTATCTAAAGTTAGAAGCCCCATAGCCCCATCCACTTCGGACAAGTTATTTGCTCTCACAATGTAAACCTACACAGGAATAGGAAAACCAGATACAAGCAATGTTTTCAATTCAATCGGCTTGTTAGGTTGCAGTTTTAAGAAAACAAGCTGGGATCTTTTAGCTTAAGAAAAAAGTTGGGTTCGTCCAGCTTAAAGCTACTAGCTTTTTCAGGCCAGAAAATAGAAATGCCCAGCTTTTAACCAGATAAACAGTCCAATTTTAAAGCAAAAAATATACAAAAACTGGGATTAAAGGCTACAACCAAACGAAAATAAATTCTTGAATTTGGAAAAACAAATGAGCCATAAAAAAATAGTACCTTGAGCTTGCAAGGTTGAATCAACTGAAAAATCAATACATCTCCCTCAACCAACTTGTGCGCAATCGAAAATCCTCTCCATCCCGCACTTAGCCCATTTTTACGCGATAAATACTTTGTTTCGTATTGTCCTCCGCTTTCGTTGACCAAAACAACTTTGTGTTCACCTTCTTTCGGAAAATGCAGGTTGCAAAATGACTTTGGTAAACCCTGGTGCCCATAAACTAGTTAGTAATAAACAATCAAATCGTAAAATAACGAGATAATGTAAATGAGTAATGCTAGGTGTCAACCCAATTGCCAGATCACTTGAGACCATGTTCAGAAGAATGTTAAAAATATGACAGCAAGATAAAGCTTTTTTGTAGAGCTTCAATAAGGCATAAGGTTACGCTTCGCGTAATATTTATTGCTCATAAATACAATAATATAGCTAAATTTAAGTTAAACTACTAGTTAAGTTAAACACTAATAAGCAATAAAAAAATTGACATTAGCCCAATAGAATCACACACATACAAAATAGATGATTATACCAAAAAACTAAACCTCACACATTTCGCGCTTTGATTTGTACATCTTTTTGCATCATCTTCGCTTTTTGCTGAAACTCTAATTTTTTTACCATTATAGGTAAAAAGCGCACTTCAGAGGGCAAAAATGCATGTTATTTACTACTAATATGTTTCAGAGTATGACACTTAGGACTTGTTTGGTTCCAGATTTTATGCTCAACTCTTTACCAGCTTACTAGCTTTAAGCTTTCATGAACCTAGATAATCTAAATAGTCATTCAGTCTTGAAGAAATCTCAGCTAGTATGCTAAAAAAGCTGCAACCAAGATATTGTTTCTTTAAGAGAAATTCTGGTCTTACAAGCCAAAATCCGCCTGTAACGTGTGATAAGAGCATCGGTTTAATACAGCTAGGGTACTTTGATTGCAGATTTGCTTGAACCTCTTCCGCTCGCTTCATAGCTAAATTGTTGGTTTCGACTAAAGCCGAACACTTCTTTACCGGGACAATCTGTTTATCCTTGTTGCTTAGAGAAGCAAAAATTCATTGTTAAAAGATGACAAAATGTTGCATAAGTTTGGAAGAAGAAAAAATGGATGTTAATTTACCTTGTTGCTTTTTCGGTAACGTTGAAACTTACCTGTTAATGAATGGAAAAGATTTTACGTTAGTTAAAGATGAAGAAATTAGGAAAAAAACTTGCTACTAAAACTCCCTAAAAACACTTTTGGTGATGACAAAAAACTAAAAGGGATCAACCACAGATAGTACATGCTACTGTTATTATTTTTTTATGATCTTAACTCCAAAATTGAAACATTTACATAATAAGATGGCTCAGGCCGACACAAGAATGCTTCCAGCTAGCCCCAACCTAACTACTTGACTCGCTCTTTATAGAAAAAAAGGTCACAGCTATGGTCTATTTAACACTTGACATTATATCATCATCATATTGGAGTGAAATTTGACAGTATTCTAATTTTCACAAAAAGAGGAATATTTAAGTTTTCCGGGGTTGATTGACCCAACTTGTGATGCATTTTTTTGAGCAGTTTGATTTTTTTCTCCCTCGAAGTCGGATTACTCAAGCTGGCTGCACAGTTTTATTCACTCACTCAAATACTCCAGCTTGTATACTCAATATTACAACCCTCAAGCATTTTCTAATTTTTCTTAAAAGATAACATGTAATCGGCTACTCGACTAATTAGCTCAGCTATATTTATTTTTACACTTAAACAAAAACAACTATAAAGCATTTTTCCATAGTTTGTAGAAAGATACTATCTTTTTAGCTACTAAATACACAGAAACAAAAACAAAAAACACAGGCCACATCATACCTCCAACATCTAACAATCTCACAAAATGTCAAGAAAAGCTCAAACTAAACTTCCACTCATGACGTGCTTGGCACCACCTTCGTCTTTTCACTTATAAGTGACTTATAACTTCTTTTTGTTGATAAGTCCTTTTTTACTTATTTTAATTTAATATACAAAATGATTTAATTAATCAATCTACTTTGAGTAAATTTTATGTGAAAAGGCTAAAAAACACTAAAATTCCTATCTTCTCTGCTTTTGAGCTTTTTTGACCAAAAATATATCTTTCAAAAAGCTAAAAAAACTGAGAAAAAAAGCTGTTTCCAAACAGGCACTTATATATTACTTTTCTAATTAAAAAGACAGTGAAATAGAAGGGAAATAAATAGGAGTAAAGAAAGCCCTTACTTTTTTAGTTTTCTTTTTAAGAGGCGAATGTTTTTCGGAAAGTATCTTCCTCTTGATCTCCAATGCCTTGCTCACATTACTCTGTCAATAAAAATAAAAATAAAAAAAACTTCAAGAACATGCCTAAAATATTAATATAAAATATCATACACAGATTAAAAAAAAAATAGGCAAGGGTGTAACCTTTGGGGAAGAGCAAGACCCACGAGGGCTTTTTCTAGGAGATAGCTGTTGTGATATTATTGCCATTATTTTCGACTTCTTTCTTTTATTATCTTTAATATTCCATTTAAGTTTTTAACACACAAATAGAAATATATATATATAGAGAGAGAGAGAGAGAGAGTTTGAAAAAGAAGGGGGAAAGTGAAATGACAGGTTATTTAAATTTGATCCCTACCTAGGATACATTAGGCCCGTAAACGAGATGACTTGTTTGTGAAATCTTTCTAAACAAAAATACATACATTGTTCGTCTATTAAATGAACTGAACATGAATAACTCTGTATTCGGTTCGTCTAAACTCGTATTCGAGTAACCATATATAAAGTTTGATAAATAAATAAATAAAATCTATTAATGATGTAATAAAAATTAATATCACTACACAATTAATAAACTTATTTATTTTATGCTATAATAATATAAATGATATGTTTGTATTATTTTGAACTTATTATGTTAATTTATATCATCATACTATAAATACAATCACCGATTTTATCGTTAAGTATTCAACTCGTTAAAGTAATCATACGTATGTAAAAAAAAATTTATACAATATATAAACTTAAATTATATGTGAACTGGTTTATCATAGTGAACAATATAGTAATATATGATAAAAGAAAAATATATATTTTTTTCAATTATTAAATCTTTTGGAAGAAATTAGATGATCACGAACAACTCGTGTTCGGCTCATCAAATGTTCGGTTCATGTTCGTTCGTATTTAAATGAACATGAATATAGGGTTGTTCGGTTCGTTTCATTTACAACCATACTTAACATCATTCACATCAATATAGGCCGGGAAAAAAATCCTGAAATCCCGACCCGACCCGTGTCCCGAACCGCACCCGACCCGAGAATGTCGGGTTTTGTCCCGACCCGACAAACTTCGGGATCGGGATCGTGTGACATTTTTGATTTCGTCGGGTGTCCCGACCCGATTTTTTAATTAATTTATATTTATATAAATTATAAATTAATTTATATTAAATGCAAATGATAAGAATCAAATATTATACCTCTAGCTGTAAGCACTCTACCATATGAGCTACAATATTTTTTGTTTTATATATTAGTTATAATTATATAAGTATAATATAGATGATTAGTTTTGAATATATGAAACTATTAAAATAAATAAAAAATTAATTAAAAAATTATATTGTTATTTTTAAGAAATATAAATGATTATTATTTTTCGATTATAAAAATTATAATGATAATGTATCTCATTTAGTATGATAATTGTTACTTGTGTGAATAAAATTAAATACTAAAAGAAACTGATAAAAAACGTATCAATTTTTTTATCTACTCCATTATTTGTATTTTCACACTATTTTTTCTACTACATGTTAATTTCTTTTTTCATTTATTAGGAATATTATTTTAAAACTATGATTACGTTTCGTGTTAATAACATGTTTAGACTTCAAAAATGAAAATTATTAATAAAAAATGACGTCGTCGTAAAATAAAAAAACATGTTGAGAGATTCGGGATAAACATATCCCGACCCTACGAAATCCCGAAAATTCAGGTCCCGACTTTTGTCGGGTCGGGATCGAGATTTTTTTTTTCAATTCCAAAAGTAATCGGGTCGGGATAAGGGTTGAGCATTTACGGCTCAGGTTCCGACCCTAACCCAGCCCCAACAATAATCTTTCATCTAGTGATATGGGGAGTAAATATGACAATTTTATAGAACCGGAGACCAAAGTGTAACTAAATACTAATGGAGTCCGGATATGCATCATTTTGGATAAAGAAATGCCGAAATGAAACTAACATTTGAAATTATTCTTTCTTTTTGTATCAGAAATGCTATCACGTCACATCTAGTATTTTCCAAATTTATTTGTAGTGTGTATCATATGCTTTGTAAAATTATAGTAGAGCTATTTTTCCATGGATAATTTTTATATCAGTGCTTTTAAGTTTCATATACATGTTGGATCTGTAGACTAGATAAATTCTCGTAAAATCTCCCATTTTAATTTACCTATTTTTTTAAATCCCAGCAAAGATATGACGGGCATGAGACACCAGCCGAAATTTTGAATGAGATCAAGAAAAACAAAAATGTAGGACTACATTACTAATTATACAAAATATATAATGAAAAAAATTATAATTTAGAAAATCTCTTTTTATATCTTGTTTCCATCCAAGCTGCACTATAAGCTACGAGTGGGGAATCATAGCAACACGTCTTCAACATTGGATTTCAAGCTTCAAAATGATTCTACCTGCTAGAAAATGTGAAGTTGTTTAGTAAATATAGTTTAAGCGTCAAGTGCGGAGGGAAATTAATAAGAAGAGAAATAGAAGATTTTCTTACCATATAAAAGCAAGTACACGAAAGCCGACTATGTTTCGACAATCTCCTGAAGGTGCTTAAAGTACATTTTTAACTTCAAGGAAGTCGGAGCGCTCTTTGTTTGCAGCAGCAACATCATCGGGAGATGCAACAGTCACCACTACACCTTTATCCTTCACAGCATTGATGGCATTTGCAAACTCCTTAAAGTCCTTGACACTAGTAAAGATGAAACACGAGAGATTTCATCAGGAAAATTATAAAAGAAAATGTGAAATATAGCTCAACCACCAGTAACCGATTATAATTTTTTAGAACAGGTTGTAATTGTTCAATAAAACTCGAAAGATGAGAGATATCATATCAGGGAAAGCAAAATATGTGAGGTATAGTTTAACAACTGCTGGACAGGTTATCTTCGTTCGATACAAGCTTGATAAAGGTAAAATATCCGTACAAAAATTATAACCCTTCTAATCCTGCCCAACGCAACATAAGGTACAAGCAGACATTAGTCTCCAACAAGCAGTATTCATAACCAATCACAAACACTTTGAAGTGTCATAAAAATGTCTCACGTTTTCGGCTTGTTTCGCGTCTGCCGGAATATTCATCCATAAGATAAATAGTCATCTATGAGAAAGAAGGGTTTTACCTGGTTGATAATATCTCTTCACGCCTCTTTTGTCTTTCCTCGTCTGTCACTCCAAGCAAGTGTCGTAACAAACTGAAATATCCAAATGTCATGAATTATGAAACGTATCCAACAACAAAATTGAATGAAAGCACAAGATATATATTACATTTTCCTCCCTGAACGTAGATGTATAAAGTACTGTGTGCATACACACATACAGCAACATACACGCAGCAGCAAGAGGGAGAGCTAAGGTTTTTTACTTACCTACTGTAACCTTTGGCATCTGGTAGCTGGTACGAATCCACATCACCAATGGTCCCAATAATTGCTTTTGTAAGGGTATCATCGTCCATTTCTAGTTCACGCAGGAACCCACCAGTTGCATCATATACATCAAGTGTCTTCAACAGATTTGGGTCCCGATAAGATAAGAAAGAAAATACCCCTGAAAAAGAATGACCAACACGTAAGAATCTCGAAATTCACAGCTAAAGTTGTCTGCCTAATAAAAGTTATGAATATCCAGGAGCTTTCAGAACTTTCCGCAAGCTATAACCCCTGTTAACATTTTTAAAATTACTTCCTACAGTTTTTGCAAGTCTATATATATATACACGAAACCCTCTCACTAAACTCACCTGAATGAGTATCAAAATCACAGAAACCTCCATAAGCACCGCCACTAACACGTACACGATCCCACAACCATGTGTTACTAATATATTTCGAAATAACATATGCACTACCGTTAAGCTCATAGCCAGTCTCGTACAAATTAGCTGCTTTTCCAACATAGTTAACCTGCAAAAGATAAGAAGGTTAAACTATGTAATGTCTTGAACTAATAGAATATTTTACTTTACTATGCTAATATATAAAAGGATTAAAATGCTAATATATAATAGAATATTTTACTCATTATCTGAAACAAGTACAGAATTTTCTCTAAAGAAAATTAAGAAATAAATAAAGAACAAATTTTAGACAGTGAATCTCACCTGAGTAGGCACCACAATGGCTTCATTTCCTAATGGAAGTCGGGCATTCCAACTAACTGGTTTAACAGGGGAAGAGCTTGGAAGCAAGTCAAGAAATTTGCCGATATATTTCTCTGAGTTTGCAAGGTTTTTCCCATCAGCGGTTAAATTAACTAAGCAATCACTCCTTGAAAGGAAAGACCTGCGGATCTCTTCAAGAGATGATGAGATCCCTTCCCAGTCCTCATCAACTTTCTTTTCAAGAGATTGCAGAAATTCTAGGTAGCTGTGGAAAACCCCATGTGAAGAGTGAATTAGTTAATTTTTTTTAAGCACGACACGATTTAAGGTTGTAGTCAGTTAGAACCATTTTCAATGACTTACAGGTCCTAGAAACAACTATGGTGTAGTTTACTTAGTTCTAGACTATGAACCACGATAGAAAAAAAATAACAAAGATTGCACACTTGAATGTATTATCCTGATTATCACACAAAGCAAATTTTGATTCTGAACTGCAGATTAAAAATAAGATGGAATGCCACAATATTTCCAACTCATTAGCTAATGGGACCTTAAAGTATCGGTAATTCGAATTTGTCCCAATATCGTCTTTTTAACCCGTTCGGGAGAATTTAAGTATCAGCTTACAGGTGTTGGAAGCAACTATGGTTTACTTGTGCTTAGATCCGAACAATGAACCATATTAAACTAAACCACGGCATATAAAAATTTGAGCACCGAAATTGAGTTGCCTGAATTAAACATAAATTGCTTGCATTCTGATAAAGATAGATAGACCAACCTGACACCACCCATTTGTTCGGAAACCCATCCAGCAACATTTAGCTTTGCATCCATTCTTGCAGCTGCAATACCATGTCCGCTTCCTCTTATACGATTCTGTAATGAGATAGGTTATGGAAAATTAATTCTAGTTAGTCTTGCCTTGTTGTATTTGATGTGGTGATGATTAAGTTTTTAATATAGGAATAGAAAACGTTTAAATTCCTGATCCTGGGACCGCATTACATACCTCCATTCTTGCTTTGCTTTGGGAAACAAACTGCTTGAATCGCTTTTGATCAGTAAATTGAACTTCTTGGAGAACACGATTCATCTATAATTACACAATCAATGAGAATTTTTTCTTGTAATCCATTATTTAGATAACAAGACGGTGTGCATGGCAGCAGGGCTAAGAAATCACTGAAGAAGTAAGAATTAAACAGTATGTAGCTATTAGCTAGTGTATTACTTTCAGCAGGGCTGTGAAAAAAAAGGTTTTGCCCACATTTATTTATGTTATTTATAGTTTTGGACGGTGCTCAAGTAGTGCAATATGCAGAGTACTACAAGATTGAAAGAACACTGAAGACCGCGATGAAAAGTAACATTCAACTGACAGAATATTTTAAGAAAATAAGTAGACTGGGTGATAGCAAGCCCATATTACTTAAATGTCAGAAGCAAGAAACTATGACACGATATCCATATTGTGACATAAATATTGGTTGTAAAAAAAAAGTATGTACAGAATAAAAAGATGATATACCAGGCTAAACAAATCTTCAGTCCGTTCTGACATAGCTTTGCCTCGAACAATAATATGACTAACAGGATCTTCTTTTCCCCTAACTGATGATGTAAACGGGTAAACTGATATCCCACCGGTTTTCCTTCCAATTAACTGATTCAATTGAACAAAATCCATGTCTTTTGTACCCATCTCCAGCAATGATTGACTGCCAAGTAACATGATAAGGAGCAATTTGGACTCAAACGCAAACATATATAACACACTTTATTGAACAGATATGCAGAAAATTGCAAAATATAACATTCATACTTGAATGTAGTGCCATAAGGCACTAGAGTCTAGACTCTACGGGTTAACAAAAGGTAGCTAGAGACTCGGTATGGTTTATCACTACCCAATAGGCCAGTACCTATATTAAAATGTATTTATTTTCCTCAAGTAGAACAAGAAAATGCTCTGTGGACCTAAAATCTGAAACAGCTTTATCCAGCAATCCACACCATACAACTATCAAACTTACGAGCAAATCTGGCTACCGGATGAACCGCCCAACTTGGTAATGGAAGGATCCACGAAAAGCTCAGCTCAAATTTCCCAGAAAAAGAACAATTTTTTACGGCAACTACCAAGATTTCTCATGTACAAAAGAACTACCAGGATTTCTGGAATAAAGGGGAAACTCGTGCATATATAAAAGGCACTTCACCACTAAAATGTAGGTAATAGGCTGCATACGAGAACAATTATTAGAAGCTAGATTGTTTGTTGGTATCAAATATGACCACATGAGTATTCTGGTGTACCCAAAACAAAATTAGGTTGGGTACTAGAAAGAGGCACCAATAGACCACTTTGTTTGTATTTTCTTTTTAGTGTAACAAAAAGATTGGTGGTTACATCCAGTAAGGGAAGAGCAACTCTTGTTGAACAACTTATAAAATAATCTATACGCAAGCTAAAAAGACCTATAACAGCAGAAAAAAACATAGAAACTAATCAAATATTTGTGAATTATATTAAAGGTCCAAGTGATCTTACCAAAAAAGTGGTACAAGAGGAAGAAGCTCTTGCTTCACTGAACTCATATTAAAAGCCACCTCGGAATACAAGACATCGTTGGTAAAAAGGTCATGTCGCAAAGTCTTCACCCCGTTTATATCCCCAACCTAAATTCACCAAAAAAGGATGTCAGCATAAATATTTGAGAGCAAATTATGGAGATTTTTAGGAACCAGTAAGACAATGATGATTACCTCTGTGGGGACGAGTATAGGGCTTTTAGGAATGTCTACTAATGAGAGACTTGGTACAGCCTTAAGGGCTTCTGGTGGGTCCGGAGTTTCCTGCTTTTGTCGCAATTCAACCGTGGCACGTGCTAGCTCGGCAAGATCCTCATCAGTCATGCTTGCTTTAACTTTATTTAAAATCTCTTTCTCAGCAGCTTCATCTCGAGAGGCCTTCTCTGGGTCAGGCTGAGCAAAGAAAATTTTCAAATTTGCGTATTACAGTTACAATATAAAAACAGTGTTGAACATAAATGCCGGTACTTTTGGAAACACTCACCTGCATCTCAACTGTTACACGGTGAGGGTTACTCAAAATATACTGTTCAATCAAAGGAGCGAAAACAGCTTTTGAGCCTTTCTCAGCAATTCTGGCTTTCAAGTCCATTAAGGGTTTCTGATATTTTAGTGGCTCAAATGGATCCATATCATAAATCCATTTTCCCTGTAAATTCCAAAAGGAAAGGAGGGTATGTCAAATTTAGAGACGAAACAAGGTTGCCAGAATTTGGTGGAAATTACAAAGCATAAGATGAAGCACAGCAATGATCCCCATACTTCGGATCAAGTTTCTATCTGACCCCCGTAGTTTAAATCGTAATAAAAATCATCCCCTTTATGTGAAATCTTTTGGTCCCCATAATTTAAGTAAAAACTATCAGTTCCCATAATTTCAAATTTTAATAACTAATTATCCCACATCGTATAGAACATATAACATCAGGAGTCCACACTATGGTCACCAGAGTAAGGGACAGCCAGTGTAAGTTATTGAAATTACGGTTGACCAACACGGTTGTAACTGAAACTACAAGGGCCAAATGTGGAATTTATTCAAACTAAAAGGACCATTGGTGTGCCAGCTGAATCTGTATGACCAAATATAATTTTTTAAAAATATCAGGACTATTACTTACAATGGAGCGAAGCATCAAAGCAAGGCCACGGGGGAACGATCCAGTATTATTTTCTCGAAGAGAGAACTCAATGGTGTTCATAGACGCCTCAACCGCATCTGAATTAAAACCTTCCTCGGCTAAATTTTTAAGTGTGTCCATAATAAGCTCTTCTACTTTTCGAATATCTTCTTCAGCTACACCTTTAAGACCAATACTAAACTGTGGTTGAAGAAGCTCGTCTTCAATACCTCCCCCAACAATGGCTTCTCCTAAACCACTCTCTAGAAGAATTTTCCTTAGAGGAGAAGCCGGGGTACCTAACATTAAGTGGTCTAGAAAACCAAAAGCTAGCTCAGTTTCTAAGTCTAGAGGCTTATCGTGTAGCAACCAGTTGAGACACACCATATTCTTCTTTTTCAAGTCGGTGCTTTCGGAAGCGGGATATTTCTCAATAATTCTAAATGGTTCCGAAAATAGTTTTTGAGTCTTTATTGTCGACTCGTCGCGAGATGAACTTGCTTCAAACATGTCTAGGTATTCTGTTCAATGAAATAAAGCATATTAGGGACAACAAAGAGGAATGCATCTACGGATTTCAGGATGTGCTAATTAAGATACTTATTATAAACAACATTCATTTTTTTAAGAATTTTGTGCAATATCAATTACTCTCTTAAATAAAATGGAATTTGAAATGTTATACATGTAAATCTAATCACAGCTAGTGATGCTTATTATTTTGATTCTTGCTCTTCTAAACATCATGCGAAGGATGCAAAGGGTTGAGGATCAAAAAATTTAAACACTAAATTATATCATGCAGATTTAACACGTACTTGAGATGTTTGTGAACTATACATCGACTTATGTTAGTGATATAAGATGTTCACATATTCATTCAATATGATCAAGTCTCAAAACTATTTGACTGATTTTGGTGCCTGCATCAATTACTTTCATAAAAAATGTCATATAAGAAAAGAGAGACTTGTCATACTTTTACAATTCCAACACAATGAGTCATGAAGAAATGATAATGCTAAATATTGTCACCAAAGAAAACACACCACTCAAAATGCGAAGCCGTTCGCTGGGATCATCATCGCCATAGAACCATATCCTTGAATTGCTAGGATGGTAATGCTTCTGGTGAAAATCCTGCAAAAACAGAAGAGAATTAAAGATTATGCAGTTAACTACAAAACCCATAAGAGCGAGAATTACAACTTAAATGTTGATTTGGGTATTTTAAGGTACAGTTAAGCTCTACAAAAAAAAAATAATCCATAATCCAATTCCTGGATACAGAATAATTGTGAACAATCTCATGTTGGAACTTAAGTTTTCCATAAAACCACAATCTCTGCTGTATACTTATAGAAAGCAATATATAATCTTTAAGGGGCACAAATTTCCACAAGCTTGCTCCTTGGTATTAGTAATTTTGTTTCATAAAATTGAAATTGTATTGTAAAATTCTAATTTACAAAATCACGTACAAATAACAAAACCTACAACTTATGGATTTAAGCCCTTTAATAAGATATCTGCAACAAACCTTGAATTTTTCAAATGTGAGTTTAGGAATAACTTCTGGATCACCACCGCTGTCAACACCATATGTATTGTCTGGGAAAAGGGCCTGTCAAGTGTAACACCAACACATAGTTATGAAAGAGAATTCAACTAAATACTACCAAAAGTGCAAAACATCTACTAACGCCTTCACAAATGCATGGATCATACGTTGGGATTTCACTTTATTTTATGAAGTGCCTCGACTCCTAAATACTTTAAACAACACTAGCAACATGACCTTGATTCGCTAAAACTCATCCGTAACTAAAAAAATTATGCATTTACCCTGAGATCTGAATATTAGAATTTTTTTACAGCAGACCAAAGTGCATATCCAGTGAATTTATTACTTGGAAAAGTAAAACTTTCAACCACACTGTATGAAAGAACCAATTTTGATTTTTAAAATAATGCATAAGAAAATTCTTTGAACCTTCGAAATGAACAAGTGGTAAACTTTATTGCTAAGACAGAAAAAAATCAGCCACATGAGTTCTTCACATATTTTGTAAATCACTTGAAACAATGACAGCGTTTGAGTACTTGCCTGTTGAGAAGTCCGACCTAGTATGTTATCAGGCTGAGAATAAACACCTTTCATCTCGTTAAATACAACACCTATCAAGAAACGATTAGTTAGAAATACGGAAAATCACATTACATTTGATTCAGCTTTGTTTTAATTTATAAAAAAAAAAACCTTTGTAAGTTATGTCCTCCGTGGGGTTATTTAGTTCATAATGCCATCCCTCTTGCTGAAAAGTCTGAAAGTCATCCACACATTTCGGGAAGAAAACAGCATCCAAGTATACATCGACCAAGTTATAGAAGTCCTATTCAATAGACAAAGACGTCAAATTACAGTGTAAAATAATTTAGGTGAAAAATCACATCCTTTATTTTGTTACATAAAACCTTACCTTAGAATTTGTGGAAGCAACTGGATAGCAAGTTCTATCAGGGTATGTGAATGCATTTAGAAAAGTGTGTAGGCTCCCTTTTAGCAATTCAACAAATGGTTCTTTCAAAGGATATTTTCTTGAACCACACAATACACTGTGCTCCAATATATGAGGAATTCCGGTTGAATCTTTTCTGCATTAATGAAACAAATAAACAAAATTCAAAATGCTAAATGCTAAATTTATACAAGAGCATTTACAATGTACCGACTCATGATTAAGGAAGTTAAGAAATGCTACTTTATAAGGGCAGTATCTACTACGCAACAACAAAATGAAATTCTTTTTTCAAACATGGTCACTAGATAACTAATTTAAAAAAGTATCAGCATGAGATTGTACCATGATAGGAACAAACAAATAAAAAAGTGAGCCCTCCTTAAAAGACATAAGTTGAATTCTAGACTTACGGTGGGGTCCGGAAAACTATGCCAAAGACCTTATTTTCATCGTCGTTCGATACTGACATGATCTCAGCACCAGTCTTTTTATGCTTGTAAAGAACAGCTTTTGACTTGCACTCTTCAATAAACTGTTCTGTTACTTTCTCGAACCCTAGCTTCTCAGCAACATCATCTTCAGCTCCATAAATTTCTGAAACAAACACATACCCCTCCTTCAGCAAAAAAAATGTCCACCACCATTTCAGTACCCAACTTAAAAATCAAAAAAAATAAACACATGCATATTCCAGAATGTCAAGTGTAAAACCATTACGAAAGCAAGTTTCCAATTGTGAACTGCAGATTAAAAATAAGATGGAGTGACAAAAAAAATTGTAAATCATTCGCTAATGGGACCTCAAAGTAATTCCAATTTGATTGGTGACCCATTTCGGAAAATATTATATGGCGACAATATTATATACCAAGTCTACATGTGATGAACGTGGAACTAAAGGGAATTACTTGATTACTTCCCAACCAAAAGGTTATGGCAATTTCTTTTGTCACGTATTAATTTTGTATCATAGTTTTAGTAACCACTACCACCACTTAGTAATCAATATATATATAGACAGAACATAGAAGCATACACACACACACACATATACACACAAAGAACACACACAAACACATATATATGTACACACAAAGAACACACACACATAATATAGTAGTAAGTGAAAACTGTTCCCGATTATAAACACTGATACCAAAGCAAGAGCTCAATAAAGCCTTTTAGCAGATTCAATTAAACCTACTTCCCATACTAAATAATCAATATATACCGACAGAACTAGATAAATACACACACACAAAGACACACACACACAAATACACACACACACACAGAACACACAAACAAACAGTAGTACTAAGTGAAAATAAATTCCCAATTATAAACACTAACAGCAAAGCAAGTGCTCAATTAAGCCTTTTAGCAGATTAAATTAAACTACTTACACTACTTAATAATCAATACACACACACACACACATATATATATATAGAGAGAGAAATTGTAGTACTGTACCTGGAGAAGAGTGTGAGGGTGACGTATCAACAGCTCTAAAAGGAGAAACGGCAGAGAAGTGCCTTCTAAGGTGTAACGAGGGCCTGGAGGTGGATACAAGGGTGACGTGGCGGCAGAGGAGAGATCGACGGCGGAGGAGTGGTGGCAGGAGAGTCGAGAGACCGAGCTAGAGAATAGCCTTGTGCACACCAGAGGCGAGGAGAGAGACCGGAGCGCCGATTCCCTCTCCATTATTCTAGTGAGAGAAAGTCATGGATTGATTGAGAGGGGTTTTGAGCAGATTCAACTAAACTACTTCCACTACTTGGTAATCAATAGTTCATTATACATAAATAGATACATACACATACACACAAATTGTAGTACTAAAATGAAATTTCTTTGTAATTATAAACATTAATAGCAAAGCTAGGGCTTAAAACCAAGCATTTGAGCAGATTAAATAAAAGATACTTCCCCTACTAAATAATCAATATATACGTGCATACACACATACGCATACACGTGCACACACACATACGCATACGCACACACATGTATAATATACATATATAAATACATTACACACAAAAACTGTAGTATTAATTACTACGTGAAAATTGCCTAATTATAAACACCAATAGCAAAACAGGGGATCAATAAAGCCTTTTAGCAGATTAAATTAAACTACTTAGTAACCAATATATATATGTATCTATATAGAAGTAGAAATTGTAGTGTTATACTCGGAGAGGATTGAGAGGGTGACGTGGCAAAAGCTATAGTAGGAGAAACCGCAAAGTGTCTTTTAAGGTATATCGAGGGCCTGGAGGTGGATACGAGGGTGATGTGGCGGCGAAGGAGAGAGCGGTGGCAGGAGATGCGAGAGAAGAGCCTCGTGCCTACGAGCGGCGACGAGAGAGAACGGAACGCGACTTCCCTCTCCATTTGTAGTGAGAGAAAGTCGCAGATTGGTTGAGAGGGGTTTGAGAGAAGATGATGATATAGATATATATGTATATATATATAAGCCTTTTAGTAGATTAAACTAAACTACTTCAACTACGTAGTAACCGATAGATCATTATACATAAATAGATACATACACACAAATTGTAGTACTAAAATGAAATTTCTTCCTAATTATAAACATTAATAACAAAGCTAGGGTTCAAAACCAAGCCTTTGAGCAGATTAAATTAAATTTACTTCCCCGACTTAATAATCAATATATATAGACATAAAATAGATACATATACACACATACAAACAAACTGTAGTACTAAATGAAAATTGTTCTTAATTATTA
Organism: Primula vulgaris; assembly: GCA_963920805.1. Lineage (NCBI taxonomy): Eukaryota > Viridiplantae > Streptophyta > Magnoliopsida > Ericales > Primulaceae > Primula > Primula vulgaris. Next base: position 22,965,011 of record OY987217.1, on the reverse strand, counting down.
AAACTAATAGCAATTAGCAAAGGAGGAGCTCAATTAAGCCTTTTAGCAGATTTTTTTTAAACTACTTAGTAACCAATATACATTTATAAATACATATATAGACAGATAAATAGATACATGTACAAATTGTAGTGTTTTTTTTACCTGGAGAGGATTGAGAGGGTGACGTGGCAACGGCTCTAATAGGAGAAACAGAAAAGTGTCTTTTAAGGTGTAACGAGGGCCTGGAAGTGGATATTAAGGTGACGTGGCGGCGGAGGAGAGATTGGCAGCGGAGCGGTGGCAGGAGAGGCGGGAGACCGAGCGGGAGAATAGCCTCGTGCATACAAACGGAGAGGAGAGAGAACATAGCGCGACTGCCCTCTCCATTTCTAGTGAGAGAAAGTCACGGATTGGTTGGAAGGGGGTTTCGAGCAGAGCTCAAGCAGAAGATGATGATATAGATATATATAAGCCTTTTAGCAGATTAAACTAAACTACTTCCACAACTTAGTAATCAATTGTTCATTATACATATATAGATACGTACACACACATACAACCAAATTGTAGTACTAAATGAAAATTTCTTCCTAATTATAAACGTTAATAACAAAGCTAAGGCTCAAAACCAAGCCTTTTAGCAAATTAAATTAAACCACTTCAACTACTAAATAATCAATATATAGACATAACATAGATACATACACACAAACTGTAGTACTAAATGAAAATTCTTCCTAATTATGAACACTAATACCAAAGCTAGGGCTCAAATAAGCCTTTTAGCAGATTACGTTAAACTACCTATCTACTTAGTAATCAATATATAAAGACAGAATATAGATACATACACACACACATATATAGACAGAACAAACAAACTGTAGTACTAAGTGAAAATTGTTCCAAATTATAAACACTAATAGCAAAGCAGGAGCTCAATTAAGCCCTTCAGTAGATTAAATTAAACTACTTCATCTACTTAGTAATCAATAATTCAATATATATATACACACACACACACACACATAGATACATGTATCTATATATATAGATGTAGAAATTGTAGTGCTTTTTACCTGGAGAGGATGACGTGGCAACGGCTCTAATAGGAGAAACGACAGAGAAGTGTCTTTTAAGGTGTAACGAGGGATTGGAGGTGAAACCAAGGGTGATGTGGCGGCGGAGGAAGGCGGCAGAGTGGTAGGAGGAGAGACGAGAGACCGAGCAGGAGAACAGCCTCGTGCATACCAGAGGCGACGAGAGAGACCGGAGCGCAGCTGCCCTCTTTATTCTAGTGAGAGAAAGTCGTGGATTGGTTGAGAGAGGTTTCGATAGAAAATGATGATATATATATATATATATATATATATATATCTTTTAGCAGATTAAACTAAACTACTTCCACTACTTAGTAATCGGTAGTTCATAATACATATATAGATACATACACACAAATTGTAGTACTAAAATGAAGTTTCTTCCTAATTATAAACATTAATAACAAAGCTAGGGCTCAAAACCAAGCCTTTTAGCAGATTAAATTAAATTTACTTCCCCCACTAAACAAATAAACAATCAATATATATAGACAGAACATAGACACACACAGAAAACACACACAAACTGTAGTACTAAGTGAAAATTGTTCCAATTTATAAACATAAATAACAAAGCTAGGGCTCAATTAAGCCTATTAGCAGAATAAAAATAACTACGCCCACTATTTAGTAATCAATTTATAGACAGATATATGTATATATACATACATACAGATATATATATATATATATATATATTATGTAGAAATTGTAGTACTAAAAGTCAAAAAATGAAAATTGTTCCTCATTATAAACTCTAATAGCAAAGCAAGGGCTCAATTAGTAAGCAATATACATAGATATATACATATAGATAGATATAGATATAGATATAGATGTAGAAATTAGGAGTAATGTACCCGGAAAGGATTGAGAGGGTGACGTGGCAACAGCTCTAATAGGAGAAACTGAAAAGTGTCTCTTAAGGTGTAACAAGGGCCTAGAGGTGGAGACGAGGGTGACGCGGCGGCGGAGGAGAGACCGGCTGCGGCGGAGGAAGGCGGAGGAGCAGCGGCAGGAGAGTCGAGAGAGAGAGAGAGCGGGGCGCGGCTGCCCTCTCCATTTTTAGTGAGAGAAAGTAGGCGGATTGATTGAGAGGAGTTTTGAGCAGATTAAACTAAACTATTTCCACTACTTAGTAGTCAATAGTTCATTATACATAGATAGATACATACGCATACACACAAACCGTTGTACTGAAATGAAATTTCTACCTAATTATAAAACATTAATAACAAAGCTAGGGCTCAAAACCAAGCCTTTGAGAAAACTAAATTAAACCTATTTCCCCTACTAATAATCAATATATATAGATGAGACACACACACACACACACACACACACACATATATATATATACAGAACACGAACTAAGTGAAAATTGTTCCTAATTATTAACACTAATAACAAATCCTTTTGGAAGACTATATTAAATTATTTCCACTACTTAGTAATCAATAGTTCATTCAATATATATAAAAATAAAGATATATAATGTAGAAATTTTAGTCCTAGGTGAAAATTGTTCCCAATTACACACAATAATAGCAAAGCAAGGGCTCAATAGAGCCTTTTAACAGATTAAATTAAACTACTTCCACTACTAACTAGTAATCAATATATATATATATAGAGAGAGAGAGAGAGAGAAATTGTGGTGCTATACCTGGAGAGGATTGGGAGGGTGACGTGGCAACAGCTCTAATAGGAAAAACTGAAAAGTGTCTCTTAAGGTGTAACGAGGGCCTGGAGGTGGATATTAAAGTGACGTGGCGGCGGAGGAGAGATCGGCGACGGCGGAGGAAGGCGGCGGAGCGGTGGCAAGAGAGGCGAGATATTGAACGAGAAAATAGTCTCGTGCATACTAGCGGCGAGGAGAGAGAACGTAGCGCGACTGCCCTCTCCATTATTCTAGTGAGAGAAAGTGAGGGAGTATTGAGCAGAGCTTGAAGAAGACGATGATAATAGTTATGCTATCTTATATGGAGGGTGAAATGCAAATAACCCCCTGAAAGTATGGATTATTTGTGCAATTAACCCCCATAAACCATCAAACTTTTGCAATTAACCCACAATGCCATCTTTTAAATTAAGAGTTACCCCTGACTGTGTAAAATAAAGTCAGAAAAACTGTGTTTAGCTCTGAACCATCTGATCCAGTGACAAAATACGGTTTTTCTGACTGTGTTTTACACAGTCAGATACCCCTTTTCCTCTTTTAAATGATGTGACTTTACGCTTGATGGTCCGTTTTGATTGGTTTTTCATTTATTACTATCATTTATATTAGATATTCATGCATATCAAGTAACTTTTTACTAAATAACACAAAAAAATAGTTTTTCTCACTCATAATGATTTTTTTTTAAATAAATCTTATTCTCATTGCTATTTTACGATAATTGTTATCTTAACTCATGTGAATTGACAAACTATTTATATTTTATATCATACAAGTAATTTTGTAAAATGAACAAATGAGTAAAAATTTAGGCCATTTTAAAGATGAACTTGGGGGGTCTTTGCAAAAGTTTCATAGCTTATGTGGGTTGATTGTAATAATTATTAGTTTATTGGGTTATTTGGAAATGACTCATAGTTCCAGGGGTTATTTGCATTTTACCCTTATATGTATGCATTATGCATTTTACCCTTATAATTATTTATTTTTGTGAAGGGAAATAAGGATAGACGTGGCTTGAGCAAGAAGGCTCGTTTCTATTTCATGTTAATTGCACTGATGGTGTACTGGTCTGAAGTAAGGTACACTAGTTACTCCTATCGGGTCTTGTTTGGTAACATCATTTGAAGGTCGAGACTGGATCAGTAGTTAAGTGTACCACATAAATGATGCATTCGGCAACATATTTGGATACGGACTACAAATAATGCAAATTAGGTGCATTTCTAATACCATGTGAGGGTATTAGATATAGTTCACTCCGTATGTGATTATATATCCGGCCTTCTTCTTAATCATGCTCGTAATACGGATTGGATAATTACTCACATGACTAATAGTTTCGAAACCAAATAAGGCCTTGAATCTTTTTGACACTGTTTATCTCGTGTAACACCCCATCAAGTCAAATTAACCAGCCAACTTAGGCACCAGTTTTCGAATATGACGCAATTTTATTATAAAATTTGTTACAGATTAAACACGTTTTTCCTGCTTAAATAATACAAGAGTAACTTGCTTTGATAATAAGAAAAAGTGAAGAAAGTAGCAAATTTCATTAGCCATTATTTGAGTGAGCCAAAGAGCTCAATAAACCTGCTTTTCTCCTTATACCCGCTCTACTTATCACTCCCGTTTTAACGCCTTGACCAAAAAATATTCCGTGTGCGTTCTTAAATTTTATCGAAAACGCTCAAAAGAAGTAGCAAAAAAAGGCTTTATATCTATCGAAAGCCAGAACTCAGTAGCATGCTAGCATAGTAGCGTGAATGTAATTATCTTGAGAACTTCTTTGACTTGTTGCCTTGTCCTTAATTGTTACCGGCGGAATTAGAATGTTGGTGTGGTTGAGACTGAATTAAATATGTAAATAATTTTTTAATTATGAGAGTTCTGAAAGACTATGAATTTCAAATTTCCACCAAAATATATGGAATATTTTTAAGTGTTGTCAATATGTGGGGTGTTTTAGTCACTTTTAGCCCATACGTGCTTCCTCTCCTGGCGTAAAGGATACTTATATACACACCTTAACATAACATGTCTCATTCATATCTCTCTATAGACTACAATGGAGTTATCAAGCAACAAGGACGAAATTGCTTTCGAAGCCCCACCACACTTCCGTGCCTACAAAGACGGTCACGTGGAACGTTTCTTCGGAACCGATCATGTGTCACCATCTCAAGACCCCGTCACATGCACTCTCTCGAAAGACGTCGCAGTTTCTCCTTCTCTGTCCTTACGCTTGTTCAAGCCCAAAAATGTTACTAAAAAGGTTCCGGTCCTTGTTTACTATCATGGGGGAGGTTGGTGCTTCGGGTCGGCTTTTTGCCCAACTTATCATGATCATCTCAATGACTTGGTCGCGAAAGGCGAAGTGATAGGGGTGTCGGTTGAGTATAGGCTTGCGCCGGAGTATCCGTTGCCGATAGCGTATGAGGATTCTTGGGAGGCTCTCAAGTGGGTCGCTTCTCATTCCTGTGGACAAGGTATTAAGTGTTTGTTTGGTTATACCCTAGGTAGCACGGATACTTCGGAAATGACGATGTATCTGGTACGGTACGTATGTGATACCGATACTCTTTTGAAGGTAGGACGTATCAGATAATTATATTGGTAGTAAAAGCAAATAATTTTATTGGTAATAAAAATAAATATGATAATAAGAGAGCAATAGATACTAAAACGGAATACTATAATAGTCACTGATAGAACACAATTAAAAACATTTTGATCTTCTTATATCTTTGAGTTTGTTTATTTTTCACTGAAATATGCTAAACCTATGCATATCCATGTCATGTTCACCGTACTAATGTTTAGAACTAATAATTCATCTTTGAGCATGACTTTAATTTATTTTTTCTTTATGTACAAATACTATTATACATTTTATAAATCTTAATATGCATTTTATAAAATTGTGTCAAAATAATGACCTATCTTAAACTTACCGTATCCAAGTATTTTAAAAAATAAATCATACATCGTATTCGTATCGTACTCGTATCGTAACAGGTACGATACTCGTAACCATAGCCATACAACTTAGATGATTACAAATACTCCATTAAGAAAATTAGGGTGGATTTGAGTTTGGAGGAGAAAGTTGGTATCATCGACTTTGAAACTTCTAGCATTTTCAGGTCAAACTAAGAAATTTCAGGACTATTATGCCAGTTTATTTATATCTCAGGACTCTGAGTTTGTTTTTGAAAATAAAATAAAAAATAAACCAATGTTGAGTCTTGTCTGGATTGCTTTACAGATGTATGTAGATCTTGATATATAATTTTGCTTTTTTTGGTAACATGTTGAGATATTTGACTTGTCTGTAAATAACTTTAATTAATAATCTTTGCCCTTTGTTGTGAATTAGTATAAACCGTGTAGAAGTAGTTGCAGACAGTACAAGTACTCCACAATTATGAAAAGTAATCAAACCAATGAAAATTTATGAATTTGGCTCGGTTTGGTTTGGAGCAAATTAATACACGCAACCAAACCAAACCACTAAAGGTCGGCTTGATCGGGCTCAGCTTAATCAGTTTAAACTATAATTAATAATAAAATCAAAATACATTTTAGTAAGAATTAACGTTTAATTGATGTAACAAAAAAACATGTTAATGGAATATAACAAATGCTTACGTTAAACATTAGAAATAGAACCTCTTTTACGAATAACGAACAAATGAAACAAACAAAATGACACAAAAAATTAAGTTATTTATAAATTATAATTATATATATAATATTAATACATATTACAATCAATTCGGATCGGTTTCAAAAACAGTCAAACCGTAATCTAATTAATTAAATCGGTTTGTAAATTTTTAAACCAAACCGAATAGCAACCAGTTTGGTTTGGTTTTTGATTGGTTCGGCTTCATTCGATAGAGTTATACTCACCCGGTCACGCCTAACCGCAACCCTTATCACCCTATTACAAATTAATGTTTAGTGCTGGTATAATTTATGTATACAGATTACAGACCCATAAAGTAGGTTTGGTACAACACTACTACAATTTGATTAGTAGTTAGTTGCTACCATAAGTATGTTTGGTACTAGCTACCATTTGGTAGTCATGATGATCTCAATTATTACAAAGAAACGTTATATGGGTTTACTTTTGCTTCTTCAATAGTCACAGTGACGATTAAAATATTGATGGTTGATCTGACTTTCGTTGACGGGAAAAACCGAAAAACCGTTAGGCCTTGTTTGGTTGGGACGGGATTAGACGGAATAGAATTTCAAATGCAGTGGGTCCCATGAATACTATATTTGGGTGGGCAAACATGGACGAGACTATTAGTACTGCAACGAGATATCAAATGACCTCAAATTAGGTCATTTGTAATATTAGGGGAATTATGGTATTTGTAGTTCCGGGATTACGTGTACTCCTACTTTTATTATCTAATCCCATTGCCGGAAGGTGTATTGGTAGTACCAGGACTACTAATTCCGCAACCAAACGAGTACTTATTCATTTCCGTCTCCAAATTAATTTGGAGGTGACCAAAGTCATAATTTCATTCACTAGTGCAAATTGAAAAAATGACCGAATTTGCCCAAGAACTGTTTCCGGCCGTGTGCATACAGACCTATAAAGGCATAGTTTGATCATAATAAATTGTTTCCAGTAGAGCGCATTGTGTACTCAACCACTTTATAGTCCCATTAATGAAATTAACCATGATGTGGCAAAAGATTGTAACAATGCCCGAAATTATGTTTGTTAGACTGTAAATAATTTAGCCAACATTTTTTACGATGATTTTGTTTCTTCTGATCAAGGTCCAGAAACTTGGCTCAACGACTACGCAGATCTTCAACGCGTATTTGTTGCTGGCGACAGTGCTGGAGGCAACATTGCCCATAATGTAGCATTGCAACACGGTTTAGAAAAATTACCTGCTATAAAACTGGTCGGTGCGTGTTTAGTCCATCCCGGTTTTGTTAGCAAAGAAGGAACTTTTGATCCGATATGGAACTATGCTTTTCCTACAACAACCGGGTTCGACGACCCAAGGGTGAACCCGTCAATGGACCCCATGTTGTCGAGGCTAGGATGCTCTAGGGTTTTGGTTTTGGTGGCGGAAAATGATTTTATTAAAGGCGGGGGTTTGTTTTATTACGAGACGCTACAGAAGAGCGGTTGGGGTGGGACAGTGGAGCTAATGGTTTCACCTGGTGAAGAGCACGTGTTTCATTTGTTCAATTCGGGTAGTGAAAACGCGAAAGCTTTGGTGAAAAAGGTGGTTTCTTTTCTCAACCAGGATTAATTTAAGATGGTTTCGTTTTACAAATAAGAACAATCTTGCTCAATCCCCATGCTTGATCTTGCCTTTTCTTGGTGCAATTAGAAGCATTTTCATGAATAAACTACTTATTGGTCATAAGATGTTCTACTCATTGAACGATATGAATGGTTGTGTGTTAAGGAGTACTACTTAATAAACAATAGTTTTTTTTTCCATTTTAATATAATAAAATGGTTCGATAGGTTAACTTTAAGTGTCATAGATCGAGTAACTGCCGTGTTCTAATGAGATGCCAGTGTTGGTATATATGATCAATTGACCAAACCGGGTAAAGAAAAGGATCACTTGACAATGGTGCCATAACATAAAAACTATAAACGCTACGGAGCCAAATTCCGAACAAAATATACACCACGAAGTCCTTCGAACATTTTGAAACCGAGAAGGCTCCAAGTCCAACAACTTTATACATTAGTACTATATTTTTTTTAAACAACCTTAGTAATATTCAAATATAACCTATAGATTATAAAAAAAATATTATTCATATCAATTTTAATTTTACCATATCTCGGGAAAAAAATTACACTTAATCAATCAGATTGGAAGAAGCACATTCACCGATCGTCTTTTCTAGCAAATTATTCATATCATTATTATAAAAACGTAACACAAAATCGGATACTGATCATTTTTTTAATTTTGAACTTAATGAGAAACTAGCTACAATTGAATTTGCTTGATAAAAGAGACAATCTGACTCATTAAGATCCTACAGTTATCACAGTGCGGTTTGAACGACGTGAATACAATTTAGTGTTACGACTCATCAAGAGTGAGTACTAGAATTATAATAAAATTTCAAGCTTTATTAATGATTGAACGTGAGTACAAATTAGTGTTACGATTTTTTCATTAATCGCTATTGCTTGATTGAATTATAAGCCCTGAAAGTAAATGTTAGCAGCACCGAACACACGGCCCATACCAATAACCCATTTTTTTAGTACTTATTGTCAGGACACTTTTGAAAAATGGAGTTTCTCAATATCTCACTTTTTAAAAAATATATAAACCTAAAAATCATTTAATATATAAAAGACTCACTTTCTCTTTAAAATCAAAAACCATCAAAAATATATTATTTCCAAGCCTCCAAATTCCGCTCTGTTACCAAATTATTACTTAAATGTATCATGCATATTGTAAATATATACTATATACAATATAATTCATATCTGGTTTACATTGACAATATCGAAGGAAAAAATGACAGTCAAATTGGAAGAAACACATTCACATGTCATCTTTTGAAGCATGTTATTCATTATAAAATGTAGCACACAAATTCGATACACTTTTTTTCAATTTTGAACCAATGAGAAACTAGCTACAATTTAAATTTGCTTGTTATAAGAGACAATCTGCAGGCTCATCAAGATACTAGAATTATCACGGTTTGGTTTGAACAAATGAAATGCTCCTCTATTTCAATCTCTTTAATCTTCACAATTCCACTCCATTTACTCTTATCAAGGGCATTATAGTAAATCCAATCCCCTCTCCCTTAAAAAAATCTTTTTCCGTCACACAAACGGGTACTCACCCACAACCGATCCGAACAAACAGATCTGGGTCAGATACTGAGTTAAGCCTTGGGTCGACAACTGATCGACCCGGTTATTTTGATAAATAATCTCATAATTCATTTGGTTTGTTGGCTCCAAAGTAGGGTTGTATCAATATGGCTCCCAAGAGAGTGCAACCATGTTCTAAACTGTTTGGACCGGAGCGGATTGCTAGGTCATGGACTGTTAAAGGCCTATATACATTAGCATTAAAAGGACTCGTAATGGTAGCGATGGTTAACTCGTTATAAACCACATACTAGATCATATGCAAGTCGATGTGGAATAATTACTCTAACACTCTCACTCGCTTGCGTCCCGACATTTCAAGAGTCTTACTATCGTACATATTAAATGGGTGGAGGTGAGCCAAACATTGCTCGATCCGCTCTAATATCATGTTAAAGTGGATCTTTCTTTACCATTAAAAGGTCTCGTTAATACTAAGCATGGTTACTCTTTATAAACCACAAGCTAAATCATATTATAGTCGATGTGTGATAATTACTTTAACACTCTCACTCGTTCATGGCCCGACATTTCAAGGGTCATATGAACGGAAATATTAAATGAGTGGAGGTGAGTACAACATCGATAGGCCCGCTCTGATAGCATATTAGAGTCTACGTTCATTTACCATTAAAAGGTCTCGTAATGGTAAATACACTACAAGAAATAATCCAGATACCAACAAAAAAAAATGTTGCTATTTAAGCTAATTATGTTGCTAACTAAGATTAGCAACAATTTTGCAACAAAAAACAGTATGTTATTGTTTGCCTTGTTGCAGATTTCAGTAACTGATTTAGCAACACACGTTTATCATTAGTAACATAATCGTAACATGCTTTTTATGTTGCTATATTTGTAACAAAATTGTATCATATTTTGTATGTTACTACTTGATGGATTTTTTAGACATAGAAAGCAATACTTTTGTAACACAAATGTTTCTTGTTAGAAATTTATTACAGATTGTAACACATGCTTTTTACAGATTTTTTGGAAATAAAAAGCAATAATTTTTAAAAGGTTGTAGCTATCATTGTTAGTATTATGTTACTATTTATATTATTTGTTTAATAAAAAGTTTATAATATGTTGCTATTTTGTTACTAAAATCTGTTACAATTCAGTTCGCAGCAAGTTGAATATATATATATATATATATATATAAGTTTAACATAACAAAGATAACATTAGCTAATTAATAAGTTAACCAAAATATTACAATTGTTTAGCATACAAAATTAGCATACACTATATAACAAGTTAATGCGCGGTTTACTAATCGCCATAGCCACCAGTACTAATCTAATCATCGTTGAGATCGTCTTCTCCCAAGTCCCCATCTTCGTGTTCTGCCTCATTTTTTAATTCTTCATCCGAATGCAACGATTTTTCCAGAAGCTCTAGTTATACAATGTCTTCGCAGAAGAGCCCAACATAATGATTGCAACTTATGTTTTAAGAGTCCTGCATTATACAATTAAGTTTCATATTTTTAGTCGCATCATTCATTTGAGTCATATGTTACTTGTCAAAAAAAGGAAAAAGTATAGAAAGTGGGCGATAGGGAGGCGACAGCAAGCCTAGTAACAAGATGGAAATATCAGCCAAGACTCCACCTTTCGGCCCACAACTGCTAGAGAAACAACTCAAAAACAGCAAATCTTTTGCAGAATTTTATCAAGAACAAAGCTGCAGCCCAATAAAGGATATCAAAGATCACAAAGGTGAAGCCTCAATTAGGTTCACATACGAAGAGGTAAATGAACTTTCAAAGCCTTTCGAATACACATTGGTGGGTAAATTTACGCACGAAAAGCCTGAGAATATACATATTATCAGATTTTTGACGCCTTTGGGGTTAAAAGAGGGATTTACAGTTGGATATATTGATCAAAAACATGTACTTCTCAGATTTTTACATGAAGAAGATTACTTTAGAGTTTGGTTTAGAGAAAGTTGGGTTATATTGAGATGCAAAATGAGGGTGTTTAAATGGACTTACAATTTCAGACCAGGTTGGGAGCCCTCTATAACGCCTGTTTGGGTTGGTTTTGATATGCTCCCCATTCACCTATATAACAAAGCAAGTATCTTTGCTATTGCTAGTGTGTTTGGCAAAACTCTTAAAATGGACGAAGCTACTAATAAACTTACAAGGCCAAATCTAGCAAGGGTTTGTATTCAAATTGACTTAAAAAAAGAACTTACTCATCGACTTTGGATTGGTTATGGGGATGAGGAGAGCCAGGATGGGTTTTGGCAGAGTTGCAGGTACGGATATTTACCAAAGTATTGTCCTTCCTGCAATAAAATTGGGCATGAAGAAAATGAGTGTAAGGTGTATAATAAAATGCACAACAAGAAAAAAGAAACTACTTTTAAGAAACATAAAGAGCACAAAGAGAAATTAGAAGCAGCATATAAAAAGAAGCATATAGATCATATGCAAAATTCAATGCAGTCATATAAAAAGAAGCATATAGAAAATGTAAATTGGTAATTTACAATGCAGTCACCATAATTCACAACTTCAAATAAATATTTCCACTTAGTCTGCATATAACATCATGACATAAACCTTATCTTAAGAAACCCTATTGACGAGCAAAATATTTGTTATCCCAGCAAAAGACAGTAGCAACACTTCTACATACGAAGTTTTTCATAAGGTCTCACAAAGCATGCAAATATAGAAGTATAGAGCTTAAGTCAATTTGTAAACCCAAAACTAGCAGAGTGGACAAAATATCTCTTTGATAAAGTACACCGTTTAAAAAGGTTTCGGTAGTATGGCCAAAATATGTTTACATTAAAGTACCTTAACTGTTTGTTCTATAAGTTGCACGACTGTGATATGAAATAATTTCTCTTCAATGGCGTTATAATTCTGGTGGCGTTAAGGAGCTCAACATTGAATCGGCACCTAAAAACAAACAATTATCAAAGTTAAACCATTGATACTTGCAACCAGTCGACATTAATTGAAAATTTAAGGGAGAAGAGTTGCTACATGTTTCAGATATTACGAAAAAGGTCAGAGGTTTATAATTATACATCAGCTTTAGATGTAGCAACTGTTTAAAAAGATAGACTATAAATCGGAATATAGAGTGACGCCTTCAGAGTGTATATAACTAAATTCAGATCCACTTTTAACAGTGTTTTTACCTCATTTATTCATAACCAGAGAACATCACTTATTTGAATGCATAACACATCAATTAACCGGATGCATAACACAATTACAACAGCCAATAATGAACATCAATATACCGGAAAGGAATTTCCAAATAAGAACTCCACTATATACAACCCAGCCAACTACAAAATTCAAAATTAAATGTAACACATAAGAACAATGAAAACATACTTAGACACTAAAATTAATACCGAAAATTTAAAAAATATGTTGGCAAAGAACAAAAATCCGCACATCTGATTCTTCACCTTCAAAATCTGTGCTAATCAATTCAAAATCTGTTTAGGTAAAAAAAGAAACTCATTAATAAAATAAGAATAGAAAAGCAACAAACCTTTAAGTTGAAAGCCCTCGAGCTTCAATAAAAGGCTCTGTTTGTACTGTAAAATGACTACTATATATATAAAAGATGGTAACATGGGAAAATCATCAAACACCTTAAGAGCAGAAAAAAAAAGGAAAAAAAAAGGACCAGGATTGCTGGTTCATATAAAAGTAGGAATTTATTTAATAAAGTACACCAAATCCATCAAAAAACAATCAATATACTGATTAACTGAAACAAATTATACAAGTAAATGGGTATAATTAACTTTCATCTAAGTAAAGTAAGCCAATAAATTGACAAATCAAAAGCTATAAAAGAGAGGAGGGATCGTAAAACTAAAAAGAGAATGAGATAAGATGTAGCATATCTTTATTGTTACGAAATTGAGCGAATTCTGTAGAAAATCCTCGGATTGATCGAGTTAAGGAAAAAGATAGTTACGCATCAATGGAGATTTTGATCGCGGAAGAGAGAGAGACTTGAGAGAGATCAACACATAAGCTCATACATGCTGTAAAATCATATTTCAATAATGTAAAACAAATATACGAAGGGAGAGAGAAGGTAAATGAGGAGAGAATGGGGGATTCTTTTTTCATTACTATGATTGCTCACCACTATAATAAGATCCCACGTCTACGTGGCATATAAAAAAGTTTTTTTTTTCTTTTATTTATGTTTTTCTATATAAAAACTTTCTAATTTTAACCAAAAACTTATCTAATTTAACCCGAAAAAAACCATAACCATCAACCATAAAACTATTTATTATATCAAATTAATATATTTTTTTATCAAATCAAAGTCACTCTACCATTACAATTATTTTCAATTTTATCTAAAAAAAACCCTAACCATCAACCATCAAACTCCTTCGTATATCAAATTAATATATTTTTTTATCAAATCAACATCACTCTACCACTACAATTATCCCAAATTTTACCAAAAAAAAAACATATCCCAATTTACAAAAAAAAAACTTTTCCAATTTTACTAAAAAACTTTCCAAATTTTTGATAAAATTTGCGAAGTTTTTTTTTGGGTAAATTGGGAGAGGTTTTTTTTTATACCAATTATCCCAATTTACCAATTACAAAAAAAAAAACCTCTCCCAATTTACCCAAAAAAAAACTTCGCAAATTTTATCAAAAATTGGGAAAGTTTTTTGGTAAAATTGGAAAAGTTTTTTTTTTTTTTAAATTGGGATATGTTTTTTTTTTTGGTAAAATTTGGGATAATTGTAGTGGTAGAGTGATGTTGATTTGATAAAAAAATATATTAATTTGATATACGAAGGAGTTTGATGGTTGATGGTTAGGTTTTTTTTTAGATAAAATTGAAAATAATTGTAATGGTAGAGTGACTTTGATTTGATAAAAAAATATATTAATTTGATATAATAAATAGTTTTATGGTTGATGGTTAGAGTTTTTTTCGGGTTAAATTAGATAAGTTTTTGGTTAAAATTAGAAAGTTTTTACATAGAAAAACATAAATAAAAGAAAAAACAAAAAAAAAAAAACTTTTTTATATGCCACATAGACGTGGGATCTGTGATCCCACGTCCCTTATAGTGGTGAGCAATCATAGTAATGAAAAAAGAATCCCCCGGAGAGAATGAGGGGCAGTGTTTGTAGTAAGAGAGAGATTAGGGTTTGTTTTATTTGTTGTGGCGGCATATGTGATAATATACATGTATACCTTTGAGCTGTGGTGAAAAAATATCAAAATTAATGTGTGAATTTTTTTTGCAAAGTGTGGAACTACAGGGAAAACAAAGGGTAAACAAAAATGATGGGAAAACAAAGGGTAAACAAAAATGATAGGATAAATCTTAGGAAAAAAAAACGAGCGGAAACTAGCATTAAGCAAAAATTTAATATATAAAAAATTATTAGGGAGGAACACAATATTTCTTAATAAAAGATTCATTATTAAAATATTAAAACAAACTAAATGCATTTTAAGTTTATCATTCATCCTCGTTGCTTGAATCCAAATAGTTTGTTAGTTAAATTGTTTCTTCTTTATTTCAGCTATATGACTTTGAGGCCGTTTCGAAATCAATAACGTTTTATGGCCCACGATCGATTTATTCGAGTTTGTAGTTCGGTGCCCAATTATTTCATTATGTTCAAATGTCTCTGCAACCACTTTTATTATTCGAATGTTAAACAATCACTTATCTATTTTTAAACTTACATAAACTAGTTGTCTTGGGTACTACAGTTGAAGAATGTTAGTATATCCTTTATAATATTGTAGTAGTTGTTTGATGATAAATTATCAACAAATTCGGTGAAATGCTTAATGCAAAAACCGCTATTTGATATCATTGTCTCATTTCAGTACTTTAAAAAATGAAATTTGTGTCAATTGACAAAATAAACCGCATATTACTTAATATGTATAAATACTAAAAATTTAGTTCCAAGTACCCCTAAATCTAAGTAGACTGTAGATTTGTTTGAATGGACTATTAAAGTTTAAGTTACAACATATATATATATATATATATATATATATATATATATCTTTCTATATTAGTACTTCTAATTTTCAATTAAATGCACATTTAAAAGACATAGCATAACCAAAATCTATGAAACTAAGTAAAATCTAACACCTTAATAATAACAAATACTAATTAACAAATCAACACAGTCTTGCAAGTGTAACTTATAACAAATTAGCAATAATAGATTATAATCAAATTACAAACAATATAACAAGATCTTTTTTATGATAACTAAATAGGAGCAAACTTACTTTTGTAAATAAGGGGACCGATGAATATTGGAAATCTTGACAAAATAATTTGTAAATCAACAAATTCATAGCTTTGAGAAACTTATGCTGCTAAATTATGATACAATTCCATTTCAATTTGCATTCAAAAACAAATATTTGATTATAGCAACACGTTTTTATGTTGCTAATTTTATGGAAAGACCGTGTTGCCAAATTAATTGTAATTTTGTTGCTGATTTTGTCCAAAAAAGTTTAGCAACTTTTTTAGCAACAAATTACCATGTTGCTAAATTTAAGTTGCTAACTAGTTGCTAATTTTGTTGCTAGATTGTTCCTATAAATTATGTTGCTGTTTTGCTTGTTTTTGTTGCTAATCAGCTACAGAATTTGGCTCCTTCTTTTTTTTTTGTTGCTATACGAATTATTTCTTGTAGTGATATGGGTAAATCATTATAAACCACATGCTAGTCGATTTGGGATAATTATTCTAACATTGACAACGTTTGCTCCAGAACTGTCACCGGTGAGGAAAATGTGACGTAAATCTATAAATTCATTTAGCCATGGGTCATGTCCTTGCCCTGGTTCATGTTGAGCTACATGTTAGTCAAAATTGTTATATATAATTCTTGAAAGACTGTCCAGGAATCATCATAGTCGGGAGAGGAATAATAACAAACTGGAAATCAATGCGGTACACTAAAAAAAATGTCTTATTATACTAACAATGAATTGTGACGCTTGTTTTACGAGTTGTTTAGCAACGCTTTTTTTGATAATTTTGTAATAATTTAGTCTATTTGTGACAGTTTTGTAACGACTTTTAACTCCCATTAAATCAACATTATTTTGTATAGTAGTCAAACAACATAATAAAACGTAATTCTATACTTGTAAAGCCAATAATAAAAAATCAAAATTTAACATTATAACGAAAACCATACCCATTGAAGGACCGTCCAGGAGTCATAGCCCGCAGGGATGGGGTGTTCTGGTGCAAGCCTATATTCAACTGACACTGCTACCACCTCAGCCGCCTCCACAAGAGACTTAACATACCCATCATAAACCGCTGAAAATGCCGACTCTGCACAGAAAAGGCCACCGTGTACATAAACCAGCTACATAAACCAGCACCGGCAGCTTCATGCTTTCGGTTCTGGCACTGGGTGGGAGGTAGAGACGCGTGTGTACCGTGGTGATACAAGGGCGTCCTTTGTTCTAACGGTTAGTAGAGGACCGTCAGAAGAAGGGACATGAGGACTCTTTAAAAGCCTCTCCTATAATTTCTCTCCCACTAACATCTATCCCCATCTTCTTTTATCAAATTATTCAAATCCCGTGTTTTTTTAGTGTCAATTGATAGACACCAATTTCTTGACAGTATTACAACCAATAAATGAACATTTTTTTTTTACTAAAACTAAATTATTTTCACGACATAGATAAGCTAATAATTTTGAGAGAGTAGTACACTACTACTAAATTATTTAGTTAACAAAGTTGTACTAAACGTTATTTTGTTGAAAATTCTACTATGCTGCGCTAGTGTTATAGACTTTTCCTATTTATAGAAATTACTGGTATACCAAAATTCTACTATGCTGTGCTAGTGTTATTTTGTTGATTACTGGTATACCAAAATGATCAATGATAGTATACCAAATTAATAGAAATTAATAGCGTTATCTCGTGATTTCTATAATGTACGTCTTCGTTAATCTCCGATTAAATATATTTCTATAAATAGACTTTCTTCAAACGATATATTTATGTATAAAAATAATGTGTTTTGCTAGCCCAAAAATTTGCGATCACTCTACTTTAGAGAGGGCCGGCCCATTGTCATTCTAATATCGTTTGGTCGAACCCTAATCGGATTTAAAGATTTGTTGTCAATGCAGCGCCGCCACCATCAACAGGGTGTTTTTGTAAAAAGTATATTATTTTACAAGTTAACAACCCTAAATTTGGTAACCCAACTATATAAAGAGGCCAGGCTGAACATTTCTAATTACTCAAACTACCTAAAAATAAATATTTTTACTCCGCAACAGATATGGTACCAGAGGAGGAAGATAATGAAACGAAGGTTATAATGCCGAGAAAAGCTTACTACGAACGAATAAGTGATTTACCAGATTTAAGGTAAGATTTATAGCTTTTCCTTTTCCTATGGATTAATTAGTACGTAGTAATATAGAAATGTCACAGAAATATACAAGAGAACGTATCCAAGGAACTTCTTCCAATAAGTATATGGAACAAAACTTTAGAAAAAACTTATTTTATGGAAGAGTTAAACTTGGGTAACAACCATGGAAGCTTTGCTGCTGTTACACGCAGGGGCGGCCTGAGTTAAATTTTTTTCGAGTTTGAAAAAAATTGGGGCCTTTTTTTTCAATTGTCGTTTAAGTATGAAATTTCATAATTAATTATCTTAATAGTAAAATAATCGAAAATTAACTCTAAAAGAAAATTAGTACAAAAAGAATTGTGTCCTTTCATTTACTTGTTATCTTTTTTACTAGCCTATATTTACACTTATAATATTTTTTATACATATATAGTTTTTTTTTGTCGACGTCATGGGGTCCTTAAAAGTTCACCGCAATCGTGAAGGTTGGTACAGACGCACCTCCTGCATCCATAAGAACCACCCCATCTACACGTTTTTCAAGTTTAAATTAATATTGTTACTCCCTTACAACTTACATGATTATATCTTAAACGGCATACACACAGAATTTATACTCCTATATAATAATTTAACACATGTTTAAGTTTATGAAAGAGTGAAGCTTGGATAGGTGACAATTTTTCCTAATACTTGCACTAAATAATGCTCGCCGATTCTCTGAGTCTCTGACTAGACATATAAACCAGGCTACAAAATTCCACCAACTCATCAACCAGACCGAGCCGGTGGTTGGCGGTTGGTCTGATCTGGTCTGTAACTGTGTGTAACATTGTTTTAATTGGTTTTATTGCCGCATGTGAATTAGGGTGGTCCATTGTTTTCTCTCTCTTTTTTTCTCTATATATGTATCTATTAATAACTCAAGGCACGTATAGTTTATAATTTCAGGACAGAGATGACAACTTCTAAAGGGTCAACCTCCAATGATGTGGAGTTGGTGAAAACAACACCGCCTCCCAAGTCGCTGCCCCCCAAGTCTCCACTGCACCGCAGGTGGAGATTGACCAGTTCTTCACAAATGCAGAAAAAGAACAACGGAAAAACTATATAAAAATAAAATAAAAAAGTACAATTTCGATTTCATGAATGCCGCCCTGTTGGAAGGTGTTACCAATGGGACGTCATAAATCCCTGAAGAAATTGAGAAGAAGGGTAATAACTTTTAGTTTAGTTTAAAAATTGTAGCTAGTTTTTATTGTTAGCTAGGCTTTTCTCTATAAGTGAATAAGTGATGTCAGTTATCATGAATATAATCAAAATTTACAGTAAAGAAACTCAAGGCACGGATTGTGTGTCATGCAATATGTAGGATGGTTTTTTTCTTTTGCGTTTTTGAAAATAAATGGGATAGTTTCTTACGGCATTTTCTTTTTAATTTTAAAGAATATTTTGGGAATTTTAGAAAAGTAGTGAAAATTTTGGAAAAAATGGATCACACCATGGGAGCCTCAAATTCTTGGATTTGTTAATTATAATAGTGTGTGATGTTTGTGGAAAAAGTGGAAACTCTTCTATTTTTCCTCTAGATTTTAATCATTACCAATGTAATTAGCATGTATGCAAAAAAAGAATTTGACCCAAATGAGATTAAATAAGGTGAATTTCAAATTTGTATAAATAAATCTATATAAATTAAATGACCAGTACTATTTTAAAACTTTTTAAGTTTTAGGCCAATTCCACCAAAATTTAAAACAAACAGCAAAAGATAGAGAGAAAAATCAGAGAAGTTAATAAAATTTGAAAATATCTGGAAAAAATTTAAAACTAAAAAAAAAATTAAAAATAAAGTCGAGAACCCGAAATCGTTTTGTGAATCTCCGATTAAATATATTTCTGTTAATAGAACTTCTTCAAAGGATAAAACAATATTGTGTCTTGCTAGCCATAAAGTTTGCACTACAAAAAAATACCCAAATAGCGACGGGATTAGTGACGGTATTTTTTGTTACGAGCTTATTAACGACGGTTTTTGTGACGGTTTTGTGACAGTTTGGTCAATTTGCGACAGATTTGTGACAGCATTTTAAATTAGCGACAGACTTGCGACAGCTTTTGACTCTCACTAAATCAAACATTATTTTGTAATGTTGTGATAACTCTAGTTTAGAAGGCCGGCCCGTTGTCATTCTAATATCGTTTGCCCGAACCCTAATCGGATTTACAAATTTGTTATCAATGCAACGCCGCCACCATCAACAGGGTATTTTTGTAAACAAGTATATTATTTAATAAGTTAACAACCCTAAATTTGGTAAGCCAACTATATAAAGAGGCTAAGCTGAACATTTCTAATTACTCAAACTACCTAAAAATAATTATTTTTACGCCACAACAGACATGTGTAGATAAACTCTACAACCCGGATTTATAGAAAAATATTGTCCAAAACGAAATGTGATAACATTAATTTATCTTAACCCAATTCTACATATTCATTGCATACTAGTCAATCTTTGAGCAATTAGTTCTACTAATTGTCTGTTCTTGTTTACCAAAAAGATCTGTATATTTCTAAGATTGATCCTTTCGCCTTGATCACAAACTAATTAGAGTTCTCTAATTCAAATTAATATAGTTATGTAGCTTGCGAGTTGTGACGATATAGTGTCTAAAAGTGAACCGACCTGGGTGCTTAATTCCTTATCAAAACCACTAAAGAGTCGACTTTATAACTTATGTTTTAATGCATTTTCAGTACAAAAATCACATAAGTTAGAATTTAAATATTATAGATAAAATATCTAAGAATATTTTTTGGTGAGATAAGGCTCCTACACGTGTGTTCTTATACAAATTTTAATTAAAAAAAATGCGCTTCTCTTTAAACATATAAAAAAAGTTAGATGATTGTTGCATAAAAAACATCATAGCTAGATTCATAGTTCTTATAGGTTAATGGAGCAAAAATCATGTCCTAGTAACTGAAATTTAGAAGTTGAAAATGTAATTTCTTCACATTGAATGGGAATTCAAGTCGTATGTGCATTATCTACATCAGTCATCAGCTTATTCCGAAGTCGATCATACCTTTAAAATAATCCTTTGACAGAAATTGAAATATATATGTTTTTTTTCATAGTATCGTGCCCTAGTACTGGTGTATATGTATACATTACTTTAACTTTCGGGCACACATTCATCAACTAATAAAGACTAATTGTTGACTACAAGTGGGTTAAAGGAGAATTTTGTTCGAAATTTGTATTATAATATATTTGAGTATAATATTTATTTTTATTTCTCTATTTCTTTATTAGTATTAATTGTTTCCACGCGTTGTTTATGCGATGGGTAGTGTCATGAGAATGGAGGTAATGTTAAGAAAGTTTGGGACGTTGAATAGCGAGAAAGAGGGTCTAATTAAACTACGGCCATAGGGTAATTAAGAATAAAAATAAATGGCACGTATTTTTTTTTAAAAAGGGTCTAAATTTTGACTTATTCAAATCTCTTAACTTGAGTTATTATAATAGTATGATACATATAAATTATTGTATTTTTTTACAATGTACGTAACAAAATTTTCAATAATTATGAAATGTTGTGGTTTTGATATGCCGAAAATGGTGGAAGTTACTGTATGTCTCTAAGTAATATTAATTCTCAATACGTTATTAATATTCTGCATCCTACATCTATATTTGCCACGGGAATATCGGACACAAGTGTTACGTTTAGTACCAACTACCAACTCTGAAGATCGATGGCAGGCACGGTCGGGTCGATCCTACATTAGCTCAAGTATGATATTTTCTCTGTAGTGGTCCAATTAAAGAGACGTCTCATTTACTTTTAGTTTGGTCTTCATTTCTTTTGAAGTCAATTATATATTAGCTAAGAATTCCAAATTTTCTAAATTTTGGCTACCAACTCGTTGTTTTCCTTGATTCTCAAATTGTCAGCATTGTTGTATTAGTCCCACCTGCAATGTACAAATTATATCACTGTCATGTAGCTTCCATCCGCCCACATATTCGGTATCCATCTACATTATTGTTGTTCCACCGATATAATCGCGTACTTAATGTAGAATCTTGGACGATAAGGGTAACGCACGTTGTTGTATATCTATTACAAGTTTCGAAACCATATAAGAGTGGGATAAGTACAACAACGGGAGAAAGAACAACAATGTAGAAGCGAACTGATTTTATTGCCATCGTGAAGTGACCCCGTCACCTACAGAATAATAGTCATATATAAAAAGTATCAAGCCTTAAAAATAAGAGGATTTACACTATTGGTTTATCTTTAACTTTGCACGAAAATGATTCTAGAAAACGTTATTTTGTTCTTGAAAGTCCAAAATGCTTCGTTTGTTATATACACAAAAGAGTTTATGGTTAGGGTGTATTACGATGTCTATATATATTTGCATAAAACAAAAGAACGAGACACATTAATTTTTGCGTTACTGAAACAAAAGACTACCATTTATATTCAGATTGAATATATAACTGTCAATATTGAAAAAATCAGATTACATTAATGATTTTGAGTGTCAAATCAACGTATAATGACCGGGATGAAATAACAAAAAAAAAAACATCATAATTTTAATTGTCAACTCTAGATCATTGACTTCACCATTGCACCAATACAATTATACTAATACGTTAATTCACTTGATGGGGGAAAAAGTCATGGATTGGTTACATGTTTCTATATAATATAACATCAACGTCAAGTCGTTATTTGAATTAAAATTCAACATCTGAGATCGTCGAATATATATATTACTAGTGTTTATCTCTGGATCAGATGCATCCCAACCGTTGAATTTTGATCTAGCGATAGTCGTATTAACTTTAACCGTCGATATTAAACATAAAGATCAACAACTCTCTTTCCATGGCCTTTTAAACCAATAATATTGATAGTCATGTTCCTATTTCTCTCTATAAATATTTTAATGACTTGAAATAGAAATAAGAAAGACTTACAAATTAATAAAACGCCTACTTCCTCTGTTCAAAAAAGATGATTTTATTTGATTTTATCAAAATTATGGTACCGTTTCCGATGTGGTATTTATGATTGTATTTCCACATATACACATATTAATTAGCATCGGTAAAAAATAAAATATTATCTCCGTCCAATTTGTTGGGTCACTTTTCTAAATTAGAAACTAACTTTTTGTTATTTTTCAGTTTTCATCTTTTACCATTTTACAAACATAACATAAAAAGAATGAAACAATAAAAAATGGCAAATAAGTCAATTTAAGTCACAAAACAATGTAATTATGATGTTAATTTGTTCACTTAATATTTAATACTTCCTGTACCAACAAAATGAGATGGAACGTGTGTTAAATATTAGTATAATCATATTAACTATTACGGAGTATAACCAATTTTTGTTAATATTGATAAAAAATATAAATGTTACCATTTTTTTGTTAGGGGACGTATATAGTATAATTTTTGAAATAATAATAAAACAGTTATAAAAACGACCATAGTCAAATGAGTAAAAACCCAAAAATTAAATAAAGTAACATACCATAATTAGTACTCCCATTATAAATAGCTATTGTCCAAATTCCATTATTTGGGTGATTCCCATATTTTAACTTAGATTCCAATCCCACGTCTGTTATAGCGTTGAGTAAAAAAAAGAATCTCCCCCTTTTTCATAATCATTTTCTCCCATTAATATATACCATTTCTTTATTTATTCCTTTTTTATTTTGGGAAAAAAAGGTTGTGATTGGGAACCAAAGATTCTCTGTCTATATAGGTAGATATATAGATACATATATATATGAAAAAAACTAGGAAGAAAAGGGGTAAAGAGTTGATTTATTCCAGCTGCTAAATGCATTTTTTATATCTCTAACTTTCTGATAAAAAAAAAAAAAAAAAGGAATAAAAAATTATGGCAGATAATCTCGTCCAATTCATTAAGGTAATTTTCCCCTTAACAATTTTATATTCATGTTTATTTGGGTAAATTTCTCTCATATTTATGATAAGATAGAAATATGCATGTTAGTAATTAGTATGTGTTTGTGTATATGTATAGGCATATATTATGTATTTGAAATCTTTTTGATTACCCGTTTTCTATTAAAATTTTATCAATATGTATTTACAGGTACATTGAAAATTTGAAATCTTTTTTATTACCCAATTTGTCAACTAGTATTAAAATTTTATTATTGGTTTATATATGTATACATGTAACAACATGACAGGTTAGTATTTTGGGCATGTTTATGGAACGGTCACCTTATTTGATTGTTTATGATACAGTAAGGTTAACCACCGTTAGATTAGAAAATGGATGGTTAGATGATATTTCAATAACTAATTTATTTTTTCTATTTTCAACAAATTAGAATTTGATAAATTAAAAACAAATTTTACAACACACTCAAAACTCAAATAAAAATATAGAACCGGCCTACCCTAAACTTAAATATTAATGAAAAATTAATTTTTTTTATCCATTTAATACTTTTTTATGCAAACGGGTTCTGAACCAGTCGTATAGTCTGACTGTTCCTAGTAATTCCCTATGTTGTAGGTGTAGCATTAATCATAATGTTTATATATTGTTTGGTTGCATGTGTATAATTTTCATTTGGGTTGTATAAGGTTAATACGATTTATTGATTTTGAGGGATTTATCTTATTAAGTATGTTGATTTGCACCTATCCCAGTTTCCAAAATTTGATCTTTGTTGCCTTTTTCCCCCTTTATAGAATAAATGTTGAATCTCAATCATGTGGGATTTGCTCTTTGGTTCCCCAAGAAAATAAATAAATTGTATGCATGTTCTCATGGTATGCAACTATTGATCTAGGACTGGTCTGGTTGCAGCTTTAAACTGAGCTTTTTTGGTGTTGTCTTTTAAAAACCGGTGCACTTTTTGTTGGTACTTTCGCTTGAGAAAGCTAGAAGTTTTAAGCTTGATGAACCCAGCTTTTTTCTCAGCCTTATATAGACCACCATTCTTAAAACTTAAAAGCTACAGACAAAAGAGCCTCTAGTTTGTGCATTAGCTCCATAAAGGCATAGACCATACTTTTGTTGATTCCTTAAGGAACGGTTTGATTAAGGCTATAGTATTTTCCGTTCTATTTTTCTACTGTGAAGTTCCAGTTAGTAAGTCTGGTTGTTTATGTCTTTGTATTTCAAATTTCAGGACGGTACAAGTATAAAGGCATCAAAGAAATCCCCAATGGTGTTAAGAATGGTTGTTTTGACATTTGCAATGATATGCGGTGTTTATATCTGCTCAATCTGCATTAAGCAAATTAGTGTTCGAACAAATGTGGAGACTCTTAGAATCAAAGTGATTCATAAGCCTTGTGAATTACCGAATGTAGAACCAGAGGAGAAAGTTTATCTGCACTACCCAGAACCCAAAACTTTTAGCAGGTTTGAAAATGATTCCCATATTTGATTGTATCGTCAGTTGTTGGTTATATATTGTTGTATTTTCTGTGATCTTGTAGGTTTTGGAACATTGGTTTTCTTTGATAAGTTTGTTGTTAATTGATTTCATGACTAAATTTAGCAAATTATAGAAGAGTATCACTAGTTTCAGAACTGAAGTTACTTAAAGGAACCACAAATACAATCATTTGGTGTTGCCATATTTATTTATTTTTTTTGCTTTTAAGTTCAACTGTACTTGGTTGATTAGCAGCTTAAAGTCAGAGCCTTTGTATACCTTTTTGCTTCATTATTGTAACTAAATAAGTCTTAGAAAATTGCAACTTCCAAATCCAGCAAACACCAATCATTTATTTGTAATAAAAAAACAGGCATTTTTGCATCAAATCATTGTTAGGAATGTGTTTGTAAGACCATTTCAGTGTTTTTTATTTGCAGACACCAGTTGCAAGAAGGACCATATCTAGATGCATTCATATATTAATACTTCAAATTTATGTGCTGAATCGTATCAAATTACTTTTAATAGGGCCGAGTGTAGATGCAATCCTGTGAGATATTTCGCAATTTTGTCTACGCAGAGATCCGGGAGTGGATGGTTTGAGACGTTATTGAATAGTCATTTAAACATAAGTTCAAATGGCGAAATATTCTCCGTTAAACCCCGGAGAAGTAATATTTCAACAATTGTTGAAACTTTGGATAATATCTATAATCTCGATTGGATTACTAGCGCTTCTAAGAACGAGTGCACAGCTGCAGTTGGCTTAAAGTGGATGCTCAACCAGGTTAGCTATTCCTTTCGCCTCTTTGCATCTTGCAAATCAGTTCATATTTATTTTTCACGTATACAAAGTTAAGCTGCGCTGCGATGTAGTACTTACTGCCTTCCTATTAATAGTTAATGCAACTTATCTTGCATTGTGGATAATTTGCATACATTCCGCATGCTATACTTTTAAGAGGGCTTGCAGATTAGTTAAATCAGACATATTCCTAGTTTTCACTTCTAATAACTATGCTTAAGGTCATTACGCCTTTGCACGTTTTGCTATATTTGCTGAGCCTTCATTAGAAGGTTTCGCCAAAATAGAGACATGGAGAGAGCTGAATTTGTAAAGTAAAGTTTGTGTTTTGGAGGATTTTTATTAAATATGGTAGTTAGTAGAATGAGAAATTAACAACACGCACGAGTGTTTTTTATGAAAGAGGAGTTGGACAAAAAAAATTGTACTAAATTATATGTTTAGAATCGACAGGTGTTTATTATTTTATCAAATTTATCACGTGTTTCGCATCAGTTTGCATGTAAGACTTGTTAGAGATGAGAATGTAAATATGATTTACAATCATGTGATGTTCGTATGAAGAAACTTTATTATCCTTTTGGTGACATTACATTTGTTGCTGATCCTCTGGTAGAATTAGATAACCTAGTTATTGTAATTTGGTCGACAGGATGATCCTTCATCATTTTGCAAATCAGCCTTTAGACTTGCTTTTTTCTTATTGATCTCTACTGGATGATTTCATTTTGGTGATAATGACATTATTGGCAGACTATTCTTTAGTAAAGGGTGACATGAATTATATATAAAGTTTTTCTTCCTCTTTGTATGTAGGGTTTGATGCAACATCATGAAGAGATAGTAAACTATTTCAACACAAAGGGTGTTTCGGCTATCTTTCTCTTTAGAAGAAACCTCCTGAGAAGAATGGTCTCTATACTTGGCAACTCATATGACCAAAATGCAAAGCTACTCAATGGAACTCATAAATCGCATGTGCACTCACCCCATGAGGTAGCTCTCTCCCTGTGCCTAGTTATGAATTAAGCGACATATTCAAGTGCTACTGTGATAACGAATGATTTAGATTTGCATATAGATAGTATCGTTTACTATTCAGTATTCAGTGTGCATGTTCAGACAATGCCTCGGTCGGAAATCAGATCAAAAGTACCACTTAATTAGGAACTAGTTTTGCCTTGTATCTAAATGGGATTTAGTCTAAAGTTGTTACAAAATGATTATTTTCTAATGAGTGAGTGACGTACCTTGCAGGCGGCAATACTTGCAAGATACAAACCGGCTATCAATACGACAACGTTGATTCCGACTTTGAAGCAAGTAGACGAGATGATGAATAATGCTTTGCTGTACTTTAACAACACACGCCATATTGTTCTTTACTACGAGGATATAATCAAGAATCCCACAGTAAGACATTTTAGTGTGTTTTCTATTGCTGTTTTTGTCTTTTCCATTTTTAGTTCGACGGTTTTCATCTTGTTTGAAATTTTTGCTTATATTGTTCTTATTTACAAAATATTCTCTTATTATTGGAAAATATCAACGCAAGTGGCGGCACATAGGTCCCCAGTAGCTTAGTCCGGGCCGAAGATTTCACTCTTACACCTTTGTTGGACAAAAAAAAATCACCCTTTTGTATTGTTTTTCTTCAAAAAAGGAAGGAAAAAAAACGGTCCCTCACCCGAGTCGGGTGGCTGTTTCAACTTGCTACAGGCTTCTGTATCAACGCATCTTCTTTTTTTAAACACAATGATAACAAGCTTTAATGGGTTTTTTAAGTTTCAAGAAAATATATTCAGAACTAAACCATTAGTCCATCTGGGCGTTCTTTTCCAATGTTTATTTTGACAATCAGAATAGGCTCAGTATATTTTCAGTATACATACCCTTAATTTCACCAAATTTTTATCATTTTTTGTGTTTACATATGCTAATATATAGTTTTCTTTGTAGAAATTGCTCGATGTCCAAGATTTTCTAAAAGTTCCTCAGCGGGATCTGAAGAGTCGTCAGGTGAAGATACACAAAGGATCTTTGTCCCAACAGGTCGAGAATTGGGACGATATACGAAAAGCACTCAACGGGACCAAATACGAAAGCTTCCTCCATGGGGATTATAGTCTGTAAATGGCGAAAAAACTGTAAAATACAGTTTTTTAACCCGATTCTTTATTTGTTTAGGGTAGGATCAGCAAGGGTCCGTCAGGTTTCTGTTTCTATTTCTCTATTTTAAGAAATGAAAACAGATGCATCGTCGAAGAAATCTATGCTGAACGGTGATCTTGGGAAGTTTTGGCCTCACAACTTGTTCCTTTGTAATCTAATTTAGTCAGTTGTATTTATTTTTGTTAAATTTCTGTTTTATTGATGTTTCTTGCGGTGTAGAATAGGATGTTGATTGGTGTAGTTGAGCTGACCTGACTGGATAAAACTTACTCGTCCCAAATCCATTTTAAAACATTTTTGTTTTTAGCAAAGTTCTCAACTTATTCTTGATTTCCCGTTAAATTATTAGTCATCTGATTGTTGATCAACTGGTTGTTGATCAACTAGTATAGTCTATTGTTGATCAACTGGTTTTGTTTTTTTCATTTGTTATACCACTGTGAGTCTGTGACCCCGTTCCGCCTTTCATATTTCAGAGTCGAAGTGTGTATGTTTAAACGAGAAGAATTAATTAACTATGTGTAATGTTTAGTCAATGTGATCTGAGATTTGAACCATTCAACCTCTACTTGAAGCAGCGTACCTGACTCTGAGTACTTGAAGCAGCGTACCTGACTCTGAGTCAGAGTGACTTAGAATCCACGGCCGTTGGATATTGCTACAATACATTTCATATTTTAACTGTAGCAATATCCAATGGCTGTGGACTCTGAGTCACCTTGACTCAGAGTCAGGTACGCTGCATCCCCTCAACTTCTGTTGGCCAAAACTAATCTCAGGTTTAACTGTACGGTAGGTATTTTCTTGTGCAACTCAGAATTTTTTTAGACTGCAATTTTTTTCTTGTTGGACCGCAATCCATGAACATTATGCTAGTTTATTTTAGTTTAGTTTGAGCAAAAAAAAAAAAACTAAGGGGCAACAAAGAAAAGCCTCATAAAAGTGCTAGCTAAACCTTGCTTTTGTATTTAGAGGGAAAAAATACCGTTAAAAGGAGACAGCTAAAGTTTGCTTTTGGTCAAAACTACGTTTTTTTTTTAAGATTTAGGTATCATACTACCAAAATTAATAATTAACGTATTGAACTATCATAATGTTCACAATTCAGGTACCACCGTTAAATTAGTTTGATGTAAATTAGTTTCAATTTTCATTTTGGTCATATTATTTGTAAGTTGTATAAATCTAACACTTAATTTTTTGAAATGTCTCATTTTAAAGCTTGCTTTTGGCCAAAACTACATGTTTTTAACGATTTAGGTATCATACTATCAAAATTAACAATTAACGTACTGAACTATCATAATGTTCACAATTCAGGTACCACCGTTAAATTAGTTGGATGCAAATTAGTTTCAATTTTCATTTTGGTCATATTCTTTGCAAGAGTTATAAATCTAACCCTTAATTTTTTGAAATGTCTCATTTTAATATAAATTCAAAAATATATAATTATATCATATATATATATATATATATATATATATATATAATACACAAACACACACATATATATATACTAGTAATCGTTGCCCACGCGTTGCGTGTGCGATACGTAGTGACATAGATATGATCCCGACAAATAAACTTAATATTTTTTTTAAAATTTAAATATCGAATGATTAAAAATAATTAATTAACAATCATATATAAAGAGTAACATAATATTTTACTCTTATAAAAAATACACAACGATTTTGTTTGGAATATAAATGTGTGGAAAATAATATTTTTTAAGTTATTTATGTATTTGAATTGAGTGATGACATTTAAAAGTAATTACAATATTAGAGTGAGGGTATTTTTAGAAAATTTGGGTAAAATTGGGCATACTCAAAATATTTGGGTTGACTTATATTAATAGTATGATATGTTATATTAATGTATGTATAAAAATATATATAATATAATGTATTTATACATATTATTGCACATAATGTAAATTTTAGATCATGTCTATGTATAAAAAGAAATTATAAATACTTAACAAATATATTCTATTTACAAAAAATGAATACTTTTTTGAAAAAAATAACAATTTTCTTGCCTTTTTTTATGAAAGTATTCAAATAATGATGTGGCCTCAAATATTTTTTGCTCGAATGTCATAAATCTAAAATTTAATTTATTTTCGTTTTAGAGAAAGTGTAAAAAAAATTATAATTTTTTTATTTTAGAAAAAAAATCAAAGAAAATATAGTCAAATAATATGTTTTTTAAACTGACATACTTATTATGTATGTATATGTATGTGTTTTAGTAAAAACATTGTAAATTGTAATGTTTTGAAAAGACATGATTAAATTTATACAAATTATAAAAAAAATATGAACAAAATGAAAAGTGAAACTAAATTTCATCTAACTAAATTAACGACAGTACCTGAACTGTGAATATTATGATAGTTTAGTACGTCAATTGTTAATTTTGGTAGTCTGCTACCTAAATCGTTAAAAATCATATAGTATAATACACTAAATGTATTTTTTCCCGTATTTAAACTTCAAACTAAAAATGGAAATTCCATGCTAAGATTACTATAAAAAAAAAAAAAAAAAATGCTAAACACACCACTCTTGCACTCATTTCGGAGTAATTCGAAATGATGTATCCACGTGACAGTAATTCGAAATGATATATTAATATTATTATTTATATAAAAAATTATAAATTTATATCACATGTAGTGCATAAATGTGCACGTCTTGTTTTTATATCATTACTTACAACTAAAAAAACATTGCATTTGGGAATTCCATCTAAGGAAATAAACATTCTTAGCTCTTTTAAACCCATGTAGTAAAGCTAAAATATAAAAAGTAAAGAAACTACGTAAGAAAGATAAAGAAAACTATTTACCAAAGATTTTTATCATTGTCATCAATTTCACCAATTTTCTTTAGGATTTACTTCACATGCATGGACATAATTTGAGGAAAAATATTATTTATAAGTATAACTAAAGTAAAAAAACTTTGAAAAAAATATGATAAAATAATATATGGAAAAAAAAAACTTACTTTATCCTTGGAAGGCTCCGGTGACAATGGCTAGCAATCCACCCCCACAACGGAAAACAAGGTGGCGAGAACAAACTATGCGGTCGTCACCGCCTTCAATGTCAGCCATCTGTTCCATTAAAAAAAAGAGAATCATCAATAATGGGAAAAAATAGGTTTAGTAGCACAAACTATCGGTCATTAACAAAATGGAGACCTAACTAATGACATTAACAATTAATTGAGGTGCCGAACTAAATATTTTTTCCTAAACTGTGGACCTACGTCAATTTAATTGGACGGAAGTTAAGTTCAAATTTTATTTCAATCCCAAATTTTATAAATCATATGAATTTAACCCGAAAAGTTTATAAATTTACATTTTTAACATACCCATAAACAAATAGCTACATATACATATAACGTTTTATAAAAAAATTGACTTTTTAAATTTTTTTAATAAAATAAAAATTAAAGCTATTTTTTTTTAATTTAAAAAACGCTTCAAAAAGTGCATACCTTTTATAAAAAAATAATTGTTTTAAAAAATATTTTAATTTTAATTTCTTTTTAAAAGATATGCACTTTTTGAAGTGCTTTTTTTTAAAAAATTAATTTAATTTTTTTATAAAACTTCATACTTATATATATATATATATATATTTGTATTTTTTTTGTATTTTTTTGTTGCATTTTATGTATATGTAACTATTTGTTTAAGTATATGTTAAAAATGTAAATTTATAAAATTTTTGGCTTAAATTCATATGTTTTATAAAATTTAATTGGGACTGAAATGAAATTTAAACTTAACTTCCGTCCAATTAAATTGACGGAAGTCTCTAGTTTGGTTCCCATTTTGTAAATGATTGCTACTTGGGGATACTAAACATATTTTTTCAGGTTCACAGTTTAGAAACATAAGTTGTAAGAAATTAAATGAGTAGACATTTATATGAATATAAATCATATTAAACAAGAGTCTATACTTGGCATATGATTTATTTAAACATTATTTAATATGTTTTATTTAAAAATGACATGTTTTTTTAATTGAGAGTTCACAAACTATAACTATCTCTGTTTTAAAATTCGCGCTACATAGCGCTACGTAGCGTTTTTTTGGTAAAAAACGCAACGAAAAATCACGATTTTGGGTGGAATTGCGCTAAATTCGCGCTATAGGGGACCAAAAGCGCAAAAATCGCGAAATATTGGGCTAATAGCGTAAATAGCAAGTTTTTTTTTATAAAAAAAAACAGCAACCGTTAAACAACTTAAACTACAGCGTTTAACATAAACTTTATAAACAAAACTAAACTCACCCTCTCTCTAACAATCATCGCTCTCACCTCTCTTCATCTCTTCACCCAAAACTAAACTGTTAATCTGAATCATGGAGGAGTCATCCTCTGCAGGTCACTCTTTTTTCCTTCTATATATATATATAATATAAATATATTGTAATGGGTTTTTGAGATATTTACCCACTTTTTTTTATTAGCTATTTATTTTACACAAATTTGAATAAAATCCCAATATTTATCATTTTTCAGTCACAATTGATCTGAATATTGTAATCTCCTACCTTTTAATTTTATTCCACAAATATTCGATTATTTAATTTTATGGTGTAGCAGTGAAGAATTTAGATGGGTTTTGTTTAGAATTGGATTTTGGATTTTTATTTGATTTGAGATCTGTTATGAGTTGAAGATTTAATTTTTCAATGGTATTGATACTTTATCCACAGGTGTTGGATTTTTATTGAGGTTGTGTAATTAATTTATTTGTGGGTTATTTTTGTAATTCTGATTTGGATGGAATTTGATGAATTTTGTTTTAAATAAATCAGAATTGTGTTTATTGAATACTTGATTTAAAAGAAAAGAAATGGGGATATATTGATTGTTTGAATGTTTTGTTTCTGATGAAAGGTTGTGTTATGATAATACTAGTAATCGTGCCCCACGCGTTGCGTGTGTAACGCGCAATACAATTAAAATATAAAAAATAAGTGTAGTTATGATACAAATATGTGGATAATACAAAAAAAAATAGTATAAGACTTAAAAGAATGTTTGGTTGTTAAAGAGGGACACATAGTGTTATTAGTTGTTATTTTTTATTTTATTTTTTTATGTGAGTATGGTATTATTGTAATTAATAAAAAAGTATAAGGGTATTTTTGGAAAAAAAGTGGCTAAATTTGGCAGGCTCAATTCTCTTGGGTTGGCTTATTATAATAGAATGATATTGATCAGTTTTAGTTGAACATAAATCATATCATAGAAACTTACCTAAAAAGGAATAAAAATTTTTTAAGAATATTTTTTTTAAGTTATTTATTTATCAGCTGAAGATTGTATTTAGGGAACATATAAATTTGTTTTAGCTGAACACCCGCCCAATACATGAAAACAGATAAACATTGTTCTGAGAATATATTGATGCATTTTAGCTATTAATTTTCCAGTTGAGAGTTTATGTTTTAAGTATTGATCTGTTTGAGGTGAAAGAAATCATTTTGAGATTTTTTTTGATCCATTTTTAGCGAGATGTTGTTTCAGATGACAGTGTTTTGGTAATATATTGATCTATATTAGCAAGATCCACAGTATGTAACAAAAAAATGTGTTTTGGAAATATACGTTTCCTTGGATACCCATTGTTTCAGATGAAGTTTAATGTTTGGATAATATAATGATCGGGTTATGCTATCCGTGATGGCGTGCTATGTTTCTTTTGTAATAGCGTGTTTCGATGGAAATATATCCATGCCCGCTTTCTTCTTCAGTACTTTGTTTTCTGTAGAGATAAATCATTTTGTGTTTTAGTAATTAACTAACGGTAATAGTCACGCTCCCTAAATAAATGAGTAAGTTATAATTTCTTATCTGTAAAGGTATTTTCCTTTGATTATTTCCGAATTTGTTTTTTTGTTGAGTAGGTCATCCGACGTGGGATAATATATATTTAACTTTTTAAGTTTGTTATCATAATTAGTTTGTCTATACATCGTGTTGTTTTTCACTTTTTAAGTTTGTTAACATAATTAGTATAAATTGTATTACTATCTAATGCTGCATTGTTATATATTTAGACAAAAAAAAAATACACCGCAAAACGCTATGTAGCAACGCTATTTGCGCTTTTAGCGTTTCTCTTAAAAAAACAATTTTTTAATAATCTATTCTATTGATGACACCTGTTGGATTACTTCCGCTACGGTAGCGATAACGCTATTTAAAACACCGATAACTATAGAGATTTAAGCAAATGTGCATATGAGAATAGATCAAATGCCATACCTTTGACCCAATTGTACAGGTACAAGCTATTTTCTTTATTGTGGAGTGCACGAGTTCTACAAGTTGTATGTTTAGCATTAACTCACTTATACTTGTCATAAATTAACGTTTTTTTTTCCGTAGTCTAGATAGCGTCTCTCTTTCTATTTGAATACTAGTAATCGTGCCCTACGCGTTGCGTGTGTAACGCGCAATGCAATTAAAATATAAAAAATAAGTGTAGTTATGATACAAATATGTGGATAATACAAAAAAAAAATAGTATAAGACTTAAAAGAACGTTTGGTTGTTAAAGAGGGGCACATAGTGTTATTAGTTGTTATTTTTTATTTTATTTTTTATGTGAGTATGGTATTATTGTAATTAATAAAAAAGTACAGGGGTATTTTTGGAAAAAAATGGCTAAATTTGGCAGGCTCAATTCTCTTGTTTTGACTTATTATAATAGAATGATTACTACTGGTTTTGATATTTATCCAGAAGCAAACAATATATTAGAAAATTTGTCAACACATACATGAATATTTATAGTTGTTGCAACTTAATTGATATCTAGTATACAGTGGCCTTGTTTGGTCGCGTCTTTTATGTTGAAAAGTATATTTTTTGTAAGTGGGTTGAAAAATATACTTTTTATGTTTACTTTTTAGTAAGTAAATGTTGTTTGGTGAACACCGTAAAAGTATATTTTTCATTAAAAATGTTGTTTGGTAAAATATGTTTACTTTTACTTTTTGAGTGAAAATGAATTGTTTATTCAAATAATGCACAATAGGTACCACTTTTGAACTTATATTACTCCTAGGTACCTCCATAAGTTCATATTCCCTATAAGTACAACTTTTTAATTATTTACTTTATTTACCAAAACGCCATATACATATTTCATAAAAAATGGGAAAAAAACACGTAAAATTATATAAAATAAAAAGTCTCAAAATAAATGAAAAAAAATCACAAAAAATCACAAAAAATGAAAAATAAATAAAAAAATCACAAAGAAAATAAAAAAATCACAAAAAAATGAAAAAATCACAAAAAAAATCACAAAAAAAATCACAAAATTTTTAAAAAATTACAAAAAAAAATTACAAAAAAAATTACAAAAAAAATTACAAAAAATCACAAAATATTAAAAAAAAATAAAAATTTATAAAAAATCACAAAAATCACAAAAATGAAAAAAAATGAAAAAAATCACAAAAAAATTATAAAAATGAAAAAATCACAAAAAATCACAAAATTTTAAAAAAAGTACAAAGTTTTTGTCATTTTTTATATTTTTTTGATTTTTCGGTATAAAGTGTTATATTGACAAAAAAAATAATATATTTTTTTTAAATTTTTTTAAAAGTTTGTGCTTTTTTTCATTTTTTTTCATTTTTTTTCATTTTTTAAATTTTTTATAATTTTTATAATTTTTTTGTGATTTTTGTATTTTTTAATAATTTTTGTGATTTTTTGTGATTTTTTTTTATAATTTTTTGTTTTTTTGTTATTTTTATATTTTTTGTGATTTTTTTCATTTTTATAAATTTTTTGTGTTTTTTTTTATTTTGTTGTAATTTAAATTTTTTTTTTTTTGTAGAAAGATAAAATATGTATATTATATTTTGGTTTGTATGACAATTTAGTAAATAAACTAAATAATTAAAAAGTGGTACCTATGAGAAATGTGAAATTATGAAGGTATCTAGAAGGAATATAATTTGTTATGATGTACTTATAGGGAATTACCCATTGTTTATTTCGATTAATAGAATAAAGCAAAATAATTAATTAGCAAAAAAACATTTCATTATTTAAAGATTAAAAATACAAAATTAGGAAAATATAATGATGATAGGAACTAGGTTTTGAATGGTACTTTAAAAGCACATTCAGATTAAAACCTAAATTTTAATCTGGTTATGAAAACTTGAGTAATATAACAGATTTTGTTCATTCAGATTAAACAAGTTGGATTCAATACTGAAATAGGTTTATCATATAACATATATAAAAGTAGCAGTATTTTACTTACTAGTAAAAGTATCATCAAACTTACTTTTAAAAAGTCTACTTATAGACATTTACTTTTCACAAAAAGTATACTTATGAGATGACTTCCAAACAAACTAAATATAAGTAAAAGTAAAATATGCCAAAAGTATACTTAATGGTTTACTTTTGATAAAAGTAAACTTAAACTTTGCAACCAAACAAACATACATCATAAGTAAAAGTAAGTAAAAAGCATACCAACCAAACAAGCCAGTAAAAGTAAGTAAAAAGCATACCAACCAAACAAGCCAGTATCACGAGAAAAACAAGTCATTCCTTCTGGTATAAATAATTATATAGTGTATATGGTTTTTTAACATCACTCTAGTTGCTTATGATACATTAGTGTTGTCGATTTGAGCACATTGGCGGAAACTGAATTCAATTCTTTGAACAATCGTTAATTATTTTTTTAGTACAATAATAATAAACAGTATAAAAAACCAAACAAACCTGAAGTTTAAAACTTAGCTGACTTGTCCATTGATCTAAAAATTTAAAACGTTGAATTTTTTTGTTAGTACAATAACAATAAACGGTATAGAAAATCAAAAAAACATGCAGGTTAACACTTAGCTGACTTGTCCATTGATCTAAAAAATTCAAACGATACAGAAAAATTGACTACAAATACGAATTTATTAGTTTAAATTTTGTTGTAATATGATTATGAAACTAAACAAAAACATTTATTTAAAATAATTAATACCCAATTGGTACCACTTTTAAAATTATATTCCTCCTAGGTACCTCCATAATTTCACATTCCCTATAGGTACCACTTTTTAATTATTTAATTTATTTACCAAAACGCCATACACATATTTTATAAAAAATGGAAAAAAGAACACATAAAATTATATAAAATGCAAAAAATCTCAAAATAAATGAAAAAAAATCACAAAAAATTGTAAAAATTAAAAAAAAAATGTATTTTTATAAAAAAAATAAAAAAAAATGAAAAAAAAATAAAAAAAATCACAAAAAATGAAAAAATCACAAAAAATCACAAAAATTTAAAAAAATTACAAAAAAAAATTAAAAAAATCACAAAAAATCACAAAATCATAAAAAAATTATAAAAATATAAAAAAAATAAAAAATTTATAAAAAATGAAAAAAATCACAAGAAATTATAAAAAAAAATGAAAAAACTGAAAAAAATCACAAAATTATAAAAAAAAAATCACAAAAATCACAAAAAATCATTTTTATTGAAAGTTATGCACTTTCGACTGTACTAGATGCACTTATAGCTGAACTATATGCACTTTCAGCTGAACCAGATGCAC
This sequence comes from Primula vulgaris, assembly GCA_963920805.1. Lineage (NCBI taxonomy): Eukaryota > Viridiplantae > Streptophyta > Magnoliopsida > Ericales > Primulaceae > Primula > Primula vulgaris. The sequence goes on along the minus strand of OY987217.1, from coordinate 22,926,812 downwards.
TTTTAGTTGAACCAGATGCAGGCTTTACAGAACGATATGCACTTTTATTGAACTAGATGCACTTTTGTCTGAACCATATGCACTTTCACTGAACCAGATACACTTTTAGCTGAACCATATGCACTTTTAGGTGAACCAGATGCAGGTTTTACAGAACCAGATGCACTTTTATTGAACTAGATGCACTTTTTTCTGAACCATATGCACTTTTAGCTGAACCAGATACACTTTTAGCTGAACCATATGCATTTTTCAGTTATACCAGATGCACTTTTAGTTGAATCAGATGCATTTTTAACAGAACTATATGCACTTTCGACTGTACTATATTCATTTTCGACTACACTATATGCAATTTTTACTTAACTATATGTACTTTCCACTAAATTAGATGCACTTTAAACTGAACTAGATGTACTTTCAGCTGAACCAGATGTACTTTTAGCTGAACTATATGCATACTCACTTTTATTGAACTATATTTACTTTCGACTGAATTGTATGCACTTTCAACGGAACTAGATGTACTTTCAGCTGAATTGAATGCAATTTCGACTCAATTTTATGCATTTTTGACTAACTATATACACTTTTGACTGAACTATATGCACTTTTATTGAACTATATACGCTTTTGACTGAATTATATATATTTTTGACTGAATTAGATGCACTTTCATCTCATTTAGATTAAAAAAAGGCACATTTATCATGGAAAAACCATTTTTTTGTATAAAAAAAATCACTTTTCGGTATAAAAAGTGTTATATTGACAAAAAAAAATTATATATTTTTTGTAATTTTTTAAAAAGTTTATGATTTTTTAATTTTTTTATAATTCTTTTTTTGTGATTTTTGTGATTTTTTATAATTTTTTATGATTTTTGTTATTTTTTTATAATGTTTTGTGATTTTTTGTGATTTTTTGTGATTTTTTGTAATTTTTTGTGATTTTTTGTGATTTTTTAATTTTTTTGTAATTTTTATATTTTTTTGTGATTTTTGTATTTTTTTAATAATTTTTTAATAATTTTTTGTAATTTTTTATAATTTTTTATAATTTTTTATAATTTTTTATAATTTTTTATAATTTTTTTGATTTTTTTTGATTTTTTTTGATTTTTTATGATTTTTTGTGATTTTTTGTGATTTTTTTCATTTTTAAAAAAAATCAATTACTAATAAAACTCATATAGTATAAAAAGTGGTACCTATGAGGAAATGTGAAATTATCAAGGTAGCTAGGATGAATATAATTTGGTATGAGTTACTTATAAGGAATTACCCCTATTTATAAAACCTTATAATAGTACTTTAAAATTTCAATTAATGAATAGATAAGTTAAATAGTAAGCTAATGTTAATTAAATGAAGAGTAAAAAATAGCCGTAAGATTCAAAATAGTGAACTTGTGACACAAAAAGTTTATTTTTACCATTTAATCTAAATTATTATTTATTCATTAGAGTGACATTAATGTATAAAATCTTAAATTTTTTAATTTTTCTATATAAAAAAAATGTTTTTAAAATTTTTGGGTGCCGGTGGCCCCCCCTTGGCACCTATGTTTCGTCTCTGTTTGAGCAGACATAGTTTGCCACAATTTATAGGGGTGGTTGTGCCAATGAAGCTAAGTGAATCGAACCTCGAAGGGAGAAAACTCTATGCAACCTTACAAGTGTCAACCTCAAACTTAAAATGACCATATATTCACGTACTGAAATAAAAATATTATGATAAAAAGCGGCATATAGCGTTTTGTTATTGTGATAATAAAGTGAGTGTTATTAAATTTAACAATAGACATGTTACCGAATTTATATTTAGCAACTTTACCATAGAAGTCATGTCTTTTTCTTTTACGACATTTCTTTAGTGGGGCTCCTTGATTATTACAATTAACGTCGCGAGCTTTTAATACAAGATAATGTCAAGATAGCAACATACGGTAATTTAAAAATTATTGGTAAAATGAGAGTTGTTAATTCATAAAAACAGTTTGGTAACATAAATATTTAATATTCTGTTACAGAAATTTAGTAACACTTATTTTATCAATAGTTTTCAAAAATGTGTTTATCGATATCCAAAGTCCAAACATATTGTTTTTTTTGTAGCGATGATTAAAGGTTCCCTTTAATGTCGTGTATAGTAGGTTAAGCTTATATTATTTGGCTACGTATTTTAAGCTTTGTGAAAGAATGGGAAAGAGATTGTGTCTCGTGGAGAAAACGGATGAAGCTTATAAGCTCATAATCAAAATCCGGAAAAATCTTTAATTCAATCTAATGACCAAACATCGTAAAATTTGTCTAGAATAGGTTGAAAATTTATAAACATACGAAACAAATTGTAAATTTTTACACTTTAAGCAAAAAAATAGGACACGAAATGGGTACAAAATAACGGGTAAGGGTAGGGGTGGGCAAAAAATCCGCAAACCCGCCCCGTAACCCAATCCGTGCGGATTGGGGCGGATTGGGGCGGGTTGGATGTCAAAAAAAGTTAAATCCGCCCCGCCCCAATCCGTAAAAAAATTCGTGGGTTGGGTTAGGGTTGGGATTTCCAAACCGCGGGTTAATCCACCCCAACCCGTTTCAATCCGCATATATATATATATATATATATATATATAAAAATATAAATATAAATATAAATTTTCTCAAGATCTTTTTTTAATAAGAGTTTCTATATTATAATAGTATTGATTTAAGAAAAATTATATATATAGACAAAAAATCTTTGGATTGTCCAAACTTAAGCTTAATGATTCGATTGATATATTGTCTTATAAATTCAATATATTATCTCGTACTTACAAAAAGAAGGAATTTTTAATCTGGGTCTAGGTAGTATGAGTGGTTAATTTATTTTTAAAAACTTTATTTGTAATTGAAGTATAGCCAAATATGAAGTTATATAAAGTTATTACGAAATCTGTAGCTATTGAACTTGTGGATTCAATTAGTTATTGAACTTTATTTTGATTATGTTGATGAAGAATAATTTGTTTTGTTTTGTTTTGTTTTAGTTTTGTTACTTGTTCCGAACATTCTAAACGTATTTTGGTTGGCTTTTAGTTTATATTTCTATTTGAAAGATTTTTTTTTTTAAATATTTAGGTAAATTATGCGAAAAAATGAAAAATTAATGACTAAAATGAAAATTTAAGAAACAACCCGCACCCAATCCGCCCCGCTTGATAATGGGTTGGGTTGGGTTGGGTTGGGGTTTTAATTATAATGGGTTGGGTTGGGTTGGGTTGGGATTTGAATTTCACTAATCCGCCCCAATCCGTCCCGCCATATTTTACGGGACGGGTTAGGATTGCGACCAATCCGCCCCGTGCCCACCTCTAGGTAAGGGTTAAAACTATGGGACTCGAACTCTACCTTGAAAGATAAAAAAATAATTAAAGATCCAAATAATCAAGAAACTGAACCCGGTCCAGTAAACCGGATAAACTAACCGGGTTAATTAAATAAACCAGTCCAATCCTCATATTTTAAACACAAATAATAATAGATAAATAAACCAACATTTAACATTTTTGCACCATTTTTCCAATATTTTAAATACAAAATGATAAATCAAACCCAAATTTTAACATTTTTGAAGCAACTCTCTCTCTCTCTCTCTCTTTCAGGTATTCCATCATTTACCCTTTTCAATTCCTTTAATTTTTGTTTATTTGTAACTGATATGCTAAATTCTATTTATGTTTGCAAATGCTTAGTTACTTTAAGTTGTGTGTGTGTGTGTGTGTGTGTTTTCTTTTCATTTTTGGAATATTAAAACAGGTGTATTACTTTCCATGTAAACATTCCTGTTCTGGGTTTTTAATGTTTTAAGGTTATGTTTGTTTATTTTTTGTTGAAAATCAGAAGTATTGAGATATAAATTAAATTAGAATTACTACTTATGTTCTTGTTTGGATACAATTGTTAGAATTAATTAACTTATTTTAGGCTGAGAAAGATTTTTTCTTTATTCATCTTCCTTCTTTTTTTTGGCTTTTTCGGTTAAGAAAATAGAAAAAGCTTAGCTTTTGAGGTGAACAGATAAGGGCTGGTTAGCTTATAAGCAAAGATGTGAAGGTTAAAAGTTGTAGCCAAACAAGCTAGGTGGTTTTTTAGAAGGGTTAAATTTAATTGATGTTTACTATACCAAACTATCAGCCATTTACAAATTTCATTCTTAGCTACCACTTTTAACATTTTTCATACTAAATAACTAGAATTTAAATAATGAACATACTTTCGCGTTATTAAACAATGCCATGTTACAAATTTATTACTTTTGAACTAATGATTGACCATTTTTTTATGTACGAATGCCTCACTTGTCATTTCAAAATGGAACTGACAGTGCTTATTCATCCAGTTTTGAGCACTTTTATTTATTAATTTGACGAAAGTATGTTGATTGTTTAATCTCTGCTTATCTGATTTGAAGAATGGTAAAAGTCGTAGGTGATGATAGTTTAGCATGGTAAACATCAATTAACCCTTTTGAAATTTACTTCAGTAGATAAAAAAATATATATCAAAGAAAGGGACTGTGATTGGGCAAGGTCATAGGACTTCAAAGAAAACGGTTATATTCTATAGGTACAAAGGTACTGTCTGTATTTTGTGGAAAACGGAGTATGAAATTTTGTGTTCGGCGTGGATGGAAATTTGAATCGTGTTGTGTTTGGCTCCAGTTTTATTATTTTATATGATGTTGATAAAGGGTTGTGGTTATCCAGTTAAAATCTCAGTTTTTTCAAGCCAAAATGAGAAAAAACTCACGTACTTTGATCAAACACTTGCACCGCAACGAAGAAACTGAAAACAAATAAGGGGAGCTTAAAATCTGTGACCAAATAAGTCATTAGTTCAGTTTTCTGGTAGCTATTACTCTTGTACAATAACCTTAACATGACTAGGTAATTAAGTTGATGCAGCTAGGTCCGTTGGTACTTTATGTGGGGGGAAACATATATTCTTTTCGATAGCAGAATCTAAGAGTTCATTTGGCATGCAGACCCACAAATAGTTTGGTGAAAGCATTTACGAACAAGCCCTAACTAACAACTTTCAAATATTTAGAAATGAGAAAGAAAGAAACATCAACCAAAAACTCCGGAAGCCTAAAGTTCAGTAAACTAGAGTATTTGAGTTTTGGATCGAAAATTTACTACTGATTTGTTTTCCTTTTTTTCTTTTAACTTATAAGTTGTAACCATATCCTGCTTATAATGGTAAGTTCTATTTTCAGGAGAATTGTGGGTGAAATAGTCGGTATCTCTTATTTCGGCTCAACAAAAAGGGCCTGAGTGGTTTTCTTTGAATTAGTTGGCACACTTTCAGATATCTCCAATGAATTTCCAGCCACCTCAGCATATTTGGCACCCGGGACCCACTGAGTTTATTCCGGAATCCCCCTTAAACGAAGGGGCAGCTACCCTTTTGATCCGTCATCTCCCAGAGGCTATTCCTCAGGACACTCTCTCTCGTCTTTTCTCTCACTACAACGCTTCCTCCGTTCGCCCGTGCACGGGCGTGAAAATGAAAAACTGCGCTTTTGTAGATTTCAGGAACGAATCTTTAGCATCTCAAGCCCATCGCCAACTCAACGGCTTGCGTTTTTTAGGGAAAATCTTGAAGGTGGAGAGGGCTAATATTAAACCGTCTCATAGTGATAAAAATGAAGAATCGGCTAAAGTGAAAGATGCTGTCATACTTAAGGACCTTAATAAAGAAGTCAAATTAGATTGGTTTAACAAAAACGAGCCGATTTCTAAAAAACTTGGGATTGAGTATCCTTTTCCTCCACATTTAGAGTATGTTTATCCACCACCCGATGGTAATATACTCAAGAACATCGGTAACGCTTTAATTGCTGTCCCTCGATTCTATACACAAGTGTTACACTTGATGAATAAGATGAATATTCCAGCCCCTTTTCGTATGGCACTGCCGACACCTCCTCTCCCTCCTCCGCTAGCACCACCTCCCCCTCCTCCGCCACCTCAGCTAACCGAACCTCCTGCTGCTGAACTGTCCAGTGGCGAGTCCGAGCTTGAATCTTCTGACGATGAAAATGGTAAGGTGCGTAAGCGAAAACGGATCAAGCGTGAAGCTATTGTGGGGCCTGCGGTAGATAAGGGTGTGGCCCATGAGGCCGTTGGATTGAAGCAAGCTAAATTGGTTCCAAAAGAGGTTCTGTTGATAAAAAAGAAGAACCCCGTTTTACAAATCAAAATCATCCCCAAAAAGGTGAAAACTTCTGTCGAAAAAGTTGAAACTTTTGTCGAAAAAGTCTCACCGGTGAAAGAAAACGAGAAGATAGTTTTTCACCCTTTTGCGACTCTCGAGGAATTGGAGAAGGGTAAATTGCCACCTGAGGAGATTTTATCGCTGCCTATGTTTAAAAATTACTCGGCTGGTAATCCAGCTCCTGTGTTGTACATTAAGAACTTAGCTAAAGATGTGATAGTCGACGATTTTTACTTTATTTTTGGATCTGTATTCGGGGATGCAGATATGGCTAAATCAAGTCTTGGTGTTAAACTTATGCAAGAAGGGAGAATGAGGGGGCAAGCTTTTGTTACGTTTCCATCAATCGAGATTGCTAATCGTGCTTTGAATTCGGCAAATGGTTATGTCTTAAAAGGGAAACCGATGATAATTCAGTTTGGTAGAAACCCATCAGCTAGCAAATGAAATTGAAATAGAAAGAAATTTGGTTGTTCCTTTTTTCTAGAGACGAGGTGTGCTATTTTAGCATACTGACACTACAACTTTAAGGAAAAGTTAGCTTTTTGGTGCATCTATTTTGGTTAAGTATCCTGTAATATGAGTGTTTTCAGATTGGTATCATGTACTGCTGGATTTTCAGTTCTGTATCCTAGACTACCATTTTTGGTCAATGCAATAGAAGTTCGTTAATTACATGGATGGAAAACCTCCCAAAAAAGATTCAAAATGTCCGGAAAACCTTGAATCTGCTAGTTACAGTCCATTTTTTTTTTAATAATGACGCATTTGTAATTTAATTGACCCAAATTAGTAATTTGAGGGTACAAAATTGAAAGAATGTTCATACATAATATTAATTGGAATAAACGTGATTGTACCTGTAATTAGATGAAAGTGCTGTTTGGTGCGGTTCTTGTTTTGGATCTTCTGCTTTCTGGAATCTGGAGATCTTGTTGTGTTCAGATTTAATGGGACTTTAAATTTCTGTTATAGTTATCATGGCATAATAACAAAATGCGACGTGCCATTTCTTAGAAAACATGATACTGGATGACTCTTCTTATGATCCATTTCCCAGAGCACGTTTTAAGACACATGGAATTTATTCCCTTGAATGAAAATGAAAATATAAACAAGGACTACTTTTTCTGAGGACTGCCAATTCGCTCTTTGTTGCTAAACAAATATGAGAATAGAAGATAACATTGTAGCCCATTTCTCTCTTCCGTCGCCAGTATAATCCTGTTTAGTAACTTAATCATTTCCTCGTATATAGAATACATATACAAGGTATGAACAAAATTGTACTTCGTTTTTATTGCCTTAAGCGCGGTTTTCCAAAGTTGCTTCGATGTATCATGTCTCTATATCTGTTCCCAAATTGTGGTTCTGGACAATTTTCTAAAGTAGTTCCTTCATTTTATGTCATAATATGGTGCATTTGGCATTGTGTAAGACCTTTTTTTTCTATGATAAGGCAACTTGTTCGTTTATGCAGTTTTTGTGTGGCTGCTGGCGAGGGGATGTCGGCACCCCCTCGTCCGGACCGATATCAACCCCACAGCAGGCGATCCGGGCCTCTCAAGCATGGGTGACGCATCACCCCGGATCTTGATTAGCCGGACCGTGCCTAGGCCGGCCCAGAGAAACTTGTTGAGCACTCTTCCCCAATTAATGTTGCTGCTCCCTTGGGGGACCCTTTATGTGTTTCATCGACGTGGCCCAATCACAGGCCAGCCATGTGGGCCCCGGATGATGAACAGTGCCATTGTCAGAGTCATAAATGACCTGGAGCCGTTGGATCTTTATTAGACAGTGCAGTGATCCAAGGGCTAATAACACCTCTGATCAGACTATAAATACCCCCACTAATACCAATTAGAAGGGGACACAAAAATACAGAGAGGAGAGATAAAGTTGAAACAACCCGGACCACCAGAATATCAATCGTGACATCTGACCCCACAACTTGTAACTGGACCAATCCCTCATCCTTAACTATATTCTTACCTTCAGTCTATACAGATACTGACTTGATCGTCGGAGAGGGAAAACCTGGTACCAACCCCGGGCCCCTGTTCGTTTCTTGTGCAGGCTTAGAGAGCATCCCGACGACGAAGCAGATAGCACCTACGTCAACGACCTTGGAAGATCGGAGCCGACGCGAATAAAATATAAGACGAGCTTGGGAAGAAAATCAGGCTCGCCAGGATACATAAAGATTTCCAGCATTGGAAATCAAGAAAAAGGAGTTGACATTTATAATTTGAGATCTCACGTATCATAATTTACAGGACTTCCTGAATCTTGTTGGCTATTTTAATTTTAAGCATAACGAATTCGGAAGTTAATAAGACTAATGATTTTTAACTACCAAAAGAATTTATCAATTTTATAACTTTAACTTTTACGCGGATGTAAAAAAATTCTAGAGGAAGCGACAAAGAATTGTTCGCATTTCTTCTTCTTCTTGATGATCGATAACCATGAATTCAATGTGTCATAGTTGGGACAATACTGTCAAACTTTATAACGAATATTGGATTCCAAGCCGTAAACACTGCGTGAAACTTTTTTCACTAGTTGAATCATAGGGAAATCGGATAACTACGAGTTGAAGACTTGGTATGCGGGGGTAACATTCTAAAAGACATAAGAAATATTTTATACGCAAATTGACTACCTAACACATAACCCCGTCCAAATCCGCCTAATTACTGTCCAATCCGTATAATCCCGCATAATATGTAAGACTTTTAGATAGCATCTGAGAGCAACCACATTGGTGCTTCTAACTGTGCTAGTAGTGTGCATTTGGTGTCAGATGTTATTTAAAAGTGGGGTTTTTATGCACATTGGATATGCTAACTCAACATTTAAATCTACCAATTAATGTCAGACCTTAACATTTTGGTTACAGTTAACAAACAAGTTATGTGATGAGATGACATTTCTCAATATTAAAGTATGATCGACTTAGATTTAATAGTTCAACATATGTGCCAGGTGGATCCTCTGTGATTTACTAGCAATAAAATATGGTTTAACCCTCCAAACTTGACAGCAAGAAAGGAAAGCTGCGTGTCTGCATCGATTACATGAGCCTCAACCGGGCCTGTCCAAAGGATCCCTTCCCTCTGCCTAAAATTGATCAGATAGTAGACTCCACCGCCGGAGCCGCCAGAATGAGCTTCCTGGACGCCTGCTCCGGCTATCACCAAATACCCATGTCGGAGGCTGACCAAGAGAAAACCGCCTTCATAACCCCAAGGGGGAATTACTGCTACAAGGTGATGCCATTTGGACTTAAGAACGCCGGGGCGACATATCAGAGAATGGTCACCAAGATATTCGCTAAGAGCATAGGCCGGAGCATAGAGGTCTATATCGACGATATGGTAGTGAAAAGCGCCCAGGAGGACGACCACCTGGCCGACCTGAGAGAGGTGTTCGAAACGATACGAAGGCATGATCTGAAGCTGAACGCCTCTAAGTGCGCCTTCGGAGTTGGGGCCGGAAAGTTCCTAGGGTTCATGGTGACCTATCGCGGTATAGAGGCGAACCCGGCCCAAATCTCTGCCTTGAAGAACTTGAGAACCCCTGAAAAGAGGAAGGACGTACAAAAGTTAGCCGGAATGGCCGCTGCCCTCAACCGGTTTATAGCCCGGTTCGGAGATCGATGCAAGCCATTCTTTACGGCTCTAAAGGCTCAGAAGAAATTCGAATGGAATGACGAATGCCGGAAGGCGTTCACGGAGCTGGCGAACTACCTCGGAAGCGCGCCTCTACTGGCCAAGCCGGACACCGGCGACGTCCTTGCCCTGTACCTGGCCGTGTCCGAGATAGCCGTTAGCGCCGTTCTCATCAAAGAGGTCGGCAGGGAGCAAAGGCCAATCTATTACGTGAGTAAAACCCTCCTCGACGCCGAGGCTAGGTATATGCCCCTCGAAAAGCTCGTCCTGGCACTCGTTATGGCATCGCGAAAACTGGCCCATTACTTCTCGGCACACAGTATCGTGGTGTATACGGATCAGCCCGTTCGGGAAATACTCCAGAAGGGAGACCTGTCTCGGCGTATGACGAAGTGGTCTTGCCACCTGAACGCGTATGACATTCGGTACGAGCCGCGAACCTCTGTCAAGGGGCAGGCCTTGGCCGACTTCGTGGCAGAATTCACCGGAACGACAACGTCCCCCGGCATCGAGGAACATGCCCAAGGAACATGGACCTTGCATGCCGACGGAGCTGCCAATAAAAAGGGATCTGGTCTCGGGGTGGTGCTCCAATCCCCACAGGGTGATGTAATCGAGAAGTCAATCCAGCTTGGCTTCCGAGCCACCAATAACGAGGCGGAGTACGAAGCCGTGATAGCTGGTCTGAAAATGGCCCGAAGCCTCGGCATCAAGAAGATACTGGTGCATACTGATTCCCAATTAGTCAGTAGCCAGATCAGTGGTGAATTCCAACCAAGGGACGAAAGGATGGCAAAGTACGTGGCCATCGCCTGCGAAATACTCCAGAGCTTCGCGTATCGGGAGATCGTCAACATCAACAGAAACGAGAACGCCCACGCCGATGCACTAGCGACCCTGGCCTCGGCTATGAGTGATAAAAAGGAGCGAGTCATCACCATAGAGTACGTCCCTTCTCCTAGCATCGACGCTAGGGCAAGCGTTAACATGGTGACCGACCTTCCGCCGGAGCTCAGCTGGATGGACCCCATAATCGAATACCATCGCTCCGGCGACCTCCCTGATGATAAGAAGGAGGCTGAAAAAATAAAAAGAAAGGCATTAGGGTTCTGGCTAGCCCCCAACGATAAACTTTATAAGAGATCGTTCTCCGGGCCCTATCTCCTCTGTGTCCACCCTGATATGGTGATAAAGGTCATGGAGGAGATACACGAAGGCACGTGTGGGAGCCACACCGGGGGCAGGTCGCTTGCCAACCGTGCCTTAACTCACGGATATTGGTGGCCCCTCATGCAAAAGGATTCTAAAACCTTCGTTCTCAAATGTGAGAAGTGCCAGAAATATGCCCCCATACCTAGAGCCCCAGCCCAAAAGATGAGCAGCGTGACTTCGCCGTGGCCCTTTGCCCAGTGGGGCATGGACATCGTCGGACCGTTTCCTCGGGCCCCGGGAGGCAAAAAGTTCCTACTCATGGTCACCGACTACTTCTCTAAGTGGGTAGAAGCCGTGGCGTTAGCAAAGATAACAGAGGCCGAGGTGATCAGGTTCCTCTGGAGAGATGTAATCACGAGATTCGGAATCCCCTACTCGATAGTAGCTGATAATGGGGGCCAGTTCACCGGGGCTAAGTTAAAGGCAATGTACGCGAAGTACCACATCCGAAGCTATTATTCCTCCCCTTCGTATCCCCAAAGCAACGGCCAAGCCGAAGTGTCGAATAAGACCGTCCTCGACGGAATAAAAAAGAGGCTAGACGAGTCCAAAGGACGATGGGCTGATGAGCTGCAGCACGTCCTTTGGGCCTACCGAACGACAAGGAGACGGGGCACCCAACAAACGCCCTATAGCCTAACCTACGGGATGGAAGCTGTCATCCCGTTAGAAATCGGGCTCCCCTCGCTCAGAACCGACATGGTGGAGAACGGACTGAACGAAAAGATGATGGGGCTCGAGCTCGAATATGCTGAAGAACGAAGGGAAGTGGCAGCCATCCGTAACGCCGAGTACAAGAACGAGCTGGGACGTTCCTATAACAAAAGAGTGAACGCCAGACGTTTCCAAGACGAAGACCTAGTGCTGCGGAAAGTGAACAACAACACTAGGGTACAGTCCGACGGAAAGCTAGGCCCCAACTGGGAAGGTCCCTATCGAATCCTCGGTACGGCAGGCAACGGGGCCTACCTGTTGGGTCGACTCCCCAATGACGTCCCGATAGATCGACCTTGGAACGTCAATAACCTAAGGAAGTACTATCAATAGGGCTCGACTTTTGCGTTTTGATGTAAAGAAGAATATGGTGTAAATGTGCCTAAGGGCTTTATGAATAAAACTGTTGTTATTCCGAAATCGCCCCGTCTTGAATTTTTTCAGTTCATTTAATTTTCTCCAAGTGTTTCAGAACACGAGCCTATACGGCACCCCGATTCATATTTACTTGAATTTGTCAGTTCATTTAAATTTTCTCCAAGTGTTTCAGAACACGAGCCTATACGGCACCCCGGTTCATATTTACTTGAATTTTTCAGTTCATTTAAATTTTCTCCAAGTGTTTCAGAACACGAGCCTATACGGCACCCCGGTTCATATTTACTTGAATTTGTCAGTTCATTTAAATTTTCTCCAAGTGTTTCAGAACACGAGCCTATACGGCACCCCGGTTCATATTTACTTGAATTTTTCAGTTCATTTAAATTTTCTCCAAGTGTTTCAGAACACGAGCCTATACGGCACCCCGGTTCATATTTACTTGAATTTGTCAGTTCATTTAAATTTTCTCCAAGTGTTTCAGAACACGAGCCTATACGGCACCCCGGTTCATATTTACTTGAATTTTTCAGTTCGTTTACATTTTCTCCAAGTGTTTCAGAACACGAGCCTATACGGCACCCCGATTCTGTTTACTTGAATTTTTCAGTCCGTTTACATTTTCCAAGCGTTTCTACACGTGCCAACTCGATTTATGATGTGTATAAAATGAGAGCCCCAACGCCGAAGCATAAGGGCCCCGTCATTTGGGAGCATGTATACAATGAATGATGTATAAATCACAACGGAAGTATAGAAGTAAAACACAGAAGAATAAAAGACAAGTCCAAAATTGTTTTTTCATTTCATTCAATGAAAAGCTATTACATGCTAAGTACAAAAAAGGAAACTACACTGAAAACAAAAGCCTAAATCTACCCTAGTTCTGGCTAGCTCCGTCCTCTTCATCCGAGAGAGCTCGAGGAGTCAAAGGCACCACATCCGGAATGGGAGCTGAGGGGACGGGAACTATAATATTTTCTATGTTCCATACCGGGTGATCCGGTCCCGCCCTCATAAAGGCAGCCGCCTCAGACCACCCCTCGACGTAGAAGGAGTTGAAGTCCTTCTGTGTCTTTTGGGCCCAGGCGGCACTCAGCTCGGCTTGGCCAGTTTGGACCGCCGCCTTTATCCTGTCGGTAATGCCAGCCTCAGCCTCTTTTAGGGCTGCCTCCGTAGTCTGGGCACGCTCCTCGGCCTTCACCCTGGCCTTCACTGCTTCGACTCTTCGAGCCTCAACTGTGGCGTTGAGGCCCTCAGCTTTCTCCGCCCTGAGTTGGGCCTCCTCAGACCTTCTCTGGGCCTCCTCCACCCTTTTTTCGGCCTCCTCCACGAGCTTGGCATTAGCCTCTGCCTTCGCGGCCCATGACCTCACCAGCTGGCCTTGGTGATAGACATATTGGTTCATCATTAAGTAGGCCTACAAGGGAAAAGGCCAAACACTTAGCAAAAATATGTGGGAAGAATGTGAAAACATACAAAACGCTCTACACGTACCTGAGGTATCATAGCCATGGCCGATGCCATGGAGGAGGCGAGGTCACGACCTCGGTGATCAGCTTCGACGCTTTGCTGCTGGAGCGCAGCCAAAGCTAGTAACCCGGCAGATGGGTGAGCCTCCATGATGCTCTTTACTCCCGTGGCCGCCTTCACCTCCTCGGGTGTCTGCACAGGCATCCTGTGGGTCGGGGAGGCAGAGCTGGAGCTTGAGCCTTGAGTAGGACCTGGAGCGGGACCCAACGTCCTCCTAGGCCCCTCAACGACCACAACCTCGGATGGGTTACTCCCTCCGACCTTGGCCCTCTTTTCCCCTTGGAGGGACTTCATCCCCTCCACCTTTCTCTTCCCCAGAAGCGCCTTGCGGGCCAGCCTATCGAGTCTGGCCTGAGCTGCCAAATCGTCCGGGCCAGCCGACTGAGGCAGGATCGCCACTCCCCTCTCCCCCGGCACCACCACATCCCTCTCCTCGGCCTCGACCTCGACCACTTCCCCCTCGGGCTCCCCCGTCTCAGCAACCCTTTCGACCGCCCCTTCTTCTTCTTCTTCGAACCCAACCACAGCTACCTCATCCTCGGCAGCTATCTCTTCCACCCCCACCTCCTCCTCAGCCTCTTCATCTGCCTCCTCCTCCTCGTCAGAACGGATCACCTACACAGGCCATACAAGAAAGAAGTTAGAAAAATTAACACAAATTTCTAACAACAATTTAGCTAAGTGTAAAAATGCAAAACTGGAGGTATTGAAGCACGAAAGGCGACGTACCCAGGTCCGAGAGGTGCCTAAGGTTGGGCCAGAGGGCTCGGCCTCAGCGATGTCGTCTTCCAAACGAAAGGGACTCGCCGCGGTGGGCTCCCGAGACCTCAAGGGAGTTGCCTCTGGCAGAGGCTTCCCATATTGGTCTATGTAGTTACGGGTACCGTCCGGCCCCACCCTGTAGTGGAGGACGGTACCGTCCGGCCGGGTCTCAAAGTGAACCCCGGCCGATTCAGGAGCCGAAGAGACCACCGTCACGCTCTTCGCCTTGCTACTTAGCTTAGGCTTCTGCTTCGGCTTCATCGCCTTTTTAGCCGCAGGCTCCACAGTGGCCTCAGCATCCTCAACGACCTTGGGAGGGAGGGTTGACTCCAGACCCTTCTCCTTCTCCCATCTTTCCCTGGAGTACCCCACGGGACAGAAGGTCCTATGGGGCCATTTGAAGCTATTCCCCTTGCAGGAGGTAGGGGAGCCACAGATTAGCAGGCGCTCCGCATCGCGCGCCCCTACATCGGTCCCATCTGGACCCCACCAGTTAAGAGCCACCTCCAACGACTCAATGTTGGGTTCGCCCAATCCCCTCAGCTTTGAGGCCACTGTGAATTTATTGTCTTTGGTGCTCATCACCCTCCCCGGCCTGGTTGGCAGAACCAGGTCGTCGCGGTGGAGCCAATGCCCTTCCACCACGACTACATCTTGCGTGTAACCCCGATTCGAATCGGAGTTACCTGTAATCAGCTGATTATGAGACCGGCACCTCAGGTAGGGTTGTCGGCTCTTAGACTGGGAGCTTGGCTCGGTCTGCAAGAATTCGTAGCAGGCCAAGAGCTCTTTAAGCCCCAGTGGCTCCGGGATGTCCGGGCCCAAGGCGACACTTAGTGCCTCTATTCCGGCGCAGATGCAGAGCTCCGCCAGTAGCTCCGGAATGGGGAGGTGGGTACCCCCGTAGAGAAGAGTAGAGAGGGAGAGAGTTACCATACTCTTGGGATCAGACACGATCCCATTCACCTCGTCTGCAGTCGCGCAGGTCCGAAGTCGGAACTCCCCCCCTATGCCGCATAGTTGGCAAAACTCGTCGAGGTCAGCCCCGTGCTGCCTGACCATGATGCTGTTATCGTTTACCGCCACGGATATGGCCGGGTCGATAACCATCTCCCGGAATGGCAAGGCGTTCGCCATTACCTCAAGGCGCCTTGGTTGCGGGGCAACCATCGGGCCTTTTCCAGCACCGTGTTTGATAACCATGACGGCTAGATGTTTGATGAAATCTGCTGAGTGTGAAGGAAGAAAGAGGGTAGTCTGTGGTATGAAAATTTTAGTGAGAGAGTAAGAAGGTTAAAATGAGATTTCACTGAGGGTATTTATAGACCCCCACCAGAAGATGAAAAGACATTTACCAGAAGGTGAAAAGACAGCGGCGGCTCATTACACGAACTCCCACAAATAAATGCTACCACTCAATCGACGCAGTACACGTGTACATCAAATAGAGGTCAATTGCCAAGTGTCACTCACCAGCCGTTTTAGCATTGATGGCATTGATGGAATCGAAGAGACAGAGGCGGCGCCTCATAAATGCATGATGGACGTGCTCCACGTGTCAAAAATTCCAGCACACAAGAACACGTGCCGGACTACTCCGAAGCGTCTCCACACCGTCAAGCACAAGAACACTATGACCGGAGCCCCCGTAACGACTATAGATCCCTGAAGACCTCGTCCTTAACGACGACTCCGGACAGGGAGCTGTTGGCGAGGGGATGTCGGCACCCCCTCATCCGGACCGATATCAACCCCACAGCAGGCGATCCGGGCCTCTCAAGCATGGGTGACGCATCACCCCGGATCTTGATTAGCCGGACCGTGCCTAGGCCGGCCCAGAGAAACTTGTTGAGCACTCTTCCCCAATTAATGCTGCTGCTCCCTTGGGGGACCCTTTATGTGTTTCATCGACGTGGCCCAATCACAGGCCAGCCCTGTGGGCCCCGGATGATGAACAGTGCCATTGTCAGAGTCATAAATGACCTGGAGCCGTTGGATCTTTATTAGACAGTGCAGTGATCTAAGGGCTAATAACACCTCTGATCAGACTATAAATACCCCCACTAATACCAATTAGAAGGGGACACAAAAATACAGAGAGGAGAGATAAAGTTGAAACAACCCGGACCACCAGAATATCAATCGTGACATCTGACCCCACAACTTGTAACTGGACCAATCCCTCATCCTTAACTATATTCTTACCTTCAGTCTATACAGATACTGACTTGATCGTCGGAGAGGGAAAACCTGGTACCAACCCCGGGCCCCTGTTCGTTTCTTGTGCAGGCTTAGAGAGCATCCCGACGATGAAGCAGATAGCACCTACGTCAACGACCTTGGAAGATCGGAGCCGACGCGAATAAAATATAAGACGAGCTTGGGAAGAAAATCAGGCTCGCCAGGATACATAAAGATTTCCAGCATTGGAAATCAAGAAAAAGGAGTTGACATTTATAATTTGAGATCTCACGTATCATAATTTACAGGACTTCCTGAATCTTGTTGGCTATTTTAATTTTAAGCATAACGAATTCGGAAGTTAATAAGACTAATGATTTTTAACTACCAAAAGAATTTATCAATTTTATAACTTTAACTTTTACGCGGATGTAAAAAAATTCTAGAGGAAGCGACAAAGAATTGTTCGCATTTCTTCTTCTTCTTGATGATCGATAACCATGAATTCAATGTGTCATAGTTGAGACAATACTGTCAAACTTTATAACGAAGATTGGATTCCAAGCCGTAAACACTGCGTGAAACTTTTTTCACTAGTTGAATCATAGGGAAATCGGATAACTACGAGTTGAAGACTTGGTATGCGGGGGTAACATTCTAAAAGACATAAGAAATATTTTATACGCAAATTGACTACCTAACACATAACCCCGTCCAAATCCGCCTAATTACTGTCCAATCCGTATAATCCCGCATAATATGTAAGACTTTTAGATAGCATCTGAGAGCAACCACATTGGTGCTTCTAACTGTGCTAGTAGTGTGCATTTGGTGTCAGATGTTATTTAAAAGTGGGGTTTTTATGCACATTGGATATGCTAACTCAACATTTAAATCTACCAATTAATGTCAGACCTTAACATTTTGGTTACAGTTAACAAACAAGTTATGTGATGAGATGACATTTCTCAATATTAAAGTATGATCGACTTAGATTTAATAGTTCAACATATGTGCCAGGTGGATCCTCTGTGATTTACTAGCAATAAAATATGGTTTAACCCTCCAAACTTGATGAGTCCAATGTGACAACAAATACAAATTGCAAATTGTGCTGGTTAACGAGTGCTTTTTTTGCTCATGTGGCATGACTTGGCTAGTAAAACTTAGTCACCAATATGGTTGCTCTAAGCTCGCCTTTTAAAACAAATGTGCATGGGGACCAACTCTTGAAATAGCTAAACAACATGTCACTACTATAATTCCAGTCACAAAGCTAAATGAAAAAAAAAACAGTTAAAAAGTACTACTACTACTAGTAGCATGATGATCTTTTTTTTTTGAAAAGATAGTAATGATGATTGAACCCATGAGAATGAGAAAAATTAGAAACAAATCCCTAGGACTGGGGAAAAATACCAAGATACCGGTATGGCAATTTTGATTTCGTCGGGGGTTTCGATCCGATTTTTTAATTAATATATATTTTATATTATATAACATGATTTTTTTTTATTTCAACACTAAAATATAAATTAATTTATATCAAGTGCAAGTGATGAGAATTAAAACGAGCTACAATCCTTTTTGTTTCATATATTAGTTATAATTACATAAGCATAATATAAATTTGTAGTTTTAAATATATGAAACTATTAAAATAAAAAATATACTTAAATTAAAAAGTTATATTGTTACTTCGAAAAACATAAATGATCATTATTTTCCGATTATAAAAATTACAATGATAATGTATCTCATTTAGTACGATAATTGTTACTTGTGTGAATAAAACTAAATACTAAAAGAATCTGATAAAAAACGTATCAATTTTTTTTATTTACTTCATTATTTGTAATTTCACACTATTTTTTCTATTCTTTTTTCATTTATTAGAAATTTTATTTTTAAACTAAAATTATGTTTCGGGTTAATAACATGTTTAGACTAGTCAAATAAAAATTGTTAATAAAAAATGACGTTGTCATAAAATAAAAAAATATGTCGAGAGATTCAGGATAACTTATCCCGATCTTACGGGATCCTAAAAAGTCGGATCCCGAATTTTGTCGGGTCGGGATTTTTTTTTTCACTTCAAAAAATAATAAGGTCGGGATACGAATTATATGTTTACAATCGAGTCCCACCCTAACCCATCCCTACAAATCCCATCCCACACTCACCCGATCCCATCACCAAAAAAGTAAAAAAAAAAGTGACGCAAAACAAAACATAAACCCCAAAATAAAAAAAAACCTCAATAAAAACCCTTTGGCCCAAACAAACTCAAACCACAAAACACAACTATAATAATGTATTTTCCCTTATAGTTGTGGTTTGAGAAAATTACTACAAAATAATGTAAACTTATTTTGGAACATTAAAAATATATATAAAACAATACCTGTATATCACGGACATGCGAATGTGCGTGTCCGACACGATAGCACACGGACAGGGCAGGAACTATGTACGGCCTAAATCACCTTTCATGTTACGAAAAACACGATTTTTTTTCATATATTTTAATGAAAATTTGACGATTATAGTATTTCAGCACCCCACATAATTACAAAATAGTATATACATAAAATTCAGCTCCACCCATAAATAAATCCTAGTTCCGCCACTAGACACGACACTGTAAAACGGTAAATTTCCAAAATTTAGAACACGAAACGGTTAGAACACGATAATTAAATAATAATAAATATATTATATATATGAGTTGTTATACATTTTGTTTATAAAAATCAGAAAAAATATAAATATTTTAATTGCAAATGACGAATCTTAGTGATAATTACATTCTTTTATCTAGATATTTGCTGTTTTTTCCGATTAAATTGTAAAATTTAAAAGTATCGAAACTTTTTATTAGTATAAATTGTGTTTCTTGTGTACTTTAAGTGTCCACGACGTTTTAAAAAGTGTTCAATGCGTGTTCGCGGAAGTGTCTGACACGCAATACGTCGTCTTTTTCGGAGTGTCTGTGCATCATAAAACAACACACTTATTTCGGAACAGAGTCAGTATAAAATACCGTAAAAAAAATACTACTACAGCCATATATGTTTGCAAGATATTATAAAAATGGTATAATTGCTAACTAGCTTATGTGGCATCATGACAGGAGCATAGTGTTATTATAACTTGGAACATCTATAATACTGTTGTTAATTTTAACAATATTAATCTTGACCCGTCATCATTTAATTTAACATTCACATTAGTGTATTAACTTAACAAAGTTATCTAATTTTAATTGAAATTAATTATTAATTAAAATCTCATTAATTAGTCATTTTGTAAACTCCGCTAATATAGGAACTAAAATATGAGCAGTTGAAATAAATTTCATGTTTTAATTAATGCTATTTTGCCACATCATCAATTAAAAACATTAAAAACATTGTTATATTTAACAACTTTTTTAACATCTATAAAGATAACACATGATTTAACATAACTAATGGAGACAAAAAAATGCATTGTTAGCTAAGTATTTTAGTTAACAATATAGATAATAACATTATTGTAGATGCTCTTGTATAATATCAAATGCAATTTGTGTAACACAAACAAGATATAACGTGTTTTCCACGATATTATTAGGTCTTGTTTGTTTAAAGTGGGATTATGGTATGATTGAATTAGAAATACCGTCGGGCCCAACAAGTCACACGTTTGGTACGCAAAGTGAAAACGGGACTATTAGTCCATCAGGACTTCAAATGATAGAGAAAAGGGGTATTTGTAATATCTAGAAGGGTGTAGTATTACGAGTCCCGAAATTAATAACTCCGTCATGTTTTCTTATCCCGATATACTTGTGAGAAATTATTTGGTACTCTTGGAGGAGTACTCCAACCAACTTTATAACCACACACTTAGTGGGTCCCACAGTGTTACATAATAAAATATACTAAGTGTGTGGTTATAAAGTGATTTAAACGACTCCTCTAAGATGACCAAATAATTTCTCCTGAACAAACCATGTATCATGATTTTTTTTTTATAATTAATAACACTTGTTTGGAGATAAACCTGTTTTGCAGTCATTATGGTTCGAACAGTGACAATAAACGTGATATACTCCCTTACCAACCATTGGGAACATAATCATGTAGAGTATCATGATTGAACCCATGAGAATGAGAAAAGGTTGAAAGAACATTTGACAAATGACAAATCAAAAATCACAAATCACATCCAATAACAAAAAAAGGTAAACAAAAAAAAAGAAACAAAACCCCCGAATAAAATAAAAACGGAAGCAGCGTACCTGACTCTGAGTCAGAGTGACTCAAAGTCCACAACCATTGGATATTGTTACAATCCATTTCATATTTTAACTGTAGCAATATACATGATTGTGGACTCTGAGTCACGTACGCTACATTCAATAAAAACCCTTTGGGCCAAACAAACTCAAACCTCAAAACCACAAAACTTTGAAACAATAAAAACCAAACACAGCATCAGCCGCCTTCCTTTCACCACTTTCCCTCTCCTTCCATCCATTCTAGTGAGAGAAACAAACTCCATGGAGTCAACACAACAAACACCCCAAACACCTTCACAACAACAACAACAACAACAACTCAACAATGGAGTTGAAAATAATCTCACTCTCATTCAACAACAACAACAACAACAACAACAACAACAGATGTGGATGCAACAATACCAACAACAATGGATGGCTATGAACCAACACTATGCTCCTATCATGATGCCACATCAGCAGATTATGTACCCTCATTACTTACCTTATCATGCTCAGCCTTATATGCCACATCATCATCATCATCATCAGCAGCAGCAGATGCCACCTCAGCAGGGAGGTTCGGCGTCCGGGGGAGAGGAGAATCGGACAATTTGGATCGGGGATCTGCAGCCTTGGATGGATGAAGGCTATCTTAATACCTGCTTTTCCCAGTCCGGAGAGGTTTTTTATTTGTTTATTTTGATTGTGTGTTTTGTTTTGTTTCTTGGTTTAGTTTGTTAAAGATTGGATTTGTTTTAGACATTTAGTTGAGAAGTACTTGGCCAATTACTCATTGGGTATAAGACACATTGTAAACATAGTTGACTTAACACGTGTTTTTCGCACTCCGGAGAGGTTTTCTTAGTTTTTTAATTATTATGTCTTTTATTTTGATTTCTTGGTTTGGTTTGTTAAAGATCGGATATTTTTTAGTTAATTACTCATTGGGTATGAGACATATTGTAAATATTGGAGTAGCTTAACTTGGAGTACTAAAAGGGTACCTTAACACCTGCTTTTCACAATCCGGATAGGTTTTTTCTTTTATTTTTTATATTTTGATTGTGTGGGTTTTTTGTTGAAGATTAGATCTTTTTTTAGTTTAGTAAGTACTTTAGTTAATTACTCATTGGGTATAACTTATAAGACCCAGTGTATACATACTGAACTAGGAGACTTTTTCTTATTCTTTTTAGTTCGATGTTTTATATTGTTTTCTTGATTTAGTTTGTTAAAAATTGGATATTTTTTAGTTGAGCAAGTACTTTAGTTAATTACTAACTGGGTATAAGACACATTGTAAACATAGTTGGCTTAACATCTGCTTTTTCCACTCCTGAGAGGTTTTCTTAAATTTTCATTTACTTTCATTAGTATGTGTGTTTTGTTTTGTTGAAGATTGGATCTTTTTTTAGTTGAGTTAGTACTTTAGTTGATTACTCATTGGGTACGGGACACATTATAAACATGGGAGAGTAGCTTAACTTGAAGTAGACTAAAAGGGTACCTCAACAAGTGTTTTTTGCAGTCCGGGAGGTTTTCTCTCTTTTTTCTTCTTCTTTTAGGTATGTGTTTTGTTTTTTTGTTTCTTGGTTTAGTTTGTTAAAGATTGGATCTTTTTATTAGTTGAGAAGTACTGTAGTTGATTACTCACTGGGTATAAGACAGATTTTAACTTGAGTAGACTAAAGTACCTTGACGCGTGTTTTCCCACCCTGCTGAGGTTTTCTTAATTTTATTTATTTTCATTATGTGTTTTGTTTTGTTTATTTGGTTTAGTTTGATAAAGATTGGATCTCTTTTAGTTCAGAAGTATTTTAATTAGTTACTCATTGGGTATATATCACATTGTGAACATAGTTGACTTAACATGTGTTTTTCACACTCCGGAGAGGTTTTCTTAATTTTTCAGTTCGATGTTTTGATTTGTTTTGTTGTTTTATTTTGTCAAAGATTGATTCTTTTTTTTAGTTGAGTAACCACTTTAGTTAATAACTCATTGGGTATAAGACACATTTTAAACACACTTAACTAGGAGCAGACTTAACACGTGTTTTCCGCACTCTGGAGAGGTTTTCTTAGTTTTTAGTTCTATGTATTGATTTGTTTAGTTGTTTTGTTTTGTTAAAAAATGGATT
This sequence comes from Primula vulgaris, assembly GCA_963920805.1. Classification (NCBI taxonomy): domain Eukaryota; kingdom Viridiplantae; phylum Streptophyta; class Magnoliopsida; order Ericales; family Primulaceae; genus Primula; species Primula vulgaris. The sequence goes on along the minus strand of OY987217.1, from coordinate 22,903,688 downwards.
TTAGTTGAGTATGTACTTTAGTTAATTACTCATTGGGTATAAGGCACATTGTAATTGGAGTAACTTAACTTGGAGTAGACTAAGGTACCTTAACACTTTTTTTTCGCACTCCGGAGATGTTTTCTTAATCTTTTAGTTATATGCTATGATTTGTTTTCCTAAAGATTGGATTTGTTAGTTGAAAAGTACTTTAGTTAATTACTCATTGGATACAAGGCACATTGTAAATATGGGAGTAGCTTAACTAGGACTAGACTAAAAGGGTACCTAAACACGTGGTTTTCTCACTCCGGAGAGTTTTTTTTTTAAGTTTTATTTATTTTAATTATGTCTTTTGTATTGTTAGAATTTGGATCTTTTATTTTTTGATTGAGAACTACTTTAGTTAATTACTCATTGGGTATAAGACACATTGTACATATCAAATTAACTTAACTTGGAGTAGACTAAGGTACCTTAACACATGTTTTTCGCACTTCGTTTTTATTTTTTCTGTTTTTTTGGCTTGAAGATTGGATTTTTCTTCTTCTTTGAGTTGGAATACTAGTTGAGTCTTGCTAGTCATACAAAACTGTATCGATAAGCTATTTAGTTGGGAAGTAGGTTTTTACTAATTTAGTATAGGAGACTAGGAGAGACATTGGTTGAATGTCCCAAGATTAAACACTTGCTGTTCAAAAGTATGAAAATGGTGATTTAGAAATCTGCTCATTATAGTTGTTTATATTGAACTTAACATATATTACGAACTCTGAACTACTAATGTGCTTAAAATTCGAAAATGTAATTGTGTAGATGATCTTAAGAATAAAGATTGGCCACCTGCTATGGTTTTGTGATGAACTGTACACGGTATGAGATATGGTGCAAATACATGAAATTTAGTTATTCATATATGTTTTGTGAAAGCTACAACTTCACTCTCTGAGTATTCCTTGAAGCTTGATTTGGATTTTTTTCGAGATTTGTTGCCAATGAATTTTGAAGAGAGCTGTTTTTTTAATCAGAATGTTCAAAGAATTTGAACTATACGACTCGTATATCGCTTGTGCATCCCTAGGCTTTCTCATGCATATAATGGTCTCTAATGTATTATTTCCCACCAAGTTCAAGTTCTGGATTGACCGAGTAGGTTAAACAGTTCATAATATTTCGATCTTAAATTCACCTCACATGCCTTGGTATAGCTTAATATATGTGGTTCAATCATCCTTGCATATAGCAATAGTTCTATCTGCTTGTTAAGACACCTTTTCTTTCTTTTTGTTGGCTTGAGCTATTGAAAGTAGCAAACCGACCTAAATTAATTTGTACTTATTTCTTTCTTTCTCATTGGGTTTTTGTTTTTTACAGAATCCCTCGGTGAAGGTTATTCGCAATAAACACACTGGTCAATCAGAGAGGTTTGGGTTTATCGAGTTCGCTTCTCACTCTACAGCTGAAAATGTTCTCCAGAGCTTTAACGGAACCCAAATGCCAAATTCCGACCAAGTATTCAGACTGAATTGGGCAACTTTTGGATCGGGTGAGAAACGTACTGAACCAGGATCAGAACTCTCTATATTTGTTGGAGATTTAGCCCCCGATGTTACTGATTCAATTCTAAACGATACATTTGCTGAAAAATACCCATCTGTTAGAGGTGCGAGAGTTGTTGTTGACCCAAATACAGGTCGCTCTAAAGGATATGGGTTTGTTAGATTCGGTGATGATAGTGAGAGAACAAGGGCAATTACAGAAATGAATGGCATGTTGCTCTCAAGTAGAGCAATGCGTATCGGTGCTGCAACCCCTAAGAAGCAATTAGGGCAACAACAACAACATCAATATTCATCACAAGGTATATCATACCTTGTTATTTTGCTTCACCGCTTTGTTCTTGTCCTTTGGCTTGTATTTATTTGTGAAACACTGTGGTTGTTTTACTTGGGGTGGTTACATTTCTATACACTTAACATATTATCAAGTTCCAATTTGGTACACTTAATCTACATTACCTGACAACTAGTACATCAACTTAACAGTTTCATTTTTTTCTGCTTTTGTGCATTACATAGGAAAGAACCATCGGTTGGGAATTAAGAAAACTTGATAGGATAGTGTATAAGATATAAAAAAAACATGATAAAAGTAGTGTACAAATACATGGTTTTCGTAACAATCTATTCTCCAACCTAATTTTTTTATAAATTCAGTACAATAAGTGTACGACACCACCAGAAAACATAAATGTATTAAATGCTAATTTTGTATATTGGTGTAAGAAATCGAAATCTTATTATAAATTCATGTATGTAACCGTAATTTGCCTTTTAATCGTGCTAGGTAGTTATGTAACTGTTAGATTGTGGTTCTGCTGTTATATTTTGGACATTTTCAACTATGTGTTTATTATCCCAATCGCCATGATGCATGATGGATGTATCTATTTCTGGTTCAGCATATTTTTTTTCTTTTTCTGGGTGGTGCTTGTTATATAATTAATCAGCATATGTTGTACTTTTCATGATCTAAGGCGTCAAAATTGTGAAGCATGCTTCTGCAGACCAGATGATATTTATATAAACTAATCGATTCACTGCCAATGATTTGTTCATTTGTTGACTATTGTATCTTTCTTATGCAATGTTAATTAAAGTTGTTAAGAAGTACTCCATATGTAAGCGCTGGTACTTGTCATTATCAGCCAGTCTGAAAAAAATTCCCTTCCCATTTATACCCACTTAAAAACGAGATTTCAGATTATAATTTACACAATTAGTGGCTGGTTTTGTCCTTATTTGTTTTCTTTGAAAGGTAGCTTTAAAAGTTAGTACCATGCAGTAATTAGAAAAGCATATAATGAAAGTTAAAGATCATTGGATGCAAGTTAGAAATCTGCTCAGCGGGCTTGAACTTGCACATTCAAGTACTCTTTTGCTTAGCTTGATGAAGCCAAGTGCTGGGTCCACAATAGTTCGGTCCTCTTGTCTAACCCTAATATCACCCTGTTTTTCCAAGAAATAATTAAATTTTACTTCGTTTGTTTGATAGCTGTAGTGTTGTCCGGTGGACACGCATCAAATGGCGATATGCCTCAGAATGGCCAAACTGATGGCGGTACTTCCAATACAACCGTAAGTCCAGGTTCTTTTACGTTTTCTTGGCTAAGATTTCTTGTAAACGCTATTCATAGTGAGTCATTATAATTCTTTATTTTAGTTATTTGTGGGAGGGCTCGACTCTGATGTCACCGATGAAGATCTTAGGCAGTCCTTTTCTCAGTATGGTGAGGTTGTCTCGGTAAAAATACCTTCTGGAAAGGGATGTGGCTTTGTACAATTTGAGAACAGGTAGTAATATTCTTCTACTTTTATGAGTTTCAAGTGCTATACGAATCTATAACAGTGAGAACATCATTTGCATATCAACTCAAACTACGAAATATAACAGAGACAAGCAATTTGTGGTATGCTTTTCTATTAAATCGAATGAAAGAAAAATTCCTACTTTGGTAATAATAAGTTAATAACAACGCATAAAGGGTGACTTCGAGAGGGTCAGTCTCTCATTCCAAAAAGGAAATCAGTGTCATTTGCTGTGAACCCTGAGTGTACAAATTATGGACTTCACTAGAAAACAGGACCAAACTTTCCGGTAACCATCATTTCAGCTTACACCCCTGTAGATTATATTACAGTACCATACCAGTTGCGTTTAAGTTAAAATCTAATGAACCTAATTGATCTATAGCAAAAATCGAACAAAGTAATTATTGCATGATCATTATTTTGTTCTTTATGTTTACAGAAGCAGTGCTGAAGATGCTATGGAGGGGATGAGTGGGCAAATCATAGGGAAGCAGACAGTTCGCATTTCGTGGGGTCGAAATCCTGTAAACAAGCAGGTCAGTTTCCCCAAGTTATCAACATGATGTAAAATTCTACACTTGGATCTATTTTCTGAATTATAGAAATATCATACTGGCATGTTGAATGATATGCCTTACTTTTTGTAACATGTGTTAAATTTTTATATAAATAGAGATGCAAAGGCGGACACAATAAAGAGAATGGGAGATTGCTTGCCCTTTGTGGTATTTTGTTGTTAAGATATAGAGTATGACTTTTATTCTTATCAATGACATGCGTAGTATAAGATAATTAAATTACTAAGACGTTGTTTCTACATGCTGAAGGTTATTTAGATTTTAGATTAACCTCAGGGGTCACCTTTATAGTTTGAGTAGCTTATTTTAAACAAATATGGTAGCTTTTAATTTATATTTGGAAAAAATATCAGTATGATCAATGATGGCATAAAAAGTTTTAAAGTCTAAAGAGCCAAACAGCCTATTTCTAGTTTTGACGGTTGATGTATCATCTTTGTTTTCATAGCTTAGTAACTGATAACGTAATTGCATGCATCATGTGGTATCAAATTGCATAGCTTGTTATAGCCAACTACGAAAACTTACAGATTGCATGTAGCCAATTCATGTACATGGCAGTAGAAGTTCCATACTACTATTATTTTCTCTTAAAGCAATAATGGAGAAATTGTTGGATACCGAAGTACAGACACTTCTTAGAATATTTGAGAGACAGAAACCTGTCAAGGTCAACAATTTACAGACACCTCCCAGTTATGAATGTGTCAAGGAAAATCATACTCAGGTTGCATTTTATGAATCTGTCATCCTATAATTCTAAGCACACATGAGAAGTTTCTCTACACATATATACTATATTGCTGCTTTACTCTCTTAATACAACTCTTAATAGCGATCCTTAGTTTTTATTCTTATCATGTCTTCCATAATTCTGATTTAAATCCTACTCTATTGCAGTTTAGATCGGACTATAACAATCAGTCGAATGGTGCTTATTATGGAAGGCAAGGTTATGGCTATGCTGTTGCGGATTCAAATGGATATGGCAACCATCAACAGTCAGTTAGCTAGTCTTATCGAACCAATGGTTCTAAAAAATAAATTATCGTAATGATAGACGGGATTTTGTTTTTTCTCGTGTTGTATTTTTGACACTTGTATCAGAAATTGTGTGCTGGAAACTCCTTTAATTTAGGAATTTTATTTTATTTTCTCGTCACCATGGATGGAGATCTTTTTTTGGAAAAATTAGGTTGAGCCTTATCATTGAATTACACGACTTCATAGTAGAATAATTTTCTCTATTATGTGCTTAAGATTGAAACTTCTCATTGCATAATATTGATGATATGGTGTGACCTTTTAATTTATAATTTGGTTTTTGTTGATTTTTTTTATTCGCATCATGTAATGTAGTTACAAAAAAAAGGCAGAGAAAATGCGAGTGACATTCACCTGTCTCCGCGTGCAATTTGATGTTAATTATAACATTCAGACTTGTGTGACAGGTAAAGGTTTCGCACATTAAGGTTGGTTATAAAATGAGACAAAAATGGTACTTTTATAGTGTGACATTCAGTTGAATGTAATGCATTAGCCTATTTGGGTGGGGTGTGCCTGAATCCTGACCGATGACAATGATAAACAAAGCCATCGCTGCAATTTACAAGTAATGGTTTTTAAGGCAGAACATGGTGAGTTGGTGATGACGTCTCAAACAGGTTTTGTCCATATACGAAATATCTTGCCTGATATACTATGAAAAACTTCGAGAATGGTTTGCTCCAATCGTGTGAAAAAGCATGAAGACGGATCTATACGCATGAGTCTAATTCCCATTAGCGTGAGTATTGGACTGCAGCAAACTCATTTTATATCCACCATAACAAATTTACCTAAATAATTTTCAGATTATGAATGTCCAAGCCAAACATTGTTTTGGAAAAACCGTGATACTGATTTATTTGAACAAGAATGTCAATAGCAAAATTTAATCATCAATGTGTTTTACTATAGGAAACTGTTTCTGAACCATGATTTGATCAGGGTAACGATTCGACTATTCTGCTGCGTTATTTTGATGAAATTTGATACTGGTTATTTGACTAAACATTAGTAATTTTTTTCAACAAGCTAATGTTTTTCGAACAACCATATTTCGTTATTCGAACCAGGATACTGTCATACTGTTTGTTTATGAAAGTAACGTTTTTGCTGTTTTTGGAACCATCATACTATATCGTTAAACCAAGATAATGGTGTCTTGAAGTATCAATGTGTGCACAATACCATTTTCTAATACAATTTGAACCAAATTGTACATTTGAACTTGGATACTATTTTCTAAACTGTTTGATACCGTTATCCAGGGCCGGGGGAAAATCCCAAAAATCCCGACCCGACCCAAAGAAGAGTCCCGACCGGAAAATGTCGGGTTTTGTCCCGACTCGGTAAATTTCGGGATCAGGATCGGATGACAATTTTGATTTCGTCGGAGTCCCGACCCGATCCGATCCGATCCGATTTTTTAATTAATTTATATTTTATATTATATAACATGATTTTTTTTTTCAACACTAAAATATAAATTAATTTATATCAAATGCAAATGATGAGAATTGAACATTGTACATCTAGCATACAATGTAAGCACTCTACCATATGGTATACAATCTTTTTTGTTTCATATATTAGTTATAATTATATAAGTATAATATAGATTTGTAGATTTGAATATACTATAAAACTATTAAAATAAAAAGTATACTTAAATTAAAAAGTGATATTGTTACTTCAAAAAAAATAAATGATCACTATTTTCCGATTATAAAAATTATAATGATAATGTATCTCATTTAGTATGATAATTGTTACTTATGTGAATAAAACTAAATAATAAAAGAATCTAATAAAAAACGTATCAATTTTTTTATTTACTCCATTATTTGTAGTTTCACGCTATTTTTTCTAATACATGTTAATTTCTTTTTTCATTTATTAGCAATGTTATTTTTAAACTAGAATTATGTTTCGTGTTAATAACATGTTTAGACTACTCAAATGAAAATTGTTAATAAAAAATGATGTTGTCATAAAATAAAAAAAATATGTCAAAAGATTCGGGATAAACCTATCCCGACCCTACGGGGTCCCCAAAATTCGGGTCCCGACTTTTGTCGGGTCACGGTCAGGATTTTTTTTTTTTACTTCCAAAAGTAATCGGGTCGGGATACGGGTTGATTATTTACAGGTCGGGTCCCGACATCACCGAAGAATTTGCCTTCATTGATGCAGCTGTTTTTTATGAGCCGAATTAGCAAGCATTGAAATCGAAATTGAGAGAGAAATCAAACTTTTACTGAATCATTCAGTGACACCGGCAGTTTTATCTGTGAATAGAAATTGCTCTCAGTACCTTCCACGATAACCTTCCTCTGTTTAGAAACTCCATTCGTAAATCCTATCACGTCACATCAGTATTATTCTTGTTTACATTTTTACTAAATTCAGAAACAAAAAACTTTTGGGTAAATGGTGTGACTAGTTGAAGGGATGCCACAATTTTAGCTTTCCTTTGTGAGACGCAAATAAATAATTTGGAGAAAAACAAAATCACTTGTAGATAAAAAAAAATGGATGCATGTAAACCTGAGTCTAAAATATGTGACCACAATCTCTTACAACAACATGGTGAAGTTTCGGTCACTGTCGATATAACCCTAACAACGGCGCTTCTCTCTCCTGCACTCTCTTCTTAGCAGCTTCCCTCGCTTTAATTGCAGCCTTTTGCTCTTCGGATAAGGCTTTCGGTTTCTCATCTTGTCTCTTTCTTTTATTCAGCGTGAGAGACGAAGAAGCTCCTTTAACTGATCTTGTGGGATTTAGCGGAGTTGAAATAACTCGCCCTGGCGCGGGGCTTTTGTTTTCCGAAACAGATTTATTAGCGGAATTTGACGCTGTATTTTTGAAAATGGACTTTTTATGTGTTGAACTTGAAGAAGCTGCAGCAAGGGCCTCCTCCTGTGTTACCCACTTGCCTGTTTATTTCAAATAATAATTAAAAGTAAGGGCTTGTTTGAATGCTATTAAGCAAATAAGCTGGTTTTCTCGAATTTCAGGAAAAAAAAAAATCATCCTCCCGTGTACCACTGGCCGGTTTATTTTGGACAAAAATGAAGGAACCGGAATATTAAAGCCATTTTCTTAAGCTTCAAGGGCTTGTTTGATTGCAGCTTTTATGGGTATATTGAGTTAAGAAGAACAATTTGGTTCTTAAAGCTTACATCTTTTCAGGAAAACCCCCCCGCAAAAAGCTCAGATTTTTACCGATCAACCAAAATGTAGACCGACTTCAAAGAAAGAGGTAAATATACCAAGCTTAAAAGCTGCTACAAGACAAGCCCTGGCTTTCTTTCTGGCTCAAGATACAATCCCTTACTCGTCTCATTTTGGTAAGTAATTGCCTCATCTTAATCTTCTTAAAATTATATGCGAGCCAATAAGAAGCTAGTGATTTTTTCGTACTTTCGCACAGTGACTTACACAGATAGCAAATAGTTTAAAAAAACTGTATAGTTTTTTACCTAATGCGTCTGTGTAATAGAATCCAGAATTCGGATCGTAGTGACATCCATTGCTTTGGTTATAGTAATAGCCTGATGTCTTATCATACTCCCATTCTGTAAAAAGTTCAACACATTATTATTTAGTAAATCGCACACAATACAGAGCAAATAAACTTACAAGTAGTAATATCTTCTGTATACAAAATCTTATATAATGGGATTTCACATTATATTTCATTGAATTAGACCTTGATATACTAAACTGAGCCTGCCGTTGCATGATCTGATAAAAAGTCCGCTTACTGACCGAAAATTGAAATCTGAGGCAGCCTATTGATTACACAGTGATAAACTAAACTGAGTATGCCGTTGCAAATATTGCTTTTAACATGGTGATAAACATCCATCTAATAACGTGCAAAAGTCCCAAAAAAAAACAAAACTAGCGAAGCTTGGAGCTTGATTGACATAATATACGGAGCAAACTTTTTCTGGTCATTGATCTTGAGTTGTGGAAATATGTGTTCTTAGTGTCATGACCTTTTAACTCATAAATCATTACTTGTTTCCAGTAGTTAAGTATACTTGATTCAACATTCCTACCTACAAGAGATAAGTCTCTCTCTTGCAATTTACATGTGCAATTAAGATTTCTAAGAAGCAACTTCCCCGAATCATCAACCCTAGTAAAACTGGATTGGTTTTGGTTTAACATATCAAATGGAGATATTTGAATCTTTCAAAATGCAACCTCATGTTTTTATAGACAAAAAGTTCAGATGCGTTTTCTTGGCAAGGGTTACCTCCATTTGTTTAACAAGAAAACTATGCATATTGAAAAAAATCATATTCACGGAATCTTCTGAAGATGCTCCGGTATCTATTTCACCAGCTAGACTTCGTCTACTGACATCTTTTCTCAAACGAATAGCGAAGTACAAGTCTTTGAGTTTGTAAGTTTAAATAAGAACATGAATGCATACTAAACCTTACCTTGGTCATCTTGTAGAACTCTGGCCTCTTTGACAGCTGACACATCTTTCTGATAGCTACGCTGGGCTTTCTGCAAGAAAATGAGGAGGCTGAATTTCAGATAAATACAAGAGATTAATAAATGAAAAAACAATAATCTCTAGCAATACAAGATCATTGATCAACAAAAAAATAATGGAAGATCTTAACACTAATGTAAGACTGGGTAGATAATTCCATCCGACTCCCATTTATAGTCGGAAAATGATGTAACACACCAGTAGCCTCCAGTTCAATAGTTTAGTCACAATACGAAATTTAGTCTAATACCAAATTACTGATTCATTTTACTATCACTTATCCCTTTAAGAATGCCATATCTTACAAATGTGCACCAAAAAGGTCACCGTGAAAAAGACACAATCAACTAATTTGGACTACCAGCTATCGAAATGTGTGTAAATACCTAAATCATTATTTTTATACGTACGGCCATAGTTACAATTTAAGTTCACTGGTATCTGAAAGAGTCCCAATTGATCGGGTGGGTGTTTTCGCATTCAATACCTTTAAATGAATGATTCAAAGAAGCCTTAAAAAAATGAAATGGTGGATTTTCGTTAATTAACAAGTAACACCTTATACTAGTATTATTGACCATACAAGTGAATATATTCCACCAACACTTATAAGCAAATTCTTTTGTGATTCTTATACTCAACCAACTATAAAGACAAATGACCAACCATTATACAATAGAAGCTTTTGACCTAGACTGGATTAAGTGTGACGGCGTCAGCATGGGTTAGCTTTTGTACAGTCCTAAGCCAAGCAATTGCACAACCAAATTTTCACGAAGAAATTTAAATAAATTGAAAAAAAATCCAGCAAAACCAGGATTGATTTGCGATCAATAAAAAACCAGTCTCACAAAGTCAACTTTAAAATGGAAATAAGGATCTGTAAGGGTTTCTTAATTTCCCAACTACATACTCCTATCATCTTCTCCTCTTACTCTCATCGTCGAATTCCACTCAGTTTTTTCGTCAGAAACACATGATCTTTTTTACCTTACTTATTAAGTTGCAAGTCGAACTAACCATGAAAATTTCATGTCCCAAATTTTCTGGCTTTGAGCTTACAGTATGCTTCATTGTTTGCACCTAAATGTATTTAAATTTTAATATATCCCCTGCGTTTGTTACCACTTACCATGTACTTGTTTGACATAGATGAAATTACGAATTACACAGTTAATAATATCTTATAGTGGACAATAAGGACATGTTGGTTGCAGCTTTTAAGTAAATAAACTAGATTTTTAGCCTTTTAGGTTAAGATTCTGAAAAAGCTAAATTAAACCAGCTTATAGCTTTTAGCTTAATACCCAGAAAGAACGCTTTAAAGTGATTAGCATATGCAGACCAACATTTAAGCAAGAAGGTAAAAAAACACCAGGCTTAAAAGGTACAACTAAACAAGGCCTGAGCAGTCGCACGCGGGAAAAACTATTCCTTCAAGGACTGTCGGTAAAACACAAGCCAATCTTCTTAATAATAATAGTAATAAAAAAGAGAAGAAACTTGAAAAATGAAACTTACTACTTCAATTTGCTCAAGGGCTCGAGCCGCATCTTTTTGTTCTTTTTCTTTGGCAGCTTTATCTTGTCGCATGGTAGTGAGCCTTTTAGCCACACTTTCCTTGTGGCGTTGACCCATATCATGATTTCTAATGCTAGAAGGATTATTCGATATGAATATTTTGCAGAAATCGCACCATTTGTTGCCTTGACTAACCCAGTACTGTATAGGGAGAAAAACATAAAAAAGAGATCCAAACTGAATAAGATTATAAGCAAAATTTATAGCTGGAATTTGTTTCATCCAGTAGAGATCATAAGAGGGGAATAAATATCCTGCACTCACAATAAGTTAAGACAGTTAATATGATGAAGATTACTATATTGTTTCTTGTTTTCTAAATAGATTAGTATTTATGAGAAACGATGACATACAATAATGTAAGATATAATAGAATCACTTAGTAAGTAGAACCTTTTCCACTTATATCTCTACCTCACAAGTTATGTGATTTTATGAGCGTTTATAGAGACATAAAGTTGATTTACCTATTTGCGAAAAAATAATATGGCACGAGTTGAATTGGACACTAATATGAACTAGCTTCCTCATTTTCTTTCTTTTTTTGAAAATTACTATGGGCATGAACTTCAGTTCAGGTTATACCACTTGAGTTGATCTTTTATCCGATTCCACAGAACAGCTCTCAGCAACAAATAAACCAATCATTCTAAAATATCAACTTTCTTACAAGAAACACACATCATTACTGATAATAAAAGCAGATACGGCCATACGGGCATGATATGGAAATGTTGGCTTGCAAATACAGGATAAAAGGCAAGCTACAATATCACAATTCACAAGTAACCGACTAAATCTATAAAATTCTTGTTAAAAAAACAATAATACTCTTATATTTCTTATTCTTGCAAATACATGATAACAAATTATATATTATTACAAAGATGGTTATATATTTCAACCAACCTTACTAGATGTCACATTATTTGGTTAACTATAATACTCTATAATTCTTATTCTTGCATTTTTACCAGTAATAATGATTAATTTGTTAATTCTTACATGTCATAATTGAGTTTTAACTACTAGAGTGCTAACAAATTTCCACACCCTTTACTGACTTGAGAAAACCCATTTAATATTTTACAGTTAAGCATCAGAAAAACACTTAGATAGATAAACTTGAGCAATAATTCACAAAATTTCATAATCTAAAAATATTAAATAAAAAAATAAGAATAATACAAAGGACTGTTCAAACCACAGAAATACATAAGCAGATTGTGTAATAACTCACATACTCTAAATCAAATCAATACAAATTCACCCATATGAATGTAATTAAATTATAGCCCAAGAATAATCACAACATACCCACTTTCAAATTCACCATTTATTTTTTTTGAATTAATAAAAAATATATATATAGAGAGAGTATACCTCTGTCATGATTGAAAGATTGGATCTTTATGAAATTAACAATTAGAGAAATTGATCGGAGAAATTAGCTGTTGAATATCAATTCGTCAACAAAATATTTTGTATAAATAAAAACCCTAAAAGCTGTAAAAATAATTACTGTTATTGTTCCCTCTTTATTTTTATTTTTATTTTTCTATCGAGCTACTTATAAATAGTTTGAGGTAGTAATTGCATAGAAAGATCCCGATATTTTGAAATATGACATGATTGACCCCATGTGAATACAAAAATTGCATACTAATTTTTTTTTGAAAATAGCATACTAATTCTATACTACTAAATACTAATATAAAGTGTGACATCATCAATATGACATATTTTGAATATAATAGCAGCCCATTTTGTTACTCGTTTGACTTCCATGTACGTGTAATTATTTCATTGCTTAATTTAAGTATTTGTGTGGTTATTTTAAAAATTCAGTATTTAAGTCTGCCACTATCTCGCCCACCCTTGTTGATGTTACGCAATTTAGGTACGATCTATATAGATTTCATACGAGTCATAAAAAATTTGGTTCAACGCTCAGGCTAGCTATAAGTAAGACTAAAATTTATATGATCATATTTCCTAATTTTTTGTCCCGTTGGTAAGAAATTCGCCTATTTTTAAGTAATAAATGACATTTTATTACAAAAATATACAGTAGATCTTTGTTTGCGACTATGCCTTATGTTTTTCGTTTTTAACACATACTTTAACTTTCACGTAATAGCTCGTCCACATACACACCTTCTTGTTGAACCCAAAATATTTTCAACTTGCCAAACATTTTTGAAGCTTATACAACATGATTATTTGTTTGTTTATATGAACTATGTACAGTACATGTATCTTATATTATTATATACATTAGATTTTAAAAATATATTTTTTAGTTATAACTTCTACTTAGAAATATACAGTAACATTTTTACGTGTTCACAATGATACGAACGTTGAAAGAGAACTGGAACTGTTTAATATTGTACAGTTGTACTCCTGTATACGGTTGCGGCAACTGTTGTTTATAGGACTCCGTTTCAAATTTAGGAAAAATATGATCACCTCTCATTTGAAATAATGAAAATGTAACGGACCTTTTTTTTTGAAACATACATTTTTCATTAATTCAAATTTGCATACAAAAGAGACCTAAGATGGTATTAGTGAAAAAAAACATAGTGTTTATACTATTACATCTAGCAACATTTGCTAACCAATTAGCGGGTTCGTTAGCTCATCTTCGACACCACTCAAAGCTCCGGTTTCTATTACCGGAAAGATTGATAATGTCCTTGACAATTACGTCGACCTCCCATAACACTTGACAATTGTTATTCTTGCAATAGTTAATCAAACTCACATTATCCGAATGGAAGATAACATTATCCCAATTCATCTCGACACCCCGAATACAAGCTTGGTGCAACACACATGCCTCCGTCAGTAACGGACCTTGAATCTTTAAGATTGCATTTATCAAAATTTGGGTCTCAATTCAACCTGTGATCTTTTGGTTTTACGAGATGGTGTGCCTATTGATTAATTGCACTTCTCGCAAATAATCTATCAGAAAATAAATGAGATTGAAGATTTAAGTTTATCAACGATTTCTCCGAGAACGTAAACTTTGTTCTATATATGATACTCGTTAGCAAGTGGAGTTTCGTGTTGTATGATCTCTAGTGGCTCTAAAAGTAAAAATTGATTTAACCTTTAAAGATTCATGACAAAATGCGCTACAGCTCAAGAAAAATTTTGAAGTTGAAACTTTCAGCAAAAAAAACCCTTACTTGGTCAGTTTCCGCATCTCGTCTTAATTCAAAACATTGTTGATTTTCGCTTTAGAAAGTAGAAACTATTGAACCATGAGTCTAATAATTGATTTTGATTATACGTGTGATTATCTATTAATGGTTTTATGATTTATCTATTCGATGATATAATGCTTTGTCTTTTTTAAAGATAGAAAATGTAAAATGATAGAGCATTCGATAACGAAACTAACGGTTCAAACGGAAGTAAATTTGAAGTCCAAACAAGCAAGTTACGAGCATTTCAAAGTCGAAAGTTCAACACATAAATCTACAGGTGCATCCACCGATAGATAATACATAACCCACCGGTGGATCAAGTGGACAGAACAATGAGGATTTTCTCAGGTACTAGAACCCACCAGTGGGTTAATGCTCCATAACCAGTAAAGATTTCACCCACCAATGGGTCAGAACACACCCACCGGTGGGTTAAAGTGCAGATCACAAAAAAACAGCTTTTTAGCTTTTTCAAAAAGTGACTTTTACCATTAGATAAAACTCTTAACCACTCAAAACGGTCATGAGAGATCTAATAGACAATTTGGGTCTTCAAATACACTCAAATAGCTCTCATAAACATACAAATCACCATAACTCAGCCTATCTCTATCTTAAACGCTTAAAATCATCATTGTTGAGAAAAAGCTCAAAAAGAGGGGAATTGAAGAGAAAGCGATTCAAGATCAAATCAAGATCAAACATCGTCAAATCTCACAAATTAACTTATTTAGAAGCAATCAAATTGTGTGTGTTGTTTTATTTTCAATAAATTTGTAAAGAGCAAATTATAAGCTCATTTGTGAATGAGTGTTTGGGTATAACCGTTTAAGCTAAAGTGTTGGTTAAACATTATAGGTTAAACACTTGGTTACTTATAGATTGAGGGGGAGTCGTTGACTTGTAGACGTGTACGCTTGCACTTATATCAAGAGCAGAAACATAGGGTAGAGGGTGAGCAAATCGATTGATTAGCTCGGTAGGATTTGTAATTTTGGAAATACAATTATAGTGAAATACTCGGTAGCGTGAATACCGAAGAGAGCAACAGACGGGTTTACCGAACCTCTATATATCATGGTGTCAACCTCTTTCCCTACTTTTTACTTTACGGATTCCTCATTATTGCTTATTTGTTTGCTAGCATATAGTATTTCTAGCGTTTCATTGATTTTTGTTAACCGCTTAACGTTATAATTGCGATTGCGATAGTTGGGTTGTTAGTTTTACATAAATTTAATTCCGCAAAAAACACATAAAACGTTATTCACCCCTCTAAGATTTAGTCGCACGGGCCAACAGAAACAACCACCTGTTAAATTAAATGATTGTCACCGAGATTTCAAGAATATATAAAGAGCACTTTCAACCTATTTATTCTCCTCAAATTTTTTTAAGGCAGCATAACACGTGTTCACGGACTTGACTGTAAAATTGTAAAGATCATCTAAATCTTAAACTTTTTCCTTATTTCAAAGATATATGTTGTGAGAACATGCATTGATAAAATTAATCGAAGTTATCAATATGTAGCGGGACAATCTTGTCAGCAACCGTAAAGCCCCCGACAGTACGAGCAAAGAAAACCATTTGTTGCTCCAAAGTGAACTTAATGTTTTCAGCCTGCAAATAAAATACGCAGTCTTTATCACTGTTTTAAAAAGCGCGCTTCGTAGTAAAAAAGCTCGATTCAAAGCTCGATAAAATCTCAATTCAAAGCTTAAAAAGCTTGCTTTTCCGCTTTTTAAGCTGCTAAAAGCTTTCGCTTTTTACGCTTTTAGTTTAGCTCTTGCATTCAAAGTTAAAGGAATTGTCAAATTTTGTGGATACCTTACGAAATCCATGAGGCTCTCCTTCGTATTCGATAAGAGCTACAGGTACGCCTTTATTCTTCAAGGCCATGTATATTTTACGAGCTTGCTCAGGGTCCACAACCTGTGACAATAACTTTCTTGTTATCATGTATAATATCTATTCAAGGACGTGTTTGCTATAAGAATTATAACAATCATTGACCTGTAGGGTCTTATATCACCATGTTTGATCTGCTAGAACTATATTATACTCCTAGTATAGTCAATCACCCATTTTCCCCAATCCCAAACGTGACATTGAGTTTCTCAGGTCTTAGGAAATAATTACCCAACATGAAAGTAATAAAAAATGGAATAAATTCTTGAACAATTTTAAGCAGCTCCAGTTCGAGAATAAAGCAAGACGAATTTGCATGAGAAACTGTACCGTGTCATTTAGTCCTTGAAATACGATAACTGGACAAGAAAATCTTTCCACAAAATTGATAGGAGACCTCTCGAAGAAATCCTTATCACTACCTGCAATTAAATGAAAATTTACCACCTGCTTCAGCCCAGAAATTAAGCAAAAAAGAGGTTGGGTATGCAAGTAATTTCATATTACCGACTAGATTGGTGATGTAATGGGACTCAAATTTGTGCATTTCAGCTCGCAAAGAGTTCAAATCCGCTATCTGTGTAGTCCAACAAGTATAGTTAATAGGTATGTCATGAAAATTTAACTAAACACTTATATATTTCCTTATCAATATTTCCGATTGGTGAAATAGTTTTCGTTTACGAAGTACAAATCACTTTAACCAGAGAATCTGGAAACAAGAACAAAATTAAGTTATTATGTCAACTGTAGCCATTAAACAATTCTACATTCTCAACGACGATCTCAGTTCATTTAATCTTAAACAATAATTTGAAAGCTTAAAAGCACTACAAGTGGTCTCGACCAACCATATTCCAAGGTATGCGACTTTCCACACTATATTTCATAAACATTAAACATCTTCATGTCCTTGTTATGCTTGGTTAGACAGTTTATACTGCTGATGCAACTGGTTTCTTTATGTAAAGTACTTAGTTTTTCGATTACATATTGAAATTCCTATCCGCTGTTCTAGTTGCAGTTTTGCAGTTAGGTTCCAAGTGAGGTTGCAACCACCAGTTGGAACCAAGTGTATTAAATGGACAGAACTGTAAAATGTTAAATGTACTCAAATTGAACACAAACACATTTAACAACGGAGTTCACCTAACTAGGCTACGTCTCCGGGGCACTTACCCAGATTATGATATTATAAAAAGCTTACAATATAGGACTCAAGTTTTAACGAAAAACACTTAGACTCCCTCTAGGTTTTTCTGCCTATCTCTATATTGCTCCTACTCTATAACTATCACTTATAAATCAATGGCATCCCACCATTTTCTTTTAAAAGCTCACGTGTATTCTCTCAAGAATGGGTTCTTTATAGTTTAGAACACACACCTTTTTACAAGCTAAGTTATTAACTATTTATTAGTAAAAACAATCTTCTTGCTTCAAGATCTTTTATGATTGCTTTTGACTTCTTTTGATTGGCTTCAATCTCTCCATATTGCACGTCTGCCTTTTGTAGGATTGACATCAATCTTCATAAGTTAATACCTGTTTAATAACAAGCTTGAAAGTAGGAGTTAGTCTTTTCCTATAACTAGGAAACATATAAAGATAATATCTTTCCATATATATATCAAGCACCTAACTCCATATTACATTCAATTTTTAAACGAATTATACTGAATATAGATAAGGAACAAAAGATTGAAACATGTGATAAGGACAAGCATAAGAATAGAGATCATATTTAAAAGGAAACATAACCTTATAAACTTATCTCTTTATATCTTTTAGAAACCATCTTTCCTTAACACTT
Source organism: Primula vulgaris (assembly GCA_963920805.1). Classification (NCBI taxonomy): domain Eukaryota; kingdom Viridiplantae; phylum Streptophyta; class Magnoliopsida; order Ericales; family Primulaceae; genus Primula; species Primula vulgaris. The sequence goes on along the minus strand of OY987217.1, from coordinate 22,885,674 downwards.
TGATATTCTCAATTTACGCATATTAAACCTTTAAGATCATATGAGAATATAACCTGCATAACTTTAATCACATAATAATCATTAAAGAATAGGTACGCAGATTTACAAAACTAGACAGTGTTCTGCTGAATAGAAGGTTGCAACTGAGGTTGTAACTGGTACTTGAAACCTGTTACTTCTGACTTACTAGGTTGCAACTGAGGTTGCAACTGGTACTTGAAACCTGTTACTACTGACTTAGTAGGTTGTAACTTAGGTTGCAACTGGCACTTGAAACCAGTCAATACTGTCTTAGTTCTTTACAACAGTTAGGATTTATTAAGTAAAAACTAATAGACAATAAACAATATTTAGACCAGAAATCTGGTCCTAACAATCTCCCCCTTTGTCATTGGTTTTGACAAATCAATTAAGTTTATAAATCATCCCAACCACCTGCAAATTCAATATCAGCACAGTCTTTAAATAGTATATTAACAATACTAAAGAGTCATCTGTTTAAGCTCCCCCTGTATGTTAGAATTGCAGGCACTTAATAAGCACAGAATATATCCATTCATAAATTCAATTTTAAAGACATCAAAATGGAAATTGCAGAATTTTAAAGGCCAAAAACATGGCACAACAATGTCTTAGTACAGCAATTAAAAAAGTAATTAAAAACATCAGCATTGAGTCTTGAAATTGAAATACTAAACATAAAACTGAAAACACATAATAAACTTTCTTTTACTCCCCCTATTTGTCACAACCCTGACAAACTAGTCACGAGGTATGTTTGACTGGGGTGGTTTTTCTCTTAGGGGTCTGTCCCTTACAACCTCTTCATGCTCATCTTCACTGCTTATAGAGAAACAGTCATCACTAGAACTATCATCCTCATCCTCAATGATATTCACCAGTAGTTTATTGATTTGATAATCATCAGCATCCAATTCAGCTCTCTTTTCTTGATTATAAGTCAGCTTCTGGAGTAAGTACCACTTTACTCCTTTCTTCTTCTTGTCTGAGGGAGATTTAGAGGTCTCTTCTTCCATTTCTTTGCCTTTCTCACCAGAAATGTCATTAACATGCCCTTCTTTTAACAACTTGGCAGAAATATACAGGGCAGATGGACAATTAGTGGAGGGTTCAGTCAAGATATTTATAGGAGAATTTCTGTTCATTGAATGAACTTGGCTTAGAATGATACCAGTTATTAGGCAGGGGAAAGGAAGCAGAATAGATGATGAATTGTCGTCACTGAAATCCCTTATAAGATTAAAAATATGACGGCCAAAATTTATTGGGGTAGAAGACATTATCTTATACAGAAAGATGGCCATATCTTTGTTAACTTTGGAAGGCTGTTTGGTAGGGGTCCAGTTAAACCTAACAATTTTGTGCAATACAGCAGCACAAAGTGTGAGAGAGGATGTTTTGATGGAAGTACCATCAAATCTGTTGTTCTTTCCAGTGAGAACCAAAGCAATGACCTCCATATCATACTTAGAATTATCTACAGAAGGATTTGGGGATTGCATGAATTTATTAATAAGCTCTGGGGTAAAGTCTAAAGTAACACCTCTCAAAAAAATTCTCCCATAAGCAGGGTTTTCTTCATCAAACACAATGCTACTCAGATTAGCATAAAATTCTTTAACAACAGCTGGGAAATAGGAATCAGCATAGGTAATAGATTTTCCTAGACCAACATCAGAAAGCAACTTTTCAACATACACTTGTATGTGAGGATAACTAACCAAATTGAGTTTTCTTTCACAATGAATTTCCCTATCAGCAAAGGCTCTAAACCTCCTAAACATGATTCTTTTCCAGAACCTAGGATCAGTTTCATTAAACCTAGGAGTATAATCAAACTTAGCAATAACAGGATCAGTATCAAAATCTCTCTTAGCACGTTTTTTTGACCTCTGTTTCTTAGAGGAAGAAGACTCACTAACCTTAGCTTTGGAGCCTTGACTGGTGGGTGATTTAGATATGAAATCCCTTAGAGGACAATCATCATCAGAATTAGGATTATTAGACATGGTTTCAACTGGAGGTTGGAACCTTACTTAGAACCTTGCACTGGGTTTATACGAAGAACCTAGGGTTTTACAGAGAAGAGAGAGAGAGAGTAATTCTGTAAAAAGTAATTGATTTGGAATAGAGAAAAGAAGTTTGTATAAATAGCAATAAAGACCATATCTTTTTGAAATTGGAAATAGCTACATGCAAATCAAGACAGATTTTGGCTTAAAAATAGGAAGTATTTTATCAACAGAATTTTGAAAAATAAATCAGACTTAGATCACGTAAGAAACAGTTGGCATTAAGATAAATTCAGCCAATTAAACAGATAAACATTCCGTTTAGCAAAACAGATTCATCCAAAATTTGAAAAAAATTAAACGTTGAAGCTTATTAAGGAAATTTGACTTGCTTCAAGATAAAGAACAATTAAACAGATATCTAACTTTTTAGGAAAAAAAATCTAGTAATTTACTCAAGAAAATATGTTTATCAAAGAATAACTCTAATAAAGATTAAATTTTAGGAGCTTAAATTGAGCAACTCCATTTTTATCTCTACACAAAAACTAATTTGATGACCTCAACAAGGAAAGAGTATAAGTGATGTCAAAAATAACAAGACTATGTCTTGGTAGTTGTAGAATAGACTGAGGTTTCAACTGATGTTGCAACTGAGCTTGCAACCAGTATTTTTAACACGAGGTTTCAACTGGAGTTGTAACTGAACTTCTAACCAGTTATAGAGAGTATGAGGTTTCAACTTAGGTTGCAACTGAACTTGCAACCAACTTATAAAAATGCACTTTGTGCTTGAAACTCTATTACCAGAGAGGTTTTCAAGGACAAGTTACCTCACATCTGTTTTTGAGACACCAAAAAGCGGCTTTTTCAAAACAAAAACATCACAGCTCAATTAAGACTTAACCTTAGAAATAAAAATTATTGAAGGTACTCAATACAGACATATTTAGCAAGAATATTCAATTAGATTGATAATGACATACCCCTATGTCACTTCTTAATGATTCAAACTTGTTTGTATCAAGGGGCTTTGTGAAAATATCTGCTAATTGTCTTTCAGTTGAAACATGTTCTAAAATTAAGATCTTTTCTTCAACTAGTTCTCTAATAAAATGATGCCTTAGATCAATATGTTTGGTTCTGGAATGTTGAACTGGATTTTTAGCTAAATCTATAGCACTTTTGTTATCACAAAACAAAGTTAATATTTCTTGTTTAACATTATAATCAGTTAACATCTGCTTCATCCAAATAAGTTGAGTGCATCCACTTCCAGCTGCAAAATATTCTGCCTCAGCAGTAGATAAAGATATGCAATTTTGCTCTTTACTGAACCAAGAAACAAGGTTGTTTCCAAAATAAAAACATCCACCAGAAGTACTCTTTCTATCATCTATGTTTCCTGCCCAATCAGCATCACAATAGCCACTTAGAAAATGGTTTGTATCTTTAGAATACCATAGGCCTAGGTGAAGTGTTCCTTTTACATACCTTAGAATTCTTTTGACAGCTAGAAGATGAGGTTCTAAAGGATTTGCCTGATATCTGGCACAAACTCCTACACTTAAGCAAAGGTCTGGTCTACTAGCAGTTAAATACAGCAAACTTCCAATCATGGATCTATAAAGACTTGGACAAACACTTTTTCCCTTATCATTTTTTGATAGTTTAAGAGTGGTACTCATAGGGGTTCTCTTCTCTTTACTCTCATTCAGACCAAACTTCTTAACAAGATTGTCTGCATACTTACTTTGGCATAAGAAAATGCCTTTCTCATTTTGTTTAACTTGCAATCCTAGAAAGTAAGTTAATTCACCTCCACCACTCATTTCAAATTCATTCTTCATATCTGAAATGAATTCTTCTATTCTCTTATTAGAAGTAGAGCCAAAAACAATGTCATCAACATAGATTTGAGCAATGATAATATCCTTTGTAGTTTTCTTGGTAAACAGAGTTTTATCAACTCTCCCTCTGTTAAAACCTTTTTCAAGCAAAAACTTGGTTAATCTATCATACCAAGCTCTAGGAGCTTGCTTAAGACCATACAGGGCCTTTTTCAGCAAATAAACATGTTCAGGAAAAATAGGATCTTCAAATCCCTTAGGTTGACAGACATAAACCTCTTTATTTATCACACCATTCAGAAAAGCACTCTTTATGTTAAGTTGAAACAGTTTAAAATCATACAGACATGCAAGAGATAATAGCATTCTAATGGATTCAATTCTAGCTACAGGAGCAAATGTTTCATCAAAGTCAATTCCCTCAATTTGTGTATAACCCTGAGCTACCAACCTAGCTTTATTCCTGATAATCACTCCATCCTCATCACTCTTATTTCTAAAAATCCATTTAGTCCCTATAACATTTTTATTAGAAGGTCTGGGTACTAAAGTCCATACATCATTTCTCTCAAATTGATGCAACTCATCTTGCATAGCTATAATCCATTCACTATCTTCTAAACCTTCTTTTATATTCTTAGGTTCTAACTGAGAAATATAACAAGCAAAGTGAACAACATTATTTCTTTTACCTCTAGTTTTCATACCTGAAGCAACTTCTCCTATGACATTGTCAAGAGAGTGATTTTTCTGAGTCCTTACATAGCGTGGCTTGCTTGTTGTTGGCATAGCAGATCCATCTTCTTCTGATTCTGTTGAATTCTGAGTTTCAACTTCAGTTCCAACCTCAGTTGTAACTTCAGTTGCAACTGGACTTCCAACCACTATGGGACTCCTAGTTTGTTGAGTTTCTTCTTTGTCTTTTTCTGCAATCTCAGGCTGTTCATTATCACCTGTAATCTCATCAACAGTTTTTAGGTCATCAAATAACACATTATAAGATTCCATAACACAGTTGGTTCTTTGATTGAAGACTCTGAATGCTCTACTATTTTGAGCATAACCAAGAAAGATCCCTTTATCACTTTTAGAGTCAAATTTACCAAGATGCTCTCTATCTCTGAGAATGTAACAGACACACCCAAAGACTTGAAAATACTTAACATTGGGTTTTCTACCTTTCCATATTTCATAAGCTGTCATGGAAATGCCTTTAGTAATATAAACTCTATTAACTATATGACAGGCAGTATTAACAGCTTCAGCCCAAAATCTGTTGGCAAGTTTCTTAGAGTTAATCATGACTCTAGCCATTTCCTGAATGGTTCTATTTTTCCTTTCAACTATGCCATTTTGCTGTGGAGTCTTAGGAGCAGAGAACTCATGACTAATACCTAAGGAGTTGCAGAATTCTCTAAACTTACTGTTCTCAAATTCTGTTCCATGATCACTTCTAACCCTAGCAATATTACCACTGGTTGAACCTTTTTCAAGTTGAAGTTTTAAGCACAAAGTTTTGAACAGTTCAAAAGTTTCAGTCTTATCTTTTAAGAACACTACCCAAGAGTATCTAGAGAAGTCATCAACAACTACCAGAATGTACTTCTTACCACCTATACTAGCAGTTTGCATAGGCCCCATCAAGTCAATATGAAGAAGTTCTAGGACTCTCTTAGTGTAGATTTGACTTATACTTTTGTGAATACTTTTGGTTTGTTTACCTATAGCACAGTCACCACAGACACTTTGAGTTTTAGCACTTAGTTTAGGAATTCCTCTTATCAATTCATTTTTAACAAGCTTATCAAGAGTTTTGTAGTTCACATGCCCAAGCCTTTTATGCCAAATATCCACATTATTAGTAATGGCTTGATTACACCTACTTTGAGGCAATTCTTTTTCAGCTTTTTCAAACACATAGCAGCTGTTGGTTGATCTAACTCCAGTCATGATTAAATCATTGTTAAGATTAGTAATTAGACACCTTTCTTTGTCAAATTTAACAATCATTTTGTTATCACAGAGTTGACTGATACTTATAAGATTAGCTTTTAGACCATCTACAAGAAAAACATCCTCAATAACAGGCATTCCAGGTTTGTTTAAGGTACCTTTACCAACAATTTTACCTGTATCTCCACCCCCAAACACAACAGTGTTTCCAGTAAGAATGGTGACATTTTTTAATAGACTTGCAGTACCTGTCATGTGCTTAGAGCAACCACTATCAAAGTACCAATCATTAGAGGTAACAACATTCAAGGAGTTAATAACAGCTTTGTTGTTAGCAATTAAGGTAGCTTTTTCTTTAACTTTCCAGACCCAGTTCAGATTTTTATTAACAGAAGCCAACCAAGTTTTCTGAGAAATATACTTTCTGTTTCTTTTTAAATAACACTGGATTTCAGAGTGACCAGGTTTCTTGCAGAAATTACACAGCTTCAACCTAAAGTTATTTTTATACCTAAAGCTATTCAGTTTATTCATGGTTGCAACTTTGGTTATAACTGAGCTTTTAACCTTCTCTACAAAAACCTGAGTTTTGTTCCTGGTTGCAAATCTGGTTGCAACTGAGCTTCTAACCTTATTGTCAAAATTATGAGTTTTAGCTCTAGCAACAGCTTCAATAAAGGTAGTTTTTCCTGTACTTTTACCACCATAGTAACCTAGACCACTGATATCTTTAGAACCTCTAGAATATGACAGCATGTCATCTAATTTTTCTGAAGCAGAAACATTCATCAGTTTTATTTTCTTTTTAGTTTCAGTAAGTTCAGCCAGTTGTAAGTTCATCTTCTCAGTAAGACTTTTAACCTCATCCTTTAGATTAACATTAAGTTTGCTTATGATCAAGGTTTGTTTACTCAGACATTTATACTTTTCATAAAGAACAAGATATTGCTGGGAAATGTCTTCATCAGAAGGTTCTTCCTCATCACTGCTGTAGGTTTTAAGAGTGGTTGAAACTATGGTTGAAACATGTTCACAGTCACTTTCATAAGTAGGTTCTTTTTCAGTGATTATTCCCATAAAGTTAACAAAATTAGACTCATCCTCTTCATCACTGTTGCTCTCAGAATCACTATCACTATGAGTGGATATATAGGCATTTTTGTTCCTTTTTAAAGTATTAGCACACTCAGCCTGAATATGACCAAAGTCTCTACATTCTCTACACTGAATCTCTTTAGGCTTATAATCTTTGTTATCCTTCTCTTTAGAATTCCACTTACCAGTAGAGTTATTATTGAACCTGGATTCTGTCTTAAATTGGTTATCCCTTTTCTGAAAGTTTTTAGAAGAGCCAGTATCATCCTCTTTTCTCTTGTAAAACTTTTTGAAAACCTTTTTAGCAAAGAAAGCTAGCTGTTCTTCATCACTTATTTTATCACAGACATTAGGTTCAGATTTCTTAGCCTGAAATGCTATTCCCTTTTCTGGTGTTTTTGGTTTAAAGAATTTCAGCTCATGAGTGCTTAGATTTCCTATAAGTTCTTCAAGTTTAAGATTATCTAAGTCTGTAGATTCTTCAATAGCAGTAACTTTTATTTCAAACCTTTCTGGAAGTGATCTAAGAGTTTTCTTAACAAGTTTAGCATCACTGTATTTTTCACCTAAGGTTCCAGCTTGATGAGCAATGTGGCAGATTCTACCATTAAATTGTTCAATGTTTTCATCTTCCTCCATTCTTAGGTTTTCAAATTGAGTAGTTAACTGCTGAAGTTTGAAAGCTTTTACTTTGGTAGTTCCTTCAAAAGTAACTTGCAAAATATCCCATGCCTCTTTGGCAGTTTCACAGTGAGAGATATACCTGAATACACTGAGAGTTACACCAGCAAAAATCAAGTTTATGGCTGTTGAGTTGGCACTTGATTTTCTGTCTTCATCAGCAGACCATCTGTCTTCAGGTATAAAAACCAGTTCTCCTTCACTATCAATGCTAGTTGGAGCCTCCCATCCATACATCACAGTTTTCCATGCATGTTCATTCTGCTGTTTGATGAAAGACCTCATTCTGATCTTCCATACTCCATAGTTTACTCCTCCTTCAAGCAATGGAGGTTTGTTGAAAGCGTTTCCTTCCCTCATTAAGTCCATTTTTACTAGAACACAGGATCCACACTAAGTAAGGTCTAGTGTAAAGCTCATCAACCAATTGAAATTCCTATCCGCTGTTCTAGTTGCAGTTTTGCAGTTAGGTTCCAAGTGAGGTTGCAACCACCAGTTAGAACCAAGTGTATTAAATGGACAGAACTGTAAAATGTTAAATGTACTCAAATTGAACACAATCACATTTAACAACGGAGTTCACCTAACTAGGCTACGTCTCCGGGGCACTTACCCAGATTATGATATTATAAAAAGTTTACAATATAGGACTCAAGTCTTAACGAAAAACACTTAGACTCCCTCTAGGTTTTTCTGCCTATCTCTATATTGCTCCTACTCTATAACTATCACTTATAAATCAATGGCATCCCACCATTGTTTTCTTTTAAAAGCTCACGTGTATTCTCTCAAGAATGGGTTCTTTATAGTTTAGAACACACACCTTTTTACAAGTTAAGTTATTAACTATTTATTAGTAAAAACAATCTTCTTGCTTCAAGATCTTTTATGATTGCTTTTGACTTCTTTTGATTGGCTTCAATCTCTCCATATTGCACGTCTGCCTTTTGTAGGATTGACATCAATCTTCATAAGTTAATACCTGTTTAATAACAAGCTTGAAAGTAGGAGTTAGTCTTTTTCTATAAATAGGAAACATATAAAGATAATATCTTTTAGAGATAATATCTTTCCATATATATATCAAGCACCTAACTCCATATTACATTCAATCTTTAAACGAATTATACTGAATATAGATAAGCAACAAAGATTGAAACATGTGATAAGGACAAGCATAAGAATAGAGATCATATTTAAAAGGAAACATAACCTTATAAACTTATCTCTTTATATCTTTTAGAAACCATCTTTCCTTAACACTTTGATATTCTCAATTTACGCATATTAAACCTTTAAGATCATATGAGAATATAACCTGCATAACTTTAATCACATAATAATCATTAAAGAATAGGTACGCAGATTTACAGAACTAGACAGTGTTCTGCTGAACAGAAGGTTGCAACTGAGGTTGTAACTGGTACTTGAAACCTGTTACTTCTGACTTACTAGGTTGCAACTGAGGTTGCAACTGGTACTTGAAACCTGTTTCTACTGACTTAGTAGGTTGTAACTTAGGTTGCAACTGGCACTTGAAACCAGTCAATACTGTCTTAGTTCTTTACAACAGTTAGGATTTATTAAGTAAAAACCAATAGACAATAAACAATATTTAGACCAGAAATCTGGTCCTAACACATATAATTCAAATATCAAAGTATACTTGTACGCTTTTCATGTAAATTACACAAATAACATTCTTAACGCAAGTATTAACAATATATTATTTTATTAAATATCCAACATAAAATGTTGAAATAGTACGTCTATAGAGAGATTCATCAGATACATTGAGCAAAGTAGAGAAAACCATCATCTAAAGAAAGAGAACTTGATTCAAAAATATAAAATGCTTATGTCAGGAAATAATGAAATATAGAGAAAAAGGAAATAAAAGAAATACTCACGCCATACAAGGATGCTCCAGCACTGAACATTTTCCGAAAAGCAAGAGAAGCCAGTGTTGTGTACCCACCAGCAGAGCATCCCGTTACACAAAGACGGTTGATGTCTACTTTTTCAGAATCCACCTTTAAAATATGAACTGAAAGTTAGGCTATAAAGAAATAGAAACCACTGTCATATATGTCTATGCTAATTATGCATAATGAGGTGGTGACGACACTTGGTAGTTTAAAGTGGCAGTTTTGTGAATGTGAGAAACGTTCTTAAACTTTTTTTTTATGAGATGCTGCGATAACATTTTTGTAATCCAGATCGGCAGTTTCTAATTGTAAGGCGCTTCCTTTAGTGTTTGTATTAATGAGTGGACTAGAAGGTCGCAACAAATTCACGTACACACATAATTATGTTTGCTTATGATCTTAGGAAAAACAAAGAAAATTAATTTGTTTGTCTACTAAGAAAACAGAAGACAATCACCAGAAATTTTGCGCAAGAGCAACAATCATTCACATCTACAATTCCCCACGACTTCAAAAGTCTTTCTCGATATTCCCTACCATAACCTGCAATTCCCTTCGTGATGTTACTGGTTATGCAGTTTTCTATTATAGGGGTCTTTTGAAATAATAAACTCATCTCAAATTGTTTATATTAATAAAAAAATGTAAAAACAGTGAACCAACCTGTGCTTCCTCCATAGTTAACGTCTACAAATGCCCAGCCTCGAGTAGTCCAGTACTGGATGTTTAGACTTAAGATGCCGTGTGCTTCGTCTGTTGGTCCTCCTGTCATTTCATTTCATTTAAAAATATTAATTCTAATTGTGTAGGAATTAGAATTTCTTGTCTACTTTACTTCAGACAAATACTAGATCTGAACATGGGTTAGTTTTCATTTATTTCATATTGTCAAAAAGGAAAAAAAGAAAAAAGGAAAAAGTTTGGACACTCATCAAGAGAGAAAGAGTTTGGACCAACTGCAGAGAAAACTTAAGTTCAGTCACTGAAAAGAAGAGAAAGCGGGTGATAATATTACTCAATGAATGGTAGAGAACGAAGATGGTTTACCGAAAGAGAAATTTCAAAGCTCATCAACATTATGCAAAATACATGCAAGAAAACCACTACAAGCTGACCGTGAAGCGAAAAAAAAAATGCTGTTCTTCCAAACTTCTAAACTGAAACTCTGTTGACCAAGGGATTGTTGTTGGAAAAAAAAACCCTTGGTTTTGTTTTGTTTTGAATGCAATTAAGTTGTAGAAGTTCCAAAATATTTATATCCCCATATTGATGGCTTTCATGAGTTACATTTTAAAAAGACTTTTTCCATGACAAAGAAAAGACATGTCATCATACACACATACACACACAAACACATGCATACATATAGAGAGAGTACCGCACCACCAACGGCCCGACCGTGGCTCGGTGCCGTTTCCGCCGAGTCACATGTGATAGACGTTGTACCTTGGGAACGAAGTGCCCCATTTAGCCAGAAGCAGAGGTGGCGGGGCAAATATCGTTTAAGGGAACTCGTCTCGGACTTTAGTCCATTTCGGTATCATTTACATTATTTTATGTTAAATCTTGTATTTGATAATTATATATTTGAGGAAACCATTTTCTGTTTATTTGTCCAGTTCTTTTCCGTAGAAATTATTGTGTTTATTTACAACGTATCCAACAATCTTAAACGATATTTTTATGTTTTGTACGTTGATACAATAATTTCGGTGTATGGATTATACAGAAAATTATTTCTTTCTCCGTAATCGTTCTTAGTAAAATCATTTTCTCTTAATCTTCGGTTTCGGGAATTTGATGTTTACGGCTGTAATGGTTTTGGATTGCTATATCATATTTTTATTTTGATGCATGGTTTTTTGATAAATGCTTTGGAAAATCATTTTCTGACAAAACTTGGTTTTAAGAAATTAGTATTTCCGATTGAATTGTCGAAAGCGTTTTTCGTTTGATAATTCATTTATTTTTTGGGTTATGTGAATATCCTTATTTTCGGTTTTAAACCGTCTTGTTGAGTTGTGATACCCATGTGAGTTGATTCTACTGTAGAATTAAATTGAGCCATATGCATGTGTTTATTGATTTGTAGTCTTGTATGAATGTTTATTCAGTAAGCCTTTTGTGGTTCTCATGTTTGCCATACTTGTAGGTATATTGTTGTTTTTTTTTATTGTTTATGACTATGAGTATGTAATACGAGTTATAGTGTTTGGTGTTACATTATATATTTTGAGTATATATTAATGTTGACATGCGTTAAAGATGTTTTAGTAACGTGTTCGTCGCATGCATGGATCAGTTGGTCCGTAATGGTTATAGATTTAGATTATACTAGTATATTTAACTAATTGTGATAACCTTAACGATTATCACAAGTCCTACCATCAAACTCCAGTTTACGTTGTTTTTTAAATATCAGCAGTTTACTGCTATTCTTTAGTCTGTTCCCTCGAGTTCGAGAACCATGACATACTCTAGCATATTCCATGTATTTGAAACATTAAAACTCCTTAAATGGTCTAAAATACTACTCACCAGTAATATAACAAATTACTTATCTTTTAGAAGGATAAACTTTTAGGTGACAGGTGGGATTGACCTGTTTGTGGGATTGACCTGTTTGTGGGATTGACCCGTTTATGTATTTGAATTCATTACAATTGCATCATATTTTTGGTGACAGATGCTTGTTAATTACTTGTCTCAGTGCGTATAGCTGTAGCTTGTTTGTTTATTATTATATTAATAAGTTTGTGTACAGTTAAGCAGGGCGTGTATATGTGTGTGGAATTCTATACGTAGTTTGTACTACTTATATTATTTTATTAGAGTTTTGTGTAACTCCTTAGGCCATTCAAAACCATTAATTGCCTTTATTACCTTTATTGGTAGTTTTTGGAATTTAAAACCATTAATTGCCTTTATTACCTTTATTGGTAGTTTTTGGAAACCGTTTTGGAATGTTACAATAATAAATTATGAGTATTATATTATAATGTAGCATTTAATTTTATTTATAAGCTATAATTTGGTTAGAGACCAGATTAATTATATTGTTAGCCGATTTATATATGTTTATTATTTTCATGTTAATAAAGGACTAACAATTTCCAATGAGTTTTTATGTAGTCATATGGATCTCTACAATAAAATTGGAGCATTAATGTTTTTGAAATAGTTCGTGTAAAACCATTAATTTGGGGCTTACGAAAGAACTAGTTTCGAAATAGTTCTTGTAAAACCATTTTCTGATTTTTCAGAATTTGGGGCTTACGATAGAACTGGTTGAATTCTGAGATTGTTCTGTGTAAAATCAGATTTATCTGGTGTTTACGAATAAATCTTTCAGAATTTGATAATCTTTTTCGGGAATGAACTAGAATACTCTTGCAAAATCAGTTTCTTGAAACCATGCGTGGTTATAGAAATTTGGTGTTTGCGAATGAGGAGTTTTAGTTTCATTTTTCGAAATTAGATTGTGCGTGTTTGTTATTTGAGATAACAAACAGTTTCCTGCGGGAAATGTCCGGAACACAATGGGTGCTGGAACTGACCAGAACATTGTGGGTGCCGGTGTAACTCCTATTAATTTTGCATGAGTGCATATTAATAACGGGGGTTACAAATTTGAAACGACCATTATTAAATACATTTATTTGGTGAAATAATGGGTCGTAACTCCTTTAGTTGTGATTTATTGCAATTTAATTTGGAGGGTTACAAATTTTGTAACGGTAATCATTACTGAGATTAATGACGAGTATTTATAACTTCTTATTAATTGTGATTAATCGCAATTTAATTTGGAGAGTTATAAAGTATTGTAATGACAGTTATTGTTGGCATTTATGGAGAGCTTTATTAGCTAACTACAAATTGCAATGACGAGTCGGTTACTTATTTGGATGAAAGATTATTTAATAACCAACTTTGTTCATCCAAGAGCAAATAATTTGATGATTAACAAATTATAAATGGTCGTTTAGTTTATTTTAAGAATAAACAAATATCGGCTAATTTATTATTTGTTGAAATAATATCTTATTAATTTGCTAAAAGAACATTTAATAATTTGTTGAAATTAACATCTTATTTATTTGTTGGAAAAACATTTAATAATTTGTTGAAATAACATATTATTAATTTGTTAGTAAAACATATTGTGAATATGTTGAGCAAGCTATTATTGAGAATAGTAATTTAGTAATATTATATTACTATTATTGGGGGAGAACCCCAAGGGTCCCACAAATGTGGGGGTAACCCGTTGATCCTGTAGATCGAGAATCTAAACGTACCCCATAACGTCTGCGGGCGAGTGAGAGAATATCTAACGGTTTATTGGTATGGATTTAAAACGTCTAAAATAAATGATATTGTTCATTTACCATCTTGAAACCGAATAAGTTTCTCTATAACAATGTGCATGTTCTGAGTGAGAACAAAGGGAATGCACGAACTGAGGGGGCGTTAATGTGTGAAAACGTTTTAAACGTTTGAAAATCCACTAACAAGTGCAAGCATACAAATCTGAATCATGACTAGTGGTTTTTGAAACCTAAAGGGCAGTAGTCTTTCGGTAGCCAAAACACTAGGATCAAATTGTGATAAGTTTGTTTGTTTGTGGCAATACATGAGTGACTATTTGTTCAAAATGAGCATTTTAGTCGATACTCTTGTGGTCAATAATGACATGTTGAATTATTCAACAAAGTCACTGATTTGACATGATATAGTAGGTGATGAAAATATAAAACCTTAAATGTTTTATTTTTCTAAATCTATTATTTAAATTGAAACACAAATATGAGTTTGTTTTTGAAGCAATGTATTGCTAAGTCTTCAGTTTGAAGTTTCGAACGGAGTACATAACCAAATGGTTCGATGCATTTGAGATGAGTGCAAAAACCAAGAAGGGTTTAAAAGATGTTTCCTCAATTTATTGATGGATGTATTAAACACTGATATGTCTACTTGATGAGAAGTAAAGATAAATCAGTCGAGATATCCATTCAAGTAAGAATGAATACGTGAATTCTATTATTGAGGATTAAGGCTTGTCAGAAAACATGTTTAATCATGGGTGTTCTGTTGTGTTAATCTACCAACTTTAATTCAATGATTAAGTGTTAATCATTAAATGATAGACTATTTTTGAACGTATTAGATATTGTCTAACTAGTTCCGAAATGGTATATTCACATGGATATGAATACATGATCAGTGTAAATGAAACGGTGAATATGAGACGCCATTCGCACAATTGTGTGGTTGGAATGTCATGTTGATAAGTTCAGGGTTAAACTCTGAATTTGTGCGGGAAGTGCGCTTTCCGCAAGATATGTGTTGAACAAACTACCTCTTAGGAAATTGGACCAAACAGTCAGAATTATAGAAGGCATGGTGCCTGACTATAAGTTTGTGAAAGTTTGGTGCTACCTAAGAAAGGTCTCAATCTTGTTCCTTGAAGGACTTGGATAGGATCGAAAACGATAGATTGTGTGTTCTTCGGATAATTATAAAATAGCGCTGATCGGTTTCTAGTGCATAAGGCACATGGCTTTAAAGTGCATATAGAACATTGTTCTATGCCCGAGAAGCATACTTTCTAAAAGAGAAGTTTTCCACAAAACTCTAACGCCTGGCGAGTGTGACCAATACGTTGAGGGTTCAAAGCATTACGCTACCCAAGACAAGTGAACACTCAAACGGTGCTGGAAAAATGTGGAAAGTGAATCTTTTAAGGAAGATGAAGTGTATCGGCATAGTAAAAGGGTAAGTAATGAAACTTCCTTTGTCCCTTGACCTTCATGAGTGAAGGTGAATCGACGATATTGAAATAATCAATGTTTTCCATATAATGTGTATATGGGAAGATGCCATCAACAATGAGGTTGATAGGCACGTGAGAATAAAGTCAATTATTTTAAGTAAACTGACGGTTTTGATAATTTTAATGTCTATACTCTAATCTCTATTAAAAGGACGCATCATTAATTAATGAGAACATGTGTTTTATAAATGGAGATCTAGAGAATTAGGAACAACCCATTGGGTCGTGGTTCCGTGTAAAGTAAGCCAAGGTGCGAAAACTTGTTAAGTCGTTAAAACAAACACCTAACTTATCATAGGTAGTCTCTTATGCGTCAAGAACTGCACTAGACCAGTTATAGCCAACTCAGTGAGCAGACTCGGTAGGTTTGCCAATGAGGCTTCTCAGATACATGAGGTATACTGCCAATCATGAACTGCATTATACGAGATGTCCAAAATGTTTGGAGGGTATTTAGATACCAAGTGAAATTCCTATCCGCTGTTCTAGTTGCAGTTTTGCAGTTAGGTTCCAAGTGAGGTTGCAACCACCAGTTGGAACCAAGTGTATTAAATGGACAGAACTGTAAAATGTTAAATGTACTCAAAGTGAACACAAGCACATTTAACAACGGAGTTCACCTAACTAGGCTACGTCTCCGGGGCACTTACCCAGATTATGATATTATAAAAAGCTTACAATATAGGACTCAAGTCTTAATGAAAAACTCTCAGAATCCCTCTAGGTTTTTCTGCCTATCTCTATATTGCTCCTACTCTATAACTATCACTTATAAATCAATGGCATCCCACCATTGTTTTCTTTTTAAAGCTCACGTGTATTCTCTCAAGAATGGGTTCTTTATAATTTAGAACACACACCTTTTTACAAGCTTAGTTATTAACTATTTATTAGTAAAAACAATCTTCTTGCTTCAAGATCTTTTATGATTGCTTTTTGACTTCTTTTGATTGGCTTCAATCTCTTCATATTGCACGTCTGCCTTTTGTAGGATTGACATCAATCTTCATAAGTTAATACCTGTTTAATAACAAGCTTGAAAGTAGGAGTTAATACCTGTTTCATAAGATAATATCATTTAGAGATAATATCTTTCCATATATATATGAAACACCTAACTCCATATTACATTCAATCTTTAAACAAATTATACTGAATATAGATAAGGAACAAAGATTGAAACAAGTGATAAAGATTTGTATAAGAATAGAATAATTAATGTAAAGGAAACATAACTAATCTCTTTATATCTTTTTAAGAAATCTTTCCTTACCACTTTGATATTCTCAATAAACGTATTTTAGATCTTTAGAAAGATATGAGAATATAACCTGCATAACTTTAAACTAATAATAATCATTAAAGAATAGGTACGCAGATTTACAGAACTAGACAGTGTACTGCTGAGTAGCAGGTTGCAACTGAGGTTGCAACTTAGGTTGCAACTGGTACTTGAAACCTGACACTATTGACTTAGTAGGTTGTAACTGAGGTTGTAACTGGTACTTGAAACCTGTTACTACTGACTTAGTAGGTTGTAACTGAGGTTGCAACTGGTACTTGAAACCTAATACTACTATCTTAGTAGGTTGTAACTGAGGTTACAACATTGCTTGAAACCTGTCAATACTGTCTTAGTTCTTAACAACAGTTAGGATTTATTTAGTAAAAATCAATAGACAATAAACAATATTTAGACCAGAAATCTGGTCCTAACAATCTCCCCCTTTGTCATTGGTTTTGACAAATCAATTAAGTTTATAAATCATCCCAACCACCTGCAAATTCAATATCAGCACAGTCTTTAAATAGTATATTAACAATACTAAAGAGTCATCTGTTTAAGTCTCAGGTTCAATGGAAAAACTGAACTGGAAATTCACATAAGCTACCCAACCTGAACTGAAAATTTCAGTCTCAGGTTCAATGGAAAAACTGAACTGTGCGGGTTACCGAACAAAGCACTCGAGAACATAAGTTCTCAGCCCATTTCTATGATGAAAGAGTGATAAACCTGTACCATTTTAAGGGTGAGCATGGGGCTCTTAATGAATCAAGTATCTCGAAGGTCGAGTGGGGTGAGTCAGGACACCTTTGACTTGAAAATCACCTATAACGAGTGTGTATGGCCGATACTATGTGATGAGCTAGGGCTAAATCGCTAGAGCACTCGGTTGAATTTGCCAAGACAGTCCAGGGCCAAATATGGACAACAACCAAAGGGCTTAGTAAGTGGTGTAGAGAGGACACTGTGTGAGTATTACTCTGGTATGCACAAACGCTAAAGGGTTCAAGGCTTTAAGGCTACCCAATAGTAGCATATCAGATTTTACATCACTATGGCAGGTTCAAGGCGCGCGCTACCTGTCCTTATGCAGTGAATTCTCGTGGTTCTCTCGATTGCATTTAGTTGCACTGTGCATGTTTAATGATTGCATTCATGTGGGGGATTGTTGGAAAAAAAAAACCTTCGGTTTTGTTTTGTTTTGAATGCAATTAATTTGTAGGAGTTTCAAAATATTTATATCCCCATATTGATGGCTTTCATGAGTTACATTTTAAAAAGACTTTTTCCATGACAAAGAAAAGACATGTCATCACACACACACACACAAACACATGCATACATATAGAGAGAGAGTACCGCACCACCAACGGCCCGACCGTGGCTCGATGCCGTTTCCGCCGAGTCACATGTGATAGACGTTGTACCTTGGGAACGAAGTGCCCTATTTAGCCAGAAGCAGAGGTGGCGGGACAAATATCGTTTAAGGAAAACTGCTTGCAGTTACCTCGTCTCGGACTTTAGTCCATTTCGGTATCATTTACATTATTTTATGTTAAATCTTGTATTTGATAATTATATATTTGAGGAAACCATTTTCTGTTTATGTCCGGTTCTTTTCCGTAGAAATTATTGTGTTTATTTACAATGTACCCAATAATTGTTTGCTTGCAGCTTATTAGCAATGAAGCTAAAATCTTTAAGGTGGAGAAAAAAGTTGTGTTCATCCAGATTGGGGGTTCCGCTTCTTCTAAGACAATAAACTAGAAAAAAGCCCAAAGCGGTCTATCTTTTAAGCAAAAAATACAACACCACTGAGCTTAGAAGCCGCAACCAAACAAGGTCAAACTGGTGTTGCAGCTGTGTATAGAAATTTAAAACTACAACTCAAGGTGGCTTTTGCAAAGATCTTCCAATAGTATCAGCGCCATACTCATGCTAAAGGTAAGAAAGGCCTCACCCACAAGACCATTAAGAAAAAAATCAAAACTTCAAACATAAAGGAATATAATCAACTAAATAACACGAGTATATCGATAAGTACCATGACTTTCCAGTAACAATGGAGGCTTTTCTCCTTGACTTGCCTCATAGTCAGGGTTACTAGGTGGATAAAAATAAGCATACGCATGCTGACCAGCAACTTCAGTTGGGAACTGAATTAATCGTGGCAAGCTAAAATAAGATTTGTATTTTTCAACACTGGAAGAAGACGACCAAACAATCTGAAATTCAGCTGCTTCAGCCTTTTCAATTTGTAATGCCACCTAATATAACAAAAAAGTATTCCAATACATCATAAAACTGAAAATTTGTTGAACTGGAAAACTGGGGAAAACTTCAGATATAGATAGAGATGAAAAAGTACTTTTGCTAATGACATTGGTTGGGTCGCAGATGCTCCCTCGATGTAGAGAAATTGGCCTGCTGAGATCTACCACGGGTATACGAAAATTTCATGAGCTTAATTTTTCATTTTGTTACTTGACAAATAAGGCTTAAATAAAAAGTTGCTTTTGATGCTTACAATGTTGTTAATGAATGTGTAAGGGATATCTACAACGGATAAAGATTTCTGGTTTCCATCAATCAGACCAAGATATGACCTTCCGTGTTTTCTGCATACGGAAATGAAAACTCAAGTATCTATTGGAAAGCTATGTGAACCAAAAGAGACAATGGGAGGATAGAATACTGCACATGAGAAGATCCAAAATAATTTTAATATACCTAAAACTACAAGCAAGCACATGATTTTGGTCATTTATCTGTATGAAATCATACGTACTGATTCCATAAACCCATAATGGCCTCGTGAACTCTGCATCTAAAGAATAAATTGACTGGACTTCATTTTTCTCTTCATTCTGCATGATTGATAACAAAAAGCAAAGTCGAAGGGTTACAATAAGAAAAGGACAAGTGAGTGTGTTTAAAATACTATATGTGCTTTTACAGTGTAACTTTACCCATTTATGGATATTCCAGAATCCAGAAATTTTGTCTGTAATAAGAAACAGCTCGCCTGCAATGGTGAATACATAAGTTAGCATGATCAATTCACATTTTCATAAAACCCCTTCTAGCATATAGTATATAGCACCTTTAGAGGACCATTTAGGCTCAGTTGGAGATTCGACTTGTGACGGATCTTTACCAGCAATGCAGAAACGCTTGGTGACTTCCCTGTATAAAATGCGTCATCACTTCATTTATAAAAGATGAAAGATAGAAATGGTTAATTATGTAAATACTCCACAGACTTTAAAATTGAATTTACTAACTTTTCAGAATCTGATATATTTTCTTTTCTTAACATATGAATCTGGATCGAGAGGGAACCAATCTTAACGTATTAAGGATGAGAACTGAAGTGTAATTTTTTGTCTTGACGTAAAACTTAAAAGGAAAATTGAAGTGAAATCAGTTTCTCATTTCTTCGATTACAAAAAAAAAAAAGTTTCTTATTTCTTCTCTAAATACTTCGATCTTGCTGATAAATTGGTTTAGGTTCTTTACATAATCACTGCTTGATTGGAAGTTTTGGAACTCATATTCTATCTTTATAGTACTAATTTTTAAATTTGAACAGAGAGTTCGGATATGCAAAATCAACTTTTGGATCAAGTTTAGAGAATTGGTCATAAGAGTATTAAAATAGACTAAAAACAAACAACTCTATTTTCTTTAATAGATAGTAAAACGCATGACTATCAGATGAGAATAAATGGAAGCATGTGACGGGGATCATAATTTATAAAGATCATAAACCAGCAAAAGGATTGGAATCACTTTCATGACTGTCAATATGTTGGTTTCAAACCTTTTCCGCATCATGAAGATGGTGGCGCATAAAATATGGAAAAGAATCATATAAAGTAGTTCATATGGAGACGAATCATATAAAGGAGTTATACGAAATCTATTTACCCATTGCCGCAAATATAACCAACCCAAAGCTCGGCTTTGTCCCAATGCATGTTTGGGTGAGACCACTCGATCCATGCCAATCGTTCCCCTTTTGGGTCCAAACGAGGAAAAGCATAGAAGTCATTTCCACTTTCCAATACATACGGCTCTGAAAAATTGAAAAAACAAAGAAAACAACAGATTGACATATAATATTCGCCACCGAAATACAGTTGAATAAATTGAAATATACCCATTCTACAAATGTCAATCTTACCCTTTATGATCTCTTCGTCAAGGGAAACACACACAATTTCAGTGGTAGGAGGAACACCAGTTTCACGATGATCTACAATAAAACACAGCTGTGTGAATAAAACTGAGCAAGAACGATTAAAAAGCAAAAATAAAATAAAATAAAAAGGGGGCCGAGATTGGAAATTCACTCTCAGGTAGCAATATACCTTCCCTTACAGTAACAAAACGGTTAAAACGGGGATCAAAAACTCCATCAGCATATCTAACTAATGGTCCGCCATAATCTGGTGTGAGAGGGACAGGAGTAGAATCTGACAAGTAAAGGAAGAAAAAACTCCATATCATAAAATTTCTATTTCAATAAGGGAGCTGGAAAATGAGACGAATCTACCACACTGATAACTTATCTTGAGCAACTTAAAAATGAACTAATTCAAACAGCTCAAAGACATGTTGTCAAATTGTAAACATATGATTTAATTCTGTTTCAATTGCAAAACACTCAGAAAAAACTGATGCTCAAAAACATTTTTTTGGGGGTGAGTTTTTGCTACCATCAGAAGTCTAGAACCGAGGCATGGTGCAACTCTTTACTTTCCCAGACAAAGAAAGGAAAAAGATTCTGAAAAAGCACAGTCCCGAGGCTTCTTTAAATTGTATACTAACAAGAAGCATGTGGAATTAGATGTCTAGCTCAATATCAGACCAATTTTGGTCCACTCACATCACCATTTTCCTCTTCAATGAAAAATCAAGCAAACACTAAAATTTATCTACCAGAAAACTGTCATGCAGGGAGAACCCATTGGTGCTAAGAAAGTAACTCTTTGTTTTGAACTTGCACAGACATTTTATTTGAAGAGTTTTCTTACTAATTACTACAAGGAAATTTGAAAATAAAATAAAAGACAAAGCGTGTTTAGTCATTTTACTTATAAACATATATACACTTTTTGTTTTAAATTCAACCAATTTTTTAATAAAAGTATTTTTAATCATTTTACTTATAAACACATACAATTTTTGTTTTAAATTCAACCATTTTTTTAGTAAAAATATTTTCATCCATAGCTTAATTCTTTTTAAGAAATATAGTAATATTTATTCGAACCACTTCTCTTATACTAAACGATTTCGTATATTGTTTCTCATGTACTAATTACTAAGCCATTTTCTGTTAACAAACAACGAAATTCTAACCTGCACCATCAAGAAGTTGCTTGTAAAGCCTCTGATCCTCGGAGTTTGAAAAAATTACGGTTTGGCCCGATATAGTAAAAGCCCCTCCACCGTACTCCTGAGCAGTAGACTGTACCGAAAAACCTACCGGTGTCAGGTCAATTGGACCATCACCTTCTTTCTCACCTTCTCTTACAATTACACATCGCCTGTATCACAGTCAAATTGTAATGCAACAAAACAATAAGGTTCCATCCGCTTAAAACTCTAGAATTCCTAGTCATGTTAGTGTAAGAAAATAAAAATAAAGAATCAGCAATTAAGACTTTGTTTGGCTGCAGGTTCTAAGCTCAGCTTATTAGCCTTTAAGAAAAAATATCATTTGGTGCTTTTTAGCTGAGTTTAGTAGTGTTTTATTTTTGGCCAAAATACTAATGAGCTTTAAGTAAAGTTCTTCTAACATTTTCAGCTCAAAAGAGAAACTATATTCGAAAAAAACAATATCAATCTTTCTATAAAGTAGAAGTGTAAAACACTTTTTTCAACTAAAATAAGGTAGCTGATACTTCCGGCAACCAAGTATGTTACTCCTACTAAGCTTTATAGTTTATATTATACGCAGTCTGAGTAAAGCTAGCTTTTTTGGCCACCTCAAAAGTTCCAAGTTATTAGCCTTTCAAGCTGCAACCAAACAAACCTACATAAGTTGGCTAACAATATAATTATAGCTTATCAGCAAAACAGCCAATAGCAATAACATAAGCTCAAAATTTCAAAGTTACAACCAAACAAACCCCTAATATCATGAACTCGCCCCCAATCCGTGGAGGAAGTAGAGCTATTTTTTTGTAGCTATGGGGTGTTGAAAGTCTAAAATCAGTATAGTTTTTTTAAAACACAAGGTAAAAAATCGTTTTTATCTCATTTGAGAAAGTTGTAGTCTTTTTCCGCGTACTACTAATTACAAGAGGTCTTCTTCCCTTGATAATTGATATCATGTAAATATGTAATACAAGTCAAATCAAATTGAAAATATAAAGCTCAAGTACTCCAAAACATAATTATAAACATGAATCTAGTTAATTAGAGTAAAAAATGGAGAGCATGAAAAATGTGCAAAAACGGTTCTTGCCCGGATTCAGAAGGGCGAGACTCAAGCCATAAAAGGTGGTTCTGCGAGTCGACGGAGAACCCCTCAAGGCATTTTCCGGCACCGGAAACTATGTCTGCGGTGATCGGTGAACTCCATGTTCCATATGGAGCTACAGAGCCCATTCCCCAACCTATATGTGTGTGTGTGTGTGTGTGTGTGTGTGAACCACTCTCCCTCTCTTTTTTTCCCTCTTTATATACAGAAGGGAATATGTAACTGGAAAAAATGGTTAAATAGTAACAGAAATTATCTCAGCATTTTTGCTTCAAGTACAGTACTACTCTTCTGTTACTTGACAACTTTATAACTACCAGCAAAACATGTAGTAAGTGAAGTCTTTAATTTAAATTATGAAAAAATTACATCTTTTACCATAAAGAATTTCAAACCATGTTGACATTATCACTATATGTTTTATAGTTTAAAATTTTTAATGATTCGATAGCTGTATACCAACACGATATTACTTATTTCACTCGTGGTAGTCTTTTATATATGAACATGTAAAAAAAATGTAAAGTCGATTAAGATATAGTTTAAATTTCTTATTGTATTTTATTATAGAATTCTACATAATGTGTTGAATTTACTGTGTTAATTTGTTTGTTTTACATTTTATAGTCGAAAGAATGTTAAATATTATAAAAGTTGTTATGATTATTTCATAATTTTAATGATTAGATAGTCACGTGCAAGCTTAATTTAACTTATTTTACTAAATTTCAGTAGTAAAGTTAAACTATGAGGACCATGTAAACAAAAAAAAAAGTTAACCAGGTTTTAGTCGGTATCATCATCATCATCATCGTGGTCGTCGCCTTTATATAGTGAACTCATGGATTACTTGTATTAAAAATAAATATTAAATGATTAAATAAACTTAGCACTAAACAACAAGAACTATCTAATGTTAGTAGAATATATATAATATAGAAAAGAAAAGGCATCTGGGAGGTTCGAACGCTGGTTTGAAAAATAATTCAAGCACTTTAGACACTATCACTAAATCATTACACTCAGTCACCACACAGAGCCGACCTTAAGGGTAGGTGTGCAAACAGTCCGAGCAGATTAGGCTAAATACTTTTTGAGAAGAAATAAATTTTATACTATCTTTTTTTTTAGGTTTCTTCTAATGGGCAAAAAAAAAAATCACCACATGGCAACCAAAAAAAAAAAAGAATTTTTGGGCCGGCTCTGTCACCACATCTTACATTTCCCAACAGAATTACAAATCCAGTGGGGCAACAACGCAACAAACAAGCTGCTCATTGTCAAAATAAACTAAGAACAAAATTAGAAGGACTGTGTATGTAATTAAACTAAAATCCAGACGAACAATATATCCTCAACGGTCAATGTATTTTAACAATATTTTTATTATCATAAATTGTAGTAGTAGTATAACTATAACAAAATTGCAGCTTCATCTCTACATACTTATTAGTTATAGTATTTAGTACTTATTTATTTCTGTACTTCAGGATAGGAACCAATTAGTATGTTACTCTTATAATGTGTGTAGAAATAATTTCTCATATATTTACATAGTTAGATAGAAATGCTATCAAATTATTTTTTAATATTGTCAACCTATTCTGATACAACTTATTTTGATACAATAACTTCTCATATATTATTTAACATTGTGTAGTTTATATTAAAGTGTAGTGCCAAAAATAACTTCAGTACTATTAGAGTATATGATAATTTGACAATATATAGATTCTAAGGATTAGATTGTTATGCCATATAAGTTGTTCAAATTGTACTTACTCTATTTAAGTTTTGTTTTACTATCAGACACAATTATCAATTTGGAAGAAATATTACAAATATTGGTAAGTATATTTTTTTTGGGTAACTACTTGTACACTTCCAACCATACTCAATGACGTGACATATTGATGTGACATAGACTCTTTAATAAAAAATTGAATTGAATGTATTATATAAGTAAATATTTAATCGTAAAAGAAAGAACAAGGTGACACACAATCATGTATGTATAGATTGGGATCCTTTGCCATCCATCCACCAGTAGCATATGTCCTATATTAGTATGCCGTTTTACTACTTATAATCAGTTTTACCATATTTCTATCATAATCTCTCTAGTTCATGTTAAATCTATCAATAGTTTTCTATAACATATTATGGAATAAACCCTTATTTATATGTACCCTATATATAACAACTTGAAAAATAATAATATATGAGCTTTTTTTAGTCCTTAAAATTAGCATGAAGGCTTTTTGAAGGCTACATTATAACTAAATTAGTAATATTTGCAAGTACATTGCCAGATTAATTGAGTGGATAAAATATACTAATGAATTAAAAAAAGAAGTTATACAAGGATAACATTCAAATTTTATATACCTAATTATCACGTAGGTTACAAGGATTATAAAACTAAAGTTTATAAACTAACCACAAAAGGAGATGTATAAACACTAACCTAAACAAAAATATATAGACCAAGAAAGTGATATGACTATTTCTATTAAAACCCAATAAAAGTATTTGTAATTGGACAGACACTTCTGCTGCACTCATAGAATTGCATAGGATCCAAATCCTGTATATATATATATATATATATATATATACACGTTTGCATTTTTCTCACTTTTCTTACTTAAAAAAAATGAAGTTTTTAATTACTTTTCAAAATTAAAAATAGACATCAAAAGAAAAAAAGGAAAAAAAGTGACACACAACCCATGTAAATACGTACGTTTACATTACTCTCACTTTTCTTACTTAAAGCAATATAGTTTTTCATTTCTTTTCAAAAATTATAAATATATACTATTTTTATAACTAAATAGTTACATAATGTCAACACTTCAAGTAGAAACCCAAGACAAAATAAAAATAAAAATAAAAATAAAATTTAAGATTTAGGAAACAAAATATCAACAAAACAGGGACTAGTGTAACAATATAAAAATTTAGTTAGTTCATACAATTCAACGTTTTATTACCCTATCATGCTACGTCATTAAGTATAATCAAAAGTGTCTAAGTAGTGTATCATTAGTGTCGTTTAGCCCCTCGAATATGTGCAAAAATTGTAAAGATTCGAAAAAATGGACTCAAATAAATGAAACGAAAAGGCCATCGTGGGTCCAAGTTCCAAGGTCTTGGTATTGCCTAAATAAAAAATATATAGTACTCTAGAGGGGAAAAGATTTGCAAAAATTCAAGACCAGCAAAATCATTTATTTTATTTTTTATTTTATTTTTAAAATAATGTAATTTTGTATGTTATATTTTTTGATTCATTAATATGTGTTATGGTTTTAGTATGTGAGACACCCTCTGAAGTAACCTGTTTTTCAAAATAATATTGGATATTGACAATGGGAGGGCTTCGGTACCGACTTTTTTATAACAATACCGAACCGAACTGATTAGATTTGAAAAAAATTATAACATAACCGAACCGAAAAGGTCGGTATACCGAAACATTACTATTATTAAAAGACAATTCTTGGTAAGAATAAAATAGCAAAAAATTTTATAAAAAATAAAATATCTACAACTATTCTTATATTTATTACATTTATCATGAACTTTATTAAAATAGTAAACATTAATAAAATTAGAATTAGTTTAGAACATGAGAGAAGAAAATAGAGAAACATAAAATTATTGTATTTGAATTCGTAAATATAAAAATAAGTCGTAAGAAAATTTAAATTAAACTGTAAGACAATTTATTTATAAGTTATGACTATGTGTAAATTTCTATATATTTTATAATTTTAATATTTGGTTCGGTTCGGTTCGGTATTATACTAAACATACGAAATTGATACCGAAACCGAACCAAATTTTAAAGTTTGGTTCGGTTATACCATACCGAAAAATCGCTAACCAAACTTTTGATACTTACTTGTTTGGTTCGGTTCGAAAATCATTCGGACAAATCCCTAAAAAATACACCCCTACTATTGTTAACTATACTATTGAATTGAAATCTTAAGTAAACGTGACCCTTAAGTCTTTGTATTTAAGTTGACTCGATCATCAATATTGTACTCCAATAAGAACTAGACTTATGGCATAAACAATATAAATAGAGGTGTTCTCAATACACTACATAAATTCTGTTTTCACGCGCAGACCGTAGATTAAATCTACGGTCTGTGTAATTTTTTTCAAAATTACACAGTCAGTCCCTGCTTTTCAAAATTACACAGTCAGTCCCTGCGCGAAAATTACACAGACAGTCCCTGGAAAAAACAGAAACTTTCGTTTTTTTTAAAAAAAATAAAATTTTATTCTACACTCTCTCTCTTTCTCTCAAAAACCCCCAATTTTCAACCCAAAAAATCACTCAAATCAATCAACCACATTAACTATCAAATTTATTAACAAAAAACCCCAAATCATCAATCAAACTTATCCATAATTGAAGGTATATCTTTTATTCTCTAATTTATTATGTATTTTGTGTAATTTAAATTTGTAAAATAGGAAAAAATATATAAAATATGCAAATCCATAATTCACTTAGCTATATATAATTGTTTGTTGTTTGTTTATATTAATTATAGAAATTTTAATAATTGTTGATATTTGTCCCATTTTTGCATGTTTTTTTATTTTTTGTAATTTTAATTTGTAAAATAGGAAAAAATATATAAAATATGCAAAACCATAATTCACTTAGCTATATATAATTGTTTGTTGTTTGTTTATATTAATTATAGAAATTTTAATAATTGTTGATATTTGTCCCATTTTTGCTTTTTTTTTTATTTTGTTTGGTTAATTTGAATTGTTGATAATGTGTTTGGTTATGATTAAAAAATTGAGTTATTATTGTTTGGTTTATGATTAAATGTGTTTGGTTATGTAAAAATGTGTGTTTGGTTATGATTAAAAAATTGAATTATTATTGTTTGGTTTATGAAAAAATGTGTGTTTGGTTATGATTAAAAAATTAAATTATTATTGTTTGGTTTATGAAAAAATGTGTGTTTGGTTATGATTAAAAAATTGAATTATTATTGTTTGGTTTATGAAAAAATGTGTGTTTGGTTATGATTAAAAAATTGAATTATTATTGTTTGGTTTATGAAAAAATGTGTGTTTGGTTATCATTAAAAAATTGAATTATTATTGTTTGGTTTATGAAAAAATGTGTGTTTGGTTATCATTAAAAAATTGAATTATTATTGTTTGGTTTATGAAAAAATGTGTGTTTGGTTATCATTAAAAAATTGAATTATTATTGTTTGGTTTATGAAAAAATGTGTGTTTGGTTATGATTAAAAAATTAAATTATTATTGTTTGGTTTATGAAAAAATGTGTGTTTGGTTATGATTAAAAAATTGAATTATTATTGTTTGGTTTATGAAAAAATGTGTGTTTGGTTATCATTAAAAAATTGAATTATTTTTGTTTGGTTTATGAAAAAATGTGTGTTTGGTTATCATTAAAAAATTGAATTATTATTGTTTGGTTTATGAAAAAATGTGTGTTTGGTTATCATTAGAAAATTGAATTATTATTGTTTGGTTTATGAAAAAATGTGTGTTTGGTTATCATTAGAAAATTGAATTATTATTGTTTGGTTTATGAAAAAATGTGTGTTTGGTTATCATTAAAAAATTGAATTATTATTGTTTGGTTTATGAAAAAATGTGTGTTTGGTTATCATTAAAAAATTGAATTATTATTGTTTGGTTTATGAAAAAATGTGTGTTTGGTTATCATTAAAAAATTAAATTATTATTGTTTGGTTTATGAAAAAATGTGTGTTTGGTTATGATTAAAAAATTGAATTATTATTGTTTGGTTTATGAAAAAATGTGTGTTTGGTTATCATTAAAAAATTGAATTATTTTTGTTTGGTTTATGAAAAAATGTGTGTTTGGTTATCATTAAAAAATTGAATTATTATTGTTTGGTTTATGAAAAAATGTGTGTTTGGTTATCATTAGAAAATTGAATTATTATTGTTTGATTTATGAAAAAATGTGTGTTTGGTTATCATTAGAAAATTGAATTATTATTGTTTGGTTTATGAAAAAATGTGTGTTTGGTTATCATTAAAAAATTGAATTATTATTGTTTGGTTTATGAAAAAATGTGTGTTTGGTTATCATTAAAAAATTGAATTATTATTGTTTGGTTTATGAAAAAATGTGTTTGGTTATGTAAAAATGTGTGTTTGGTTATGATTAAAAAATTGAATTATTATTGTTTGGTTTATGAAAAAATGTGTGTTTGGTTATGATTAAAAAATTAAATTATTATTGTTTGGTTTATGAAAAAATGTGTGTTTGGTTATGATTAAAAAATTGAATTATTATTGTTTGGTTTATGAAAAAATGTGTGTTTGGTTATGATTAAAAAATTGAATTATTATTGTTTGGTTTATGAAAAAATGTGTGTTTGGTTATCATTAAAAAATTGAATTATTATTGTTTGGTTTATGAAAAAATGTGTGTTTGGTTATCATTAAAAAATTGAATTATTATTTTTTGGTTTATGAAAAAATGTGTGTTTGGTTATCATTAAAAAATTGAATTATTATTGTTTGGTTTATGAAAAAATGTGTGTTTGGTTATGATTAAAAAATTGAATTATTATTGTTTGGTTTATGAAAAAATGTGTGTTTGGTTATGATTAAAAAATTGAATTATTATTGTTTGGTTTATGAAAAAATGTGTGTTTGGTTATCATTAAAAAATTGAATTATTTTTGTTTGGTTTATGAAAAAATGTGTGTTTGGTTATCATTAAAAAATTGAATTATTATTGTTTGGTTTATGAAAAAATGTGTGTTTGGTTATCATTAGAAAATTGAATTATTATTGTTTGGTTTATGAAAAAATGTGTGTTTGGTTATCATTAGAAAATTGAATTATTATTGTTTGGTTTATGAAAAAATGTGTGTTTGGTTATCATTAAAAAATTGAATTATTATTGTTTGGTTTATGAAAAAATGTGTGTTTGGTTATCATTAAAAAATTGAATTATTATTGTTTGGTTTATGAAAAAATGTGTGTTTGGTTATCATTAATTGGTTATAATTGAGTTATCATTGTTTGGTTATCATTGAGTTATCATTGTTTGGTTATCATTAATTGGTTATGTTATCATTTTTTTGGTTATCATTAATTGAGTTATATTTGGTTATCATAGTTAGGATGACAGACCCAGGTCCACAGATTAAAGGGAGGTTGGGTATTTTACGACAGACTGGTCACATTTCTAGTCAGACTTGGGATGCTGGCAAAGAAGCGGGTAGAGGAGATGCCAATAAGATTAGGGTTTATAATTATAGTTGGCAGATACCGACGCCTGAAAGGGTAGTTCAAAATATCATTAGGGCTGGTTTTTACGGTATTTACAGTATAGGTAATTATACCGTAGACCGAGGGTTGATTACAGCCTTAGTTGATAGGTGGCGTGATGAGTCGCACACGTTCCATTTTGTCGGGGGAGAGTTGGGGATATCTTTACAGGATGTAGAGATTATGCTTGGTCTGAGGGTGGATGGTCTTGCTGTGACCCGGTCGGAGCGGAATGACACGAAGGCGAGCAGGTTGGCTATGATGGAGAGTTTGTTGGGTGTTAGGCCGGCTGACAATCAAGTCGATCTAAACTGTCTGACAGTTAGACTTGATTGGATGTTACAGACCTTCGGTGAATTACCCCCCAACCCTAGTGAGGAGCGTTTACTATATCAGTCTAGGGCTGCCATGCTATTATTACTGGCTGCACAAGTGTTTTCGGATAAGAGCAGTGATCAGATTCCACTTTGGCCTCTGCCATTTCTGGAGGATTTTGACACATGTGCTGAGTATAGTTGGGGATCAGCTCTTCTGGCCTGGTTAGAGGCTAATCTATGCAGGGTGGTACGTTGTAAGACAACCGGAGTAAGCGGGGCGATGATGTTTCTGGATATGTGGGCGATTACCAGACTACTGCCGGTTAGACCGTGTGAAGAGCTGCCGGAAGATGTCGAGCCACCGGAGGGCTTGCCGGAAAATGGTAACTACTAAATCGTTTTTTACTAATAAATCGTTACTTATTTTTATGTATATTTCAATACTAATAAATCGTTTTTTATTGTTTTTTTTTTACAGAAAGCGATGTTGCGCCGCAGTTTCAAATCGTTCAAACGGGCGAAAATGAAAACGGACGTGGACTTACTACGTAAGGAGTTCGCTGAAATGGGTATGAATCCGTATGGGTCAGCTGATGAACAGTCGGAGGGGGATGACGACGACGACGACGACGATGGTGATGACGACCTACGTTACGACCCACGAACTTACACTAGGTCTTCAAGTTGTCGACGTCCCGACGAAAGAGGCGAATCTAGTAGCGGGGGTAGAAGATCGACTGGAGGTCGACACCCGACTACAGATCAGGGTCCGGGTCCGAGTTCAAGCGGTCGACGTCGTCGTTCTTCTTTTGCTGGGTCGGACTACGTTCAGACCGATGTTCCGTTCGATCATCATAGACAATCATTTGGTTCGTACAAGCATCAGCCTAGTCATCAGTCCACCGATAGTTGGAGTCGAGGGTTGACAATTACATCCCACGAGCGTGTGCCGCATCCAGAATCGCAGCACCGACAAAGACGGCGTACGGAACTAAACGAAATCGAAGAGTCTGCTGAGCCGTCATCGGATAGATTAACATCGGCGGGAAAGATGCTCCCTATGTCCAACTTTAAAACATTTAGTCGTTACAAAAAAAAAAAAATGCACTGTTTTTTTATTTTCTATGTTTGATTTGTACGTTATAATTTCGTAAGTTTAATTTGATTCGTATGTTTGATTTGTATGTTTGTAAAAAATATTCTGTATTTTAATTGATAGGACCAATATTGAGTTTTTACAAACCGTAAACCCTAAACCCTAAGTTAAAAACCCTAAACCCTAAACCCTAAACCCTAAATTAAAAACCCTAAACCCTAAATTACAAACCCTAAACCCTAAACCCTAAATTACAAACCCTAAACCCTAAACCCTAAATTAAAAACCCTAAACCCTAAATTACAAACCCTAAACCCTAAATTACAAACCCTAAACCCTAAATTACAAACCCTAAACCCTAAATTAAAAACCCTAAACCCTAAACCCTAAATTACAAACCGTAAACCCTAAACCCTAAATTAAAAACCCTAAATCCTAAACCCTAAATTAAAAACCCTAAACCCTAAACCCTAAATTACAAACCCTAAACCCTAAACCCTAAAAAACCCTAAATATTCTGAAATTTACATACAAACCGTACATTCAATGTACGGTTTGTACAGATTTCATACAAACCGTACATTAAATGTACGGTTTGCATGTATTTTGTGCAAACCGTAAAAGTAATGTACAGTTTGTACCCCTGATTTAAGCAGCGCCATTTTACGAATGTACTTTTTGCACTGAATCACCGTAAACAACGTAAAAAAAAAAAAACTACAAACCGTAAAAGTAATCTACGGTTTGTAGTGTAAATTACATTGGATACCATATCCATCAAATGCATCCGACAACACTTTATTACTTTTGAATTATTATGAGTTGACAACCCTATCCGAAAATGACTACTCAATGCATTATTAAAGTTTGAAAATGACTACACCAAAAAAAACACTACAACCCGTAAAAGTAATCTACGGTTTGTAGTGTAAATTACATTGGATACCATTTCTATCAAAATAATTCCGACAACACCTTATCACTTTTGAATTATTATGATTTGACAACCCTATCCGAAAATGACTACTCAATGCATTATTAAAGTTTGAAAATGACTACACCAAAAATTCACTACAAACCGTAAAAGTAATCTACGGTTTGTAGTGTAAACTTACACTATAAATATGACTCAATTTTGCCAATTATAACAAACCATAAAATCAAACACAAAAACATTTCGGAAATCTCTAAAAAAATCCTCATTTCTCCCCAATAAAATATACAAACAAACACTTTTCGAAAATGAATTACAACTATGGTTATGACAACAACCAATGGAATAACAACAACAATGCGAATTCATCCAGTGGCTCAAACGATGAGCTAACTGATTATTCGGAGCACTTTGAAGTCGATGAATTGACTTGGGAAACAAGGGATGAAATGCTTGCTGATCTTGCTGATGTGGCTGGAAATTGGGGTTTCATTCTTACGATTCGTAGGTCTGGAGGGGGTGATGGGAGCAGAACACTGTATGTTGATATTGTATGTGATAAATCGGGGGTTT
Source organism: Primula vulgaris (assembly GCA_963920805.1). Classification (NCBI taxonomy): domain Eukaryota; kingdom Viridiplantae; phylum Streptophyta; class Magnoliopsida; order Ericales; family Primulaceae; genus Primula; species Primula vulgaris. Next base: position 22,852,275 of record OY987217.1, on the reverse strand, counting down.
ACGAAAAAAAGAAACCATCTTCCGTAAAATCAGGTACAAAGAAAAAAGATTGTCCATTTTTCATTAAAGGTTACGTAGTTAATGGTGAATGGATGTGTCACGTAGAAAATGGACAACATAACCACCCACCTCCAACTTACCTCCAAGGGCAAGCACGACGTGCTCGTTTAACTCAAGATGAAAAAGAAATTGTTAAAACTTTAAGGCAAAGCAGTTTTAAAGTTGGTGCAATATTAGAGGCCATAAAAAATAGAAATCCTGACAATGTATCAAACGCTAAAACGATACATAATTTTTTGGCCGGACTGAAATTTAAAGAACGAGATGGTAGAAACCCGATACAGGAACTGTTTAATTTGTTGGATAGCCATCGCTACAGGTTCTACTATAATATGAACCCATCAACCCATTCCCTTGAGAACTTGTTTTTTGCACACCCCGATTCTATAAGGATGTTCAAAGCTTTTCCTGATGTCTTGTTAATGGATTGTACATATAGAACAAACCGTTTTAATATGTCATTTCTAGAAGTCGTAGGAATGACATCAACGAACCAAACATATTGTTTAGGTTTTGTTTTCATGAGTGACGAGACAAAGGAAAGTTATATATGGGCATTGGAAAATTTTAAAGTTACATTGGAGGGGTGTATACTACCTAGGGTTTTTGTAACCGACAGGGAAATGGCCTTATCAAATGCTTTGTCCGTTGTTTTTCCCGATTCTCATCATATTTTGTGCACTTTTCATATTGCAAAAAATGTTTTGAAAAACTGCCGTAAAAAGATCCCTGATGAGGAGTGGCAAACGTTTCTAGATGATTGGGGTTTATTGGTTGATTCTGAGTCGATAGAGGAGTACAATCATAACCGAACTTATTTCAATTCCTCTTACAAATCGTACCCTGCTGTGATTAAGTATGTAGACAACCTTTTAAATGATTATGCTGAAAAGTTTGTTGCATGCTATACCAACCATACAACACATCTAGGTAACAGAACAAGCAATCGAGCCGAACAACAACATGCTAAGCTGAAAAGATCCCTTTCCACAAATACTGGCACGCTTGAAACTGTTTGGGTAGAGGTGAATAGAATTCTAGAAAAACAGTTTGAGGATATTAAGATGAAGTTGGATAAATGCAAGTCTTATTTTCCACATTCTGAGCGAACACCTCTATTTATAAATCTTAGGTCGTATATCACACACTATGCCTTTGATTTATTATTTCAAGAACATAAAAAATGTAGTGGCCAGGCTGATGAGAATTGTTCTTGCGGTTTCAAATTGTCTCACGGTTTACCTTGTCATCATATTATGAGTGAACATATTTTATTCGGGAAGCCTCTTCCTCTAGAATATATTCATCCATTCTGGAAAAAATTAGACGTAATTGATGATAATGGGAACACCGATGATTATGGGGTAGAGGGTGATCTAGAAGAGTTTAAAAGTGTTTATGCTAGGAAAAGTAATGTTGAAAAACGGCGTATGAAAACACAACTCCGAGAGATAACCGTACCAGCCAGAACATCCATCAGTGACCCCGAAGTGAGAGTAAATAGGGGGAGACCTAGAAAAGGCGACAAATCTAGTAAGAGGGATAAGTCGGGATGGGAGTATGTGGAGGAGGAACATGGTGGTGGTGCTAGTAGGGACAAGGGCAAAGGCAAGGCTGATGAAACACCAGAGGTAAGGGTAAACCCAACTAGGAGGCCGCGAAACCAGAACCCTAAACCCACCCCCAATAGGCCAACCTTCCTGTACAGTGACCAAATATGGTTCATGTTACATAGTTACATCGAAACGGTTTATGATGTGCGTGGGGATGGTAACTGTGGGTTCCGGGTACTTGCAAATGTGACGGGTAAACAGCATGGGGAAGATGATTGGTATGCGGTAAGATGTGAGTTGTTTCAAGAGCTGCAGCAAATGAAAGGTGTTTATTATGAGCTGTTTGAGAATCTTGGCTTTGATTACCGGTATGATTATATTTTATCAAGTTTAAATTTTTATCATGCTACAAATCCCGCACCTCTTGACAAATGGATGAGATTTCCGTCTTATGGGTTTTTAATTGCTTCTCATTACAATATTCCAATTGTATTGTTGTCCTTATGGCACAATAATGATGGAGGGGTAAACGTGTGGAACAGTACTTTTTTACCTCTTTATACTGGTCCGCCTCGGGGAACGACAAATTACATCCCGACTGTAATGGTGTTCGTCAACAGTTGTCACTATGCTCAGGTTATTCCTAAAGAAGAAGGGATCTTCCCAATGCCAGGAATTATAGCACGGTGGGAACAAACGCGCACTGAGACAGCTGCGCCATGGAAGGAACTTTTTCGACCAAATTTCAAGTTATATATGGCGCTGGAAAAGCAATCGGGAAAGAAAAAAGCAAATGAAGACGAAGGTATAGACCTAAGTCCATAATCATTTTTTTATTTTTAATTTGATGTAAATTACTATTTTTTCCAAGTTGTTGTAAATTTATATGATGTAAACAAATGTTTAATAAATTTGTTTTACGAAATTTAGTTCTATGAAATTTTGTTGTAAATTTTGTTTAATAAATTTGTTTTATGAAATTTATAAGTTCATATTCATGTTCGCATATTGAGTTAATTTTTTTTACGAAATTTATATAATTTATCATTGTTTCATTCAACAAAATTGATGATTGACACCAAATTGACGACTTATTTAATGTTTCATATTGCGTTATACAAGTGTTAAAAACAAACCAAAGGTACTTCACAAAAAATGACGATTTAGTTAATGATTCAATAAATATCAACTTATACACTTGACAAAAATATAACATGTAAAATTTTGAACTTATACAATAAATATCAAACATAAAATTTATCAAATCAACTTTATTTGTGTAAATTTGTGTAAAATTTGTGTTTATTTTGATAGATTATTAGAATATTGGTAATTTATTTTATGTAAAATTTTAAAAATAAGGCATTTAGTTTTTTTATTAAAAAAATCATGTTTAATTTGAAAAAAATATTCAGTATTTTAATTTTAATTATTAGAATTTTTATTTTAATTTTTAATTTCAAAAAATCTGTCAAAAACACATAAACCGTAGAAAAAATCTACGGTTTATGCGTTTTTAAAGATTTTTTGTTGTTGATTAATCCACTTTCATATAAATACTCCACTATTCACCTAACAGTTAGGGTTGGGTTCGATCCGATCCGGTTCGGTTTTTGACAAAACCGAAAGCGAGCATATTTTTCAGTTCGGTTTTTTTCGGTTTCGGTCTTTTTATTTTTTCGACCGAACATGACCGCACTACAAAATAATGTTTGATTTAGTGAGAGTCAAAAGCTGTCACAAGCCTGTCGCTAATTTAAAAAGTTGTCACAAATCTGTCGCAAATTGACTAAACTGTCACAAATCTATCACAAAAACCGTCGCTAATAAACTCGTAACAAAAAATACCGTCACTAATCCCGTCGCTATTTGGGTATTTTTTTTGTAGTGCCGGTTTTTTCGGTCCAGTTTCGGTATTTTTCGGTTTTTTTCGGGTTTTTTCGGTTTTTTTCGGTTTCGGTCTTTTTCGGTTCGGTTTTACTGAAAACCGAAACCGACCCGAAATTTTTTCGGTTTTTCGGTTTTGGTCTTTTTCGGTTCGGTTATCGGTTCGGTTCGGTTTTTCCGGTTTTTCGCCCGGCCCTAGTAACAGTTGCTTGAAATCTGTTTCCTCAAATTGTTTCGGAATAACACTGCCTTCGTCCCAGTTTACAAGAAGAATACGAATATGTACGGTTTACAATATAAATTTTGTGTTGTATAATTGTTGGAATTGAAAATGTCAAAAGTTAGTCAAACACTAATCATATAGTTAACATGATAAATTATATGAATAATTTTTAAAATTTACAATTCTTATATTTAAAGTACACCAATTTCGTATTTTGATTGTTTCTTATAATTTGGGACGGAATGAGTGTTATTAAGTAAAATTTGACCATTTGAGCTTGACATTTCTTTGTTTAGGCACGTAATAAATGGGGTGGCCCTATCCAAGTCATATCACTCATTTAGTTTAGTAGCGTATTTAACTGTCAGGTGACCGTAAAGACCTTCAGGTTCATGTAAAAATTTAAAATTAAAATGGCCCATGCAGGTCTCGAACCTGCGACCTTCGCGTTATTAGCACGACGCTCTAACCAGCTGAGCTAATAGGCCTTTTGTTTTATATTTATATCATAAATTATCTAATCCTAATTTAATTTATGAGAAAGTAAAATAAAAGTCATAACATTACATTTGTTGCTAGTTTTTCTTTATTTGTTTCATTTCATCTGTTTACTACAGCTTAAGTAAAATAATCACAGTTTTCAATCAACACAAGTCTTAACGACATGATGTTTTGTAACTATCATAGTAGTTCTTTATTTGTTTCATTTCATCTGTTCATTATCGCTTAAGTAAAATAATCATATCTTGTTAATCAATTCAACTCATGACGATATGACGTTTTGTTGCTATCGTGTTTTTCTTTATATGTTTTATTTTATTTGTTCATCATAGGTTAAGTAAAATAATAATAGCTTTCCGACCATGCAAGTCATGACGACATGACGATTTGCTGCTATCATATTTGCGTTATTTGCAGTCTCGTTTCATTTTTTTTTTAATCTTGTCTTATTTCATTTGTTCAATATATCTTTGTAATAGATTACAAAAAAATAAATAAATATTTTTGTAATCATTCAAGTCTAAGGAAAGTTCTAACACAGGAAATATTTTTAGTAATTCTTATCTTATAGAAGGGAGCATAAATGAGGTGGTTAATTATGTTGTTCAGGAGTCCAAATCTTCTATCCCCTCTTTTCTATCCATTTCCGTGCCTCTTTGCTTATTTTTACTCAAATTTTAAATTTTCACAACTTATACCGCAAATTTATAAACTTTTATATTATATTGTATTCAAATTTTAAAACATTTGAACATAATATTGTTTTATACAATTTTTTTAATATTCAATGTTTAATTTACACTAATTTATACATTTATTCCAAAACAAATTTTGTGTGGATTTTCTTTTAAAAATAATTATTGGAATGTATTGATACATGTATTATAGTAATAATTATACAATTTTTTTCAAGTTTTTTAGAATTTTTTTTTGAATAAAATAAGCAAGGGGGCACGAAAGAGTATAGAGAAATGTAGTAAAAGATTTGAACTCGTTGTTCAGGGCTCTAATTTCTAAATGAACTAATAAGAAGAGAAAAAAATATATGGGAAAGTAGCTGAGTTGCCTTCAGAAGTTCATTCTACTTTCCATTTCCTCGGCAATGTGCCTTTTTTTTATAAAGAAAATGACATATAAAATTAAACCAAATCGGATGATAACAAGACCACAACTAGTCACGTATTGCCAAAAAGTTAGAATCATCAACACTATTTATAACATGTCGGGCTAAAAAATTAGCTGGCTTCTTAACTATTTTTGGACCCTATTGAATCTCATAACACTCCTCCTCACTTGTGGGCTGCACTAAATCCGAATGTGGCCAACAAATGTAATATAACGTCTATTATGGGATGAGGAGGTGACCTAACATCACTTGAGACTAACCGGACTTTGATACCATATTGAATCTCATACCCTTATTCACTAAAAGGCATCATAGCAAGTAAGGTGAGTAAACCATTTTAAACACATGTCACGATCTGTGATCTGGGATAATAATCTCAACAGACCCCATATAAATGACCACTCTATTCCTTTTGATAGGCGTCTAATATACTCCATCAAAGCTGCTATTTCCCACGAAAATGGCAGTGTTATTTCGGACGCTCTAATAAATGGAAATAATAGGAGATTTTAATCTAAGACTCTTCTTGTGCAACTCATAATAAGTATTCATCTGATGGTTACGGAGTACATTCTGAGGGCAAATTATTAACAGCTATAGTATGCATAGAGTTTAGAAAAACTTTATGACCATTAGGATCAAAGAGTTCAAACAAGTTGGGAATTCCTCTGAATTAGATACATATATTTGAAGTTTTCAATGCAATATGAAACTGGTTTGTAGATGTTGAGATTTGTTGGAATTGATTCATATCTTGATGGAGTTTCTGAAGCATATTTCTGCAGATTAGCAATTTTCTTGGGGTTAAATGCATTTGGAAGCTGGCTGTACCTCCTGTTGGTACATTTGGCACATGAAATATGGCTTTTAACATATATTTCTGCATGTTTTGGCTTAGAGATGATTGTATATTAACGAGTAGTGATAAATCAAATATTATCGGTCTATCGGGCTTTTTTTGGCCAGAATGTTCATTTTTCCTGTGTTTTGGTTGGAGGTTTATCGTTTGGTTGGGCTCTTTGCTAGATGTATAGGGTCGTCCGTTTCTTTGTTTTTGTTCGATGAAATATCAGTTTGATAGAAAACAAAAGGAAATCAATTGATAGTTAAGCTCTTTATACATGTTATATGAAATAGACTGAATAACTGAAATTAAGAGTAAGAATTATCATAGTCAATTATCAATTTGGCACTTAAGAGTATATCTAACTTGCGTAAATTTTAGACAATGCACATAAAATAGTAACACACACGGTCACGCATACCAGACTTGTGACAAAATGGTTAAATGATTATATAATTATGATCCCTTCGTATATTCATATTTATAGACTCGATAGTATAAAATCCAATATTGTTCTACATCTCCTTTATTCTCCCATCACCTAAGAACAAGTAGTACTGAATAATGTCCACATTGGGCCATAAATTCAATTATTGGCTATACTACTACAATTACTAGCACAACAATAACACGAAATCTTATATAACTACTTTCTCGGCATCCGGAAAAACATTAAAATCTTTAACCATTATTCGTTATTCGAATAATACTCGATCTTTAAACTTGAACCGCAGTGGAAATAGGCTTTCCCCTCCCAACAGCGAATCCTCTAGTGCCATCTGGCATTCTCGGACCCTTTGAGTTCTGTCTAGTCAATCCTTCACATTGAACTGAGCTGCTTGGTTGAGAAACAAGGGTTCGACTCTGGGTTTGGGTTCGTGCTCGGCCTTTACCACGTCCTCGGCCAAATCCTTTCTTTGCTGTTGGTGAGGTCTCTTCACCCTGGCAATGTTTCACATTAGTAAGTAAATAAAGATTTATAGACTGATCAAGTTTCCAAATATCTGCACTTTCATATTTTTTCCTAAACCAAACATTTTCCCCCTAGCTATCTGGACAAAATTCTCTGCCTGCATATTTTTACGATCGTGTAACACAAATTAAAAAAGTCACAAGTAAAATTATATCTCACCTTCATAAATTCCATGAACTTATTTGTAGAATTCGCAAAAAAACTGCTTTAATTTTTTTTTCCCCTTATGTTTGTTTGTGTTTTACTAACAGACTTTAGTCATGGAATAATACAAAACTTCTTGTTTATTAATCATTTTATCAACAGCTTCTGGTTCCAACTTTCAAAGAATTTTGTTTGATCTGACTCTTTAATCTCATTTTCTTTTACTTTTTGCTTATAAACTAAACTGATATTACATTGCCAACTAAAAAACATTGTCTCCTTATGTTTCATTTATGAGCTGAATGATAAAAAAATTGTAATCAGGATGGACCCAACAAGAATCTGCAAACAAACAAGCCTTAAGGATACAAGTTTTGGTGGGTTAGCAAAAGAAATTACTGAAAAGTAAGCGAACTCACGTTTTCCGGACCTAATTCAGTGCTATGAAGATCATCTGCTGAATCATGTCCAGACTCATCATCGCCCATAAATATGTCGAATTCCGATTTTCTTCCTTTTAAGACCGACTTAGGCTGAAAAATTTGCAACAATTAAATCATTAGAACAGAATCCAGCACAAGTAACTTTGGGTGGACAATCAGTTTTGCAAATAGAAGTATTTGTAAAAACAATTTGGAATTAATGCATCACTTCATTGATCACCTTATGACATAGTAATGTTAAGAAGGAATTGGTCACAGTGATCGTTTAGAATAATCATAATGTATACAATCTAGAATGTAATCCCCCGTATTTACTAAATAATTTATCCCAGTAGAACTTGGGGTATAATTGAACTATATAGCCTTTTGATGCCCAATAGAACGTATTATTGAAAGAAACTTCAGTTTTCCTGATAGAAAAAGGGCTTTTATCTTTACACATCTCCTTATTTTACACAGGCTTTACGTTCTTCGCCGTTTTCTATGTCAAGAAAGATTTAATATTATATCGGATTTTGGAACGTACTTTAAAACAAAAAATGAATATAATACACAGGTTTTTTTTTTTTGGTTTAGACATTGTATACTTACTACTCCTATGTTTTAAGAAACCTAAACCAGAAGCAGAATATAAGCTTTTGATAGTGTACTTACAGAGCATCTTAGCAGCGTTCTTACGCGGAGGCCTTTTCTCCAATTTCTCTCATCATTTAACTTCTCAACCTGAATAAGTTACAAAAATATGTTTACTGTTACAAAAGATAAGGCTGATAAAACATATGGTTAAGGAAAACAAGAGTCTCAACAGACCGCTTTCTCAGCTACCGCAGAAGTCTCATACTCGATGAGTGCATGAAGCTTCAAAAAGAAAAGGAAAATATTTAAAACATGGTACAAGGGAATATGAAATACGATTTAACCAGGGGTGGAAGTGAATCCTTGGATCCTCTTAGTATAGGAAAAAACCACAATTTGACGGAAAAACTTGAACTTCCTAGAATATTTAGAAATCTACAGAAGAAAAGGATAGTTGTTTTTTGTTTACCTTGTTACTTATTACAAATTCTCCTTTGGGACGAGAAGAATTAGATTCTGGAGGATGACATAATCTGATGGATTTTATCCTGTTTATAATTAAATGAACAGGTCAAATGGTCAATCGAGTACCTTCGAAATGTTATAGTATGCACTATGCTTAGAGGGTTTGTTTGGCTTCAACTTTAAGCAAATAGATCGGCTTTCGTAAAGTGGAGGAAAACCTGAAGCTACACAACTTATAATTGAAATTGAAAAGTTACAAGCAAACAAGCCAATTGGGACAAGTACAAAAACATAAAAACATACTTTCCAACAACGTTGAATATTTTCTCGATATTATGATGGGAGTGATCTTCTGGTAGATTCTCAGCTACAATGGTGCGCGACTGTAAGGGAAAACGCAACACTTCTTGTTATTTGTTACAGTTTCAAGGAATAATGAAGCACAAGTTAGTTTAAAGATATACTATATAAAAGAAGCTTATATACCAGAAGGTCCTCTCGTTCCTTATCTGTAAATGGGTGCTTCCGCTTAACCTTCTTACCATCGGTACTCACAACCTTTTAAATGTTAAAACATAAATCAAAACAGAAACATACTCAACAGAATAAATTAATAACTAAGGCTGCCTTTCGTACTGATTGAGAAAACTGTAACACAAATCTGAAAGCATATTAAGAACCAAAAGCAACACTTAGAAAGTTAAATCCTAGGTTTCAGAGCAAGTTACAGGAAAAGCCCACTTAACTTAAAAGCTAGCCAACCAAAACATAAGAAAGTAAGTAAATAGGAAATTAGTAAACTTAGAATGCAATTGGCAACTAAAATTGGCCAGAGTCTTGTCTCAATGCTTACAAAATTATCCATTGAATAGACTATTTTTAAAAAACTTACAAGTTTGGAAGAGGACCGAAGGGCTTGGGCAAGCAATTGGTGGTTGGTAACAAGGGACTTTATTTTCTTGGTAGATGCAATTACAGGTATCGGAACTGTTACATTGCCAAGTTGCAACAATCAGATATATAAAAGTTTAAGCTCAACTTGAGCATAACAGTTATTTTTCACAAATTATGATTAAAAGTAAAAATTGCATTTATAATTCTTACCGTAGCCTTCCGGGTCTTTATTCATGCACTTTGAAATTGACTCATTCGCAAGCAAGCTCATGTCACTAAGCTGGTACTCGACCTGTACAAGGGTACTGATTCAAATTAAAATTGCGCCCCCAATAGGATTGCACTCGTAGAGACGCTTGTTTGACTGCAGTATTGAGAAAAGCTGGGTTCATTCTGTCTTAACATTTAAGTTTTTCAAGCCAGAAAATCAAATGCAATCAATCGTTATGTTACATGAGTGTCAACCTAATTAAGTATTGTTAAATAATACCAGTGTCACCTCAGATTACTCAAGTTATAGACAAAATATCTAGGGTGTACTTCCAACCAACATTGAACATGAAGAAATTAATCAATGTTGATCCAGATTCAACAATTATTTAAACAATGGAAGATACTGATACACTAGAAACAATATTATCATATATTGAATAGATGAATACCTTCGCAGGAAAAAAAACTTTTTCAACCTCATTCAATCATATTTGACAGAGAAGAGCTCAGACACATTTTGGAGTTAGAGAAGTCATGTACATCTAACATTTTAAAGAAAAAAATATCAAAAACTGTACTTGTTTGATGATCTTAAGGCGTAGATCATTTGTCATGGCGTTTTTGGAGCCGTTGGATTGGCCAGTCCAGGTTGAATCGTACATCAACTCTTGATCGCCCACGTAGAACCAATCCTGACCATTGACAAACTGGAAACAAGGGTAGAAATATCCCGACACTGGCACTTGAGAGGCGCTCTGTGCTTGTGTAGTTTTGCTGTTGGAAAATGATATAATTAATTGAAAGTTGCCAGTAGCTTTTACAATAAGTGGTAAATTAACATGATCTCTATGTTAAGCATTCGTTTTTTTCTCGCAGTTGCACAAGATTTCTCCTTTGAAAGTATTACAACACCAAAAACAATAGAAAACAGAATATATAAAACCAATAGGGCAAGATTTTACAAAAATGTAATTAGGTTTAAGAAGAAAAAAATGTTACATAATCGTGTACAAAATGTAAAAATGTGATAAAATGATTATAAAGCATTTAGTTTTTTACAAGTTAGTATTTTGACAAATGAAGTCTTTCTACTTGGTATACTCAATCGACGAGAAATGCAACATCATTGTACTAATTGCTAATTATTGTCCATGGAGGCTCGAGCCAACTCTAGCAAGCATCCGCTTTGGGACTTTTACATGATTACAGTATGTATATTACTATTAAATAAAGAAACAGTGACGGAACCAGTAATGTTAAATGGGAGGAGCCAATACTCTCCCTATATATTTTTTCATACCCTAATAAAACTCATTTTAATTATTGTGAGTAGTACAAAAGCTCAATGCAACTCTAAAGATGAAATAATACCTGGGAACAAATTCGGGTGCGTGTGCATTGAACTTGAATGACGCGGCAGTGGACTCTTCGGATTTCGACTCTTGAAGGGAATCATGATTCTCTTGATCAGGCTGATCTTGAGCCATTATTGTTTTTTGTATTTTTTGTTTTATGTTTATATTCACAATATGGAAATGGAAAAGGGTATTTGTTGGGGAAAAGTATATATGTATATCCTAAATATTAGTATTAAGTGTGGTTTGGTATTAAAAGCCACTCCACCTTTGGCGCCAAAGGAGAGAGAAATTATTCATAACCGTTGGTTATTAGTTTGTTTTCTCTATCTTTATTTGTGGTTACACATATCTCTCTCCCATGGTGGGCTTGAGTATTTTTTTTAAATAATTTTTTAAGAAAAATAATGTTTTTGAAATGTAATTATAGCCTAAATTAGATGAAATATATAGTGTCCGTTTTTATATAATTTGCTCATTTCTAGATTATTCATCGAATTTCAAACGGATGCAAAAAACCACATATTGATAACTTCTATCATCTATTTTAACAAAATTTTTTTACCGATTTTAGTCTCTTACTTAAGTTAGGCTGTTAGCACTATAAGAAAATGGACGTTTAGCAACATAATTTTGTGTTAGTATTTAGGCTATTTTGTGTTAATGGACGAAACCAGGATGACAATTTTTTTGGGGCCGTGGTGTAAAAATATATCGATCAAGAGATAAAATAAACATATTCTGATATCAAAAAAAGTTAGGTTACCAATTTTCTCTGTTATAAAATTTGTATATCTGTAATTTGTTGGGAACAAAAATATAAGTGAAAATACAATGGGCATTGGACAATTTCAAAGTAAAAAACTGAAAATATAAAAATTAGTAGGCTTAGATGATTTGAACTCTATAATTCCACTTGATTATGTTAGTATGTTACCAGTACACTAACAGCTATATTGTTATGAAGAGAGACTATCAATATATATATCTCAAATAAAATAAAATTACATGTATAAAAAAAAAAACGTCGGAGTGGTCACGGCCACCCCAGCCACCCTTTGGGTCCGACCGAATGATCTTTGATCACCAATTGTTTGATTTGTTACTGATTTTCATTATTTGGCTTATCAACTTGGATGAATAATGCAACATAACACATTTACAACACATGATATATATTGTAGCAATCTGTTTCAGTTTTTTCATCTACATTATTTTTATATATAAGTACTTGTAGCTACCTGCGTTGGTATTATGTTTACTATTTTCATCTATATTATTTAATATATAACTACTTGTAGGCTGTAGTTACTCGTGTCGGATATAAACCAATGCACAATAACAATAAATTAATTTATAGAATTTAGTCCATTCCATACATGTATATCCATGCATGTTACGATATGTCTTGTTGATTCTATGAAAAAACTGTTTAAAGTTGGCAAAATTTTACTTATTTATTTTAGATTTGGGAATTTATTTTGGATAATAATTAGGATATATATTACCACGAAAAAGAAAGCGGGAACAGATGGCAGTGGTGACTGGCGAGCATATGATCATTAGTTATGCATCTTGAAGCAGCATGAAATATTCATTTCAAAATAAAATAGATGTATGCTTTTTTTTATTCTTATTTTCTGGAATTTATTTTTGGATGTATGCAAGGTTCATGGTTATACCAATGGAATTATATGAAGTATATTTTGCTACAGATTGTAGCTGGTTGAAATTCCGCCAATATTAATACTCCTATGATTGAGATTAATTAAGTGGCACATTGATCCGAGTAGGGCTCGGAAAAAACCGATAACCGAATCGAAAAAAACCGAAAAAGACCGAAACCGAAAAATTTCCGGGTCGGTTTCGTTTTTCAGTAAAACCGAACCGAAAAAGACCGAAACCGAAAAAGACCGAAAGAAACCGAAAAAACCGAAAAAGCCGAAAAAACCCGAAAAAGAAAAAATAAAACCGAAAAATAACGAAACTGGAACGAAAAAACTGGTCCGAAAAAACCGATCCGATTCGGTCCAAAAAATAAAAAGACCGAAACCGAAAAAAATCGAACCAAAAAATATGCTCGATTTCGGTTTTAGTTTTGCCAAAAACCGAACCGGACCTAATCGAACCCAACCTATCATCCAAGTACCTCCCTCTAAACCAAAAAAAAAAAAACAGAAGCTAGGCTAAATGTTACTGTAATACAATAGCAGCAAGAAAGGCTAAATGCAGGCTAATCTAGTACTTCACAAGTTCAGTTTTACTCTGTGGATAATAATGATACCGTACGTTGTGCCAAATGTATCCCCGTTTTTTTTAAAATGGAAAAGAAATTTGTTCACCTATTCTTCTTACCACCAAACTGGCAGAATATTTTTTACATTATGTATGTGTGGAGGACTATCTCGTATATTATTTTAATTGTATGTTTGTAACGAAATGATCTATATAAAAAATTAGCAACCACCACATTGCTAGAAAAGTAAACATGGACATGGTACCTGAATTTTCGTCCAACTTTTATGATTCTCATTTCTAAGTTTATTTATGGTAACAAAGAATAAACGAGAGGTTGGCAAATATAATACTTGAATTAGTTAAACAAACCAAACATAAATTATTGGGTGAAAATTATAAATATTGCATTGCATTTTAGTGACTAATTTGATAGAGATGCTTGACTTTTCCTCAATTATAAAAATATTTTCCAAGTGTCCCTATCAATGTGCCTTAATTTTGTTTCCTCTCTACAGTGATGTCTCTTAATGTGTGGATAAAGGTTTCTTCAATTTATTTCAAAATAAAAAAAAGGTTCCTTCAATAATATCGGTTGTGAAGTTGACACTCAAATCATTTGCTTGAGATAACTCTCCAAAATTGTGCTTTTTTAGTGGGTTATATTGAGATTTATAAGGTTCTGCTTAAAAATGTAAGAAAGAAAAAGACAAAAACTCATGCTATCTAGGTCACAAGGATAGTTTTTGGTATATATCTGTATTTAAGTCTTCAATGAACCAATTCGTCTATGAAGATCATAACATGGTTCTGTTGGTTAATGGTTATGTATTAATTAATAAACAAACCGAGACTGACAGGTACTGAATTAACCGAATCGGGCTAATTCACCGTTTCGGCTCGATGAGATCGTTTCGCAGCCCTATTGATAAAAAAAAAAGGGTACGTAGTCATATAGTTTCGTTATAGTGAATGGAAAAATAATTGTTTGCACAATGTTCATTATTGTTTCTAGTAAAGAAATGGCAAGAGGGTCAAGTTCAACTTATCTTTTGCTATTGTAATCAGTGTACAGAAAATATAAATTGTTTGGCAGGACACAACTTGATTACTCTTTAAAACCAAAAAAAATATAAAAAAAATTTGTCCCATAAAGTTTTAAGTGGACATTAATAGGTTTTCCGCAAATCAAATTCGTCATATGACAAAATGTCAAAAACAAATGCTCACTTTTCTATATCTTTTAATTTTAGTCTCGATAGCTAATGATGATATTGACTTGAGAGATAATAATAGTACAAAATCTTAAAAAGATAAGCACAAATCTTTCTTCTACCAACTTTTAAGTATTTAACTACGGTTGGTTATGCAATTGAGAAATTGACTAATCATTTTCAAGTCATTTTTTTTGTAACAGCCAGGTGTGAGATAATTTATAAAAAGATTCCGAGTAGATAATATTAATGTGACTGCACAATATTCTTTCATATGAAAAAGACAGACATAGTTAACCTGTGACATGTCAACCACAACAAATTCACTTTATTCTATCTTGTAAAGAAAGCAAGAATTTAAGAGAGAATATGTTAAAGAATTACTGCTTGCTTTTCCTAGACTTCTTTCTTGTCTGTTGAAAGTTGAATTTTGCAAAATTAAGTAGTACTACTTTTTAGAATTGAAACCAGCATGCATTAGGAAATGTGTTTCAGAAAAGAAATAAAAATAAAAATAGATCCATATGTATTTCAATGTTTTAGTGCTACGTACAATATTCATGTGATCTTGAATACTCCTTTTGATACCAAAAAAAATATTGTAAATTTTTTTAAAAATGTGATTTCAGGGAGAAAATTGTGATCTGTGTACAAGAAATTCTGTTGGAAATGTATTACAAAATCAATGTATCCCTAAAAACATATCAATATTCCATGTACTAGTAATCTTAATAGAATATACTCGACTTCATCCAAAACAATAACTAAATTAAAGAAAGAAGATCTCAAAACAGTAAAACACTGTAAAATTCTATAAGCAACCATAATTGTCATGTAAAATCACATCATCCAACAAACATATCAAAATTACACCAGAACAAAAATTCAAAGAAATGGATCATGTCCTTTATGTCGGAAAATCGAAGTCAAGCCAGTAACGAAAGAAGGTATTGGGGAAACTATCCCTGCAAAAAATTTCATCCCCTCTATATCTCTTTATGTATATAAGTAATTATGTATTGTACTCTATTTTCACTTATCTGTAGAATTTACATCCATTCTCAGATTTTTCTTCACCTTCTCCGTCGTCATTTTTAGCCCATACACAGGTTAACTGGAGTTTGATGACTGACCAACATGAAGATCGCTACACTCCATACTTGATCCGTTGTCTGAGGTTGTTCTCTCACTTGAGACTTTTCGGGTATGAATGCGATATTTCTGGTTTAAAAAGCATTTCAAAGAAAATCAACTTCCGAACCAATAAATCCTTCGACATTAAATGTTGCTAAGGGAAGAAGGCTCGGTAAAGAAAAGCTTCAAATTAGGACCAATTACACTAATGCTTGTTGCTTACAACTTCTAAAATAAGCCAAGTTTTTTGAGGTTGAGAAGAAACGGTTCATCCTGCTAAAAACTTCTAACCTTTTCTAGCCAAAAAACCAGAAAAGCTTGGCTATAAAGCCAGAAAACAGAAAAAATTTTGCAGAGTTATAAGTTGCAACCAAATAAGGCCTAAGGGTTCATGTGGCTTAAAACTTGCTTCTAAATAATGGTTTTATCTACAAAGTAATGTAAACTGTTGTTTTTTTCCTCAGTAAAAATGCAAATTCTGAGATTACAAACAAAGCAAAGCATACAAGGTAGAACAAAAGAAAACCATAAAACAATTAAAATAAGAGGGATATAGTAGCAGATACGCACTTGCAAATGGCTCTTCACTTCATCGTTTGTAAGACCATCCACATTCATGAGCTCTCTTATCTGCTTCGGGGTGGCTGTTGTAAAATTTCGATTATAAATATATACACTTTTGGAAAAAAGAAAGATATATACACACACCCACATCGAAACACACTACTGCTCACGTGCAGAGTAAAATTTAATACGAAACAACCATTTTTTCACGAGGAATGCCAATTAGATCCCCACAGATTTTATAACTTTTAAGACTATAACTCAATTCTGTAGTGGACAGCTCAATTTTTGTTTATACAGGTAAACATTCTTTGATGATTCAACATCTACGAGAAAATAATTACAGTAACTGATCCGCTATAAATCTTTGTTGACACAAAAGACGAGGTAAACTGGAAACAAAATTACAAAAGAGCTTACACATGTTGAGGATAACATGATTATAGCAAGAATAGGTTACGCTTTTTCGACCACGATAAACGTTTAGGAACAACTAAAGCAACTTTACTTCTTTTTTTTATAAAGAAATTAACTTTATTTTCCAAAAATCAATCCATGGGGAGGCATCCGATTAAAGATACAATAAAGAAACAGTATCCAAGACCTAGAGGCAAACAGGAAAAAAACCCACCGAGAGAACAATATTGCTACACAACCAAAAACTTTTCTTCTAATCCAATCTCAATCAGTATGTTGACTCCCAAGACAACTTTTAGATATTAGTTTACAAGTGCAAAATACCAAACTAAATAAGAGACAACATGAATGTAATGCAAGTGAAAATTTTAAAACACCAAGGGAAACTGAAAATTCGAATAAAAATACAAAGATTATTCAAGTTTTTACCTTGGGAACCGCCCAATTGTTCCAAGCAATGTACAAATAGCTCATGTAGTTCCGGAGACCAGCACCTTCTCTGTTTCCTGGAAGCCGACTGCTCCTGAGGTGGCGGTGACAATGCCACAGCTGGAAATCTTGGAAGACCGACGGGGGCAACTGAGGAGACATGCTTACCTGTGATAATTATCAAATTAAGTGATTGTACACAAAATGACTAAATTATGAGTGTTTTTATAATTTTGTACCCTCGACTATTGATTTCTTATTCTAGTGAGTTGAACTACAGTAATTGGCTTAATTTGTGTAGAGTCATTAGTGAAGAGTACCCTCAACTTACACGATGTTCAATATCTAGGGAGGTTTATGTCGTTTTGTTCAAAAATGTAATTAAGCAGTACTTATGCTAGAAAACTGTTCAAGTTGAGGGTACAAAACTGAAGCAGAATATTAAACTGACAAAAATTATCTTAATTTAGTTACAATATTGCATATGTAACTGCCCAGTGTAGAAAACCTTAATAAACACGACCTACCTCTAAAACCAACTTCTTCCTTTGGTGTCATACTCTCAGGGTTATGAAAGGAAATCCCGGGCGAAGATATGCCGCTCACTTTGTTTTCCTTTCCTTTTGCTGTAGTCGGAAAGGAACCAAACCCATGAAATGGCAAAAATGCGCCTCTCCTGGCTATATTTTTACCAGCAGAAAATGGATCATTGGCTACATGGGTTCTCTCCTCCATAACTCCCTTAACATCAACAAGAAGTGAAATCAGAATACACAAAGGCGCTAAGAACACCGTTCTTAATTACATTGAATAATCCAAAAAAAACAGAAATTTGATTGAGAAAGGAATTAAGCACACAGACATGTAAAAACATATGAATGAAAAAAAAGTATTTAAATACTTGCACTTGAAAAACGAAATCGGTTAATGAATAGGAGTATGTAAGAACCAGTGAGGAAAACATGCATAAATAAAAAGAGTGAACTGAGTTACTGAAGTGACATTTATTGCCAAGAAACCAATAATTTGATTCCACTCAAGCAAATACGGTTATACTATTAAGTATCAATTACCCAATATTTAGTCAAACTGAACGGGGGGGTTTTCCATGAATTTCAAAAAAATTGAAGTCATTAGAATTTTTTTTTGGAGCAAGTAAGAAACAGAAACAAGTAATTAGGCGCAAACATGGAACAAACTTAATCTGGTCCTTATTGTTCCCGAAATAAAATCCTGATAAGAAACACGATAAGAAACACCCTAAATTAGTATAAGTTGTATAACCGATCTAAACGAAAACTGTTACCCAAGTCGCTCGAATCTGACATATTGAAACAAATGTATATACTTAAAAGAGAAAAATAATTTCAATTGTAGCCAAGTGAAAAGATGTTTATTCAAGTACTGAACAAATTTCTTTGTACCCATATCCCTGAAGAAATGAAATCATGACATAAACACGAATAAAAACCACCAAAAGCAATATATATATATATAGGGAAGGATCATATGAATTTTTTTATCCAGATTCTCAACTTTGATGTACCCAAACAAGTTTAATTACCTAGTGAAAAAAAGTATGATCACTTAATTTGCAATTTCCATTTACAACCACAAGTATGAATAACTTTTATCTTAAGTCAAACTAGAATGAACTTTATCAGAGAAAATTAACCACTTTGATGTACCTGTAAATTGTGCAAAGGCGGATTCTTATCCAGATTAGGCTCGCAATCTGTTTTGTTGCTATTATCATTTGTCCAAAGCTGACAAGAACTCATCCACTTCATTTTTTCATCTTCACAGCTTTTCTTTTTATATTGAATTAATTCATTTTTCACAGTTTCAATTGCTGCAAAACCAAATACAACAAATTCAAATAAACTAATCAATTACAACTAACAAAAAAAATTCCCTTTTCAGATCTAAATACACATAATTAGTTAAGACACATTACTAATAAGTACTAACTAAAACCCTCCTACCAAATAAGAAAATAAAATTAATAGCCCCCAAAACTCACTCATACAAATATAATTCCTTTCTTAGATCTTTATTAAGCAAAAAAATATTTCATTAAACATAAAACTGTAAATTAAAGAAATTAAAACCATTATTCTCAACAAAATATAATTTATCATGACCAAATATACAGAAATAATAAACATCAAAAACAAAACAAAACCCCATATCCAAAGTCATTTCAAAACCCCCAAAAAAATATTCCAAAAAAAAAAACAGCATTTTTTTGAGAAAAAAAAGAGAGAAAACCCACATTATCATGACCAAACATATAGAAAAAATAAAATACACCAACTTGACATTCATATCAAAAACAAAAAAACCCATATCCAAAATGATTTCAAAACCACACAAAAAATTCCAAAAAAAAAAAACAGACCTTCATCTAGAAGAATCCCAGTCAAAGGTAGCTCACGCTTAAACATGTCAATTTTGGATTTTTCTTCATATAATTTATTTAAAAATTCATCAACCCTTGAACACCTCTCAGATAAGCTACTAATTAAAGCTACCTCTGAGAGAAAAACATTAATTGATTTAGGAAAAAAAGAGGGTTTATTATTTTTTTCTAATAAGCTTAGCTCAGGAGATAAAGATCCCATTTTTAGTATCTTTCTCTCAGATCCTTTTTTCTTTTTCTAATATTCAGACAGAGAAAAACAGTATATGTATTATGTACTTAATTATGTACTTAGGTATATATATTTATATTTGCAGGTAATAGTACTTATTACTGGTAAACAATTTCGTCACCTGAGTTTCAACTGTATAATATTAAGTTCTGTTTTTTGAAACAAGGTTCATATTTGGTCCTTTATTTGTTTTTGTAAATGGCATTTTGTATCTATTTCTACAGGTATTCACACATGAAATTTGTAATTTCTCAATAATGAGAACATATGAATAACTTATCTTTTGGTAACTAGGTTATACTTTATCATTTAAATTAAAGTTAGTAATCAAATAGGACAAAAATATGTAAATTATTATAATATATACATTACACCGTAAGAAAATGTTCATTTACCAAGATTTTATTTTTTTGAAAAATTTTGGTAACGTGTCGCAAAATAGAACTAATTATTTTGCTATTACTAAAATTTAGCGACATGATATTACCATCAATTTTCAAAAAGAAAATTTTTGGTATATGAACCTTTTCTTTTAGTGCAATATTTAGATAAATTTGCTAAGTTGAAATGGTTTTCATTATTTTTGTAGTTTTTTTAAGATTAATTAGGAGGACCATGTTATTATGTTTCGTAAGATTGAGGACAATATTTGAAGAAAGTAAACTTAGGAAACTGTAAAAAAAATTTATTTATAACTACAAGGATTGTGCAGAATTTAAGGAAAGAGTAAAGATTCTGTTGTGAGTGAAAATCAACGCCGATTTTCCACGCCAATAAAATATTCACTCGGGTCGTCGCATATTATATTATCTATAAAGAAACACACATCTATCACTAATTATTTTTCCTATTTTCACCCAATTTTTAAGGAAAGTTGAATTTAGCACCAAATAGCACTTCTAGAATAACTTAGAAGGCAAGTACAATGACATTCTAAGAATTGCTAAAAACAAATTACAATGACATTTTAAAATTTTCTTACATTACGATTGTAAATTAGTATGACTTTAATACTTTTGATGAATTTAAATAAATGCGATTGACCAAAATTTATCTCGTTCAGATAATTGTATGAATCGTGACAGTACAATGACAGATAGGCAGAATTATTTCAATTTACGGGTTGGTCGTAAATATTTAATGCGATGATCACTGAATTTAAGAAATTGTTAAATGAATTTGCATTGTAAATCATTATTTAAAAACGTGAAAGTAGATTTGTTAGTTTCATATATTAATTCGTTATTAAACAGACTGACTGTCATTTATTTGGTTATGATAATTGTATAAAGCGTGACAGTGCAACGACAGTTAAGTGCAATGATAGTTAGGCAGAATAAATTCAATTTATATTTTTTATCGTAAATATTTAATGTGATGTTGACTAAATTTATTAAAAAAAATCGATGAATTTGTGTGTTAGTCACTGTTTTAAAATGTGAAAGTATATTTATTAGTATTCATATATATTAAAATTCATTCTTGAATATAAATGTATCAAGATAACGATTAATAATATGATTACAAAATTCAATTCTTAATTAATAATCTTACAACAATTTTAAGGAATTTTCTTTATATTCATATGTATTTTATTGAAAATCTATTTTTTGATTATTTAATTATATCTTTATATTAGAAGACAAATTACATGCATGAAATTATGGCATGATACCCTATTGTTCGTTTGTAAGGAAATGCCAAATCAGTTAAGTTCGAGCAAGTAGCACAAATAAATTAAAAATGTTGACATGTCGGTACTGGGTACGTATCAGATCTTTGTAATTATATATATTTGTAATTGAAACAAATATGATATAGAAAGGGGAAAAATAGTAAAAACATAATACAATGCATGCAGCATTGATCAAATCAAATAAAGAGCATTTTAATTAAAAAAAATTCTACTCTCGTCTCCTTGTTTTTTTATTATTAAAAGAGTATATAATTATCCATATTCATATCATATTTTATCTGTACTAAGGTTTTAAAGTTACCGATTCATTTAATGTCAAGACTAATATATAGTATGAGTTTGATTCTTTCTCTCTTAGTATTCAATCAGGGGTGGATCCCCAACTCAACCAAGAGAGGGTAAATCATAGAGATACAATATAACTATAGAAAAAATGATGCAAACGCAACAAATTTATTTTAAAACATCCTTACTATTGACCCCATGTGTTATACCATTTTGTTAAGGTAACTAATAACAAGTTCACTTAACAAACTTAATCAAATACTTATTTTTTTTCCATGTAGACATTATAATTCACATTTTAACTCATATAAGTTAAACACTGAAACACTCAATTTATATACAGATATGAGATATGTATTATTAAGAAAGAGGAATGAAAATCAATGCAACCGTTTATTGATATATTCACCCAAATCGAGAAGGGTTATCTCTCCTATATTCCAAGGATTATGATAGAAATATCAAAAGTGAGTAATTCGATTACAACTTAGTTATTTAAATACTGTATTCTAAGTGTAAAAATATATACTCACCCCGGTGATAATAGAAGCCCATGAACATGCCCAATATTAGCTATATCAGTGGTCTAGTGCCGGAGAAAATTCCGAAATCCCGACCCATCCGAATTTCTAATCAATTTTATATTTTATATTATATAACATTATTTTTTTATTTAAACCATAAAATGTAAGTTAATCTATATCAAATGGAAGTGATGAGAATCAAATATTGTACCTGTAACATGTAATATAATCATCTACTATATGAGCTACAACCAAAAAAAATATTATTAAAAAAAATCAAGTGATTTCACCCCTATCCCCGTTAACAAGACTCGAACCCTGCACCTCCTATTATAGCACGTGATAAGTATAATATACCTTTGTAATTTTGAATATATGAAACAATTAAAATAAAAATTATATTTAAATTAAAAAAATTTATTTTTACTTAAAAAAAATAAGTGATAATTATTTTTTTATTATAAAAATTATAATGATAATGTATCTCATTTAGTATGATAATTGTTGCTTGTGTGAATAAAACTAAATACTAAAAGAATCTGAAAAAATTTACTGCATTATTTATAGTTTCACACTATTTTTTCTACTACATGTTAATTTATTTTTGCATTAATTAGGAGTGTTATTTTTAAACTAGAATTATGTTTCGTGTTAATAACATGTTTAGACTTCTTAAATGAAAATTGTTAATAAAAAATGAGCTTGTCCTAAAATAAAGAAAATATATCGGGAGATTCGGGATAAAACTATCCCGACCCTACGAGATCCCGAAAAGTCGGGTCCCGACTTTTGTCGGGTCGGGGTCGGGATTTTTTGTTCACTTCCAAAAGTAATCGGGTCGGGATACATGTTGAGTGTTAAGGGGTCGAGTCCCGACCTTAACTCACCCCTAGTCACGACAACTCTGACAAAATATTACAGAGTACCCCCTTAATTTCCAATGGCCTTTCACTACAGACTCTTATCTAGACTATATATATATACTAGTAAAATTTACTCACACGTGGCGTGTGAAATGTGGCATAAATTTCGTAATATATTTTATTTTGAACATAATATTCAGATTTGGTATCATTTATTGTAGTTATGCAGGATAAAACGAATTATTAATTAATTTATGCTACATCCGTAATTAGAAAAATATAGTGAGAACAAATTGTTAATTAATTAGATTAGGTATATTGGTAATTATTAAAACATAGTGAGAGTATTTTTGAAAAAATTGGGCAAAATTAGGCAGATTCATTTCTCTTGGGTTGACTTATTATAATAGAATGATATACTAGTAATCGTGCCCCACGCTTTGCGTGTGTGACGCGCAGTGCAATCAAAATATAGAAAATAAATGTAGTTATAATACAAATATCTGGATAATACAAAAAAAATAGTATAAGATAATAAGAGTTAAAAAGAATGTTTGGTTGTTAAAGAGTGATAAATATTGTTATTAGTTATTAATTTTTAAATATTTTTTTATGTGAATATGGTATTATTGTAATTAATAAAAAAAAATATATGAGTATTTTTGAAAAAAAATGACTAAATTGAACAGGCTCATTTAACTTGAGTTGACTTATAATTACAATGATATATATATATAATAACATGATTGAGAAAACAATCAACTTGTGAGACTAATAAACAGCATAAGAAAACCCCAATAATTATAAGTATAACTAACTAACACTATCTAAAAACCAAAGCAACACTTGAAATGACACTTGATCTCAATTTTTCATTTTCAAAGGTTGGGATTAAAAGTTTGAGAAAATAGATGTGCACAACACATCAAATCAAAGACCTTTTTTTCCCTGGTAACTATTCCACGAACTAGCTAGCTAGCTATACGTTGGCCCGATATTGACTAGATCTTAAAGGAAGGTGAATAGGTTTTAGACGTTTTTTTCCTACTTAAAATCTAATTGTGTTTTCAATCCAAATAAGTCAATTTATACTTAGATGAATGTTATTGATGAAATATTAGATACGAAGCTTAAGCAATTACATACTATTAAGAATAAAGGACTGATTTGTAATCTTTTATAAAGTATAAGAGTTGTATGTAATTAGTTTTATCTGTAACATTGCATAATTAAAGGACTGATTTGTAATCTTTTATAAACTGTGTAATTTGGGCTTTGACAGACCAATTGAGCAGACTTTGTAACTTGTGTGACCATTTTGTAATTTGGAGAAACTATATATATATATATATAGTTTCTCAGTCATTAATAAAAGATTAAGAAAATTCATTTTTCATTTTAATCTCTCTCTCTATATTTTGCCCTAATATATACATATATATATATATACATATATCGATCAATCACATACTGAGATTGATCGATTTCTACATGGTATCAGAGCAATTGAAGTAATCTTCTCTGTTATTGTTATTTAAACCCACAAAATTGGGTTTGAATGTTCTGTTTCCGCTGTTGTTTTCGAGGTTTTAAAATTTGGGGTTAATTGGATAAAAGGGTGATTTCTCTGGTTATTATTCACTCGCTTCGATTTGGTTCTTCTATTGGTACATTCTAAACAATTATCTCTTTAATTTGTTGATTGATTTGGAATTCTGGAAGTTTTCTGATATTAGGGTTCTTGGTTTAAGATTGGGGGTTTTCTGATTTCGATTATTGATTAACTTGGGATTCTGGAAATTTTCTGAAATTAGGGTTCTTGTTTTTTTTAATTTGGGGGTTTTCTGAAATTAGGGTTTCTGGTTTCAATTGGTTTCAATTGTGTATACCTCTTGTATAAGAAAGATCTCTATTCCTATTTCTTGGAACTATGTCTGAAGATTTAAACAGTAATGATAGGGATAACAATCTACCTATACCTATTCAACATATAACCACTATGAGTCCTTATTATATAGGTACTAATGAAAATACTAGCAATAGCTTAGTTAACCCTTTGTTAACAGGACCTAATTACCATTCTTGGAAAAGGTCCATGGAAATTTCTATAGGTGCTAAGTCAAAACTTGGTTTTGTTACTGGTAGTTTAGTATGTCCTCCTATTGATGATTCAATGCATGGAGCATGGTTACAGTGCAATTTAATAGTGATGTCATGGATTATTAATTCTGTAAGTAGTGAGATTGGGCAGTCTATCTTGTATGTTGATAGTGCTGCTAAGATGTGGAGAGAATTAACAGAGAGATTTGGGCAGGGTAATGAGGCTAGGATATATGAATTACATCAAGATATTCATAGTATGGTACAGAATGATCTTACAGTTTCAGCTTATTTTACCCAGTTGGAAACATTATGGAATCAATTAAGTATTCTTAGTCCTCTTCCTAGGTGTACATGTGGTGTAACAGGAGGTTGTACTTGTAATTTCATGGGGGCTATAATTGCTAGAGAACACAGGGTTTTTAAGATGATTTTCTTGATGGGATTGAACACTAAGTATGCTCATGTTAGAAGTCAAATTCTTTTGATGAAACCTCTTCCTTCTTTAAATGATATCTATCAATTGGTTAATCAAGATGAAAAACAACAGAATTTAGGAGTACATAGTGTTAATCTGGGTAATAATAATATGGTTCTTGCAACTCAACATAGTCAGAATTTTAGACCATCACAGAATCAAACCTTCAGACCACCTATTAATCCAGTTTTCAGGCCTTTTAGGCCTTCTTTTGGTAGAGGAAACTCAATGAAATGTTCTCACTGTGGGTCTAGTAGGCATACAAAGGAAAGGTGTTATAGGCTGCATGGGTATCCACCTAATTGGGTTCCTAGGCCAAGGGGTTTTAACTCTAATATTGGGGGTAATAATATGGCTCATCAGGTTTCTTATCAAGGGGAAGGAAGTTATGGGGAGAATCAGTATAATATAGATAATAATAGGATTGGGTATCAGGATGGTATGACTAATCATTTAGGACAGACTCCTTTTCATTCACCTTATCCTATTATTCAGTAGGTTAACAATGAATTTACTGGTCCAGTACAGCAAAAGAATTGCTTGGATAATCAAAAACAAGATGCTGCAAATAAACAGGATATCACAGCATCTTCTAATATGGTGTATACAGGCATGACAGGTATAAATAGTTTCTTTCCTTTTTCTAGTGCATGTCAGAATAATTATCAAAATTGTTTATTAAAAGATAATGATATATGGATTGTTGATAGTGGTGCTAATGAGCATATGGTGAATTCTTTGGTGCATTTTGACAGTTTTAAAGAAGTAGTATCTCATGTTAATTTACCCAATGGACAAATTGCTAGTGTAACACATATAGGTACTGTAATTTTTAGGAATGGAATCACTTTGCATAATGCTCTATGTGTGCCTTCTTTTGGGTTTAATTTAGTATCTGTTAGTAAAATAACTAGGGATTCTTCTTTATCTGTTGTTTTTGATTCACAATCCTGTTATATTCAGGACCAGGCCTCTTTGAGGATGATTGGTAGGGCTGAGGCAAAGAATGGTTTATATGTTTTCAAGAGAATTGGAAGTGTTAGCTGTAATAGTAGTGTTTTACAGAATAAGCCTAATATTTGGCATCTTAGGTTAGGTCATCCTTCTATTCAAGTGTTAAGTTTGATTTCCAATGATGTAAAAGTCAAGTTTACTACCCAGAATTGTAATCCTTGTGATGTTTGTCATTTGGCAAAACAACATAGATTGAGTTTTCCTTTAAAGAATAATAGTGCTGCACATATGTTTGAACTAATACATTGTGATATCTGGGGTCCTTATGCTACTGCTACTTATGATGGTTTTAATTATTTTCTTACTATTGTAGATGATTTTACAAGATGTACATGGATTTTTCTATTAAAACATAAGTCAGAAACTGCTACTATATTACCAAATTTTTATAAGATGGTTGAAAATCAATTTCATTATAGTATTAAGACATTAAGGAGTGATAATGGTACTGAGTTTAATTTGCTTAATTTTTTTGCTCAAAATGGTATTATTCATCAAACTAGTTGTGTTGAAACACCACAACAGAATGGAATTGTAGAAAGGAAACATCAACATCTTTTAAACATGGCTAGAGCTCTTAGATTTCAGTCTTTTTTACCTTTAAGGTTTTGGGGTGATTGTGTTTTAACTGCAGCATATCTAATCAATAGAACACCATCTCCTTTGCTGAATAATAAAAGTCCTTATGAAATGCTTTACAATAAGAAACCTGTTTATAGTCATTTAAAAGTTTTTGGTTGTTTGAGTTATGCTACTACTTTGGCTAGAAATAGGAATAAATTTGATGCTAAGGGAAGAAAATGTGTGTTTATTGGTTATGGGACTAGTACTAAAGGTTATAAACTTGTTGATATTAACACTAATGATGTTTTTCTGTCTAGAGATGTGTTTTTTTATGAGGAATTTTTTCCTTTTCAAAAGAATGAAAATATTATTACTAAAGATTCTGATATTATTGATGAATCAATCAATATTAATACCAACAAACAGTCTACAAGTAGTAATGACCCTATTAATACTGATATAACCTGTTTAAATAGAAAATCAGTTAGAAAGGTTTCTGCACCCCAGTTTTTAAAAGATTTCCACTGTAATAATACAGTTTTATCTGTTGATAAGAAAAGAGTACCTTATGATATATCATCTTATATTACTTATGATAAAATATCAGAAAAACACAAGAATTTTTGTTTATCTGTTTCCTCTATTGTTGAACCTACTACTTATAAACAGGCTAGTGGTGATCTTTTATGGGTACATGCTATGGAAGAAGAGGTTAAGGCTTTAGAACTTAATAAAACATGGGTTTTGACTGAGTTACCCTTAGGAAAACAACCAATTGGTTGTAAGTGGGTCTTTAGGGTTAAGTACAAAGCTGATGGTACAGTAGAAAGATATAAAGCTAGGTTAGTTGCCAAAGGCTATAATCAATTAGAAGGTATTGATTTTGAAGGTACTTTTTCACCTGTAGCAAAAATGACAACAGTTAGGTGTTTTTTAGCAATAGCAGCATCTCAGAATTGGTTTTTAACACAGGTTGATGTTAATAATGCTTTTTTACATGGTAATCTTGATGAAGAAGTTTATATGATACCTCCACCTGGATTTGTACAAAAGAACAGTAGTTTAGTTTGTAAGTTGCAAAAATCATTATATGGTTTGAAACAAGCATCAAGGCAATGGTTTTCAAAATTAAGTACTTCTTTAATTTCTTTTGGGTTTGTTCAATCTTCTGCAGATTATTCTTTGTTTACTATTAATAAGAATGGTAAGTTTCTGGCCTTGTTGGTTTATGTAGATGATATTATTTTAGGTAGTTCTTGTGCAAACTTGATTAATGAGGTCAAGACCTTTCTTAACACACAGTTTAAGTTAAAGGATTTGGGTCCTTTAAAATTTTTTCTAGGGTTAGAGGTGGCCAGAAATAAAGATGGGATTCACATTAATCAAAGAAAATATGCCTTAGAAATACTTGCTGAGACAGGTCTTTTAGCTTCAAAACCTAGTAATTTTCCAATGGACACTAAACAGAAATTTAGTTGTAGAGATGATGATAAAATTCATGATATTACTTTATATAGGAAATTGATTGGGAAGTTATTATATTTAACAATAACTAGACCAGATATTAGTTTTTCAGTACATGTTTTAAGTCAATTCTTGTCAGCTCCTAGCAAGGCTCATTATGCAGCAGCTCTAAGGGTTTTAAAATATATCAAAAAGGATCCAGCACAAGGTATTTTGTTTTCTTCTAGTTCTAATGTTATTTTAAAGGCATATAGTGATTCTGATTGGGCTGGTTGTATAGATACAAGAAGGTCTGTTACTGGTTTTAGTATTTTTCTGGGTAATTCATTGATTTCTTGGAAGAGTAAAAAACAAAGTGTTGTATCAAGAAGCAGTGCTGAAGCTGAATACAGAGCTTTAGCTATTACATGTTCTGAAATCATTTGGTTAAAACAGTTGGTTCAAGATTTAGGCTTTAAAGATGAAAAATCAGTGGCTTTATTTACAGATAGTAAGAGTGCTATAGCTTTAGCTTATAATCCTGTTTTTCATGAAAGAACTAAACACATTGAGGTGGATTGCCATTTTATTAGGGATTTGATAATTCAGAAAGTAATACACCCATTACATGTTCATACTAATGACAATGTGGCAGATTTGTTTACTAAAGCAGTTGGTGAAGCTTGTTTTAAGCATTTACTTGTCAAGATGGGCATTTTGTCAATTCATTCTCCATCTTGAGGGAGGCGTATTAAGAATAAAGGACTGATTTGTAATCTTTTATAAAGTATAAGAGTTGTATGTAATTAGTTTTATCTGTAACATTGCATAATTAAATGACTGATTTGTAATCTTTTATAAACTGTGTAATTTGGGCTTTGACAGACCAATTGAGCAGACTTTGTAACTTGTGTGACCATTTTGTAATTTGGAGAAACTATATATATATATATATAGTTTCTCAGTCATTAATAAAAGATTAAGAAAATTCATTTTTCATTTTAATCTCTCTCTCTATATTTTGCCCTAATATATACATATATATATATATACATATATCGATCAATCACATACTGAGATTGATCGATTTCTACACATACTCACAATAATGTAAGTGCAGAAAGTAAACACTTAAAGGAAAGAGAAATTACACCGTGATTTATAACGGTTCGGTAATCTGCCTAATTCTCTCTTCATAATTTACTTTAGCGGATATTAATCGATTATGGTTTATCTCAACCAAGGTTGCTACTCTTGATAAAAGTGCAACGTACACGTCTATGAGTCAATTAACCCAATCAACTTTCACTTAATCTATAAGTATTCAAGTGTTTAATCTTTAACTTTTAACTATACTTTGGCCAAAAAGTTCTAGCCAGACACTCACTCAAAATTGAACTTATGAATTTGCTCTACAAACTTTGAATGCTAGTGTATCTCCGACAAACTAGATATGTTTCATGATGTTTATAAAATTATAATAAGAATACACAGAATAAATTATCTATAAGAAGTGAGAAATGTGTAGTATAACTTTGATATTGTTTTAGTGACAATGGAGGTTAGGGTTATGTTCTTGGTGCCTTTTGGAAGAGAGGGTTATGTGTTTATATAGTCTAAGTGTTGTAAACCGATTCTCAAAGTCTAATAGCATTTGGGGTAACTTCATGACTTTAGACAGATCTACGAATCAAGGAAAACCAGTTTTTGGAAACTGCAAGCGACTGATTAATCGGTCATGCCATAGAAATGGCTAAAATGTGCCACCGCTCGCCCATACTGATTGCTAAATTGATTGATCAGTGTTGCTTGAGAGCATTTTCTTAACTTTATAAAACACTTTTTGCTCGTTCAGACTCTAAATCGACTTTCATTTGAACTGTTGATTTCGTTATCGAATGATCTATCATTTTAAAATTTGAAACATACATTTTCTCTTCTTCGGAAAGACCACGTAATGTATCATCAAATATAGAAATTATTTGATTTAAGTAAAATCATTAACACACTTATAATCAAAATCAATTATAAAACACATGGTTCAACAAAATCATTATCATAATCGGTTTTAGAAGAGGGGATATACATGCTTGTGTAGATTAAATGCACAAGAAATCCCGTTGATATGTTAACAGAGACTATTCAGACTAATAAAATGAAGTTGTGTATAACTTCATTTGGAATCAATAACTAATAGATTGCAGGTGCCGTATGAGTGGGAATGTGTCAGAAACCGAAATGTGAAAAGGAACCGAAATATGGAAGTGGAATGTGAAAGTGCTTCGCAAATGGAAGGTTTTTTGTGAAGTGCTCGAGTTTATCTCCAAGTGGGAAATTGTTACATTTTAAGCCAAACTACAGTGGTAGTTTTCCCGTACACACGCAACTGCTTGTGCACTTCTGCCGTTTGCACACAACCGTGTTTTTTCAACAAAAAAAAAAACACGAATTAGGGTGTCCTTATAAGTGAGTAATATATAAACCTATTTAAGCCTCCATAATGAACGCCATAAAAAGAGAGAACGCTTTAGAGAGATAACTCCAAGCACGTGAGAGATAGAGTTTCATAGTTTCTAAAAGTGAATCAATGTTAGGGATTGTAATCACTCATCTACAAATATATATAAAATTATGATAGTTGTAGCATCACCGTAGACGTAGGCATAGTTAGATAAACTTTGATACCAAATCCTTACGTGTTCATTTATTTATTGTTTTCTTCTCCCGATTTATCTAATCTTATTATTATTTACGCATTTATCGACCTCGCTAGTCTAAATCCTCTACAATATCACCGGACTAGATTTTTTTCTTAAGACTAGATTCGCTCTTTCTCATACACTTCCAATGGAGAACTTTTTAGTAGTATTAAGATTCGAATTTTCAATTACCGTTGTCTTCTTCATTTGCATCACAACCATGCCATGACACACAATCTGGTAAGGTCTTAAAGCACTAACTCTTGCAAGCAAGTACATGTGTTATTCTTGATAATATCACCAACCTTTGCATTGTCTTTTTATACAGTGAATGAAACGTCGTCTTTCAAGATTAGAGCAAACAAGTCGAAAGTCACTAGTGAAAGATCCAATAAATTAATAAATAATACACTCCTGTTTGTTTCCTGAATTTTGTTATAATTAACTTACCTAAGATTCACGAGATCGTATCATTCAATTTTACATCTCACATAAGAATGACAAAAATGGTTCATATCCCAAACATGATAAATGGCTGGTAATTAAAGTATCAATCCTTATCACCCAAGTGCATTTTACACATGGTACTAAAATGTGTTTGGTATGACCTTCTGATGACTCACGAGGGCATCTATACTGTCCTATTGCCTTCACTATATTTTACGACATTAAAATTCAAACTACACACCGCAAGGATGTTATGACTTATGACAATTATATGAATAAGATATTTAAACACCAATAGTGGCAGAGCCGGTAATGTGCATCATAATTTTTTTTCGGTTATGTTGATAAAGTGGTTGTGATTAAATTTTAGCAACAATTTAGCAACAAATAACCACATAATTTGTTGCTAAACTGTTGCTAAAATTTAGCCACAACCACTTTAACAACATAACCGAAAAAAATTATGATGCTAAATGAACTTTTTCTTGCAATGATGGAACTGGATTTTAAAAAATCAATTAAATCGCTATTTTCGTTAATAATAAAAATTGCAGTGTAAAAATTTTTTTTTTAAAAATGTGGGGGAGGTTTTGTAGCCGGCATGCAACTAGCTCCTCTCCTGAAAACCAATCAAATGAACCCATAATTGGTGTAGGAGATAAGACAATGTTTGACTAAGAGTTTTATGATAGCCTGCATTAATCGATCATGTTATTTGATAGCATTAATTTATGAAATGAGGATAATTTAGGACATGACCGAATAGTGGAGGCTGCATTAGAATTTTCAATATTAGACAATTCTTGCAATGATTAATGTGGTTGAATCAAACCTGTACATTGACATATATGCATGAAAGTTAGCAACTACTCATATTATATTACTCTTATTAAACGAATGGAATACACAGTTACACACATTCATTAAGCATTGTATGACAAAAACTACATGGATACTTTTTACATCCTGATACAGGATAACATAAACAAGTCTCAATTATTTATATTCCTCACATATATAACAATTCAATCGTGCTATGAAACTACTGGTCTCCATAGAGAAGGGATCTTTCGAATATGTTAATGGAGTAGGACTAAAGAGAGTAATTAGTAGATCCATTCACTTTTGTTGTTTTGTCAACTTTTAAAGGGCATTTTCGTAGATTAAGGAGTTGGTTTTCCGAATTTCACTTTTGTGTAAGCTGTTGAAAAGCATTAAAATGGTAGGTGTGCTTTGGTTCTTTAAAGAATTCCATTTGTTTGGCTTCTTCCTAATTTCCTAACACCTATCATAATTCATTGTTAGGGGGGTGGATTCCTATCACGATTCTATAAATAAATAAATCATGATTCAAAGTGAGGTTTTATTTTATTTTAGTAGAAGAAGATAGCTATGTTTTTAATCTAATATAATTAAATGATAAATGGATAATCCTCAGGGGTAGAACACCCATGCCCCGAGAGGCTGAGATCGAGGTCTCGGGTTGAGTCACAAATGGGGTGGTGTGATTTGTGAAAGCCAGAATGCATGATCTTTGCTCAAAGAAAGAAAAGAAAAATACAAATCATATATATGAACACATACAGCTAACAGTTTATTAAGTGTCTCTACAGTAATCATTTGCTATCTTGACGTAGCTATACACTGATATACATGATCGGATAGCGAGCCTAACTCATGATACTTCCATCAGATAACAAACTACGCTACGCTATGCTTTTCATTTCTATGTTAGTTTCTTCCAACTATGATTCTACACACTCATTCTGTTCCTGGGACATTTTATCCCACCCATTTCCTACACAATATGGTCAATGATGATCCACATGTGGTGCTCTCTTGTCGTCTGCATCACCAGTTGCACAACGCAGAAAAAAAATCAGGTTCATCTAGAGCTTAAGGCTTAAATCTTTGGGGTAAAGATTCAGAAAAAAAAACAGCTTTTTAGCTGATAAACCAACCAGGTGTAATGTAGTAAAACCCAAAAGAACAGAATTAGAGCTTAAACACTGCCAAGAAACGCCGCCCCGACAATACTAGTACTATTTGTAGTATAGTTCGTTTCTCTATGTTTTTTCCTATCAGCACTTTCAGCCACTAGATCCATGGACTGATAGATTTTCAGTCCATTTTAGGACTGTTAGAGGATCTCTGTCCTACCTTTATGATGTGCCAAAGAGTATTTAATTAAAACTAAGTGAAAACTTTACTTTCACGAAGATGGATAATTGTGTAAGTTCGTAACGTAGCACCAAGAACAACAAAAAATTTCATAACATAAATATTTATAAAAACAAATACAGAAATGTTAAACTGAAGACTGGAAACAACTGGCAGGGGTTCATCATTTAATTTCGTGAAAATCTGGCACAGGTAAGATTTTTTGGTAGGCAACTTGACCCTCGAAAACCAGAATATGTTAAAATAGATGTAACAAAATGTTCGATTAGTTGTATTCTTCAAATTTACTCTGCAAGAGATTATGCATGCAATTCACTAGATTATTTTGCACAACCTGCAAGATTATCATGCTAATACTAATTTTATGCCTTATTTTCTACCCGTAAATGAGAATTTTGATGTCTCAAGAACTTAATCCTGAGCTTGGCCAACGCTTTATTCACTTTAGCATGACATTGCACAGAAAACGAATATTTTGAAACACACGGAGTATCTATTAATAGTATGTAAACACTCTTAAGTATAGACTATAAATACGCTCAATAGAAATCTCTCCAATATAATGGGAAAATACAAGTCAGATGCTGGGATGGAACAATTACCAAACAAGAGAGTTATAAACTTGTTAAAGAGTTGTAAATTTGTTATCTGCCAAGAGTAAGTTATCCAATAACTGGTTAAAAAGTAAAATCAATAGTACCTTGATGGCAGGATCATTTTGGAGAACAATAAGAAAATAAGAACATTCAATATTTTTTCAATCCTGTCTGTTCAAAACAAACAATTACACCTTATCTATAAGATCCGAAAATACATAGGTCCACCCCCAAAATCCAACACATCTATTCTTGAAAAACACAGACTTCCCTAAAACATGAACCTACCTACAAGATCCTTCTGATACATAGCCGACAAATTGAATCCAAATTCAAGGTCTCAGAGAATAAAGCTGTTTTACCTAACTTCCAACATCTGCATCAAACCTTTAAAAATGCAACATGGAAACGAACCTGCGCTTCTTCTATTTATGAAGAATCTGGTGATGTAACATCTGGCATCTTTTTCGGCCTTCGATACCACTGAAATGCTGAGTATAAGGTCATCAACAAACCCCCATTTGCAAAGTGTGGAACAAAGATACGACCCCAGTATGGGTAATATGGCCCCGGAAATTTCAGCAACAAGAAGAATATCGCCATGGAAATCAGATGCCAGGGCACTTCAGCATCCTGATTAAATGATACATATAAATTCAGCCGTTCCTATCTTCGAATGATGTTTTTGGTTATTATTGTTAAGTAGAAAAGTTTGTTACACTTGTCTTATTCTTGTTATTTATCTCGGTAATTCATTACTTTTATTTGATAGTCACTATCATCATTTGAATGAACGAGCTAGTAGCTCACTAAGCCTAAGTATCTATCTTGTACCATTCGGATTACAAACGGAGGAAGTATTTTTTTTTGCACCCGTTAGCAAAGGTAGCCTAACACAATATTGAGACTTGGTATGTAAGATATTTTGAGCATGTATCTTAGCATAATACAAGCAGATTATGATGTCCAAGTTCAAAGCCCAATCAAATGTGTTTACACAATGTTTACAGCAATTAAGGTAAAACTGAAGTATAAATGTTTTTTGCAAACTAAAATAAAAGAACACTGTAACAATTCCCTTAGTCCTATCACATCCTAAAGTCGAAGGTTTACAGACTGTAACAATTACCTAGAAACCTATCAAAAATTTAACGCAGAATAATAACCAATTACTCCAAATTAACGGCTTGTTTAGCATACAAAAAGCTGGAGTTTTGAGTTTGAGGAAAAAGTTTTATTCGAGCAGCATAAAACTTCTACCTTTTCAGGGGACAAACCAGAAAAGCTTGATTTTAATCTGATCATCCAAACACAGTCCTGACTCCAGCTTTTCGGGCAAATGATAAAAAAGATAAGCTTTAAATCTGAAATCAAACAAGGTCTGAATAAGATTCATCTGATACATCAAACTCTACCTTGAGTAGCGGAGATAGTTCCAAAGCGGTTTTTCTCAAAACCCCAGCAATAATAACACCAAGCAACAACGGATATGGAATAAGAAAGAGCTTTTTCTCATGGGCACAGTACGATAGCTCGCTAAGTGAGGAGATTGCAAATACAGGTATACATAGATACTTTGTAACGGCTATGAATAGGTCAAGGATTGTTTGGATGAAATTCTCCAAAACTCTGATCCACGGAAAGGTCTTGACTGGTTCAGGAGACTTTTCCCATGCTTCTTGTACTTTATTCGCAATGAGGTTAAGTTTCGATTTCTCATGATCACCTGAGTTTCCTTTAGTCATGCTCACAGCACATATGACTTTGGACCCAGTAGCACTATACAGGGCATTTGTTTCCGCACATAATAAACAGCTAGTTGTCTTTGGGCATAGCAACTATGTTAGAGAAAAAATTAATTTTGGAAGCAAATGAAACCCAACAGTTATTCATGATAATTGATGTGTCAATAATGCAAAATTATTCTACAGTTTACGTTTTGACTTTTGACACTGTAAGCGTGTAAACTGTAAAATAATACGTGTGAAGAAAAGGAACATACTGGAAAGCAAAAGCAACACGCAAGGACATGGATAAAGATAGGAAAAAGCATTTTATATACATATGACCATATGAGGGATTTCATAGAATGAAGGATTCGAGTAAAGAAGTTCAGTACACAGCTGTACCTAGTTAAGTGCCAAAGATCACTCACAAAATCTCACTACATGAATGAAGATAAGAGGTCACAACTTAGTACCATTATTTAGAAATTGATATAAGGAGATCCCAAAAAGGTTTGGTACCCTTGTAACTACTATATACCAGATCTGTAACTCACACACAATATCTTAATCTATGGAGGAATATAGCTGAACATATTTTATTTACAAATAATGGGTCACAAAATAAGCGCTCTAACAAATCTGATTTCCCAAAAAACTGTTGTAGTCAATATCTGGCTAGAGAATTAGAAACCCTACCAAAGAACATATTGGTAACTGGGAAATACTTTTAAGTTTTAACAATAGGGGTAATCAACAGTCTTCAACACAATTATGATGATGTGGCACAAGTGTGTCTAGGGGTGTGGACACAAAAGTGTCTGTAACATTGCTCTTTCTACTGCACAAGTGTAAAGGCGTTTAACAAGCTTTGAAGACGAAGATAAAGGCTTGCAAAGTCAAAAACAAATACTACCACATTACATCTAAGATAGAACTAAAGCACAACCATGAATCTTTCTATAATTACTCGCAACATGTAACATGTCTTCTCACCCCCTTTGTAGCATTTTCTTGTATTAAATATCAGATATCAAGTAGAATTGTTTCAAGAAAACATGGTGGTTTGATCTAATTTTTCCTAAAACACCAGTTCACAGACGCACTATTCCGTACTATTATTTAACATTAGCGCCACCAATGCAGATCTACACCCAGATTAGAACCCGGATTGGTTAAGTACTGGTTCACAACGATCCGCAACACATTTTAATATGTGAAAAATATATGGTGCCAGCAGCCACATAAAGCTGTCTGTATACGCAGTTGGGTATAATCAGCCTCCATAGCATTACTCAATTATTATTGTCTGTTTGCCTAAACAAATGCACATCACCCTCTCCTAAAATTACATCTTATAAAATCCTTTAATGACTAACTTTTCATCAATTAACTAAAAATCCTCACATTCCCATAGCATAAGTTTTCAAACCAGTACATCAATCACACAAACTTCTCAGGTTCAAGTTTCTTAACTCTAAAAAGTAAAAATCTTGCTACCTCATGGTTACTATAATAACTTCTTTCCTGCTCAAATTATATTCAGAGTTTTCTTAAAAATACCCAAAAAGAAATAAAAAATTGCAAAAAATGCCTAAAAGATTAAAAAAATTCCCAAAAAAATAACTAAAATTCCTTACTTTCCCAGAGAATAAGTTTCCAAATTCTCATAGTTATATAACAACTTCTTAGGTTTAAGTTTCTTAACTCAAAAAGTAAAAACCTTGCAACCTCATATTTATTATAATAACTTTTTTCCAGCTCAAGTTATATTCAGAGTTCTCCTAAAAAACCTCAAAAAGATACATAAAAAAAACACAAGAAATGCCTAAAAGATTGCAGAAAT
The DNA here is from genome assembly GCA_963920805.1 of Primula vulgaris. NCBI lineage: Eukaryota > Viridiplantae > Streptophyta > Magnoliopsida > Ericales > Primulaceae > Primula > Primula vulgaris. Next base: position 22,813,911 of record OY987217.1, on the reverse strand, counting down.
TCCCAAAGAAAAAAGTGGGTTGACCTAAGAACAATATACAAATATTTAAAAAATCCTAAAAAAGAACATTAGGGAAATTTACTGTGAAAATACAAATTAAATGTTCACAAAACACCTAAAGCTTTATAAACACATAAACAGCAGATAAACCAAACTTTAACATATACCCATTTACTAAATTGCAAAACATTACAAAATAATGGAGGTTTTACCTTGAAACCATGAAGATGTTGAAAATTAGGTCTAAGAGCCATGTACTGAATTGAAGACATTGGACAATATTAATTTAGATGTATATAAATATAAATATAGGTATATGTGTGTATAAATGTAGTGTTATAGGGGTTTTAGTTGAGAACAAGATAAGGGGCTGGGAAATAAATAATGAGAGAGAGAGTATACAACATTTTACATACGAGGGTGGATATCTGTATTAACGCGTAAACCGTACATTAAATCTGCGGTCTACAGTCATTGACTGTAAACCGTAGATCTAATATACGGTTTACAGCAGTTTTTTGCTTAAAAAAAAAAATCTGAGAATTAAAATTAAAAAACTGAATAATTTTTTCAAAATAAATATGATTTTTTTAATAAAAAAACTAAATGCCTTATTTTTAAAATTTTACATAAAATAAATTACCAATATTCTAACAATCTCTCAAAATAAACACAAAATTTACACAAATAAAGTTGATTTGATAAATTTTATGTTTGATATTTATTGTATAAGTTCAAAATTTTACATGTTATATTTTTGTCAAGTGTATAAGTTGATATTTATTGAATCATTAACTAAATCGTCAATTTTTGTGAAGTACCTTTGGTTTGTTTTTAACACTTGTATAACGTAATATGAAACATTAACTAAGTCGTTAATTTGGTGTCAATCATCAATTTTGTTGAATGAAACAATCATAAATTATATAAATTTCATAAAAAAAATTAACTAAATATGCAAACATGAATATCAACTTATAAATTTCATAAAACAAATTTATTAAACAAAATTTACAACAAAATTTCATAGAACTAAATTTCAGAAAACAAATTTATTAAACATTTGTTTACATCATATAAATTTACAACAATTTGGAAAAAATAGTAATTTACATAAAATTAAAAATAAAAAACTGATTATGGACTTAGGTCTATAGCTTGATCTTCATTTGCTTTTTTCTTTCCCGATTTCTTTTCCAGCGCCATATATAACTTGAAATTAGGTCGAAAAAGTTCCTTCCATGGCGCAGCTGTCTCAGTGCGTGTTTGTTCCCACCGTGCTATAATTCCTGGCATTGGGAAGATCCCTTCTTCTTTAGGAATAACCTTAGCATAGTGACAACTGTTGACGAACACCATTACAGTCGGGATGTAATGTGTCGTTCCCCGAGGCGGACCAGTATAAAGAGGTAAAAAGGTACTGTTCCACACGTTTACCCCTCCATCACTATTTTGCCATAAGGACAACAATACAATTGGAATATTGTAATGAGAAGCAATTAAAAACCCATAAGACGGAAATCTCATCCATTTGTCAGAAGGTGCGGGATTTGTAGCATGATAAAAATTTAAACTTGATAAAATATAATCATACCGGTAATCAAAGCCAAGATTCTCAAACAGCTCATAATAAACACCTTTCATTTGCTGCAGCTCTTGAAACAACTCACATCTTACCGCATACCAATCATCTTCCCCATGCTGTTTACCCGTCGCATTTGCAAGTAGCCGGAACCCACAGTTACCATCCCCACGCACATCATAAACCGTTTCGATGTAACTATGTAACATGACCCATATTTGGTCACTGTACAGGAAGGTTGGCCTATTGGGTGTGGGTTTAGGGTTCTGGTTTCGCGGCCTCCTAGTTGGGTTTACCCTTACCTCCGGTGTTTCATCCGCCTTGCCTTTGCCCTTGTCCCTACTAGCACCAGCACCCTCTTCCTCCACATACTCCCATCCCGACTTATCCCTCTTACTAGATTTGTCTCCTTTTCTAGGTCTCCCCCTATTTACTCTCACTTCGGGGTCACTGATGGATGTTCTGGCTGGTACGGTTATCTCTCGGAGTTGTGTTTTCATATGCCGTTTTTCAACATTACTTTTCCTAGCATAAACACTTTTAAACTCTTCTAGATCACCCTCTACCCCATAATCATCGGTGTTCCCATTATCATCAATTACGTCTAATTTTTTCCAGAATGGATGAATATATTCTAGAGGAAGAGGCTTCCCGAATAAAATATGTTCACTCATAATATGATGACAAGGTAAACCGTGAGACAATTTGAAACCGCAAGAACAATTCTCATCAGCCTGGCCACTACATTTTTTATGTTCTTGAAATAATAAATCAAAGGCATAGTGTGTGATATACGACCTAAGATTTATAAATAGAGGTGTTCGTTCAGAATGTGGAAAATAAGACTTGCATTTATCCAACTTCATCTTAATATCCTCAAACTGTTTTTCTAGAATTCTATTCACCTCTACCCAAACAGTTTCAAGCGTGCCAGTATTTGTGGAAAGGGATCTTTTCAGCTTAGCATGTTGTTGTTCGGCTCGATTGCTAGTTCTTTTACCTAGATGTGTTGTATGGTTGGTATAGCATGCAACAAACTTTTCAGCATAATCATTTAAAAGCTTGTCTACATACTTAATCACAGCAGGGTACGATTTGTAAGAGGAATTGAAATAAGTTCGGTTATGATTGTACTCCTCTATCGACTCAGAATCAACCAATAAACCCCAATCATCTAGAAACGTTTGCCACTCCTCATCAGGGATCTTTTTACGGCAGTTTTTCAAAACATTTTTGCAATATGAAAAGTGCACAAAATATGATGAGAATCGGGAAAAACAACGGACAAAGCATTTGATAAGGTCATTTCCCTGTCGGTTACAAACACCCTAGGTAGTATACACCCCTCCAATGTAACTTTAAATTTTTCCAATGCCCATATATAACTTTCCTTTGTCTCGTCACTCATGAAAACAAAACCTAAACAATATGTTTGGTTCGTTGATGTCATTCCTACGACTTCTAGAAATGACATATTAAAACGGTTTGTTCTATATGTACAATCCATTAACAAGACATCAGGAAAAGCTTTGAACATCCTTATAGAATCGGGGTGTGCAAAAAACAAGTTCTCAAGGGAATGGGTTGATGGGTTCATATTATAGTAGAACGTGTAGCGATGGCTATCCAATAAATTAAACAGTTCCTGTATCGGGTTTCTACCATCTCGTTCTTTAAATTTCAGTCCGGCCAAAAAATTATGTATCGTTTTAGCGTTTGATACATTGTCAGGATTTCTATTTTTTATGGCCTCTAATATTGCACCAACTTTAAAACTGCTTTGCCTTAAAGTTTTAACAATTTCTTTTTCATCTTGGGTTAAACGAGCACGTCGTGCTTGCCCTTGGAGGTAAGTTGGAGGTGGGTGGTTATGTTGTCCATTTTCTACGTGACACATCCATTCACCATTAACTACGTAACCTTTGATGAAAAATGGACAGTCTTTTTTCTTTGTACCTGATTTTACGGAAGATGGTTTCTTTTTTTCGTAAACCCCCGATTTATCACATACAATATCAACATACGGTGTTCTGCTCCCATCACCCCCTCCAGACCTATGAATCGTAAGAATGAAACCCCAATTTCCAGCCACATCAGCAAGATCAGCAAGCATTTCATCCCTTGTTTCCCAAGTCAATTCATCAACTTCAAAGTGCTCTGAATAATCAGTTAGCTCATCGTTTGAGCCACTGGATGAATTCGCATTGTTGTTGTTATTCCATTGGTTGTTGTCATAACCATAGTTGTAATTCATTTTCGAAAAGTGTTTGTTTGTATATTTTATTGGGGAGAAATGAGGATTTTTTTAGAGATTTCCGAAATGTGTTTGTGTTTGATTTTATGGTTTGTTAGAATTGGCAAAATTGAGTCATATTTATAGTGTAAGTTTACACTACAAACCGTAGATTACTTTTACGGTTTGTAGTGAATTTTTGGTGTAGTCATTTCCAAACTTTAATAATGCATTGAGTAGTCAATTTCGGATAGGGTTGTCAAATCATAATAATTCAAAAGTGATAAGGTGTTGTCGGATTTATTTTGATAGATATGGTATCCAATGTCATTTACACTACAAACCGTAGATTACTTTTACGGTTTGTAGTGTTTTTTTTGGTGTAGTTATTTCCAAACTTTAATAATGCATTGAGTAGTCATTTTCGATAGGGTTGTCAACTCATAATAATTAAAAAGTAATAAAGTGTTGTCGGATGCATTTGATGGATATGGTATCCAATGTAATTTACACTACAAACCGTAGATTACTTTTACGGTTTGTATTTTTTTTTTTACGTTGTTTACGGTGATTCAGTGCAAAAAGTACATTCGTAAAATGGCGCTGCTTAAATCAGGGGTACAAACCATACATTACTTTTACGGTTTGCACAAAATACATGCAAACCGTACATTTAATGTACGGTTTGTATGTATCAGAATATTTACGGTTTACGGTTACGGTTTGCACAAAATACATGCAAACCGTACATTTAATGTACGGTTTGTATGTATCAGAATATTTACGGTTTACGGTTTAGGGTTTAGGGTTTAGGGTTTAGGGTTTAGGGTTTAGGGTTTATATGATAGGGGTTTAGGGTTTAGGGTTTTTAATTTAGGGTTTAGGGTTTACGGTTTGTAATTTAGGGTTTAGGGTTTAGGGTTTTTTATTTAGGGTTTAGGGTTTAGGGTTTTTAATTTAGGGTTTAGGGTTTAGGGTTTGTAATTTAGGGTTTAGGGTTTAGGGTTTTTAATTTAGGGTTTAGGGTTTAGGGTTTGTAATTTAGGGTTTAGGGTTTGTAATTTAAGGTTTAGGGTTTACGGTTTTTAATTTAGGGTTTAGGGTTTGTAATTTAGGGTTTAGGGTTTAGGGTTTTTAATTTAGGGTTTAGGGTTTAGGGTTTAAGGTTTAGGGTTTTTAATTTAGGGTTTAGGGTTTAGGGTTTTTAATTTAGGGTTTAGGGTTTAGGGTTTTTAATTTAGGGTTTAGGGTTTACGGTTTGTAAAAACTCAATATTGGTCCTATCAATTAAAATACAGAATATTTTTTACAAACATACAAGTCAAACATACGAATCAAATTAAACTTACGAAATTATAACGTACAAATCAAACATAGAAATCAAATACAAAAACAGTGCATTATTTTTTTTTTGTAACGACTAAATGTTTTAAAGTTGGACATAGGGAGCATCTTTCCCGCCGATGTTAATCTATCCGATGACGGCTCAGCAGACTCTTCGATTTCGTTTAGCTCCGTACGCCGTCTTTGTCGCTGCTGCGATTCTGGATGCGGCGCACGCTCGTGGGATGTAATTGTCAACCCCCGACTCCAACTGTCGGTGGACTGATGACTAGGATGATGCTCGTACGAACCAAATGATTGTCTATGATGATCGAACGGAACATCGGTCTGAACGTAGTCCGACCCAGCAAAAGAAGAACGACGACGATGACCGCTTGAACTCGGACCCGGACCCTGATCTGTAGTCGAGTGTCGACCTCCAGTCGATCTTCTACCCCCGCTACTAGATTCGCCTCTTTCGTCGGGACGCCGACAACTTGAAGCCCTAGTGTAAGTTCGTGAGTCGTAACGTAGGTCGTCATCACCATCGTCGTCGTCGTCGTCCTCCCCCTCCGACTGTTCATCAGCTGACCCATACGGATTCATACCCATTTGAGCGAACTCCGCACGTAGTAAGTCCACGTCCCTTTTAGATTTCAGCCGTTTGAACGATTTGAAACTGCGGCGCAACATCGCTTTCTGAAAAAAAAAACAATCAAAAACGATTTATTAGTATTGAAATATACAGAAAAAGAAGTAACGATTTATTAGTAAAAAACGATTTAGTAGTTACCATTTTATTGAAGACACCCGTATTCTCCCGGAAACCGTGAGGGGGCGGGGCAAGTTCAGGTGGGTTTATGAAGATGCGGGTCCTCTCTCTATACCATCTCATGTAATCCGGTGACGTCCCTGACCCATATTCGCCGTTAATAAGACGGGTGTGGCGGTCATTCCACACGGCTATAAATTCTCCGGTTAGTAAAGGCCAGTCGTGTTTTTGCCCAGTCCCATATCTTCTATCCTTGCCGTGACCCTGTCTTGGTTTCCAAATATATGTAGGGACCCGCTGCACAAAACCGAACTGTCTCATGAACCTGTCCGCGGGGTGGTACTCAATCTTCTCATTACAAATGAGAGGCACAGAACAATGCCACATATAACGGTCCCGCGTGCAGTATTCCGGATACTGATTGAGATCCCCGTAAGGTTGCCACACTATCTGTAATCATCAAATTAGAATATATAAACAATGGTTTAAAAATAGACGAGTAATAAATTCTGCGAACATAAGACAAATGCAAACATATACAACATATAATACGTAAGTTACATGTAATACAAAATTAAAATTTACCTGTTCAGGCGATATATTGTCAAACTGGTCACGTATGTGGACCACATTATGTCCGTAGACATATGGCGTAAGGTTAGTTTGCCTCCACATCTTCCATCTGTAATATACAAACAAAAACCGATAAACAATAAATATAACCGGCAGCTAAGTAAATGATAGATGACACAATAATATAAAAACGCAAATCCAATTCAAAAACTAAATAAATATCATACCTGTAACCGAGGGGGAACCTAGGCCAGCCCTCTGGTGGCTCGACATCTTCCGGCAGCTCTTCACACGGTCTAACCGGCAGTAGTCTGGTAATCGCCCACATATCCAGAAACATCACCGCCCCGCTTACTCCGGTTGTCTTACAACGTACCACCCTGCATAGATTAGCCTCTAACCAGGCCAGAAGAGCTGATCTCCAACTATACTCAGCACATGTGTCAAAATCCTCCAGAAATGGCAGAGGCCAGAGTGGAATCTGATCACTGCTCTTATCCGAAAACACATGTGCAGCCAGTAATAATAGCATGGCAGACCTAGACTGATATAGTAAACGCTCCTCACTAGGGTTGGGGGGTAATTCACCGAAGGTCTGTAACATCCAATCAAGTCTAACTGTCAGACAGTTTAGATCGACTTGATTGTCAGCCGGCCTAACACCCAACAAACTCTCCATCATAGCCAACCTGCTCGCCTTCGTGTCATTCCGCTCCGACCGGGTCACAGCAAGACCATCCACCCTCAGACCAAGCATAATCTCTACATCCTGTAAAGATATCCCCAACTCTCCCCCGACAAAATGGAACGTGTGCGACTCATCACGCCACCTATCAACTAAGGCTGTAATCAACCCTCGGTCTACGGTATAATTACCTATACTGTAAATACCGTAAAAACCAGCCCTAATGATATTTTGAACTACCCTTTCAGGCGTCGGTATCTGCCAACTATAATTATAAACCCTAATCTTATTGGCATCTCCTCTACCCGCTTCTCTGCCAGCATCCCAAGTCTGATTAGAAATATGACCAGTCTGTCGTAAAATACCCAACCTCCCTTTAATATGTGGACCTGGGTCTGCCATCCTAACTATGATAACCAAATATAACTCAATTAATGATAACCAAAAAATGATAACATAACCAATTAATGATAACCAAACAATGATAACTCAATGATAACCAATTAATGATAACCAAACAATGATAACTCAATGATAACCAATTAATGATAACCAAACAATGATAACTCAATGATAACCAATTAATGATAACCAAACAATGATAACTCAATTATAACCAATTAATGATAACAAAACAATGATAACCAAACAATCATTTAATCATAAACCAAACAATAATAATTCAATTTTTTAATCATAACCAAACACACATTTTTTCATAAACCAAACAATAATAATTTAATTTTTTAATCATAACCAAACAATCATTTAATCATAAACCAAACAATAATAATTTAATTTTTTAATCATAACCAAACACACATTTAATCATAAACCAAACAATAATAATTCAATTTTTTAATTATAACCAAACACACATTTTTTCATAAACCAAACAATAATAATTCAATTTTTTAATCATAACCAAACACACATTTTTTCATAAACCAAACAATAATAATTCAATTTTTTAATCATAACCAAACACACATTTTTTCATAAACCAAACAATAATAATTCAATTTTTTAATCATAACCAAACACACATTTTTTCATAAACCAAACAATAATAATTCAATTTTTTAATCATAACCAAACACACATTTAATCATAAACCAAACAATAATAATTCAATTTTTTAATCATAACCAAACACATTTAATCATAACCAAACACATTTAATCATAAACCAAACAATAATAACTCAATTTTTTAATCATAACCAAACACATTATCAACAATTCAAATTAACCAAACAAAATAAAAAAACATGCAAAAATGGGACAAATATCAACAATTATTATAATTTCTATAATTAATATAAACAAACAACAAACAATTATATATAGCTAAGTGAATTATGGTTTTGCATATTTTATATATTTTTTCCTATTTTACAAATTAAAATTACAAAAAATAAAAAAACATGCAAAAATGGGACAAATATCAACAATTATTAAAATTTCTATAATTAATATAAACAAACAACAAACAATTATATATAGCTAAGTGAATTATGGATTTGCATATTTTATATATTTTTTCCTATTTTACAAATTGAAATTACACAAAATAAATAATAAATTAGAGAATAAAAGATATACCTTCAATTATGGATAAGTTTGATTGATGATTTGGGGTTTTTTGTTAATAAATTTGATAGTTAATGTGGTTGATTGATTTGTGTGATTTTTTGGGTTGAAAATTGGGGTTTTTTAAGAGAAACAGAGAGAGTGTAGAATAAAATTTTATTTTTTTTAAAAAAAACGAAAGTTTCTGTTTTTTCCAGGGACTGTCTGTGTAATTTTTGCGCAGGGACTGACTGTGTAATTTTGAAAAACAGGGACTGACTGTGTAATTTTGCAAAAAATTACACAGACCGTAGATTTAATCTACGGTCTCTGCGTAAAAACAGAAAAAATACAGTGTATTGAGAGCACCTCTTTACATATATGTTAGTAGAAAAAAAAAATGAGGGTTTTTATATTTTTTTGGTCATATAATAATAAAAAAAAAAGAGAGGGGTTTATGAGCCTGGATTTAGTGCACGTGCACACGACCACACTTGTAAAGTGTAAAGTCTCTCTGTGGTCAGAAACATAAATATTACTTAAAAAGTTCAAATTAACTAACAGGTTGTATTTTTTATATATCAAAATTAAATTCTAAAGTGGAATAATTTAAAATGGAAACGAGACTTGCAATTTGAAAAACATACGGTATTTATTAATTGATTGTTTGGTAGCGGTTTGTTTTCTTGGTTTGTCTTAATTTTACAACAGAGTTCTTAATCAAATTTGTTCTTGAGTCAATTTTCTCTGTTTTTATTAGCTCAAGGATTCTACCATTTTTTTTTTCTGTTGTAGATCTCTATCTTTGCCTAAAAATGTTGTGAGGGATCGGTTGGTTAGACATTTCTAGCTCTAAAAGATTTGACTTTTAGGTTAAAAAAAACTAAAACATCTCAAAAGCAGAGAAACTAGATTGATGACTTCCTTGGTTTTTTCATTGAAAATACTTCTAAAAAAAAAACATCCAAATAAGATTTGTTTGTAAATTTCCAATTCCGTCAAATGTCAAAGTAATTGAAAATATCATATCAATAAAAATTAGTCATAAGTCACTTATAATTAAAAAATATAAAGGTGATGTCAGAGCCAGTTTTGACATAATCCAAAAAAATCAATTAATTTAGACATCGGTCCTGAATAGGCGTACAAAATAGAAAAAAAAACAATACTATTTTTTTTTCAGAAAAAAGTCATTTTCCCCCTAATAACCTTTTTTTAATAAGAACATTTGTTATTTGATGGTATATTTTGTTTAATGTAAAAGACAATATTTTGTTCTATGATGATATGTTTCGGAACTTGTATTTTTTTTCTTCACACAAATTATGAATATTTTCGAATAAAGTTAAAAAGATGCTAAAAACTGTATGGCTTAGGTGTAGAAAGTCGCCCTTGGGTGATGTCAAACACTGCGTGCAGTTTGTTTTTTTTCTCATTGAATTTTAACAAATTATGTGTATTAGTGTTTTGGATTGAGTAGGTATGTCCTTGCCTTTGTAAACAACCAGTGTATGAAGAGTCTAAAAGTTGTGTGCAGATAATTATTGGTAAATAAAGTGAACATTTTAAAAGTGGATCTATGTGATGTGTTATTAGGAATGACTTATTTGAATATAATTCGGTTCCAATGACTTATTCTGAATTGCCCCCGATATCTATGTCGGACGGAAGGAGGAGGAATTTTCTTTTTGCATGTGTGTCTTTCTTAGACTTAATTAAATAATTTTATTTTATTTTGCTGTATTCTTATGAAAATATAGACATGATTTGTGTAAAATTCCCGATAGTAAGGATCTCGTGTACTTAATGTTGGTTTCCGTGTATTTAATAACAATTAAACAATAATTAAAAGACTAGAAATAAATAAGTAAAACCAGTGTAATCTTTATTAATTTCGAATTGGAATTAAAATTACAGATTACAACATGTAGGTACTGAATAGAAATTAAAGAAAACGTTATTCATATTATTATTAATTAATAATCTGATGTACTGAATTGCAATAAATAGAAACTGCCGGACTGGAAAGTATAAACTTAACAGTCGTACTGTTCTGATTGAAATTGAAATAACATGACTGAATTGAAACTATTTTAATTACTGAATTAAATTACAGAATTGAAATTACAGCATAAAACGGAACTTTAAAGAAATTACAGAAAGGTACAAACAGAATTAAAAGATACAGCTAAGGACAGCAAATTAAAATACTGAAATAAAAAATACAGAAATGTAAATTGCAGAATTTTAAATAACAGGATTGAAATGCGTAATTGAAATGGACAGAATTTAAAAGACGAGGCTATTGTTTAACAGTATGCCCTTAACCGATATTCGCCCAACCACCTTGATGTTTCTGGTTGCGTTGGCGGTTCGATCCCAATGTACAACGTCTCGGATGACTCGCCGGAAACTGGCGACGAGTCAAGGTCGAGCCGTTGGTGGGTGGTTCTTTCTGGTTTCTAATATGCTATGGGAAAAAATTAAGTATGCTGTTTTAGAGAGATTTTCGTGTGTGTTGAATGTGAGGGGAAGGCTGCCTCTTATAAAGAATTCTGACGAGCCTATTGTTTAACAGTATGCCCTTAACCGATATTCGCCCAACCACCTTGATGGATTTCGATGATATAATGCTTGTCTTTTCCAAAAAGAGAATTTGTAAATTTCAGAATGCCAGAAAGATAGAGCACAGAAAAACGAAGCCACAGGTTCAAGCGGAACCAGAATCGGAGCTAAAACGAAGGAGTTATGAGCATTCGAAGAAAAGCGAGAAAACAGAGAACGACCGATCGTTTTTGTACCAAATTCTTCCAGTGAGCTCGTCTTTTAAACGATCGATCGAAACTCAGAAACTACCGATCGTTTTCTGGAAAACGACTGATCGACTGTAGAAAACGACCGATCGTTTTCTACATATTTCGAAAACAGCTTTTCAGCTTTTTCTGGAAAATAGCTTAAAACAGCCTCAACCACTTCTAACGGTCACAATACAGAAAAACAGACTTTAGTGATTATATAAACCACCCAAATTCACTTTCCAAAGTCACCAATCAACATATACATCATCATCCTTCAACCTCTATCTATACAAAACCCAAAATCACCATTTTGGTGAATATATTCGATAAAAGAGGGAAATTAAGGAAAAAGTTATTCAAGCTCGAACAACATCAACAACTCACCAATTAGCTTATTTTAGAAGCAATAAAATAGTGAGTGTAGTTACATTATTGTAACAAAATTGTAACGAGTGTTTTATAAACTCTTTTGTGAGCGAGTGATCGGGTAGAGGCTTTGTAAGCAAGTGAGGCTTAAAAGCTCTAGGTCTTTTCATTTCGGGACACTCATAAAGTGAGGGGGAGCTTAATCGGTGGATTAGCTCGATAGGATTGTAATATCCGAAAGATTATTTTTAGTGAAATACTCGGTAGTACCGAGGAGAGGACGTAGGCCGTTTGCCGAACCTCTATAAATTACGGTGTCATTTTCTTTCCCTAAACTTTTACTTTCCGCAACTTTTATAATTGCTTAATTTCTTGCTTGCGTTTAGGACTTATAGCATTTCATTAACTTTATTAAACGCATAAGCTTAAAATAGCAAAAAGTTGGGTTGCTAGTTGCACTTTAGTTTAATTAGGAGAAAAACGCCAAAACCTTATTCACCCCCCCTCTAAGATTTAGCCGTACCGGGGCCAACATTGATGTTTCTGGTTGCGTTGGCGGTTCGATCCCAAGGTACAACGTCTCGGATGACTCGCCGGAAACTGGCGACGAGTCAAGGTCGAGCCGTTGGTGGGTGGTTCTCTCTGGTTTCTAATATGCTATGGGAAAAAATTAAGTATGCTGTTTTAGAGAGATTTTCGTGTGTGTTGAATGTGAGGGGAAGGCTGCCTCTTATAGAGAATTCTGAAACCCATTTATTTGGTCATTAATCCCCAGAATCCGCCTCCATAACTGCTGGAGTTTCAAAATTGCTGGAACTCTAGGAACTGCTCTTGTAAATATACAAAAGTCCTTTTTTCAATTTAGTACAAGACCCGAGACCTAAATCCCGCATCCCACGTCCCGAGACCCGAGTGAGCGCATGTGGTACACACTAACCCACTCATGGGTATCTGGACTTGATAGTTTAACAACTACATGATATGAACTTGTATTTATAGTGTAAAAATTACTCCTGATTTTACAATGTGGGATATGATAACCCTCATGGTTTAAATCCCATTTCTTTTTTCATTTTCCAGCATTGACTTTATTAGCTCTTTCGAGTACCAACCTTCGAGTCCAATTATCATTCACACTCATTTTCCGAATAGGTCATGCGATATACCGTTGCGAAGCTCGTCGCACGAGCTACTCAAACGCTTTGAGTACGGCTTCAGAAATTCTGAGTTGTCGCATCGAATATTGACTCAAAGATGGTCCCTGACCACTCGGAACAACCATGTTTATAAACATGTTTTCCAACACTTAATCGTGTGTGCTACATGCCAGAGATAAGCCACAGTGTCCTTGTTGAAGTGGCCAAGCACAGGAAATACCTTGAAAAAAACACAAATCCCGTCCTGGATACCTTTAGAAGCTATCAAATACTCGTAGTAAAGTCCATCGGAGTTTCTATCTCTCTCGTATACGTGACATCTTAACGTATGGTATCTGGACAGGACAAAGCATTTGCTGCATTGGCAATTGACGATAAGAAAAGGAGTATACTGCAGCTGAAAAGTATCTTGAAGACGTTTTCCATTCAACTCTTGCCGCTTCAGGTTGAGACCTTCGTATTCATTCTCTATGGCATGTTAATATTCAATTGTTTTGCGGGCTTTGTGGTGCGTTTTCTTGAGATTTCACTACTGGTGTTGTATTTGTTGGGATATTTTCGGATGTTGCTTTATCATTGTTTAGTGTCTTTGATTTGAACCCTTTAAGCTACACCAACTAAGAAATATAAAGCGTCCCTTCGGGGACATCTGATAAATTGGAACGATACATAGAAGATTAGCATGGCCCCGCAAGGATGACACGCACAAAGAAATTAAGAAATATGAAGCTAGCCAGAATACTGTAGCCTAAAGCCTAAGCAAATAGAAGGTCTTAAGGTTTCTGAACCAGGTTTTGTACCGAATATTTGTTTTACTTGTGTCCTAGTTAATCATATTATCGCAGTCTATTTTTGGCAAAGTATCTGGTCGGATATTGGCTTTGTTTCCAACCTTTGTGACAGTCATACGGGTAGGCTCTCTCAAATTACCCGTAAGTAGATATTTGAAGGAGAATCGCAATAAATTAATCCTCAATACCCAGCTATGTAGTGTTGTTGTTCATCCGGGCTAGGAAGGATACAGAAGACTGAACTTTCAAATTACAAATTGTAGAAATGCACTACATGAAAATCTCGCAAATAGGACGTAATAGTATCATAAATAATCCTCGTCACTTATTATAAGAATCACATAAAAGTTACTAAATAAAACTGATGTTACACATATGTAGGCCAGTTTCAATTATTTGGTACTAACAAATACTACACACAGACGTTGTTTGGTTGCAGATTTTTAATTTATTTTACTTCCCTTAAATATATGCTTAGATTTGAACCCAACAATTCCTCCCAACCTTAAAAATATCCAGCTTATTGGCTTAAAAGCTGCAACCAAAATAGCCCTTAAACTCCATTTGGCATCCTTCCAGCTACTTTCCGATTCTTAAATGAACTGGAAATCTCACAACCTTCACTTCTTGCCCATCTGCACCCCAAGCTTGCTTAAACTTCTCAACAAGCTCATCTCCCACTCCGACCCTGGTCTTATATACTTAAGAAACCCCTCCAAATCCATTGACCGTTCCGTCTTAAACCCAAATGGACCAGTGCGATCGAGCCCATCTACAGGGTCAAAAGGAAACTCTATTCCCGTGTACTTATCATCAACTAGTTCCTTACCCGGGACCCAATACGGTTTCAAAGTTGCATAAAAAAGTAAGTACATGGGGTCGAATTCGATACTGACTTCTGGAAGCATGTAGCACCAAGCCGCTATGACGCCGTGTGGTTTCTTGAGTACGTATCTAACTTGTTGGTAAAATGTGGGGAGGTCGAACCAGTGCATGGCCATGCTACTGTGACCAAGTCGAGGGTGGATTGGGATGCAACATTGGACTCCAGCTCGGTGATGGTCATGGTGGGAGGGGTAACTAGGTAATTTATGTTTGGAAATTTGGGTGCGTGGTCTACTTGCTCCTAGCTTGTATCTGTGGCTATTACCTTCTTGAAGATCCCATTAACTGCAAATAGATCAATCTTTTAAATAGCGTTATCGCTTGCGTAGCGTTTTTTGGAGAGAAACGCTAAAAATGCAAATAGTGTTGCTACATAGCGCTTTGCGGTGTAATTTTTTTTTGCCTAAATACATATAAACATAGCATTAAATTAAGAATATCTAATAAAAATTAACTTAATATATATAAAAAGTTGTAACTAATAATGACAAAATGATTGTAGTTGAGATGTCAGAGCATTTACTTTGTTTGCAAGAGTTTTGAGGTTTGATTATCTTTAGCCTCCAATAATTTTATTAAAATTTTGAAAAAAAAATAAAAAAATAGACTGCACCTGCTATAACGTAAATAGCGTCCACTATAGCGCGCTATTTAGGCTATAGCGCGAATTTAGCTTTTTTCTATCCAAATAGTGGTTTATCATAGCGTTTTTCGACCGAAAAACACTATTTCGCATACAATAGCACAATATAACGCGCTTTTTAAAACAATGAAATAGATACACAAATACATTCTTCATGATGTTAAGGATAACTTGAAAATATATATGGTTCTTTTCTGATGCTAGTAAAAAAGCTAGAACATATATAAAAACATATATTGTTAAGTAAGTTTAACAATATCCCTAGATTACATGTCATTCATTGTCAGTACTGCAAACGATTTTCTACATCCGCGCACAGCCGCACATGTTGTTTTCCGATAATAAATTTTCGGTAGGTCATTTGCAAACTCATTTTCTATTAACAAAGTTGATAGAAACCATAGCTATTGTTCTTTTCATAATCCTGACTGTATCGACGAAGCATGCTTTAGCTTTTACCCTTAGCCTTTTTTTTTGGCCAAGGCAATTTTTTTTATTACCATACCAAGTAAATGTACAAATTTACAGCATATAAACATTGGATTCATCCCTTACGAGCTTCAGAAGCCAAAACACATCCTAGAAATAATGAAATAGAGTCTAGCTAAATTTGAAGCAAGCATTTTGAAATTCTTATCCGCAGTTCTAGTTGCTGTAAAGTTGATGGTTGCAACTGCAGTTGCAACTGCAGTTACAACTGTGGTTGCAACCAAATTAATCTAATGAACAAAGAACGTCTGTAACTTTGAAAGCAAAAGAACACGGTACGTTTGTAACGAAATTCACCCTATCAGTGCTACGTCTTCGAAGCATTCACTCAGTTTGTATTATTATTTCAAGCTTACAAAATAGAACACAAGATTTATGAAAAACTCTCAGACTTTTTCTAGATTTTTTTGGCTATCACTATTTTGCTATTACTAAATAACTACTACTCATAAACAATAACATCCCGTCATTGTTACTCTTGTATTTTTTGCTCACGTGTATTCACTCTAAGTTGAGTTCTTTATAAGTTTAGAACACACAACTTTTTTACAAACAAATATGAGACTATTTATAAGAATAAAAGTATTTCAAATCTTCGCATGACTTATCTTCAATCTTCAAACATTCTACTTATTTTCATGTTTCATTCATTGAAAATTTGATCGCCATCTTTGTAAGATATTTAGAGATAAATCTTGTTAGGATCACATGTCAATTTTAGCTCCAAATCTCTTAGTAAATTCAGCCGATTCTTTGCTTGTAACAAGGATATTAGTTAACTTCTTTTTGAGGAGATAAACTCATTTCAATCTTCAAGATACCCTGTCTATACTTCTCATAAATTTAGCACAAACAAATTTAATCAAATTTGTTAGCACAAGGTAATATATATCTTCAAGTAGGAGATAATATATTTATTCAAAAAAATTCACACGTGACAATCTTTTTGATAGTTTTATATATAGAACAATATATATCCTAACATGCTTGAAACTTATACTCAGAAAATTAATAACTAATCATTCGTATAAGACTGAATAAGAAAATATTCTATTTAGCAAAATTTAATTAATAGAACAAATCTTTTTAAAAACAAATCCCACACAATTTGTAAAGATAATTATCTTTCTTTAATACTCAAATATTCTCAAAACATATAATATATTTGTATAAAAACGTGAGAATATAATCTGCATTGATAAAATATTTTGCAAATCAAATAAATGCAGAAAAAAACAGATATTACAGGAATGTGCATAAGTAGGTTGCAACTGCCGGTTGTAACCAGGAATATCAGTAACTTTTACTGCAAGCATAATACATAAGTATTTTGGCATAATCCAATACGACAACAAATTAAGTAAGTTTAGCAAGTCATCTTAAGTTGTAACACATTTGGAAGACTAATTGCCCTAATTAGATTCTAGCTTAGCAGTAGCCTTGCTGTGATGAGGAGACTATGTCACGGGAGGACGAGGACGAGCGCAGACGACGGTAAATTTCATGATTGCTTCTAATCTTTATTATTTCTTGTTAGACGATTTATTTATTCACATTTGTATTAGGGCTCACAGATGATTTTCTAATTACATTTTACGGTCTTTACCTCTCTCTTAGAGTTTTGCTTTTATATTTAGACTTTGTCGCCGTCTCTTCTACTCATTTTTCATTCATTTCGATAAGTAGTACTTAGCTTAGGCCTTTTCTTTCTGTCATAGCTTGGTGATTTGTCGCGTGAGCGAAGGCGTAAACACATACTCATATTCGATGCAAGTATTGTTAAAGAAGTGAGAAAATTAAGAAGCATGTACTCAACTAAGAATGTCGTAAAAGTAAATTTTGAAAGTTGGATTTTATATGTATGTATAATCTTCTGAAAGCATTGTCAGCGGGAGTTGATAGAATCATAAGTTGCGATCAGTAGCGGAGCCAAGATTGGTATAGGGTGGACTTGATTTAAAAAAAAAAATATATGAAAGGACTAAATCGTTGTTTTCAGGATAATTTTTTTTTTTTATTACATTGTGAAAAATTGTTTTTAGAGAGAGAGAGAGGTATAGCCAATGATTAGTCTTCACTTAAAGCTTGGAAAGCTACATGCAGAAAGTTTTAAGAGCATACATATCGGGTTACTTACGATTCTTTCTAAATTTACATTGAAAAACTCACTTTATTAGTTTTACATAACCATCTTCATTTGACACATATCAGTTTTCCTTCTTTTCTCCATATAACAATTATATATTATTGTTTATTTACTTTTGTTTATAAAACAACTTTATTTCACGCTGTTATGTATGTGGCTTAAGACTTTTGTACTCCATAATAGAATTGATGCGACAAATAATATAATTAAACTTTTGAGCTAACCATTATTCTCCTTGTATTTAAGTACAATTCGTGTGTTTGTAAGTCTGAGGTAATACAAAGGGAACCTGATGCACAAGATTTTTTGAACAAATATGCAAAAATTTAGGGAGAAATTGGCATTTGATTACACAGATACAGATGTTCTAATTGTTACAACCGTTTTGCAATTGAGAAAGTCAACATTTTTATTCATTCAGTTTTCCATGAGTACTTTTTAGAGCAGCTATATTGAACTAGATATCTCACATTTTATTGTCACTTATTAGCTAGGGGTGATATTTTGGTCACACTGTACTTGATAACACACTTATTAAATGTCATGTTGGCAATCACTTGTTAAATTTTGTGCTAAAGTTAGCAATCACACTAATGAGTGATGTGACAATCACTTTATCATTTCATTTTATTTTAAATGGTTTAATAATAGTAGGTCATATTTATCTTATTAACTAGTACCAATATATTAATAAAATATACTTTTTCTATCCAAAATTAGTTAGTTCACTCTATACAAAAAATACAAGTTAAAGTTAGTTTGTATAAATGTAAGCTAGTGGTTTTTTTTATTATTATTTGGCAATAGTTAGCTAGCCAGATTTATCAAGTGTAATGTGAATGCTTTTATCCAGAATTATGAACAACACATATAAGGGGACGGCCGGGAGTTCTATGAGACCCGGTGCAAATGTTTAAAAAATCCCTCATTTGTATTACTCGTCTTAAAATATTAATAGTTTGCGTACAACATTTTTTTTTTGAAAATGTTACTTTCTTGAAACATTAAAAGTTAAAAGTATGTGTTGAAATACGTTAAATGTTAAAAGTCGTAATTTTTTACAAAGCATTTTTCCCCTTCTTTTCTTTGATTATTTTTTTCTAGCATATTTAGAAAATTAAAGTTGGATTAGCATTATTGTTAATAATAAACTTTTGTTGTGTGACATATTAGCTTACATATATATATGTATATAGATACAGGGAGAGAATATAGAGAGAGATAATAAGACGAAGTGTTTATTCATTAATATGAGTGTACACAGACATGCATCAAGAGACCCCTGATCCTCTTAATATAATAGAGTGTAGGGTTACATATGCTAGGAGAGCCCAAGATAGGCCCAATAGAGTAAGGCCCAAGATGGCCAATAATATCCTACAACAATCCCCCTTTGAACGTCTTGATTTCTTCGAATTCATGCTGTCGATGTGAGTCGAGTTCATTCGCAGTGCTAAACACATAAAAACCTTAGGGCCGGAAAACCCAGTGTGGGACAAAACCGGTACCTAGGAGAAACTGTGTAGACGAATGATATAGGCCGAAATATCATGTAAGTAACTAACCACAAAACAGTATGCCTCATAAAAACCTTTCCAGAGCAAACCCAATGGAAAAATCTCTGATCGAATGAAAAAGAGTGCAACAATGGTAGTAGTAGGGCTCAACCACAAAACAGGTGCCTCATCAAAACCTTGCTAGAGTAAACCCAGTGGGAAAAAATCTCTAGTCGAAGGACAAAAGAATGCACAGTGGTAAGAAGTATACAACATGATACTCCCCCTAATTTCTGCAATCTTAAGTGAGATATGATGGGAACGTGTCTCGCTAAAAACCTTGCCAAGGAAAACCCAGGGGGATAAAACCTTGTTCTAAGGACAAAAAGAGTACACGAGCATACGACTGGATGCTCCCCTTCACTTGCACACGACAAAGTGTGAGGATTTCGACTAAGTAGTAATTAGTACAATAAGCATACCTGGATGCTCCCCCCTCACTTGCACACGACTGGGTGCAAGAATTTCATATTTCAAGAAAGAGTACGAGCATTCGACTGGATGCTTCATTTAATTGCACACGGCTGGATGCAAGAAAATCTAACGTGGAATAGAACGAGCATTCAACTAGATGCTCTTAAACTTCATATGTGAAGATTCATTTCGGCAAGAAATGCTAAATAGCATAATCTAGTCATATCTTTCTTGATCGATATCAACAAGTTGTCCTCAAATAAGACAAGTGTTTTATCTGGATCGTGAAACAGAGCATATGTAATTCAAATATGGCTAATACGAGCTCGAAGCCATATACACTCTCTAGTCGTCTCATAGAGAACGAGTAGATCAGAGTGATTCGTTTGGAGTCATTCCAAGACCTCCAAGATATTGCCTTATTCCTAATAGTAAAGACAGACCATGTTAGGAATATCCCTTATGCGGGTCTGATAAGTAATCGGTATCTGTATAACCGAAAAAGGGTTGCATTAATTCGAGTACTGAAGAGGGTAGGTACACTCGATAATGCAAATGGGATAAACTAGCCCACTTCCAAAATTACCATAAGGTAAGGGAAAGTGTCTTTAGTGCCATTTCGATGGCAGCGTGTTAGCGCGATGCTGTGTCGAGCTATACCATTCACAACATACGAGATGTTCGTCCTAGCACATTAGACCAAGTACAATGATGCGCTTATTATACTTAGATATGAACATGATGGTTCAATATCTCTTCATCGTCTCATCAGGGATGGACTGGGTCTATATCAATGTCTAGTGATCGAATGATCATGGAAGAATCTAACGACTTAGCGTCATGATGACTAAAACGTCATAACACCTTCTAGGTGTAGTCTGAATCACGGGCTTAGATTCTGTTGGCCCGTGTGCGGCTAAACCTTAGAGGGGGGGGGGGGGTGAATAAGGTTTATGGCGATTTTCGCCTAATTAAAAATCCTAAGCAACTAACACCCAACTCATGCAATTCTAAGCTTAAGCGTTTTAATAAAGTTAATATAATACTAAAATTACTAAACGCAAGCAATAAATAAGCAAGAATATAAGTTGCGGAAAGTAAAAGCAAGGGAAGAAAATGACACCGTGATTTATAGAGGTTCGGCAAACGCGCCTACGTCCTCTCCTCGGTACTACCGAGTATTTCACTAAAATAATTCTTCCGGATTTTACAAACCCTATCGAGCTCAATCGACCGATTGGCTCACCCTCTACCCGAGGTTCCTACTCTTGATACAAGTGCAAGAGAACACGACTATGAGTCAACGACTCCCCCTCAATTTATGAGTACCCGAATGAAAAGACCTAGAGCTTTTAAGCTTCACTTGCTTACAAAGCCTCTACCCGATCACTCGCTCACAATTGAGTTTATAAAACACTCGATACAAATTTTGTTACAAAAATGTAACTACACTCACTATTCTAATTGCTTTTTAAAAAGCTAATTGGTGAGTCTTGGTTGTTGATCGAGCTTGAGTTGCTTTCTTCTTTGATTTCCTCTTTTTCGAATATTTTCACCAAAATGGTGATAAATTGGGTTTTTATTGAAAGAGGTATTTGGATGATGGATTAGTGTAATTGGTGAGTATAGAAAGAGAGATTTGGATGGTTATATATGCCAAACAGTCTGTTTTTCTGGGTTATGACCGTTGGCAGTGGTTGAGGGTTTTTGTACAGACGATCGGTCGACTGTTCTTCTGGCAGTTTTTCAGACTTCTTCGAAAGCTTGTAGCTTCTTCGTTTTAACTCCGATTTTGGTTCCGTTTGAACCGTTGGCTTCGTAAACGAATGCTCTTTCTCTCTGAAAACCTGAAATATACATTTTTCTTTTCTTGGACAAGACAAGCGTTATATCCTTGAAATCGTAAAATCATTAAAACATAATCAAAGTTATAATCAAAATCATTATTGAACTCTATGTTCAACAGATTCAATCTTTACGGGACTCGATCATCGGGGCGAGTCACTACCGTGTCTTCCCAAGATCCTTCATCTCGAAGGCAAATCCAAAAATGGATCGCGTAATAAAACACGCAAATGCATAATACTTGGTCAAGTATCCCAAGCTAAACAAGTACTCACTTAGGCAGGTATACCACATCTGCTCGGATTATATAAATCCATATAGTGAACGTCTCATTTAATTGAGATCGTATTCCGTGGTCAGGAACTACTTGATTAAAGCAAATGAAGTAACACATGGACCTTCATCTGTATCTCTTTGTCTAAATCCCCATAGAGATAAAACCGTGACCACATTCATGTGCTGCATAATCAGTTTTTGGAAAACTACTAAATTGATAAAGTAGGGGACCGTTATAACATACATTATGAGAAAATCAACCATCTCGTAATCAATTCCAAGATGTGAGAAAAGCCTTGCGCTTCTAGGCGAGCATTCTACAATCTCATTATTCTCATCACTTTTCCTTACGAATAACCAAATAAACGAACTCGTTTAATATTGGTGGTGTTCGAGCTACAGGTCCGAACACACTTTCGCTAAGGAGTCTACTTGGATTGCAAGTTTCCATTAGTCCAGTCTATTCTACATTGACTTCAGGCAATGGTACATGGTTCTCTGTCATAATTTTCATGACCTATTACCAGATAACACTGATTTTCTCGAATATTTTATAACTCAACAAGGTACGGCAGGACCTACATGTGTATAAGACCTCATATTTGACAAATCAATTTTGTTTTACCAAAAATTTTGATTTGGAACGACAGGTCCAGAATCGTTGTCACTGAGTACTCTTTTAGGCAAATAGTTGGTGAAATTATGTGATACACTGTTATCCACTATTTCCAAAAAAAATCAACTACCCCACAAGTATTGCCTAAAATTTCATAATTTAAAGTTTGGTCACATTTGTCAAATGAATTTGCTCAAAACACTTTAAATTATTTCGAGAAATTTCGTAAACAGGCAAATCATAATCCAAAAGTATGTCCAAATGGAAAAATCATAATCCAAAAAGAAAAACATAATCCAGATGAGCGAAAAGATGGCTCAATGATTTATCAAAATGAATAAAGAAAGGTACCAAACTTATTTAAGCCACAAAACCGGGTGTGTCAAGAGTTTCCTTTCAGTTATCTTTAACCACATTAGCATCGATTTTTTCACCTTTATAATAGTTTTGAACTATTTAAGGAGTAACCGTGCATGAACTTTGTCTTTATAGCATAGAGTTGCCTCATTGAGCATTATCTCTTGCTTTGTGACAACGGGCCATATTGTTCCTTTCAATTACTGTCTTGGAGTCACAAGTTTTCGATTTTGACGATTGTCTAAAATCTCGCTTGGCTAGGCGATTCATCGGGATCGCGACAGTTCGAGACAAATAACACTTGTCTCGGTTTTCGATTAGTGGAAAAAAATGTACACGAAGAGCATTAATATCAGACAAACAATTCGCTATTGACCCAATAGGATTAAAATTACTCACCGGGGCAATTTTCTTATCCAATAACAGATGGGCGATAAAGGAACATGGTGAATATAAATTCACGATACTGCTTATGGAATACAATTTCCAAGCTAGTATTTTGGTGAATGATTGCTCCAATATGTCAATTTTAGACATTTGTTCACCATAGACGTCATCACGTCTCAAATGTGGCGGCGGAATAAAATCAACGTCTTAGCATTCATCCTGAGGGTAACAACAAACTCGTGTTTTACTCATCAAACATGGCATCCAAAAAAAATTGGGCATCACATTTTTCACACATCAGGGTGAGTAACATGTGGTGATTGATTAAAATCAACGTTTAAACAGTCATTTCGCAAGTATGTTTTACGATTTTTCTCATCATAGATGGCATCCAACATGTGTTGGGAGTTTTGGATTATTTATCATATAAAACGACTGGTTTA
This sequence comes from Primula vulgaris, assembly GCA_963920805.1. Taxonomy (NCBI): domain Eukaryota; kingdom Viridiplantae; phylum Streptophyta; class Magnoliopsida; order Ericales; family Primulaceae; genus Primula; species Primula vulgaris. The sequence continues at coordinate 22,790,003 of OY987217.1, read as the reverse complement.
TATGTTTATGGGTTGCACAAGCACAAACGTTTTTTCGAAACGACAGGTTCGAAAACATTAGTTTTGCTTCTCATGTGAATCGGTTCTCATTGATCGAACGGAAGGTCGATACTGAAACACCAATTCGGCGAAACATACATCACTATATAAACACACTCGGGAAAATTATTATTTAGTCAACCCCTTTCTGTAGCTTTAATTGGAAAACGACCAGGAAAGACGGTGAGGGTGGAGGGCATGAATGCCACTTAAAACCCGACCTCATTAGGATATCGACTTTCGCCTATATCTTTCCTAGACATCGTATCCAAATAGGTGAGCCTATTTAGGGAAGATTCATAATTTTTTCAACTTAAATGTGAATATATATGATTTCGCAATTCTACCATTCATGGCAATAAATAACAGATATATCTATTCTAGATTACCACATATATATAAAAGGCAGTATAAAATATATTCATGATATATATCTAATCATGCAGTAGATTTGGTGATAAACTAAATCAATTCAAGATTATCAATCACACAAATTATATCATACCAAATCAAATCAAATCAATTAGATCAAATCAAACAATTAACTGTCATATGTGATATTTATATCTATGGTAATATCAAAAGATATGTTGATTATACTAACAAGATATCAATCAATTATCTACGGTTTATTTCTATATAAGTAATTCTATACATGCTAGTTTTAACATGCAAGTAAGCAATATATTTTTAATTACCAATTTATTCTATATATGGTAATTTTTAACATGCAAAGTGGTTAAATTTACATGAAAACATATCAATTTATTCAATTAACATGCAATTTTTATTCACTTGCCTTTTTAATATATATATATGCATGTGGGTGAATATTTATACCGAATATTGACTTTTATAACACATATATACTATTTTTATACATATAATATACTACAGGGACTATCCATGTAATTTCAGCAAACTATATATCTATTTACAACATTATTACAGATTCAGTCCATAATTTCAGACAAGTTTCAGTTTAGTCCTTTAGTAATTAACATTCACAATCAATAGTTTCAGCGAATTACAAAACAGTCCTACTGTTTTCAGTTTTTTTACAGATTTAATCTCATAGATTAATACATGTTTTACAATTACATGATTTCCGATTTACAACCCGAGTATATGTCTTTTACTGATTTTGTTTGTATAAAAATACAATTTTACAGTACACGATACATATTACATATCAATAGGTTTTTATAGACAGGTTGATCATGTTAGACAGTAAAAATAAAAAAAATCTATCATGTATAGGTTTTTTTTATGCAGTTTGAGTTAATGTGTATGGTCTTATCAACAAATATGATTTTATAATCAACAATATATGTGTTACGATCATGCTTTAGTTATCCATACAAGTAACAAACTCTAATACACATGGATTATATACTACGGTATATTTATCATGTTTTATTTATCCATAAAATAATATGTGCAATCACATATATGGAATAAATTAAGTTTTGAATTCGGTACCTTACGCACGTTATGTTGGTGAAGGTCGATATAGCAAAACTCTAAAAAAACAGGATAAATCTCAAGGTTTATAAATACCCAATATCTGTGCGTTTACCAAAAATCTCCAATATCTGCGAGCGTATATCTTAGTCTCCGTGAGAAAAGTGTTGATAACGTGTTGTGTGACATATTAGCTCACATATATATGTATATAGATACATGGAGAGAATATAGAGAGATACAATAAGACGAAGTGCTTATTCAGAATATATAAATTTTCTTTATTAATTACAAATATATGGACCAAATCCATTAGAGGAGATCGAACCAGAGACCTCGAGATCCTCTAAGATGGTCTCTACCATTTATTCACTATCAATTTTAGTATTAATTTTGAAAAAGAATAATATGTCCAAACGATTTCCACTAAATTTTTTAAATTAACACTTGTTTTAATCAAAATGTGGCCCTTTGTTTTTGAGGCCCGGTGCATCCGCACGGTCTCCGGGCCTCCCCTGCACATATACGGGGTGAATGCATGATGTTACAATAGTAAAGCAAATTCACAAAAAAGATTCTTTATGTTGTTTTAATTATTGAGTATTTTGGTTTCGATTTGATATAAGCTTTTCCTGAAGTAGTTTTTTTCAAGAATCATGAGTAAATCATAAGGCAAGTTGTTTTGTTTTAAGAATGTCCGATAGTGATTGATTTGGAATTGATTTTAACAGAAAACTAAAAGAAATTTAAGGAGGCTTCCCACAAAGTGTAACATCCCGTATTTTTATAAATGGTTTTATTCATGATTTAATTTATCCAAAAACATTTTATACAAATTTTACCAAAAACCGGTCACCCGACTAATTTTTAGCCAAAAACCGAAAATCTTCCGAAAAACTTTATTTTAAAAACTTGTTACTAATTTTATAAACAAAAAGGAACCAATAGACTTGTTTCTAAATATTTGTTATTATTGAGTAGTAAAGTAATATTTTTGGATCATGAGTTAACTTTTAAAACTTTGTGGACCAAATAGTTCGCTTCCACAAACTCTCTAAAAACAGTTTTGAACATCTTCAATTCAGCCCACTTTCAAAACAGTAAACCTAAAACAAGAGAGAAAAAGAGAGATTTCAAAGCTTACGAAGAAGAAGAAAAAACCACCATTAGCGGGTTCATACCGGAAGCATCTCCTCTACGTACTAAGGTAACGGGGGTTATCCATTGTGACTAGACGAGGGTGTATGTTAGGATTAGGTCTTGCGTTTATTGTTAATTGGGGGTTTTTGCCTTTTATCTTAATCATGTTCTTAAATTGAAATTGAGTTTTATTTGTTACACTTTTAATTCCATTATTTGAATTGTAGAGGTTGAGACCTTAAATATATTAATTTCGAATTAATGAGGTTATGTATGGGTATGCGTGTTTTATGAGTTGATTATGTGATATTATAGTTGTTGATGAAATTGGGTAAAATTATGTTGAATATGGATGAATTGTAGTTTATGCATACAAGGTGTTTGTTAAAATGGCTGAATGAGATTTTATGTTGTTGGAGTTGTTTGGCTAGTTGTGAATCTAGCACCTATGTTTATGGGTTATGTTGAATTACGTTAAAGAGACGTATGAGAATGTGTTAATTGAATGGTTTTATATTATTGGCCGAGGCCTTGTGATTTAAATTAGCGGCAATGGTCTATATCTCTTCCTAATTCCGGGGACATAAGACGGCCGAGGGGATAGGGAATGACTCGTCTTACAAACTGGGACGAGTGGCGTGAGAGGTCCTAGTGTGCACTATATTTATTATATTGTTAGGAATGGTCTATGTCTCTCCCTAATTCCGGGGACATAAGACGGCCGAAGGGATATGGAATGACTCGTCTTACGGACTGGGGCGAGTGGCGTGAGAGGTCCAAGTGCGCACTTTAAATCTATTTTTATGTTAGCAATGGTCTATGTCTCTCCCTATACCGGGGACAATAGACGGCCGATGGGTATAGGGAATGACCTACCTTACGGACTGGGGTAGGTGGCGTGAGAGGTCCATATTTGCTATAGATGTGTGTTGAAGTTATTTAATTTATTTCATTATACGATGTTATTATATTCCTTTTTATACGTTGATTATCGTAGTTGTTGTTTGTGAGTTTTTGCATTTATGGGATGGAGTGACGGTATTTCGTGGTGCCGTCCCGTCTATGTATGTGTGTGGGACTCACCGTTACAGTTTTGTCTTTCAGGTACAACTTAGGTTGAGGCGTTTGGATAGGAGCATTAGCGAGGTAGCGCATGGGTTCGGGGCTTCTTGAATTGTTTTATTTCCTTAGACTAATTTCGAGATTGTAGCCTACGGGAAAATTATTCGTTTGGTATTCTTTTTCTATAAATATGTTAAACCATTTTGTCTTGTAGCCGCTTTTGGCAAATATTTCCATTTAGTGTTTAATTGTTCCATTAGCTCGGTCGTCTGTCAAAACGATCGGTCGAATTTTTCAAATCTCTCTGGTCAGATTTTGACAAAAAAACGATCGGTCGTTTGTCAAAAATGACCGGTTGACTTTTTCAGACCTCTCGGGTAATATTTGGACCAAAACGATCGGTCGTTTTGTTCAAAACGATTGGTCGTGTTCCGGCAAATTTGCGGTTTTCTCGCTATACTTCAAACGTTTATAACTCCTTCGTTTGTACTTCGAATTTGATTCCGCTTGAACCGTTGGCTTCGTATTTCAGTACTATATGATTTTGAACTTTAGAAAGCTTGATAAAGTGATTAATATGTAAAACGAGCTTTTATCATGTATGAATATACATGTATAAGTAGTAGTGTCGAGTGAGGCAACTAAAGTGTCGGTTTTAAATGTTTGTAGTCATGGCTATTACCACAAGGACTAGTGGAAGGGAACCAGCTACACGCGGAGGCGCACCACCATCAAGCGGTGCGGCTACCCAAGGTGGGGCAAATGGAAGAGGAAGAAGAGCTCTAAGGGGGCGGGGAGCAACTCGAGGAAGAAGGGCTGCAAGAGGTCGTGGGGGGAGAGGTAACGCTAGTGCCCCACCACCTGAGCAACCCAAGGAGGAGGTAGAGGTTGAAAATATGTCTGAAGAGGTGAATGAGGGAGAAGAAGAGACTTTCGTACCAGAACCGGAATCGGTAAACGCTAACCAAGTGATGACCGACCTTCAGAAGGTGGTGCAAATCATGGTGCAGAATGCACAAGCTGGGAGTTCAAGTAACAATGGATTGCTTAACTTCACCCGATTGGGGGCTCCGACTTTTGATGGGATAGGTGAACCATCCATATCTAAGGGATGGGTGGACGAAATGGAGAAATACCTATCGGCAACGGGGATAGTAGATAGGGAACAACGGGTAAATATGGCTCAGTTTCACCTAAATGGTGAAGCACGGAAGTGGTGGTTAGGGATCGTGGATACTTACGACTTAACCAACATCGACTGGAATGAATTCATCGAATTGTTCAATCGACAGTTTCTTCTCGATTCTTATAAGGATGAAATGAGGAGGCGGTTCGATGAACTATATCAAGGGGGTATGACCGTTCAAGCATACCAGCTAAAGTTTACCTCACTCTCGAGGTATGCCCCAGACTCGGTTCTAGGGGGTGTAGAGAAATGTAGGAGATTCATGAAGGGGCTGAACCCGACCATCTCATTGCAATTGGCATCGGCCCGCCATGTCAACTATAATGAGTTGGTAAAGTCGGCTCAAGTTGTGGAAGGAGCTCTACTCCATAGCAAGAGAATATTGGAGAAGTCGAAAACCGGAAATGCTCCGAGGGAAGAGAAGAAGCGGACTTGGGTTATGGCGAATAATTCGCGTTTTCCACAATAGGGCAGAGGAGAGAGGGGTTCTAATCCACTACCGACAAACGTCGTGATGAGGGGAGCGTGTTTCCACTATGGAGATGTCAATCATTGAGAGTTCGAATGCCCTAGAGTCCAATGTAGAACATGCAACCGATTTGGTCATACATCAAGGGTTTATCCCGGGGGACAAGGAAGAATCGACAACAACTGGCCATTTAACCAACCTAGGTTGCCACCACCACCACCAAAAAGACCAGAATTTGTGCCACAACACCAATTACCTGAGAACAAAGGAGGAGAGTTTCGAGGTAACCACCAAGGAGGGGGAAATCGTGGGAACTACCGAAGAGGCTATCAAGGCCTGGGAAACCGAGGAAATAATGAGGGAAATCGAGGACCGCAATGAAACCCACCAGCTCAAGCTCGTCTATATGCCTTGCCATAATTGCCAAACCAAGGAGACCCGGAAAATGTACAAGGTATGGTTCTTGTGTGCTCATCTTGGGCACATGTTCTTTTCGATACGGGAGCTTCGCATTCTTTTATATCTAGAAGTCTAGTTGAGTCTTTGCCGTTAGAAATTGGGGTTCTAGAGAAACCGATTGTTGTAGAGACTACTGTTAGGGGTCGAGTTGTGTTGGACCGAGTGTGTCGGTCTTGTGAAATGGTGGTCGCGGACCACGTGTTTATATTTGATTTAGTTGTCATAGATATGTCGGGATTCGACGTGATACTTGGAATGGACTGGTTGGTTCATTTCAACTCTTTCATCGATTGTGTTCGACGAAAAATTTTGCTTACAACTTCATTCGGAGATGAGGTGTTCTTTCGTGGGGAAAGAGACGCTACCCTTTCTTCCATTCCTTATTATTCCAAGCGGGTTGTGGGCAACCTGTCTTGTCTTTTGGCTAGTCTATCGATAGTGGATAACGACGAGGAAGTGGAAATATGGCCAAGCGTAGTGGACGATTTTAGAGATGTGTTTTCGAAGGATCTACCGGGGTTACCACCGAAGAGAGGGTTAGATTTTTCTATCGATTTGGTACCGGGAACGGCACCCATAGCCATTTCCTAGTACCGATTGGCACCGGCTGAGTTAAAAGAGTAAAGTAAGCAGTTAGAAGAACTGGTAGAGAAGGGGGGTTTATTAGGCGGAGTACGTCACCGTGGGCGGTACCGGCCTTATTTGTGCAAAAGAAGGATGGATCGATGAGGATGTGCATCGACTATAGAAAACTAAATAGGGTGACTATTAAGAATAAGTACCCACTACCTCGAATTGATGATTTATTTGACCAACTGAAGGGAGCGACGTTCTTTTCAAAAATCGACTTGCGATCAGCTATCACCAATTGAGGGTGAAGGATGAGGATATTTTGAAAACGCCCTTTAGGACCCGGTATGGTCACTATGAGTTTGTGGTCATGCCATTCGGTTTAACTAATGTGCCGGTGGCATTTATGGAGTTTGTTGGCCCGTGTGCGGCTAAACCTTAGAGGGGGGGGGGGTGAATAAGGTTTATGGCGATTTTCGCCTAATTAAAAATTCTAAGCAACTAACACCCCAACTTACGCAATTCTAAGCTTAAGCGTTAATCAACGTTAATAAATTCAAACGCAAGCAAGCAATAATAAATATTTGCGGAAAATAAAAGTTTAAGGGAAGAAGATGACACCGTGATTTATAGAGGTTCGGCAAAACGCGCCTACATCCTCTCCTCGGTACTACCGAGTATTTCACTAAAAATTCTTTTCCCGGATATTACAATCCTAATGAGCTAATCGACCGATTAAGCTCCCCCTCACTTTATGAGTGTCCCGAAATGAAAGACCTAGAGCTTTTAAGCTTCACTTGCTTACAAAGCCTCTACCCGATCACTCGCTCACAAAAATGAGTTTATAAAATACTCGTTACAATTTTGTTACACAAATGTAACTACACTCACTATTCTATTTGCTTCTAAATAAGCTAATTGGTGAGTCTTTGTTGTTGTTCGAGCTAGAATCGCTTTCTTCTTAATTTCCTCTTTTTCGAATATTTTCACCAAAATGGTGATAATTTGGGTTTTGATTAATAGAGATTTTAGGATCATGGATTAGTGTGTTTGAAGAAATATTTGGGAGGTTTATAAGGTCACAAAGTCTGTTTTTCTGGGTTATGACCGTTGGAAGTGGTTGAGGGTATTTTTCAGAGGTTTTAAGCAACTTTCCAGAATAAGCTGAAAAGCTGTTTTCGAAAACTGCAGAAAACGATCGGTCGTTCTCTACAGTCGATCGATCGTTTTCCATAAAACGATCGGTCGTTTCTGAAAACGATCGGTCGGTTTTCTTGTGAACTCTCTAGAAGAAATTGGTACAAAAACGATCGGTCGTTTTTGTACAGACGATCGGTCGACTGTTCTTCTGGCAGTTTTTCAGACTTCTTCGAAAGCTTGTAGCGTCTTCGTTTTAGCTCCGATTTTGGTTCCGCTTGAACCGTTGGCTTCATAAACGAATGATCTTTCTCTCTGAAAACCTGAAATATACATTTTTCTTTTCTTGGACAAGACAAGCGTTATATCCTTGAAATCGTAAAATCATTAAAACATAATCCAAGTTATAATCAAAATCATTATTGAACTCTAAGTTCAACAATCTACCCCATTTTGATTATGACAAACTAATGATGATTTTACAAGAAAAATATCTCCTCCATTTAAATACAACGCAATAAACGCATTTATAACAAATATCATTTTTCTCCCCCTTTGGCATTATCAAAATGCAATAAATAAAAATATGGGGTTATGTGAAGGTTTTTTAAAGAAAAACCAAGACATGAAAAATGCGATAAAGATGCATATGCCCCACCTAATCACATATATGTAAATATCAAAGATTAGAGTATACCGAATATGTGATGTGGAGGCCGCTCGCTAATGGCATTTGCATTGAGCGTTGCCAATTCCAAATAGGTGGTACCATTTGTTGGTATGCCTTCCACATTTGTCGATTAATGGCACTTCATTTTGGATGGTGGAGTCGATCTTCTTGACTTCCACGACTTTTGACGGCGTTGCCAACCATTTGTTGATTTTCTCCTTTTGGATGGAGATACCTACATTACAAGTTTTGTCCTTTGGTACCCAATTTCTTTTGGGTCCGACAATGTTAGTGGCTCGGGTCTTTACTACCCATTTCAAATTGCTTCTACTAACATGAAAGCGATTTGGGCATTTAGAAGAATTATGCTCACTTCTACTACAATGAATGCAATGCCTAGATTTTTTAGTATAACGAGAGTTATACGAAGTTCTAGAAAGGGTTTTCGGAGTATCCAATTTCGTTTGAAAACCTAAACCTTTCCTATCATTAAAAGATTTTTGAAAAATCTTGGAAGCACTCCCTTTAGTAAAAACAACTTCTTGTTTAGGTGGAATAGGAGTTGTAGAAAAATTAGAGGCTTTAACGAAGCGGGGTTTGTTAGAAGTAGAACCAATGCAATCAAAACCTAAACCGCTCTTATCATTGACATCTTTTTGACAACTCAAAATGTTATCTAAAACGGTTTTACCTTTAGAAAACTTTGAAATTGTTAAATTAAGTTTTTCAATGGAAATGACAAGATCGTTGTTTTTAGTTTTCAACGATTCATTCTCGGTTTCTAAAACCTTGACCTTGTCATTTAAGTTAAAAGCATGAGAACTTAAAACCTTGTTTTTGCTTTTAACTTTATCGAAACCATCTTTTAACTCTTCAAAATTTTCTAATAAATCGCAATCTAAAGAAGATGGTTTTGAAAGAGTTTTAGCAAGTCTAGACATCTCATTTTTAAGAAAATTGATCTCGGTTTGTAAAGACTCGTTTTGAATAATGAGATCATTGTTTTTATCTTTTAAGTCTTCCTTTTCGTCATCTATATCACTTAAAGAAAATGACGATTTTGGAATAGACTCATTTTCATTTTTATCTCTTGTCAAGGATCTTATTTCTTCATTGAGAGAAGAATTTATCCTTTTAAGAGAGTCGATCTTTTCGACAAGCTTAGGAAATTTTTTAGAATAAACATCGCACATATGAAGTAATTCATCATAAGAAAGATCATTTACCTCATCGGCTTCGCTTTCACTTCCGCTTGAAGAAGATTGGTTAGGCTCATTGTTGTCTTCCAAGGCCACATAGCAACCAAGGTGAGCGACTTCATCTTGGTCGGAGCTATCGCTAGAGCTTGAAGCGGATATCTTCTTCTTTCCTTTGCTCTTGCGATTCTTGGCGCAATCTCTCGCCATGTGTCCTTCCTTGCCACACGTATAGCAAACAAAATCGTTAGAATAAATTGAATTATTTGGCGATTTACCTTTATGTTTGCGGTGGTCTTTTAGCTTGAGTATTTCCTTGACGATTCGAATGATTTGCATTGAATTTTCGTCGTCATTGGATAGCTCATCGCTTTCGTCACAAGTTGTTCCTTTGAAAGCTATCTCCCTATTTTTCGAGATTGGCTTGTGACTATTGAGGGTGATCTCGTGAGTAATGAGTGAACCCGTCAATGCATCAAGAAAGTAGGTATTCATGTCGTGCGCCTCTTGAATTGCGGTGACCTTTGGTTCCCATTCTTTCGGTAAGCTCCGAATCACCTTTGAGACCATTTCCTTACAAGATAAATGCTTACCAAGAGATGTTAATCCGTTAGTAATAGTAGTAAATCTAGCAAGCATATTGGAAATAGTTTCTCCCTCGCTCATCTTAAAGAGTTCGTAGTCATGAACTAAAAGTTGGAGTTTGCAATCCTTAACTTGGTTAGTTCCCTCGTGCATAACTACTAACTTATCCCACATACCCTTTGCGGTTTTACAAGCGGAAATTTTGTTGTACTCATTAGGAGAAACGGCACAAACAATAGCATATATCGCTTTGGCGTTCGTAGAGTAGGCTTCTAGTTGAGCGTTATCTAGGTCCTCTACGGGGATTGGGTTCTCGCTATTTTCGGATGTAGGTGCGGAATATCCTACTTTTATGGTCATCCAAAGTCTAACGTTATAGCTTTGTAAGAACATGCTCATCCTATCCTTCCAATATAAAAAATTTATTCCATCAAAATATGGTGGTGTATTGGGTGATGAAGCTATGCCGGATGCGAAATTAAGTATATTAGCCATCGGGATCTTAACTCTAGAATCGTTAGATTCCTATATGCAAGAGCCTCGGCTCTGATACCAATTGTTGGCCCGTGTGCGGCTAAACCTTAGAGGGGGGGGGGGGTGAATAAGGTTTATGGCGATTTTCGCCTAATTAAAAATTCTAAGCAACTAACACCCCAACTTACGCAATTCTAAGCTTAAGCGTTAATAAACATTAATAAATTCAAACGCAAGCAAGCAATAATAAATATTTGCGGAAAATAAAAATTTAAGGGAAGAAGATGACACCGTGATTTATAGAGGTTCGGAAAACGCGTCTACGTCCTCTCCTCGGTACTACCGAGTATTTCACTAAAAATTCTTTTCCCGGATATTACAATCCTAACGAGCTAATCGACCGATTAAGCTCCCCCTCACTTTATGAGTGTCTCGAAATGAAAGACCTAGAGCTTTTAAGCTTCACTTGCTTACAAAGCCTCTACCCGATCACTCGCTCACAAAAATGAGTTTATAAAATACTCGTTACAATTTTGTTACACAAATGTAACTACACTCACTATTGTATTTGCTTCTAAATAAGCTAATTGGTGAGTCTTTGTTGTTTTTTGAACTAGAATCGCTTTCTTCTTAATTTCCTCTTTTTCGAATATTTTCACCAAAATGGTGATAATTTGGGTTTTGATTAAGAGAGATTTTAGGATCATGGATTAGTGTGTTTGAAGAAAGATTTGGGAGGTTTATAAGGTCACAAAGTCTGTTTTTCTGGGTTATGACCGTTGGAAGTGGTTGAGGGTATTTTTCAGAGGTTTTAAGCAACTTTCCAGAATAAGCTGAAAAGCTGTTTTCGAAAACTGCAGAAAACGATCGGTCGTTCTCTACAGTCGATCGATCGTTTTCCATAAAACGATCGGTCGTTTCTGAAAACGATCGGTCGGTTTTCTTGTGAACTCTCTGGAAGAAATTGGTACAAAAACGATCGGTCGTTTTTGTACAGACGATCGGTCGACTGTTCTTCTGGCAGTTTTTCAGACTTCTTCGAAAGCTTGTAGCGTCTTCGTTTTAGCTCCGATTTTGGTTCCGCTTGAACCGTTGGCTTCGTAAACGAATGATCTTTCTCTCTGAAAACCTGAAATATACATTTTTCTTTTCTTGGACAAGACAAGCGTTATATCCTTGAAATCGTAAAATCATTAAAACATAATCCAAGTTATAATCAAAATCATTATTGAACTCTAAGTTCAACAGAGTTAATGAACCGGATCTTTAAGGGGTATCTCGACAAGTTCGTGGTGGTCTTTGTCCACGATATCTTGATTTACTCGAGTTCAAGAGAGGAACACGAGGAGCATCTCCGTTTAGCGTTGCTCACATTGAGGGAGCACCAACTTTACGGAAAATTTAGCAAATGTGAGTTTTGGCTAAATGAGGTGAAATTTCTTGGACATGTGATCTCGGAAGAAAGGGTAAAGATAGACGCGACGAAAATTGAGGCGGTTTCGAATTGGGCACAACCAAAAAATGTGTTCGAGATTCAGAGTTTCTTGGGGTTAGCGGGATACTATCGACAGTTCGTCAAGGATTTCTCGAAGTTAGCGACTCCAATAACTCACCTTACCAAGAAATGGGTGAAGTTTGTGTGGAATGAGACTTGCGAGAAAGCTTTCCTAGAGCTCAAGAAGCGGTTGACTAGTTCCCCCATACTAGTTATTCCCGAGCAAGGGAAGGGTTACCAAGTGTATTGCGATGCTTCGAAGGAAGGTTTGGGTTGCGTCTTGATGCAAGATGGAAAGGTTATCGAATATGCTTCGCGACAACTAAAGATTCACGAAAAGAACTATCCGACTCATGACCTAGAGCTAGCGGCAATAGTTCATGCTTTGAAGATATGGAGGCATTATTTGTTCGGGGAAAAGTTCGAAGTGTTCTCGGATCACAAGAGCTTAGGGCATATTTTTACCCAACGTGATCTAAATATGCGACAACGGCGATGGATGTAATATTTGGAATAGTACGACTATGACCTGCACTATCATCCGGGAAAGGCCAATGTAGTGGCGGATGCTTTGAGTCGAAAGTCTCATGCGACCTTAGCGCATGTGGCGATCGAGGAATGGAGAATGATGGGAAAAGTGAACGAGTTCAACTTGGAGTTGGGACATGTTGATGTGGGGACCCTATACACAATAGTGGTACAACCAGAACTTGTGAGTAGGGTTCTGGAAGAACAAGATGGGGACGAGAAAGTGGAGAACTATGAGAAACATATGAGTTCGAGCGAAGGATTAGATGGTTGGACGATTGGAACCAATGGAGGACTACGATTTAAGAGAAGGACTTATGTGACAGAAAACATGAGGAACGAGGTATTAAAAGAGTTTCAGCACTCCCGATTAGCGGTTCATCCCGGCGGGACGAAAATGTATCACGATGCGAAGAGACAATTTTGGTGGCCCGGAATGAAACGAGATGTAGCTTCATATGTTAGCAAGTGTCTAACTTGCCAACAAGTGAAGGCGGAACACCAAAGACCAGCGGGTATGCTCCAACCCTTACCGGTGGCGGAATGGAAGTGGGAAATGATAGCAATGGATTTTGTGACCAACTTACCTAAATCGGTAAGTGGGAATGACGCTGTGTGGGTTGTGGTCGACCGCTTGACCAAATCCTCACACATCATTGCAATTAAGATGACGAACGCGGTGGAAATCTTGGAACGAAAGTATATTAAAGAAATTGTTAGACTTCATGGGGTACCGATTTCGATAGTATCGGATCGAGACGCGAGGTTTTTGTCGAGGTTCTGGGGCGCATTACAAAATGCCTTAGGGACCAAGTTGACAATGAGTACGGCGTTTCATCCCCAAACGGATGGACAATCGGAGCGGACTATCCAAGTGCTAGAGGATATGTTGCGCACATGTGTGAATGACTTCAAGGGAGGCTGGGAGAGCCATCTGCCCTTAGTGGAGTTTGCGTATAATAATAGCTTTCAAGCTAGTATTGGCATGGAACCTTTCGAGACTTTATACGGGCGGCCTTGTAGGTCTCCGGTGTGTTGGACCGAGGTGGGAGAAGCGAAAATGTTAGGACCGCAATTGATTCAAGAGACGACAGAGAAGATTAAGTTAATTCGACAAAGGCTTGAGACGGCTCGAAATAGGCAAAAGAGTTATACGGATAAGAGGAGGAGACCTTTGGAGTTCGAAAAGGGGGATCAAGTATTTTTGCGAGTTTCGCGAAGGAAGGAGATTATGAGGTTTGGCTCTAAAGGGAAGTTGAGCCCGAGATTTATCGGACCATTTAAGATCGTGGACCGAGTTGGAGAAGTTGCATACCGGTTGGACTTGCCACCAAAGTTGGCGGGGGTTCACCCGGTGTTCCATGTGTCAATGTCGAAAAAGTATCATCACGACCCTTCACACGTGGTGGACTTTGAGGACATTGAGGTTAGTGCGGATGTGACCTATGAGGTGGGACCTACGAGGATTATCAACGTGCAAGATAAGGAACTTCGAGGAAAAACAATTAGTCTGGTAAAGGTGTATTGAAAACACCACAGGGCCGAGGAGTCAACATGGGAACGTGAGGATGAGATGAAGAGGAAGTATCCTGACCTCGTGCGTTCTTTAGGTACTTTTGTTTAGATGTTTTCTAATTTCGGGACGAAATTTCTTTATCGGGGAAGGGTTGTAACGCCTACAGTTTGAAGTTTATTTTTTTTTGTAACGCCTAGAGTTTACGGAGTTGTTGAGTTGTTGTCTTTTATTCTGTTGATATTGTATATAAGTGTTTACCTTATTTGAGATTCTTACATGTTGTTCATGTACTAGAGTTATGGAGTTGTTACGGGTTGTGAACCCTACATATTTTATTTCTTGAATTATGTCACGAACTGTACGTTTAAATTCTTACGGTCTTATTTATAAAAGTTTATCATTTATGGGTATAGTTGCTTAGAAATGAAATTTCGGGACGAAATTCTTTTAAGGAGGGTTAGTTGTAACATCCCATATTTTTATAAATGGTTTTATTCATGATTTAATTTATCCAAAAACGTTTTATACAAATTTTACCAAAAACCGGTCACCCGACTAATTTTTAGCCAAAAACCGAAACTCTTCCGAAAAACTTTATTTTAAAAACCTGTAACTAATTTTATAAACAAAAAGGACCCAATAGACTTGTTTCTAAAGATTTGTTATTATTGAGTAGTAAAGTAATATTTTTGGATCATGAGTTAACTTTTAAAACTTTGGGGACCAAATAGTTCGCTTCCACAAACTCTCTAAAAACAGTTTTGAACATCTTCAATTCAGCCCACTTTCAAAACAGTAAACCTAAAACAAGAGAGAAAAAGAGAGATTTCAAAGCTTACGAAGAAGAAGAAGAAACCACCATTAGCGGGTTTATACCGGAAGCATCTCCTCTACGCACTAAGGTAACGGGGGTTATCCATTGCGACTAGACGAGGGTGTATGTTAGGATTAGGTCTTGCGTTTATTGTAAATTGGGGGTTTTTGCCTTTTATCTTAATCATGTTCTTAAATTGAAATTGGGTTTTATTTGTTACACTTTTAATTCCATTATTTGAATTGTAGAGGTTGAGACCTTAGATATATTAATTTCGAATTAATGAGGTTATGGATGGGTTTGCGTGTTTTATGAGTTGATTATGTGATATTATAGTTGTTGATCAAATTGGGTAAAATTATGTTGAATATGGATGAATTGTAGTTTATGCATACAAGGTGTTTGTTAAAATGCTTGAATGAGATTTTATGTTGTTGGAGTTGTTTGGCTAGTTGTGAATCTAGCACCTATGTTTATGGGTTATGTTGAATTACGTTAAAGAGACGTATGAGAATGTGTTAATTGAATGGTTTTATATTATTGGCCGAGACCTTGTGATTTAAATTAGTGGCAATGGTCTATATCTCTCCCTAATTCCGGGGACATAAGACGACCGAGGGGATAGAGAATGACTCGTCTTACGGACTGGGACGAGTGGCGTGAGAGGTCCTAGTGTGCACTATATTTATTATATTGTTAGCAATGGTCTATGTCTCTCGCTAATTCCGGGGACATAAAACGGCCGAGGGGATAGGGAATGACTCGTCTTACGGACTGTGACGAGTGGTGTGAGAGGTCCAAGTGCGCACTTTAAATCTATTTTTATATTAGCAATGGTCTATGTCTCTCACTATACCGGGGACAATAGATGGCCGAGGGGTATAGGGAATGACCTACCTTACGGACTGGGGTAGGTGGCGTGAGAGGTCCATATTTGCTATAGATGTGTGTTGAAGTTATTTAATTTATTTCGTTGTACGATGTTATTATATTCCTTTTTATACGTTGATTATCGTAGTTGTTGTTTGTGAGTTTTTGCATTTATGGGATGGAGTGACGGTATTTCGTGGTGCCGTCCCGTCTATGTATGTGTGTGGGACTCACCGTTACAGTTTTGTCTTTCAGGTACAACTTAGTTTGAGGCGTTTGGATATGAGCATTAGCGAGGTAGCGCATGGGTTCGGGGCTTCTTAAATTGTTTTATTTTCTTAGACTAATTTCGAGTTTGTAGCCTACGGGCAAATTATTCGTTTGGTATTCTTTTTCTATAAATCTGTTAAACCATTTTGTCTTGTAGGCGCGTTTGGCAAATATTTCCATTTAGTGTTTAATTGTTTCATTAGCTCGCAAATTGTTTTTCTTTAAAAGTAAAATTTTGTATCAACAGGTTCTCTTTCCTTTTGTTTAAAAAGGTCACGCCTCGATGTTCGTGTCTTACGAATTTTGGGGCGTGACACAAAGTGTTTTCGAAGTATTATTTTTGCTGTATTAAAATCAACATGATTTGAAAATAATGAAGTTTCAGAAAGTTCCTCGGTTTTTATGCCATTTATTCTCAAGGGGAGTAAACAAGACTGATAAAGAAATTCGAAAAACTTTGTGGTCTCCTTTTTTTATAGGTTTTATTTCGTCTTTGGTCTCCTTTTCTTAATCACATTTTCTTCAGATATATATTTCCAATGACAAGTGGTTGTTGTGACCAACGGATAGTTTCATTCAATAGCACCTCCAGAATGGTAATTATGCACGGAGGATACCGGATTACGAGCTCAAAAGCTTAGATTAGTTTCGTTCTAATGGACTGATTTTCAGATGATAAGATGTTCACCAATTCTGCTGTGTATAGGAAGATCACTGAGACACAAATGCGCAATTCAAAGGAAAAAAGGAATGTAGTTACCGCAAGGAAAATACGTGAATAGGCATCATGTGTGTAATTTGTAAGGCAGCGTCTTTATATAGTCATTGAAATCTTAATACAACTCTAGCTTCGTTATTTGGAAACCAAACTTGTAATTCTGAATTCAAACTCGTACTTTGTAAGTACGAGCCTTGACTTTTGTTAAATTTGTTGAGTTTTTATTTTTATTTTTTCTAGTGTTTCTTGTAACGTCTAGTGAAATCATAAAGTTGCGAAGCTCTGAATTCATGCCTTTGCAAGTGTGTTTACGTACTATTATCTTCTGCAAAACTCAACCGATCCTCAAAAGATATTTAATAAATTGATATTTAGTTTTTTTCCCAAAAACTTTTTAATCCTAATCGTCTTTAAGACACAGTGACAAGCATCGAAGTGCAGATTTGGGATTTGAAACAATGAATCCATTATAATCTACATTATTTAGATACAGCTCCAATTGATATAAAAGGCAAAACATATATTAAAGAGTATATATACAAGTTGATACAAAAGAACTTCAAGATGAGGTGAAGTTTTTAAGAGTGCCAGTAATTTCTTCCATCCATATAGGTTGTCGTTACTCAGCTCCAAATGGGTCAGGTTACCAAACACTGGTAGTGAGCATTTGGAGAAGAATATGGCCTTTAGAAAAATAAAAAATATATATTTTATTAAAATAAATTAATAAAAAAACAGAATAAAAGTCAACAAATTAAAAAAGACAAGCTTCGTACTTCCAAAGTACGAGTCGGGTTTCAGAAAAAGCGAGTTTGTTTTCAGAATTATGAAGCTAGGGCTGGATTAAGATTCTAGTGACTGCATAAAAACGTAACCAGTTTGTAAATATGAACACTTGTTATATGAAGTTCTGAGAAGACCAATTATGGTATTATTTTCCTACGAGAGTTTTTAACTATTGTGTTTGAAGTAATATATATACTAATGTTTGGATTTGTATATGCTTTGAATGTGTAGCTCTAAACCCAAAGGATCATACCAAGTTAGCTGCTTTTTTAGAGATTTTCTATTTCTTCTGAACTTGTAATTAGCTTAAAACACAATTATATGTTCTCTGCTGGGAAACTTAATATTATACTTCTGTCTTTATTGAGTAGAATATTTATTTTTTATGATATTTTCCAATAATATCATCTTATTATTAATATAACCAGAATTTATCTTCTATTTAGCTCCCTTTTGAAACAATCGACCACCCTCATGGGCTGATTCGTACGCAAACAATTCCATATATAAAAAAACTCATATAGGATATGAAAAAAATTTATATAGAATATTGATTTGTTCTATTCTATATTGATGGTTCCGATGGCCATAACATTTGTCTTGTTGTATTATATTGTATATGCATATGAATTTCTAATAATAGAAAATAATATTCTTGAAACTTAAAAGATTCACAGTTATACAACTGTAGAGGTTTCCGGGAATATCAAGTAAAAAAATATGTTCATAATTTTCGATGATTATAAACCATTTAAATCATAAAACATCGAATACTTTCACTTTCCTTCAATAAAACTCGTTGGATACAGACCCTATTTGGCTATCACATTACCCACTAGCTTCCTAAACTTTAGATCTATTTTCCTTCTTATTTAAAGTTACTCATACCACCTAATATATGGCTATCAACTCTAAAACCAATACACGCAGTACGTAAAAGGAAACATATTTGCGATGGCCATCTCGATTCAATCTCGAGGTTCTATGCTCTTGCGTTGATTATTATGTTTATCATGTTGACCACCACCGAAGGCCGTCAGGTGTCTAGAACACTTCTTGTCAAGAGGATCAGTCCACCATCTGGCCCAAGTCACCGTGAAGATTATGAATAATGTCCTTATTAAATGTAACTTCATAATTAATAAGATCTTAACAAAAAAATGTATGAATGGAAAGATGTAACTATGTATTCCGGGGTTTTATATATGTGTGTGGTTATGGCATGGTGCAGTTTCGATTGAGTTACCTTTGAATTTGTTACATACAGTTTTATACGTTGGCCTACCTTAGAAGTAAAATAAAAAAGGGGTAATTCCCTATAAGTAACTCATGGCAAATTATATTCCTCCTATGTACCTTGATAATTTCACATTTCCTCATAGGTACCACTTTTTATACTATATGAGTTTTATTAGTAATTGAATTTTTTTTAAAATGAAAAAAATCACAAAAAATCACAAAAAATCATAAAAAATCACAAAAAATCACCAAAAATCAAAAAAAATTATTAAAAAAAAATACAAAAATCACAAAAAAAATTATAAAAATTACAAAAAAATTACAAAATTACAAAAAAAAATAAAAAATCACAAAAAAATCACAAAAAATCACAAAAAATCAATAAAAATCACAAAAAAATCAAAGAAATCAAAAAATCATAAAAAATCACAAAAAATCACAAAATTCACAAAAAATCACAAAACATTATAAAAAATAACAAAAATCACAAAAAATTATAAAAATTATAAAAAATCACAAAAATCACAAAAAAAAAAAGAATTATAAAAAAATTAAAAAATCATAAACTTTTTAAAAAATTACAAAAAATATATAATTTTTTTTTGTCAATATAACACTTTTTATACCGAAAAGTGATTTTTTTTTTATACAAAAAAATGGTTTTTCCATGATAAATGTGCCTTTTTTTAATCTAAATGAGCTGAAAGTGCATCTACTTCAGTCAAAAATACATATAATTCAGTCAAAAGTGTATATAGTTCAATAAAAGTGCATATAGTTCAGTCAAAAGTGTATATAGTTAGTCAAAAATGCATAAAATTGAGTCGAAATTGCATTCAATTCAACTGAAAGTACATCTAGTTCCGTTGAAAGTGCATACAATTCAGTCGAAAGTAAATATAGTTCAATAAAAGTGAGTATGCATATAGTTCAGCTAAAAGTGCATCTGGTTCAGCTGAAAGTATATCTGGTTCAGTTTAAAGTGCATCTAATTTAGTGGAAAATACATATAGTTAAGTCAAAAGTGCATATAGTGTAGTCGAAAATGAATATAATACAGTCGAAAGTGCATATAGTTCTTGTTAGAATATATAAATTGATTGTAAATTAATGTAGATAATATTCCCTTTCAATTGTCTCCTAAATTAGTTAGCGTGATTAGTGCTAGATTTGGTAAGAGGTTGACCTATTTATATCCTTTGTAATTGATTGGTTCAAAGAGGGAACAATTGAAAGGGAATATTATCTACATTAATTTACAATCAATTTATATATTCTAACACTCCCCCTCAGTCGAAAACGGGAGATTTGCGTACATTGAGACTGTCCCGAAAATCATCAAAGAGAACCAGTGGAAGCCCCTTCGTAAATATATCTGCAATCTGATGACGGGATGGAACATGAAGAACGCGTACGTCGCCGCGAGCTACCTTTTCGCGAACAAAGTGTATATCCATCTCGATATGTTTCGTGCGCTGGTGTTGGACTGGATTTCCTGATAAATATATAGCGCTGACATTATCACAATAAACCAAGGTTGCTTTCGAGATAGGACATTGTAGCTCAAATAACAGATTGCGTAACCAACACGATTCTGAAACCACATTGGCTACACCCCGGTACTCTGCCTCGGCACTAGATCGAGATAACGTAGCTTGGCGTTTGGCGGACCAAGAAACTAGATTATCCCCCATAAACACACAGTGCCCAGATGTGGATCGACGTGTATCCGGACAACCACCCCAATCGGCGTCCCTATAAGAAATAAGGGTAGATGTCAACGACGGATATAAACATAACCCATAATCAAGAGTCCCCTGTAGGTACCGTACAATGCGCTTAAGCGCATGCATATGTTCGTCTCTTGGATCATGCATAAATAAACATACCTGTTGCACGGCATAAGTGATATCGGGCCGCGTAAAGGTGAGATACTGAAGTGCCCCTGCCAAACTACGGTAGTGGGTTGCATCAGAAACAGGGCTAGATGCAGTACCACTCATTTTCGTTTTCGTGTCCACCGGTGTGGCAGATGGTTTACACGAGGTCATTCCTGCTCGCTCAATAATTTCTGCCGCATATTTCCGCTGAGATAAGAATAGGCCATTCTTATGACGTGTGACTGCAATTCCTAAGAAATAATTCAACAACCCCAAATCCTTCATAGCAAATTCCGAACTCAGACGAGAAATGATAGATTTGCGTAGGTCCTCAGAAGAAGCAGTTAAGATGATGTCATCCACGTAAAGTAACAGATAAGCCATGTCGTCACCTCGACGATAAATAAAGAGCGAATGGTCCATTTTGTTGTGAATGAATCCAATAGATGCCACAAAATCTGCAAATCGTTTGTACCAGGCCCGTGGGGCCTGTTTCAGCCCATATAACGATTTCTTTAACAAGCAGACATGATCCGGAAAATCTCTATCACGAAAACCCATCGGCTGATGCATATAAACTGTCTCTTTCAATTCTCCATGCAAGAATGCGTTCTTGACGTCCAATTGGTGAATAGGCCATGCTTTAGAAAGCGACAAACTAAGAACAGTTCGAATGGTGGCCGGTTTGACAACCGGACTAAAAGTCTCTCCACAGTCCACTCCAACCTGTTGAGTTTTACCATCACCTACAAGACGGGCTTTATGCCTCTCAAAAGAACCATCAGATTTTTCTTTGTGTACAAAAATCCACATAGACCGTATTATATTAACACCACGAGGACGGGGAACCAACTCCCACGTCTTATTTTCAATAAGCGCGTTATATTCATCAGTCATAGCCTGTTTCCAATTCGGGTCATTAAGTCCCAACACAGGATTTTTTGGTATTGTAGATTTATGACAAGTCGTATGGAGATTGAAAGGCGTTTTTGGACAAAAAATGCCACGTTGGCTGCGTGTGACTGGTCGAAAAGGCTGAAACGGAATTGGGTCATTCGCGGGCTGGATCGGAGATGGAGAGGCAGCAGGCGAGGGTTGAGGCCCAATTGGGCTGGAATGGGAGACATGCCTATTTGGGCTGGAGGGAGAGACATGCTCAGTTGGGCTTATAGGAAAGTGAGGCCCGAGAGAGGGGGCAGCGGGTGGACTACCTGGTTGCATGGTGTTTGGGCTTGAGGTATTGGCCCATTTGTCAATGACGTATGGAGAATTATCATAATCAAAAAAATCATGTGAAATGGGAGTGACATTCTGACTTTTCGAAAAAGGAAACTGAGTTTCGTCAAATAACACATGGCGATTGATGATGATTTTTCGTGAGATCAAATCATAGCATTTAAAACCACGATGGTTAGAGGGATACCCCAAAAATACACAAGGAGTGGAACGGGCTTGTAGTTTATTTATCATGGTAGCGGGAAACAACGGATAACATAAACATCCGAACACTCGAAGGTGTGAATATGATGGGTCTTTTTGGTAGAGAATTTTGAGAGGAGTTTTAAAGGCTAAATTCTTGTGTGGGCGAATATTAAGGAGATATGTGGCCATTTGTAGTGCGTGATGCCAGAAATTTGTGGGGATTGATGCATGCATCATTAAGGTGCGAAGGATATTGTTGATTGTCCGAATTTTTCTCTCGGCTTTCCCATTTTGCGAAGACGTATGAGGACAAGAGAGACGAAAAACTAGACCATTTTGTTTACTAAAATCCCAGAAAGATTTATTATCAAATTCCCTCCCATTGTCACTTTGTATGGATTTTATTTCTCGTTCAAATTGGGTTTTAATGTGTGCTCGGAAAGATAGAAAGGTCTCATAAACTTGTGACTTATGGGATAATGGAAAAGTCCACAAGTAGTTTGAGTAATCATCTAACAACAACATATAATAACGATGACCCGAAGAACTTAAAACGGGAGAGGTCCATAAATCACAATGCAAAATTTCAAATGGCATTAACGTACTAGAAGTAGAAGCCACAAACGGCAACTTAATGTGTTTTCCCAGTGAACACGCAGGACAAATACTAGGATTACGTGTCTTATTACACTCAATGAATTTATTCAACCTAAGGGAGTCCAAAACAGACGCTCCCGGGTGACCTAAACGGTCATGCCATAAAGAATCCGAAAAAACAGCGAATGAAGTTGGTGATATGGCTTTATTTGACGTGGCTTTATTTGGACTGGTGGTGGAGATAGGATACAGCTCGCCCCGACTCTCACATCTCATTAGACTCATCCCCGTCTGGAAATCCTTCACAGAAAAGCCAAACGGATCAAATTCAACAGACACGGAATTATCAGTTGTAAATTTACGAACAGAGACTAAATTCTTAATCAGCTGAGGAGCATGAAGAACATTTTTTAAAGCTAACGGAGGGTGTGGGGAGGGCAAATGTGTGTTTCCATAACCACGAATCGGAATACTGTGACCATTACCAACAATTATACCGCGAGAATTATTCGAATTGAAATAAGACGAGAGAGTATCTGACTGGGATGTCATGTGCGAGGTTGCCCCGGTATCCATATACCAATTAGGATCCGGCGGTGTGAGCCCGAGCGTATACATAGCAGCTTCAATATCCGTTTGAGACGGAGGAAGCGAGGCGGAATAGGCTTGAGGCTTGGGTCCAAGGATACTGGCCTGTTGATGCTGCGAGCGGACTGCATTTGGATTGGGCCTGGCCCAAGAAGGTCTGGTCGAAGGGAAAGGGCAGGGGGGCGCATAAGTGGGCTGTTGTGCGGCCCATGTTTGCTGCCAGTTCCAGTTCGGTGGCTGCCATCCCCAAGGAGTAAACGGCGCCTGCTGTTGTCCGCCACCGCCACGTCCACCGGAATTGGAACCACCCCGACCGGAGTTCTTCCCTCCATTCCGACCACCTCCCTGATTTTTACCCTTATAATTATTTTTGGCCTTATTTCGACCGCCATTTGCGCTCGAGGACGCAGTTGGCCCAAACACAGGGGAATCGCCATGTCATTGGTATTTGCTACCATTGCAGAGCCATTTTTTGGATTCATGCTCGTCTTTTCCAGAGTCAGCATGGATCGAGCTTCGCTAAATGATGGCATGGTCTTGCGATGACGTAAAATGGTACCCACGTTTTTGTACCCATCGGAAAGCCCTGCAATCAACTGGAGGACTAGTCGATTATTAGTAACAGGAGCTTGGACATCCCGCAACTGATCCGATAATTCCTTTAGCCTTTGACAATAGGCAGAAGCGTTTGGAAAATCATCCATACTCGTGCGCGTAAATTCAGATTCCAGGGTTACGGCCCGAGAATTTTCGTTGTCTTGGAACATCTTGCGAACGCGTTCCCATGCTTCCATAGCCGTGGATCCGGGCTCAACAACGGAATTAAGCAATGGTTTTGAAACTGTCGTATAGATCCAACCTAGCACAGTCGCATCTAGCATGTTGTAAAGCTCGACTTCTTCATCCGTCGTAGGGGTCTTTTCTTTCCCCTTCTCCGGAGCGATGATGTGGTGGAGAACACGATGCGCCTTGGCGGTGTTTTTGAACAGTTCTGCCCATGTTGCATACGGGACATTTTCCTCGTCCAAAATCAACGGAACGTTGTTTCGGATGTTGGCTACCGCTAGAGCGGGATGGAAGTTGTTATTTGGGGCCACGGTGTGAGGTTGGTAGGAAGAAGAAAGAAAAGGGTCCACGCACGTTCAAGGAGAGGAACGGCGATAGGAAAACGCAGCGGAAAAGGTTACAGAGAGTCTGTTTACCCTAAGCTCTTGATACCATGAAAGAATTGTTTTCCCTCCTTGAACCAATCAATTACAAAGGATATAAATAGGTCAACCTCTTACCAAATCTAGCACTAATCACGCTAACTAATTTAGGAGACAATTGAAAGGTAATATTATCTACATTAATTTACAATCAATTTATATATTCTAACAGTTCTGTTAAAAATGCATCTGATTCAACTAAAAGTGCATCTGGTACAACTGAAAAGTGTATATGGTTCAGCTAAAAGTGTATCTGGTTCAGCTAAAAGTGCATATGGTTCAGACAAAAGTGCATCTAGTTCAATAAAAGTGCATATCGTTCTGTAAAACCTGCATTTGGTTCACCTAAAAGTGCATATGGTTTAGCTGAAAGTGCATATGGTTCAGCTAAAAGTGTATCTGGCTCAGCGAAAGTGCATATGGTTCAGACAAAAGTGCATCTAGTTCAATAAAAGTGCATATCGTTCTGTAAAACCTACATCTGGTTCAACTAAAAGTGCATCTGGTTCAGCTGAAAGTGCATATAGTTCAGCTAAAAGTGCATCTAGTACAGTCGAAAGTGCATAAATTTCAATAAAAGTGATTTTTTTGTGATTTTTTTCATTTTTTTTATAATTTTGTGATTTTTTTCATTTTTTATAAATTTTTTATTTTCTTTATATTTTTATAATTTTATTTTATTTGTTTCATTTTTTCTAATTTTTTTTTTAATTTTTTTTTTAATTTTTTGTGATTTTTTGTGATTTTTGTGAATTTTTTTATTTTTTTATTTTTTTTTGTAATTTTTTTTAAATTTTGTGATTTTTTGTGATTTTTTTAATTTTTTTCATAAAAATACATTATTTTTTTAATTTTTACAATTTTTTGTGATTTTTTTTTCATTTATTTTGAGATTTTTTGCATTTTATATAATTTTATGTGTTTTTTTTCTATTTTTTATGAAATATGTGTATGGCGTTTTGGTAAATAAATTAAATAATTAAAAAGTTGTACCTATAGGGAATGTGAAATTATGGAGGTACCTAGGAGGAATATAATTTCAAAAGTGATACCTATTGAGCATTAATTCAATAAAAAATACCTAAATGAATTAGTTCTTAGGTACAGTAAAATTGTAAATATTTTTTGTCTAAATAAAATCTACATAGAAAATGGATATTTTGGTCCCTAAAAATTAGATTTGGGGACCAAAAATTAAATTTTGCCTCTAAAAATTGTTTTTGTCAATAAAAAGTACTCAAATTTTGAATTGTCTCTAAATAAATTACCCTAAATCATAATTTTCTTCTAGTGCAAGTGCAAGAATATACAACCCCAAGCTTAAATACTCCCCTAATTCAGACTTTGAGTAAACTCGAATGTTTAACTGAGAAATTGACTTAATTTTATGAATTTATCTTTGCTCTTTACAAATATTGTCAAAGAATAGAACAACACTCAATAAAGAATAGAACAACACTCAATATTTGATTGCTAATTAAACTCATTTGTGCGGTTTAGTGAAGATAAATCTTGATTTTAGGTTGGTTTATGCTTCCATAGAGGCAAATGATCTTTGTAAGAGATTAATATCCTTGAAGAGAGAGACGTATTTGTTCCCCTTTCTGCATGTTTAGAACGTTCGGTGTTGATACTAATGTGAAAATGTGTTGAGCAATAGTTTTTTTTTATATTAATGATAGGGAAACCCCACTTTTTTTTATTTATTTATGCAAAATAAAAAGGTGGGGGAAAAACCCCACAAACAGAAAAGCGAGTATCAAAGTTGCAAGAAAGGAAATTACAAGGATTTGAAAATAAATAACGAAAACTTAATCTGTAAACTAATAAAAACTTCTGAAAACTTGAAAGCTTCTATAAACTTGATGGGCTTGAAATGATAATATATCATTAACCTCCTCCACCGTCTCACGTGACCAGACACTTCATCTTCATACCACAATATTAGATAGATAGAGAGAGAATCGCTCCATCTTCATTTCCTTTAATCTTCTAAACCTCCTCTTCATACCTTATCCTCAGATAGGCTATACCTCTCTTCTCCAGTTTCACTATGATTTCTAATTTTACTGGAAAATCATAAATATTTTCTGAGATTTTTAGATCCAACAAGCAGCCAGTATTAGTTCCTTCATCACAAAATTGATCTGATAAGTACCTTTCTTCAACAGCTCTTTTATTTTGTTGATAATATGTGTTATTTTTCATGGATGTTTTTGCTGAGACTTGATTATATTGACTAAAATAAGAGAATCGCTTTCAATAATTAAATCTCTATTATTCGTGATTTTTAGCCCCATTAAAATTGCTTGAGCTTCTGCTTCAATACTGGAATAGCTTATGATATGAGAATAAAAAGCTTTAATAAAATTGCTCTCACTGTCTCTTATAATTCCCCCAATACCACTAGTATTAGTAGAGCTTTTAAAACAACCATCTGTGTTCAGCTTCATATATTTTGTTGGAGGATTAACCCATTTGACTATTTTGTCTTTAGCTTTTTTGACTATAGGCTTCAACCTATCTAGATCACTCCAATTACAATGAATAGGAAACATATTGTCCTTCTTGGCATAAATGAGAATTAGTTTTATAATTTCTTCAATAACTTTTTTGTAACACATATCATGGTTGGTAAATTTACTTGCACACCTAGCTTTCCAGATACAACAAATAATATAGCAGGGTAGAATGTTAATAACCTTTTTCACCAACATCTTTGCATTTTTTTGATCCAAAATCCACCATACAATAAATCTTCCTCTAATTGTCAGGTTGTTATAAGATAAGCCTATAAGACTGCCAAAATGACCCCATACCGTATCTGCTAGTTCACTTGTACTTAAGAGATGCTCTAGCCTGTCTTCATACTTTCTACAACACTCACATATAGAGGTCAATTGAATACTAACCCTCTTGATTGCTATATCAACAGACACTGCATTATTAAAACATTTCCAAGCAAAGCATGAGATTTTACCTGGAATAAGTTCCCCACAAATCAGACTTAGGAATCCAACTTGTGTTGTGTTTTTCTCTGACTAATTCCCAAGTTGTTTTCATAGAAAACTCACCATTTCTAGTACATTGCCAAACTGCCTTATCCTCAGTATTTCCAATGCAATTTAATTCTTTTAGAAACAAACCTCTTTTATGAATAGGTATAATTTTAGTCAATTCCTCTTTATTCCACTTCCCTTGACTTGTTATCTCACAGAGTAGACTCTTATTATCAATATATTGATCCTTAATAGGACATTCCCCTGTCCAATTGTCCAAATTGATATGAACATCCCCTTTTCCAACCAACCAAAAAAGTTGTTTCTCAGCCATATCTCTCACTTTCATCATCCTTGCCCAAATGTTGTTTCCTTTCCTTATTTGAATTTCATTAGAATGTTTGTTTTTGCAATACTTGACTGTTATAAATCTAGTCCACAAGGTTTTTTTAGTTCTGAACTTCCACCACAGTTTAATTGAAAAGGCATCAATAATATCACAAAATCTTCTTAGTCCTAACTCACCTTCAGAAGTCGGCCTACAAATAGACTTACATTTAACCCAATGAAACTTATTTTTATCCTCTGTTATACCCCATAAGAAACTTGCCATAATTTGCTCAATTTTTTTAACAACTTTGCTTTGGAGGATTCACTGCTGCCATGATATAAATAGGAATCGACTGAAGCACAGAGTTAATAAGAATAAGTCTCCCTCCCATATTTAGATTATGAGTCTTCCAGCCTGAAAGTTTGCTTCTTACTTTAAGTATCAACTCATGATATAAAAAACACTTTTTATTCCCATGATAAAGCTTACAACCCAAATACAAAAAAGGAGGTTTTTTCACTTTGATGTTCAGAAAATTGCTCACTTGGTCCCTGTGTCTATCTGTCACTTATTTAGAAGCATACATAAAACTTTTTTCCAACTTATTTCTTGTCCAGAATCCTTGCAGTATTGTAGGAGCACACTTTTTATATGCTTTATAAAATTCATATCAGCACCACTAAAAATAATGATGTCATCAGCAAAGGCTAAATGAGTGACAATAGGAGTTTCAATAGGAGCTTTGAAAGACTTCCACCTCTTTTCTCAATTAGCTGATTAAGATTTCTTGAGAGGATTTCTGAACATAAGATGAATAGGCTAGAAGATATAGGGTCTCCTTGCCTCAGACCATTAGTAGAATTAAAATACCCTGTAGACGCACCATTCACAAGAACAGAGAAACTATTATTAGAAATTAATTCTATCAATCCAAATATATGAAAGGCCAAATTTTCTGAGGACAGAAACAAGAAAATGCTAAGAAATTTTATCATAGGCTTTTTTCATGTCCAACTTCAAAGCTATATTTTTACCACTACTTTTCTTATTAAGAGTAGAAATGAACACCTGAGAATGCAAAATATTCTCAATAATATCCCTTTTAGCCACAAACCCACTCTGATTTTCAGAAATTAGCTGAGGGGGAATATGAGCTAGTCTAGTGGCCATGATTTTGGAAATTACTTTGTTGCAGAAAGTAAACAAACTAATGAGTCTAAAATCAATATACTTATCTGCATTTATCTTTTTAGGATTAAGAGCAATGAGGGTAGAGGTCATTGCCTTTGGCAATTCTGAACCAGCAAAGAATTGTTTCACTGCAGCTAAAATGTCTTTTCCAATAATATCCCAACAAAAGGGAAAAAAGTGACTATTATACCCATCCACACCAGGAGCACTGCTTTTGTTAAGACCCCACGCTGCATTTTTAACTTCATCCATATTTATGTCTCTGATCAAATACTCATTATCTTCATCAGAAATCATTTTAGAAATGATGTCTAAACTATTATATATGGTACTTGTCATGATGTTGGCTATCACTAGTTTTTTAAAAAAGTTAACAACTTCTTCTTAAATAGCCTTTTTATCAGTTAACTCTTGTTCTTAATCCTTTTTAACCGTAATTAATTTACACTTACTTCTTCTCATTTTAACCACTCCACGGTAAAACTTAGTATTAGCATCACCTTCTTTACCCCACTTAATATTAGCTTTTTGATTACGGAAGTCTTTCTCTATTTTGAGTCTATAATTGAGATTAGCTTGCACTTTATTGAATTCACTTCTATTTGCAGGGGAAGGATTATCTTCATACAATTGTCCATCTTTAATAACAAGGTCTCCTGCATCAATTACCTTCTGGAAAATATTATCAAATGTATCTTTACTCCAATTAGATAAGCATTTTTTCAAACATTTCAAATTGAGAAGCAGATAATAGAGTGCATTACCACTGAGATGAGTTTTCCGGTTAGACTTCACCAATTCTAAGAAATCTTTATGGTCTAGCCAAAATTTTTGAAAAATGAACCTCTTGATATTCTGATCATCTTCATTCTTCATAACAACTAAAAGGGGGCTATGGTCAAAATTAGATTTGGATAAGTGCTCTAGAGTTATAGAATGAAATAAATTGTAGCAGCTAAGATTCACACATAATTTGTCAATTCTTTCTAAAATAAGATTATCCCTGTTATTTCTCCAAGTATACCTTGAACCTGTAAAGTTAAGCTCAAAAGCACCAATTTCACCTATGCAGTCTAGATAATCATTAGCACCATTAGCATTGATAGCTAACCCTCCAACTTTTTCTTCTTCTTTAGAAACTGTACTAAAGTCACCAGCTATAAACCAAGGAGTAGTTGTTTTTGAGCAATAGTTGAGATTGAGAAACATCAATTTTTAAAAAGTTCAAATTTACTAATAACTTTTTTTTCAAATACGTTTTTTTTTAAATGCTGGTACTATCTTTCAAAAAATATGTTATTTTTATTAAGCGGCTTTTTTGAAGAGAATATTTATCTAAAATGGTAATGTTTTCTCAAAAAAGTTTTATTGGTTCACATGTTTAAAAGGATTTGTGTTTTTTGAGTTTGTCTTAATTTTAGGACGGAGCTCTTAACGAAATTTGTTCTTGAGTCAATTTTCTCGGTCTTTATTGGCATTTTTGTTCTAAATCTATCATTTTTGCTTATAAATTTCCAAATCAATGAACTGCGAAAGTAATTGAAAATGTCTTATCAATAAAATTAGTTTCAAGTCACTTATAACTGAAAAAATAAAGGTGAAGACAAACACTACATGCAACTTTTTTAAGATTTTTTTTTTTCATTAATTTTTTAAGCAGTGTTTTAACAAAGTATGTGTCTTAGTGTTCTGGCTTGAGCGAGGATGGTTTTTGTAAATAAGATGAACAAATAAAAGTAGATCGATGTGATATGTTAAATTAGGAAGGTATCTTTTTTGAATATAATTTGGTCGGAATGACTTATTCTGAATTGCACGGGATCGATATCTATGTTGGACAGGAGGAGGAGGAGTGTTTGTTTTTTTTTCGTATGAGTCTTTCTAAGACTTTATTACATGATTTTGCTGTATTCTTATGCAAATAGAGACATGATTTGTGTAAAATTTTCTACAGTAAAGATCTCGTAAAAAGCAGGCTGTACTTATCGTGTGGGTTACATACATGCCAGAGATTAGCCACGCTGCCTTCGTATTCATTCTCTATAGTATGTTATTATCCAATTGTTTTCCGGGTTTTGTTGTGTTTTTTCATGAGATTTCACTACTGTTGTATTTGTTGGGATATTTTCAGATGTTTTATCATAGTTTAGTGTCTTTGATTTGAATCCCTTAAGTTACACCAACTAAGAAATATAAAGCTAATTAGCCAGAATACTATAGCCTAAAGCCTAAGCAACGGTTTCTGAACGAAGTTTTGCACCCAATATTTGTTATACTTGTGTCATTGTTAATCATATCATCCGGATTACGGAGTAGGAAAGATACAGAAGACTGAACTTTTAAATTACAAATTATAGAAACTTATGACTCTAAAATATGGGAAATGGGAGATAATAGTGTCGTAGATAATCCTCGGCACTTATTACAAAAATTGCATCAAAAGGTACTTAAAAGGGATGTTACACATGTAGCTACGGTTCCGTGGTGTAGTTGGTTATCACGTCAGTTTAACACCCTGAAGGTCTTCGGTTTGAACCCGGGTGAGCTAATTATCCTTTAATTTTATTTTTAGCTCTTCGAGCTATGACTCCCTACTCTCTTTTAAGAGTATTCTCTGATTTACTCAATCTGTGAGTAGCTGAGATTTTATTTGGTTTGGTTGTATAATATCCTTAATTTTCAAAACAGAATATCGCAAACAGACCTTGTTTGGTTGCAGATTTTAAATTCATTTTCCTTTCCTAAAAAATATGTTTAGATTTGATATCACTGATCTAGCTGAAAAGTTTCTTACATTTCTTGTTTTCTCGTCTAACAAAGCGATAAAATGTAAGCCAACTTACTATAACAAACTCGGATAATATTTCAATAATGAAACACTGAATTAACTAAGCCAGTGTCGAATAGAACCAGAAGACTAATTTTTGGTGAAGTTTTCTCATATATGATAAACAAAATTCGATTGAAGAACATGAACAAAAACTGAAATCAAGTACGAAACGAAATAAAATTCCAGAAAGTTAAAAAGGCAAAATCTAAAGTAACATAAGAAAAATTAGTTCATCTTTTGCTCCCTTAATACATCTACAAGAGTCCTATTATATAGTAGCTTCAGGCTGATGAGTAGTTGTAGAAATTGCAGAAATAACCCATAAGTTTCATAACTTGCACTAATAATCCTTTGTTTGAATTTAATGACAATTATACCCCAAATCTTTGTAACATAACTTCACCCCATCCCTTGTCGCTTGTAGACTTCAGTTTTCTCGCTTCTTTCCTCCGGATTTGGATCATTACACTTACTTCTCCCAATCTTAAAATATCCAGATTATTGGCTTAAAATCTGCAACAAAACAAGCCCTTAAACCCCATTCGGCATCCTTCTAAATTGTATTACTTCCAACTTTTCCGATCCTTAAATGAACCGGAAATCTCACAACCTTCACTTCTTCCCCATCTGCACCCCAAGCTTGCTTAAACTTCTCAACAACCTCATCTCCCAACATCTCCACTCCCTTCTTTTTCGCTGTATTATACGCCGACCCTGATTTTATATATGTAATAAAGCCCTCCAAATCTGTCGACTGTTCCGCCTTAAACTCAAATGGACCAGTGTGATCAAGCCCATCTACAGGGTCAAAAGGGAACTCTATTCGTGTGTACTTATCATCAATCAGTTCCCTACCCCGGCCCCAATACTGCTTCAAGTTTTCGTATAAAGGTAAATATACAGAGTCGACTTCGATGTTGACTTCAGGAATCGTGTAGCACCAAGCCACCATGACACCGTGTGGTTTCTTGAGTACATATCTAACTTGTTGGTAAAATTTGGGGAGGTCGAACCAGTGTAGTGCTTGGGCTACGGTGACTAAGTCGAGGGTGGATTGGGATGCGATATTGGACTCCAGCTCAGTGATGGTCATGGTGGGAGGGGTAGTTACGTAATTTATGTTTGAGAATTTGGGTGCGTGGTCGAGTTGCTCTTTGCTTGTATCGGTGGCTATCACCTTCTTGAAGATCCTAGCTAACTACAAATAGATACACAAATACATTCTTCATGATGTTAAGGATAACTTGAAATTTGAAAAGATATATGGTTCTAGTCTGATGCTGAGAAAAAAGTTAGAACATAGGAGTATGTAAAAACAAGAAGTGTGTATGGTATAGGAGGTCTCCATTTTGTGCCGTCATTGACTTAGACCATAATCTTGAAATGATATGAATTCCTAATGTAACACCCCAAACTAAACGGATGCCACATGGCCGAATAGCACACGCCTTTGGCACATGTTACACGAAGCCTAAATCTCTAAATAATAAAACATTGCATTTTCTTTCAATAATAATAATATTTATAAACTAAACGTAAATTAGTTTAACAACACAAATTCTTGTTCAAAAGTAAGTCATTCTCAAATGATAACTGTAATAACTTGGCAGTGGAAAAGAATTTAAACAACTCTTATGAGGTATGATTGGTCACAAACGACTCGACTCCAACTCTAACTAACTTCATCTATATACCTGAAAAGATTAAAAAGAGATGATAAGTCAAACGAGTTTAGCGAATGAAAATCATACCTATAAGAGATAGGGGAAAGTTTTGACGAAAAGTTTTGTATTAAATAATATTCATACACATAAGTTTTAATTCAAGGAAAAGTAAGTTAGAATCTTTTCAGTATTAACCCATATGTTTTTTACATACAGAAAAGAAAATACGTTTAAATTATAAATACAAAACGCAGAAGTCTCATATCAAGAAATATAAACCAATAAAATGGTTTTTCATCAGAAAATTAAATAGTATTAAAATCAACATGGAACCAGACTTAAAATTCATTGTCATTAATACTTTTCTCTCTATTTGTTGGATCCAACTATCGAACTCAAAGTCAACTAGGTTGGCAATCTAGTAAATCCCTTTAAAACGATCCGGCTAAGGTCACCGCACTTAAGAGGCCTGTTCCAAAACCGTTGAGAAAATTAGAATTACTCATTTAAGTAGCTATATTATCTAGCCACCAACGTCACCCCACTTAAGAGTCATGTTCCTTGAATTTATAAATCATAAAGTAAGGTCAACCCACTTAGAGTATTGTTCCTCAAGTTCATTGCTGCTCCCGAAAATCTATAATCATTCAAACGATTCAAATCTTTAAATCAAATATCTCAAATCATTAAATGAAAATTAAATATCCAGACAAATATCACTTTTCAAATAGTAGTAAAAACAATTATAATTCCCGAAGGTAACAATCCAAAAACCTTTTCTTATAGAACGAGTACAAATCGATTATATATAAGATACAAAGCCATTCATATAATCATCTCAAATCATATAATAAAACTCAGTAATTCCATAAAATAGCTTGAAAAATGACATAAATAATAAATCAATTAAAAATAAGTTACAAAATTACTCCAACATCAAAATATTAGTTAGTTGGCATCACTTATTTATGCAAAATACTAGCTGTTTTCAAAATATGTTACTAAAACATAATATTTATAAAATACTTCGCAAATAGCATGGGTTATAAACTGATTATACATAGGGTACAAAATCATTCACCTTGATTTAACGAAGAAATTATGCGAATGTAATATTCCTAGGTGCAGTTTGGTACGGGCCCATTTTTCTTCTAAAATAATCACATAGATCAATATTTCCTTTCTGTCCAGCTTATGCATAAAACTAGGTAGAAACTTGGGTACAACTATAACCATATCTAAATCTATTTACAATAACTTTGTTACTGGAGGATATCTATTAGTATTATTTTAATTTATTTTAGTAATACCCTTAATTTATAACTAATGGGTAATTGAACCTCTTTATTTTAATAATAACTTATCAAATTAACTTTCTAATAGTAAATAATATTTTACTAAAATTATAAGCATTGATAATAAATAAATAAAATACGGGTGTTTACACCTAGGATCCTAGGTGTATGGTTGGTATATGAGGTCTCCATTTTATGCAGTTATTGAGTTAGACTATAATCTTGAAATGATATGAATTCCTAAGATCCTACGGCACAACTGAAGTCTGATAAAAAGATGTACAAAATTAAACCACAGCCTACATTTACTTTAAGAATATAATCTGTAGTAAACAAACTTATTATACAAATCAAATCAAATCAAATCAAATACCGTAGTTTCTAAAAGTATATCTTTATTGTTTTAGAAAACTGTTAATTGTTAAATGTTAGAAGCTAACTATGTATTCACCAAACGGCTCATAACGGAAACAGTCACATCAAAAAAGAAACGATAAAGATGCTTACGTGCATAGCGGCTTGGCCGCTACCAGTTCCAACATCCCATACAAGCTCATGATCTCTAGTTTTTGACCCAATGAACTCAAAAAGCTCGTCTGGGTAACTTGGTCGACCCGCCACGTAAATCTTTGCTTGTTTGTGGTACAAATCCGCCATTTCCCTTTTCCTCTCTTTAAGATCGATAAATTTATTTGACTTTTTTTTTATCCAATAGAACAATGAGATGATTATCTATTGGAGACCACCAATATATAGGAACC
Organism: Primula vulgaris; assembly: GCA_963920805.1. Taxonomy (NCBI): domain Eukaryota; kingdom Viridiplantae; phylum Streptophyta; class Magnoliopsida; order Ericales; family Primulaceae; genus Primula; species Primula vulgaris. Next base: position 22,754,550 of record OY987217.1, on the reverse strand, counting down.
ATGTGCCAAAAGTTAAGAATGTCATTTTGAAGAAAAGTCAAAAATTATTAGTAGATAACATCACATGGATAACAACATCTCATTGTCAGTCTCAAATAACTTTCCACATTCGCACATATTGTTTTCTGATAATAACTTTGCGAAATCATTTTTTTTATTAACAAAGTTAATACAAATAAAATAATAATGTATAATGCTTATTATTATTATTATTATTATTAGGGGTGGGGCAAAAAATCTGTAAATTCGTACCGTAACTCAAGCCGCATGGATTGGGGCGGCTTGGGATGAGTTGAATGTCCAAAAAAAAATCAATCCGTCCAGCCACAATCCGCTATATATTTTGCGGGTTAGGTTAGGGTCGATGTTAACAAACCGCGGGTTAATCCGTCTCAATCCGTTTCAACCCGCAATATATATATATATATATATATATATATATATATATATATATATATATATATATATACACACACATTGCGTGTATTTTAAGATATCAACATTTAATTATTGTTATATTTTAGTTTTATTACTTGTTCGTGAATGTTTTAAACGTACTTTGATTGATTTTAATTTATCTTTCTGTTTGAAATATTCAATTTATTTTAAATTTGGTTTGATTATGCAAACTATGAAAAATAAAGGAACAAAATAAAAATTTAAGAATAAATCTAAACACCCAAACCCGCCCCAACCCGTAATTTATTTTGCGGGTTGGATTGGGTTGGTTTGGGGTTTTAATTGTAACGGGTTGGATTGGGTTGAGTTGAGATTTAAATTTCATCAATCCATCACAATCCGCCCTGCCATTTATTTTACGGGTTGGGTTAGGATTGAAACAAATCCGCCTCAATTCGTCCTGTGCCCACCCCTACTTATTATACTATTATGTACTACAATTTTAGCCTATAACTCTTACATTGTTGTGATACATTATGTGTTTTTACATATTCATGTATAAATTATAAGGTTTAAATTTAAAACTTGTGACTTTCTAACTTTTCTCTTATACATGTATCTTGTTTCACCCTTCCATTATATAAATGAGTTGCAGTCTTCATACTTGTACACACATTCGTACTTTTCCTCTCTCTCCATACATTTCTTGTTATGTCGATAGTTTGCTAATAGTTGTCACACAACACGTTATCGGCACTTTACTTAAAGACGAAGTCAAGAAATCGCTAGATAGTTTCATTAGAATGGAGTATACGGATCTATTTCTTGCTCGAAGAGTTAGGAAGAGGGTTTATTGGGTTGTTAGATCACATATCGATCATCATTTCGCATTACCAAATTAAGGTACATAATTTCTACTTTTAATAAAACGTAGAAATTGCATGATTAATCAAGAATAGAACCGGAATTCTTATGTTTAAGATTTATATCACATGATGGATGTTTTTTTTGATGAAAAATTGCTATTAAAACCCATATATATATGTCACTTATAAAACGAGTTATAACTTGTATAGTTAGACATAATAAACTGTCGGACCTAAACTGTCACATTTAGAACATTGGAGGACTAATATGTAACTAACTAAAACTTTAGGGTCTCTCTGTAAAGCTTCTGAAACTATAGTACAAGAGATGTAATTACCCTTAAAATGCATATAGTTTTCTGTATTTACACTCGTAGTCCCTGTAGTTACTCATTATACACATAATAATATATATGTACGAGTTTACCTAATGTTTAGACCGAAAATACTTATTTACATGCAAATGATCTAAGATTTAATTGCTACAACTTCTAAAATTTATAGAAATCGTATAGAAAAACCTCTTGCATGATAATATTAATTGTTTGTGTGACATTAACTAAATTTAGCCTCTTAGCATGCCACCATGTATTGCCTATGAATTGATATAACCTATGAGATGTAGTAATTACCCATAGAAAATGGCAAAAGTCACACTTTAGTATTGGATTAAATAATAACTCATGTGGTTTAATATTACTAATCCATGTTTGGACTAGTTTACATGAGTATGGCATACTTTCATATTACGATATTGTTGAATGCTATTTTATATTATCACATAAAAGCTCGTAGACATTTATATGTTACGTGAGCTTATAAATTGCCTCGAATTTGAACATTTTACAATGTATCTCTTTTGAGTAGAAATTTTCCTAAAGCTTAAACATTTAGATGTAGTTTTTGAGTTGAAAATTAGCGAAATCCGGTATATGTATTCACATTTAAGTTAGAATAATTATGAATCTTCCCCACATAGGCTTACCTATTTGGATACGATGTCTATGAAAGATAAAGGCGGAAGTCGCTCTCCTAATGAGGTTGGTTTTTAAGTGGTATTCGTGCCCACCCCCATCACCGTCTTACCTGGTCGTATTCAAGTAGAGCTACCGAAAGGGGTTGAGTAAATAATAAGTTTCCCGAGTGTGTTTATATAGGTGTATTTTTCGCCGAATTGGTTTCTCAGTATCGACCTGTTGTTCGATCAATGAGAACCTATTCACAAAAGCAAAACTTGTGTTTTTCGATCATGCCATTTCGAAATAAAGTTTCTGCTTATGAAAACCATAATAGACATATAAACCTGTCATTTTATATGATAAGTAATCCAGAACTCCCAACACATGTTGGATGCCATCTATGATGATGAAAATTGCAAAGCATACTTGCGAAATGATTGTTTAGACGATGATATTATTTCGTCACCACAGTTAGTCATCCTGATGTGTGAAATGTGATGCCCAAATTTTTTTGGATGTCATCTTTGATGAGTAAAACACGAAGTGTTTGTTACTTCATAGTTGAAGGATAAGGCGTTGATTTTATTCCGCCGTCACATGTTAGACACGATGACGTCTATGGTGAATTTTTTTGTCTGAAATTGACAATTAGAGCAAACTTTCACCAAAATACTAGCTTCGAAAACGTATTCCATAAACAGTCTTGTAAATTTATATTCACTATGTTCCTTTAGATCATCGCACATCTGTTATTGAATAAGAAAATTGCCCCGATGAGCATTTTTTTGGGGTCAATGGTGAATTGTTTGCATGATACTAATGCTCTTCGTGGACATTTTTCCCCGGATCGGGAACCGAGACAAGAGTTATTTGTTTCGAACTATCACAAGTCTAACGCTCTCCTAGCTAAGAGAGGTTTAGACAATCGTCAAAAGCCGAAGACATGTGGCTCCAAGACAGTCCTTGAAAGGAACAATAAGGGCCCTTCATTCCAAATAAAGAGACAATACTCAAGCAGCCAATTATTTGCTATAAATGACCAATGTCATTCCCGCCTACTCTTTAAATAGTTCAAAACTATCATGAGGGTAGAAAAGCCGAAGCTAATGTGGTTAAAGCTAACTGAAAGTAAACTCTTGAGACCTCCGGTTTTGTGGCTCAAATGAGTTTGGTACATTTCTTTATTAATTTTTGAGCCAATTTGTCACTCATCTGGATTATGTTTTTCCATTTGGATTATGATGATTCCATTTGGACCATACTTTTGGATTATGGTTTGCTTGTATGAAATTTCTCAAAATAATTTAAAGTATTTTTGAGCAAAATTCCTTTATAAATGTGACCAAACTTTAAATTATGAAACTTTAGGCAATACTTGTGGGGTAGTTGGTTGTCTGGAAATAGTGGGTAACGGTGTACGACATAATTTCACCAACTACTTGCCTAAAGAATCCTAACTGATAATGATTTTGGACATGTCGCTCCAAATCGGAATCTTTGGTAAAACCAAATTGATTTGACTAAAATGAGGCTTTATACTCCAGGTCATGTCGTACCTTGTTGAGTTATAAGATATTCGAGAAAAAAAGTGTTATATGGTAATAGCTCATGAAAGAATTAAATTTTTTTTACATAGTCTCTACTCAATACGACCAAAAACGTATTTTAGCGGAGTTGAAATGTCTTTCAAGTGGTTGCTACCACGTTTTTAAAAGCATTTGAAGTTACCTTATCATTTCGCCTAACGTCGATTGATAAGAGGTCTTAGATGCTAAGACATGTTTGTCTATACTATCATTCGTCTGTCGTCGATTGATAAGAGTATTTTAACATTGTGGCATTGACCGGATGAGATATAACCGAGTAAAAAAACGATGTTAGATTTATAATTGCATCGCGTTTGGATCCTCTTTGAGAAATAATTTCGTGATTGATCCGAAATTCATGCCACTAATGCTCTCTCTGAAAGACTAGTATGTGTAAAGGTCACAAAATAGGCTCGTAGAGTTCTTGTAAAGAATTGAATGGGTTATTGTGGACTTATCCAACCATAAGTTGGACCATAAATATATATGGTTATGATTGATGCATCGACAATATGGTCACATTCTATTGTTGTCCACAGAAATGCAGCACTTCCCAAACTGTAAGCCTAATCATTAAGTTGATGGCTTATTACCCGGATTATCCTGAAAAATGTAGCCGACTTGATAATGTCGAAAAGCTAAAATTGATTTGTATTACTTAACTTTGGGAATTGAAATTGAACATCATGTTGATTATGTTCAGACCCGAAATGGACTCAAAGAAAATTTAAGCGATTGCAAATGATTGCACGCGTTATTTGGTGATGCGCACCTATATATATTTTTGTATAGGGTCGCGATATATTGCACACTGTTGTATTGGTCCGTCTGAGGTTCATAGTCACTCAAAACACTGAATGCGTACCAGTTGGTAGCTGGTTATGAGCCAGATGTCTCATATGAACGCGTGTTTGAGTGCTTGATTAATATTTTAATTTGACTACAAAAGGGTTCAAAATATGGACCTCTAAAGGGGACATACGTCGATTATGTATCCCCTCCCTATCAAATGATAGAGTTACATTGGCAAGCGATCTCTTTATCGCATGACATGCGAAAGTGACATTGTTAAGACTGTACTCCCCGTTATTAGGAGAGATTTGCACGTAAACATTGAAAAGGAACGACATGAAATAACGTAGCAATAACCCACTCAGTCTTAGCTTGATCCCCAAAATGCACTAAGTGATAAGTAAGTGTATAGACTCCCCCAAGTCTAAATAAGTGCCAGACGCACTTGGAAATTTATGAAATGTCACGAGATCATATATATACCAGCTGAAAATTGCTTGCAAGGATAGTCGTCCCTATGGACGTCGTGTTCCTGTCAAAACATGTTGCTTTAGTCGAACCCGCCAAGCAAATGATGCTGCCGTCGGCCGTCAGTCTGTAGTCCTTCCCATGTAACGAGGAAGTTGACCGGTTCTGAATTCGTTCAGCCCCAGAAGTGATGAACTAAAACTCGTTTGTCGCATGAGATTATAAAGGATCAAGGAGATGTGTGATTCCTCCTCATCCTAAGAATCTCGAAATATCTGTTGATCATGATATCTTAGCCGATATTGAAGCGAAACGAGACTGTAATTGATAACTTGTTCATATATTCAGTGACGACTGATAATATGAGCAAACGATGACAGAGAACCACGTACCATTGTCTGAAGTCAACGAAGATCAGACTGACCAAACGGAAACTTACATTCCAAGGCAAATTCCTTAGTGAAACAAAGTGTGTGTGGACCTGTCATTCCAACACCACTCAACGTCTAAACGAGTTTGTTTATTCGGGTATTCGTAAGGAAGCGTGATGAGAATAATGAGGATATACATTGCTCGCCTCCTAGCGCAAGACTTCTCTCACACCTTGGAATTGATTGTGAGATGGTTTATTTTCTCGTAATGGAAGGTCCACTACTTTACCAGGTTAGTAGTTTCCAAAAAATTGAGTATGCAGCCTTTGACTGTGGTCATGTTATATCTCTATGGGGATTTAGACAAAGAGATGTACATAAAAGTCTATGTGTGACTTCATGTGCTCGAATCAAGGACAATCTCAATTAAGTGAGACATTCACTTTACGGATTGAAATAATCGAGCGGATGTGGTATACCCGCCTAAGTGACTACTTGATCGGCTTGGGATACTTGACAAGTATTATGCCCTTGCGTGTTATGAAACAATCCACATTTTTTATTTGTCCTTCGAGATGAAGGATCTTGTGAAGACACGGTAGTGACTCGGCTTGATGATCGAGTCTCGTAAAGATTGAATCTAAGTCCATGATTCAGACTACACCCAGAAGGTGTTTTAACGCTTAGTAAGTCGTCAAATTCTCCCATGATCGTTCGATCACTAGCCATTAATATAGACACATTCCGTCCCTGGAGTGGCGTTGAAGAGATATCGAACCATGATGTTCATATCCGAGTACCATAAGCGCACCACTGTACTTGGTCTAATGTGCTAGGACGAACATCTCGTCTACTGTGAATGGTATAGCTCGACACAGCATCGTGCTAATATGCTACTATCGAAATGGCACTAAAGGTATATTCCGTTACCTTATGGTAATTTTGGAAGTGGGCTTGTTTATCCCATTTGCATCATTGAGTGGGCTTACCCTCATTGGCACTCGAAATAACGCGACCCTTGTCGGTTACGCCGATGTAGGTTACTTATCATACCCGCATAAGGGATGTTCTCAATTTGCTTATGTCTTTACCATCGAGAACACGACGATATCTTGGAGGTCTCGTAAACAGACCCTAGTGGCTACTTCGACGGACCATTCCGAGCTACTCGCACTCGCGCTCTACGAGACGACTAGAGTGTGTGTATGTCTTCGAACAGTTATTGGCCATATTAGAAGTACATGTGATCTAACTTACGATCCTGATGAACCAGTCGTCATTTATGAGGACAACACCGTTGTTTTTTATCAAGCGAAACATGGTTACATCAAAGGTGGCGCCACTAAGCATATATCGCCAACGTTGTTCTTTACACATGAACAACAAACGCTTCAAAGGATTGAAGTGAAGCATATTGGACCCGAGAACAATCACGCAGACTTGTTCACTAAGTCACTGCCAAAGTATTCGTTCCAAAAACATGTTAGAGCGATCAGACTTAGGAAGCTCTCCGAGCTTTCCTAAACGACATGTCTCCATGCACCCTATTGTGTGCAAGTGAGGGGGAGTATCCTGACGTATGCTCATCACCCTGTTGTGCGTATCCTCACATATGCTTAGCACCATGTTGGGTGCAAATGAAAAAAAGCATCCTGACGCATGATTAGTTCTCACTAGTTATTATCCCTGCATCATGTTATGTGCAAGTAAGGGAGAGCATCCCGATGTATGCTTATTTTCTGCCTAGTCAAAATTCCCGCACCTAGTTGTGTGCATGTGAGTGGGAGCATCCCGATGAATGCTTGTGTACTCTTTTTTGTCCTTAGTTCAACGGTTTGTCCCACTGGGTTTACCTTGGCAAGGTCTTTAGCGAGACACATTTCTAATCCCGTTCTCACTAATGATTACTGAAATCAGGAGGAGTATCCGGTTGTATACTTCTAACCATCATGTACTCTTTTATCATTCGATTAGAGTGTTTTTCCCATAGGGTTTTCTCTAACAAAGTTTTAATGAGGCACACCGTGTATGGTTATTTCTCCTTTTTTTACTAACATTTATGCACTCTTTTGTCCTTTGACCAAAATTTTTCTCACTGGGTTTTCTTGGCAAGATTTTAATGAGTCACATATTTTCTAGTCAGTTCATTCACGCACTTGTATAGCGTTTCGGCCCACTGCATTCGGCAACACCATTTTGCCTTATGATCCGGTTTTTGTCCCACATCGGGTTTTCCGGAATTGAGGTTTTATGTGTTGGCAATAGCGAATGCGACTCAACAACTCATCAGAGTTTATGAAGACGAGAAAGCTTGCAGAATGTTTGGACACCCAATGGAGAGTATTGTGATACATTATGTGGTTGTTCATATTCATGTATAGGTTATATACATTATGTAGATTTCCTCTTATACATGTATTTTGTTCCACTCCTCCATTATATAAAAGGGTTGGAGTCTTCATAGTTCTACACACATTCATACTTGAATAAGAATACTTTCCTCTCTCTCCATACATTTCTTGTTATGCCGATAGTTTGCTAATAGTTGTCACACAACATATATGATGTAATTAGTTGTACAATTCATAATATCTATTCCCTCCGTTCCCAATTAATTGTATAATTAACTTTTGAAAATGTTCATTCCGATAATTTTGATACAAATAATTGGCCAGTCAAAATTGCACGTACTTTTATAGTGAACAATTAATTGGGAACGGAGAGAGTAGTGTATACCTAAGTCCTAACAAATTTTAACCCATATGTACTGTAATGAAAACAAGTATTTTTTAAAGGAGAATTGCTGCTACAACATACTCATTTCAATCGATCAATATTTACAGGACAGAATTGGGGAGCAACCCCAGTCAGCCGGGAAGCTTACGTTTTATGTGAGAAAAGCAAAAGCCAACGAAGAACAGCACCATTACAACAGTACATTTGAGCAAAATATTACATCGTACAAATTTGTGGTCAATGCTAGCAATATGCTAACTGTACATCTTCTGTCCATTATCGGTCCAAAGAAGAGAGAAACGGGCTATGAGATGCTCTAAAAACTGGCCGGTTTTCATTCATTCTTGAACTAATTGGTGACGTTTGTGGCATGAGCTCGGATAGTCTAACCTTTTCATTGGAAATTCGATTCTGCAAAAAAAAAGTGATTTAAGTTTTGTGTTCTTTTATTCCGCTCAAGTAGCACAAAGTATGTTACCTTCGAACGAAATGAAGAATTCAACATGGGAAATTAAAAGAGGTAGATACGATTTAGATCCAATATTAAAAATACATATGATAAATTAAAGAATCTCTGATCCCATTATCCCTTCAATTAAACAAGTCTTCCGTTACCATAAGAAGCAACATTGAGTTAAGGGATGTATGGTTAACATGTTTGTGTCAGAATGGTTGCATTTCTTTACAGAATAGAAAATACATACGTAGTATATGTTCGGCACTTGTGACATTCTTTTACTACGTTAGATAAAAGAGGCCACATCTCTGAGAAATCATAAATAATCTAAGAGGTTTCTTTTTTACCTTGAGCTCGACATCCTGCAATTCTCTTTCTAGAGATCTGATTCTATGACTGATTTGATCTAGTGCTTTTTCAGCCGCAGAGACGCTTATATCAGAATTTGGTCTTGCTATACCAGCAGCCTGTAATAAAAAATTCAAATATAGTATAAGATTAAAAATTAGTTTCTTTATTTATTTTCTATTGACAATGTTATGCGTAACAGACCTTTAAAATGCTGGTGCATAGCCCCACTAACTTCTCAGCTAATTGAAGCCTCTCCGCTTCAGTTTCCTGCAATAAAATTACAATTGACCATTAGCGACGTGGGTACCCTATATCGCTCTTGCTCTCTCCACTCTTTTAGAAGGTGAAAGATAACATTGAAGCCAATCATTACAGATCTCTAGTTACTGATTTTATCCCAAGTACAAACCTTAAGTAATTGACTCAATTGATGCTCCTCATTGAAAGTAGTAGTGAGACTTCCCCCATTTGAAAGGCGGTATTTAGCAACTACTTCATTAAAATGTTTAAGACCGGAATCCATTCGTCGCAGTTCAACACGTAGTTCTTCGTTTTTAGTCTTTAGTAAATTGTTTTCTTCCTGTTACATGAAACGTTTACATTACTAAACTTGAATATTATATAATTCATTCAGGCAATCAAACAGTTTATATACTCTACAGAATTGTTATTCGTCCTCATTTTCATTTCAGAAATTTTTTACTTCGAAAATACTTTTTTGTATTTGCTTCTCATACCAAAAAAGTTTAAAAGTAGAAAGAAAAAAAACTTGTAACGACGGTTGTGCTTCTTTTCTTAAAAATCATTTTTCCACAGATCATATCTGCCAAATATGCTTCTTGGAAGGGTTTTGGTTTTGAATACCAGAGACATTCATTATTTTAAGTTTTCTTTTTTGAATTATCTTGCCTTGATTTTGGCATGATGATGGATCCTTTGCTGGAGGTTTTGCTGGCCAGATAGTTTTTTAACTTCCATTTCCAGCTCATTTATCTTTATCTTGTGATTAGCATGCTCCATCTATGTAGAAAAGCAGGTATGACATATTAGTTAAGACTTGAGTATTAAAAAAATGAAATATTATATATAATAAATGCCAAAGTACCTTTATCATTTCGTTTTCAGTTAGAAGTAGCCTCTCTCTTTGACGATATTCTTCCAAAGCCACCTGTGCTGCTAACATCTCCGTCTGTTTCTTATCTATTTCCTCTAGCCATCTAGAATAAACAAACCAAATTATAAAACACAAACACAGGGATACAAGCACAAAAAACACAAGCGGTATCCAAAACTTAAACCTTGTGAAGAAGCGAAGGATGTTCAACTTAATGTTTTACAATTTTTCCTGTATGTTGATGATGTGCTACCATCATCTTGAATCCATATCATTTATTACTTTCAACATTTCGTTATATTTTATATTCATGGAAATCACCTTGTGAACAATAACATCCACAGAATTAAGTCCAGCACATGTCAAGATAAAAATATATACATATCAAGTACCCAGACCGAAATTTTTAGTGAAGTTGCTTACCCTTTCCTCTCGTCAATGAATTCATTAAGCTGCTGCTTGAGCTTGATAGCATCGTGGTCCTGAATTTGAAGACACCAACTTAGGAAATAAGATATACAATAACCATTTTATTTACTATTTGTATTGCAAATATACTTTTACCTTGACTTGAAATTCAAAACTCTCAACTCCAGGCTTCTCTGTTGTCTTTTCTAGTATGTCATTACTCAACATATACTGTAATTACAGTTAAAAGATTATCAAAATATGAATTAAATTCTATAATTTAATATTACCAGCATCGACTCTTACTTCAGCTTAAAAAGTACCAATGGAGAAAATAAAATTAGATGGAGATAGTTGTATTGAAAAAGAATCAGTAAATTATAAAAATCAACCACATTTAGTGTTAACATATTAAATAGAAATTCATACACATACTGTATATTTGGAGATATCCAACTTTAGTCCTGACAGATCTCGCAGGAGATCATGGGTCATGCTTTGTGTGGAGGCTAACCTTGCATTCAACATAAATACCTGGTAATGCACGTAAATAAAAAAATATACAGGAATACAACTCAGATATAAATAAAAAGAGTATCTTTTTCCAGAGAAAAAGAACTGAAAGAAAGATGAAAAATTTAAAAACACAGAGAAGGAACGGTGATAACATAGAGGACTTACCTCTTTTTGTCGACCTACAGCTAAAGCTTCAAGTTCTTCAATTCTGAGCCTCAAAACATTAAGTTCCTCATCTTTCTCAGACTTAATTTGCTGGGATAAGCCCAAGCCTATGCACTTAAAAGGAGAACCCGAGCCTCTAGACTTTGATCCATTCTTCTCCAATTTATTTGATGAATTTGCACCATGACTTGAAGGTCCCTCTGATTTTACTTGCTCTGCCATGGATTCTAATGCCTTAAACTGTACCAGGATTGTTGAAATCATGTCAGCATAGTCGTTGTATCAAACAATATTCAATATAAAGAAATTATCATAATGTATGTTTAGCTACTAGTACACCATACTATAAATATTACAGTTTAGACACCAGTCAGTACAACATTGACAACAATTAGTACACCACCGCTAAATTTAAGTAAAGAACGCTGCATATGTACTAATTGTTCACTTTTGCTGGTGTACTAAGCAGAAAATTACACAAAGTAAACAACAAGTACATAAAATGACAAAATCCAAACTTTTAAACACTCGTCAATTTTTGATAGGTTGGTGTGACAATTATTTCATTATTTGTAAATTGGTTTCTAAATGGTGAATTTTGATAGGTTGGTGTACTAATTATTCGATTTTGCCTAGATTGGTCCAAAAATTGTGAAATTTAATACTTAGAATATTGTAAAAATACTAATTATTTTTAGAAGATTTACAAATTTAATACTTTTGCTGGTCCAAAAATTGTGAAATTTAATACTTAGTATATTACATAATTAATTCCAATAGGAAACAAAAGCTGTTATAGCAAAGTTGTAACCCATAACTTTAAAAATAGATTTAGTAGTATTAGGCTTTTAGGAAAGTTCTTCACCAGAAAACGCCAAAGCTGGACCTACCTTTTGCTTGTAGTCCCGAGCTTGGGCCTCTGCCTGTAGATTTAGCTCCATGATATGAGACTTGCATTGAGATATCTGTCATAAACGGCCAACTATAACTTAATTTCTGCGCCGTACCCACTTTACAAAGATTAGGCTTAATTTGTAAATCTTATTCTTATTAGAGATCCCAAATTGAAAAAGTAAGAAGAGAAGAACTTTACCTCAACATCTTTTGTGACTATATTTCTCTCAAGACTTTGAATGTTTTCCAAAGCTTCTTCGAATTGCCTACAGAAAGATGCAGACAGATATGTAAAAAAATAATTACACTATTGAAATTGTTTGAGGTCCTGCAATATATGTACTTTGATTAAATAACAAGTCTTGACCTTTTTATGTCAGCATCAATACATTCAAAACGAAAAGTCTGCTCTTTTAAAACCTGAACCTCTGTTTCTAGCTCCTCTCGCTGCAATTTTTGTCGCTCAGCTTCTTCTTTTATAACGTTGGCCTTATAAAACATAAAAAGAGATCCTCAAAAATCAGAACTAATAAAATATATGTAAGTCAAATACATTATACTATGAGCATAGACACCAATAAATCACCTCGTTTCCCAGTACATCTACTGTCCTCTCTAACTCTTCCACTAATTTCTCCAGTAGTTTAACCTCTTCATCCTTCTCTTTGGCATAGACTTTTCGACTCCGAGCAATCTGTCATGAGAAGTACCAATAAAAAAAGGGCAATTTAAACGTTTAAAAACTTGAAGCGAACATTTTCTACTAATTTCTCGAACTCGTTAGAGTTATTTTTAACTTTCTAGTCCATTATTACTTTTAGGAAGTCAGAAAGTGTTTGTACATGTATGAAAAGTCAAAAAGGATTGTTTTCATCATACTACTACTTTCAAGTATTTTATTCTATCCTTTTCTTATGATTTATATTTAGGGCACATGGGATAACATATTGGAACTTCAGGTGTAGACAAAGCATTTAATGTATGTCTGTTAAAATATTCAAACATATCCAAGAATCTGGCTCTGAGGAGTACGTTTTTTGGATACTGTTTTATCATCAAAAGGTGGTATTAATAATTTATTGAGAAAGCATCAATGGATAATATCAGATCATACCTCTTGAGCTTCTGTAGCAATTGCTACATTTTCTTCAGCAAGAGCTTCAGACATCTCCAATTGTTTCTTCACGATAAGCAATTCTTCTAGAAGCTCAGCTCTCTGACAACTAACATCATTAAATTCACTCCTCGATGACTCGAGTGAATGGCTTATGTTGCTGATAATACTACCCATTTGCTCATGTTCTTTCTCTAAAGCCTCATTCACCTTCTTAGTTTCGAATAACTCCTCCTCAATGGATTTCTTTGCCTCTAAAGCACTTAGCGAACTAGCTTTTAACTCAAAATTTTCATTTGAAAGTGAGTTTATCGACTCATGAAGTTGTGAGATAATTCCTATTTTCTCCTCCAATTTAGCTTCAAATAGACGGTTATTTTCAACAGCTTCATCGAGTTCTTGTGTCCTTTCAGAGAGTTTGTTTTCTAAATCCTTTAAAGAAGCAACTAAATCTTCAATTTTATCTTTCTGATCTTTATGGCTTGATGCTGATTCTTGTAATAAATGCAGATCAAATAAAAGACCCTTTAAGACATCATCTTTTCTTACTAACTCGGTACTTAAAGATGAATTTTCAGTCAAAATCTCTGAGACAGAGTTTTCCAAGAATTCAAGCTCCTCTGCGAACTTTCCCGCCATCTGTACTGCCCCACTTATCTGTTGAAACTGTTCTCCATTGAGTGCATTGGCTACATTGCTACCAACTGCATTTAAATTTTCCAGTGAGTCAATACAGTGCTGTATGTTCAAATCCATTTTAGAGTTCCTTACTTCCAATTTTTTTAAAATAGAGCAATAACTTTCCTTCAATTTTCTTGATTCTATTTCCGCCCTTTTTTTCTCAGTCTCCAGGCAAACCATTGTTTTCAATTCTACATCTTTTTCCTTCAACTCATTCATAACCTTGTCAAATGATTTGTTCTGCAACAAAAGTTCATCTTGCAATGCTTTATTCTTATTATCAATGCCAGAAATGCTGTTTAAGGCCATTTCTAATTCCATTTCCTTAGCTTTTACCTCTTCATGTAACCTATGGTTTTCCCCTTCAAGGTTATGAACCTGGGATTTCAAATTAACACTGTAAAGAGCAGAATCCTTAAGAATTTGAACATCACTTTCAAGAGCCTCTTTAAGCTTAACAATCTGTCCATAAGCGGATTCTCTTTCAGTGATTTTCGATATTAAATCCGACCGAACTTGTTTCTCTTTTTCAATTTCGTCTCTCAAAAGAGAAATCTCATCTTCTTTATCATGCAAGTTCTGTTTTCTCAACTCTGCATCCAGTGTGTTGAAAATAAATTGCCTCTTCACTTTCTCTATATTTTCATAAAATCCGAGCATTTCCCTTTGCAAGAGTGATTCCGTAATAAGCAACTCGAAATCTTTTGCGCAAATGTCTATCATATAATTCTCCTCTAACGATTCGAAAATCTCTTCTCGGTTTTTGAGCAAATTTTCATTCTCTTGTAGCGAACTCAATATATTCTCATTATAATGGTCTAACTCCTCCATCAATGTTGAAAGTTCAAAGGCCATATGGTCAGACCTTTCCAACATTAATTCCTCTTGCTCTTGTAGATACATAATCTTTTTCCCGAAACTGGCTAATTTAACTGTAAGTTCACTGGCTTCATCCTCTTTTTTTGAGATACGATCATACCCACTCTTCATATCAGCCAAGAGTTTCCCTTTAAGAACTCTACAAATTTCTAGCTCGTTTCTCGATTTAAAATTGTGTTCCTTTAACTCGTTTATGACTGAGTTTGACTTGGAGATTCCACTATGAAGCAAAGAATTTTCCGCGTTTAGCCCGTTCACCGACTCTAGTAATAATCCCATATGACAGAGGTGCAGTACCGAAACGGCGCAATCTTTTATAACAATTTCGGACCAAATATCTTCAACCCATGAATGAATATCTTTAGTCGAGCCTTGAATTTGACACTTCATGTTAAGGAAATCATTGGTAAGAGAGATAAATTCTTTGTCAGAATAACTGTAAGTTTCTGCAATAATACTTTCTAAATCCATGACTAAATTCTTCATTTCTAGTAAATCCGATGCAGATTGATTTTCTAAGTTTTCACAGTGCAAATTTTGAATCTCAACGGTGGATTGCAAATTTTCAACCTGTTTGGAAAGAACATCCTTCTCTTCAGTTAAGATCATCTCGTTTTTCTTCATTTCTTTTAATTTAAGCTTCGCGGTTTCATTAGCTATCATAAGCTCGTTAATCACAAGATCTGCATCTCTCACCATATACTGCGCCTCTTCGAATTTAGCAAGAACGCAAGAAGCTTCCGCAGACCGCTGGGACGCAACTGCTTTTGCATCACCAAGTTCAGATTCGAGTAACTGTGACAGAAAACATAAACATAAGGGAGGGGGGACAAGCAGTAATTAGGCGTTAGCATATGTAAAACTAGTAAGTAAATGATGAAGGAGATCGTGTCACTGAAAACATAGCTACATGATTTGAGCTTTTATCTGTTTATAATATCAGTTTTATTATCAAGTAAGAAAGAAGTTGACTGAAAGGCTTTTTATTTAGTCAATATAAATTCGGAAACAATTAGAAAAGTAATTCGGACTGTTTATAATAATCAATATAAATAGTATGAGAAGAAGGATTGTGAATTAGAGTCGGGATGTAATGAAATTGAGTAACGGAAATTCCTGTATTTCTTAGTTCCGCTTCTCTCTCTTTTTTCTCTATTTTTTATTTTTGCTTCATTACACATCATATGATCATCATAATTTTTTAAAATTATAAAAAGAAAGTGATAAAGTACACCATATATGCAGATAAAGGTTGCATAAATCTAGGAAAAGAAAAGGATGGTAACAAATTGTTACCAGTATTCCAAGAAATTGAAGTGGCTTTGGTAAAACAAGAAGAAACAAGTATGCTTACCATATCGTATAGGAACAAAGAACTTACTGTAAATTTGAGAAATTATACACAGAAATTCAGAGAATCTTTTTATAACAATTCCGTAAACACTACAAAATATTGTTCAAGTTTCATAAAAAAGGGTATGTAAATCAATCTTGGAAGAGGTGCACATCAAAAGGAAAAAGAGCTAGGCAAAAATAGATTCAGCAAAGGCAAAGCAGGCGCATTATTGTTTTAAAAAAGAAAATGAAGAACGTAAATAGAAGCATTAACCAAAAAAAGAACCTCTTTTTCCTGGAAACGAAATCTCCGAATTTCTTGCACAACATTCTCAACTGCCAGCAGTTTATGATCTAAAGTTTCCATATTTGATCCAACTAGGCTCTCAAAATTGATCATAGCTTCTTGTAAAGATACCAACTTAGTCGAAACTGATTTTGTGCTCTCCTGACTGCTTCTCTCACACATCATCGCCTCCTCTCTCTCCTTATGTAGCTTCATCATTTCAACTTGCACTGCTTTTAAGCTTTCAAGGGCAGATTCAATTTCGATTCTGAGAAGAAAAATGGTAGCATCTCTATCAGAATTTTCAGATTCCAACTCCTGCCCAAAAGCACATGATTCTACTCTCTTTTTCCATGCTTTTTTTTGGCCACCTGTCTGCAACAAAATCGAGGTCATTTGAACTGAATGCGTCTGGAGGATGTTTATTCACTGTTTTATACACTAACTATCATGAATTCGATATTCTACATTAACCTATCATTTTTATGTTGGATACCACTTAAATAGATCAATCATGATGCCTCTTGTCTAATACTCTAAATCAACAAAAACAGTTTGGTACTTATCACTGTTGTACCCTTATCAATTGGACAATTATCACTTCCATACACTAATCTATATGCTTAATGGGTGTGTATATTTATGCTATTGCTAATAAATAAACTTTTTTACATAAACAGATAGGCCAATTATCATATAATATACATAATTTTGACGAATCTGTAAAAATAAATGTATGTAGATTGGTGTAGAAATGGAAAAGGATTTGAGAGATTGGTTGATGTAGAAAACAGTAATAAGCCTATAAAAGAAAATTCATTATAAGACACATTTGAAGAATCAAAGGAAACAAATACATTCTGGTCATAAATTAAGGAGGTAAAAGTTAAACCCACCTGTGCTTCACTTTTGTCCATGTTGGGAATCATAGATTCTCTATTACTTGCATAGATATTCATGCTTGACCTTAGTGTCGATACACCAGTCTTTAGCTCGGCAAGTTTTGCACTCGTCTCCATGATTTCATTTTCTTCAATTTCAAGATATTTTCTTTCCATAGCACAAGCACGCTGCTGCTCTATAGAAAGTTGCACCCTCAATTTATCACAACATTCTCTGAGAGACATAATCAGTGTCTCATCCCCTTTTATTTCATCACCCAATGTACATAAACTCTCATCCTTCTCTGCTAGAGCATCGGAAGTCTTAGAGTTCAACTCAGATAACCTGTTCACAATAACAAAAGCAACTGTGGCGGAGGTTGCTGTACTTTTAATTTGCTCTTTCCCCAGCATAATTTTATTGTGCAGCTCCTCTATCAAAATTTCTTTCGAATTTAACTGTTCATTCAGAGCTAGGATTTGTCTCTGTTGTTCGTTACATTCCTGCTGATTTGCTTCAGTGATGGCCATAGTTGCACCCTTTAAGGACATCAACATACCCTCTAGGTCACTTGTTCTATTTTGAGCATCTTCTAAACACCGATTTAAATCATAAATCGACATCTCCTTCTCAGTTATTATTTTTCGTACTCTATCAACCTGAGTTTCTCTCTCAACAGGGGAACCGTCACTGTACTCAACTTGATCAGAAGCATTCACCAATGCCTCGTTACCCTCGGCTAATACGATTTCGATATCCCTAGTCAACAATTCCCATTTTTCAGATAAGGCCTTCAATTCTTTATTCTTCTCTTGTAAATTTTCATTTAGTCTTTTGTTGTCTTGATCAAAAAGATATATTCTTTCATCTAATTGTGTTTCTTTTTCGTAACTATTATGGATTTCTTTTTGAAGATCTGCCACCTCATTTTGCAAGCAGATTATAACACTTGCAGTCTCAGCCTCAACTTTTTCCTTTTCTTGTAATTCTTTGCTTAGTCTTTTATTTTCTTGATCCAAAATATTTACTTTCTGTTCTGACTGTGTTTCTTTTAAGTTACTATCTTGAACTTGTTTCTGAAGATTCGCGAGCTCATCTTGCAAGCAGATTATAACCTCTACAGTCTCAGCCTCAACTTGCTTACGTATCTCATCCATCTCTTCTTCATGTGATTCATTAAATGCGTAATCATTCTGGTATCGCATATTCAACTCCTTGGCCTTTTCGAGAGAACTTTGCATCTTCTTTAATTTCACAACAAGAGGAGAATTATCACCTTTTGGAGGATCTCTTAGCTCTTGAGAATATATCCGATCCTTTAAAGTAGATATTTCGCTGTCCTTCTTTCTTATAAGTTCATCAAAACTAGTAGTATAAACCTTGAGATCCTCCATTTCACTGATTAAAAGTAGTTGCTGGGACTCAAGGGCTTCGATTACAGATTTAGCCTCCTTGAGCTCATCGTTCACTTCTTCATATTTTCTAGTCATTGAAGAAAGCTTTTCTTTGGTCAAGTCAAGTTGCTTCTCCTCTATGTTGGCATGTGATGACCTTTCTTCTTTTAGAATTTGCTTTAGAATATCCACTTCAAGTTCTAGATGCGTAATATTTTCTGCTTCTTTCATAGGAGCTTCATATCTCATCTGATTGTTATCTTCAATCACTACACTCGAAGGTCCATCACTCAAAGTTGGAGCTTCCACTATGGACTCCTAAAGTAGTGATTACAACACATCAGTATAAGAACAGTTGGTGAATATACCCAAAAAAAAAAGAAGAACATGGAGCTCAGGTTATGTTATTTGTTGTTATTTTTCAAAAATACCCATGTCACTGGGATACTTATTGACAACACGAAAAAACAGAATCCGATAATATTGGACTTGGTATAAAAATGTTAAGAACTTGGAATAACTGCATTCAAACCTTTATAACTGAGACCAAAACTAAAATGTAAAGGTTCCTGTAGTACCTTTATAACTTCGATACCACTATCATGATCATGAGGTGCATCGAGGTCGCTTACAGTAGCACGGAGATCCTCAAGTTCTCTGTAGAAGAATAAAAAAATAAAAAAGGAATGTTACTTGTTAATTACACTACTACTTTACAGGGAAAGGGGAATTTTTAGGAGAAGAAATTTACAGTACCTGGTGAGTTTTTCATTTCTTTCTAGACAAGAACTGAGGTTGTTCCTGCACTCTTCTAACTCATTGAGAGTCCTTTTTAACTGCAATCCAGAGAATAGAAAAGTGCAAATGTGATGCATATTTTTTAAAAAGAAATATAAATTCATGTGATGAAACTCAAAATAATTAACAACCGATAATTGGAGAGTATCATTCGCTATGCTGTTGTAACGAGTTTTCGGTTTTTGAGTAAACAACATAAAAATTAAATGAAAAGAATAGTTGAGTTGATATAATTTGTTGCCTCTCTGTTTTTTAGGGATTTGATGTCGATTAACCATGGAAGAACAATATGTGAACATTGAATCGTTAATTAATTGTACACCAGCCCATTTAAATTTCTGTGGTGCTAAAGCTCCAAGGGGCACAACTAAAAAGTACAAATGTACAAACTCATAACGACCTCCCTAAAATGCCATTACCCGGTTGCAAATCCTGTTTCGGAAACATGATATAAACTTACAAATTAATGAAAGATATTGAATCTGACCTGGTCCGACATGTCTATGTTTGGAGTGTTGTGCTGCTGTGAGTTGCCATCAAGAAGATTGACCAGCTATAAATAAATTTAGAGATTAATCTTAGAGGTATGTGATGCTACGCGTAAAGGAAAAAAGTTCAACAGATTTCCGTATGCTAATTTATTTTTTCCTTTCATGATAAGTTGATAAAGAATAAATATAAGGAAAATCAGAATCTATCAGGAGATATTAACAGTTATGAAATCAGCATTTGCTTTAGGGCTGACCACTTAATTTATACCTGATTCCTAAGTTCAGATACTTCAGCTAGAAGCATCTCTCTTTCTCCTTCCTCATAGAAATCTTGATACCTGAAATTTCCAAAAGGAAACTGTAAATACAGAAAATGGAACAGATTAGTATTTAAATTATTTCCACTGTAACAAATACTCACTTCCTAACTTGCTCTAATATCCGGTCATATTCCATAGCAAAGCGGGTCACTTCCGGGTTTTTATCAACTTTGGTTTGAAGGAGCTTAATCTCAGCTGCTAATGCACTGTTCTCTTCCAGTAAATAATTATCTGCAGGTATTAACCCACCCACAAGTGACTCCATACGTTGAATTTTCTCTTCTCGCAATTTCAGCATCATATTTGTGCATTGAGCGTACTCTTCTCTTTGTCGAACCTGAATTTACCAGTGATAATATAGATCATATGGAAAGTTGATGATCCAATACCTCTCTTTATTGAAATAGAATATTGGCGACTAATTACCAGACGATTCAACTGCTCAATTTCAGCCTCTAGTTTCTGAATTGAATTTTCACCCATCTGTTCTCTACGTAGAGCACCAGCAAGTGAAGTCTCAAAGGATTTCATCTAATTCGAGGAGAGGGAAGAAAAATAAGAAAAGGGTCTCAGAAGAAATGAAAGTTCTAAATTACATAGTTCAATGGAAATCTAGTAAACTTGTAATCGTATACCTGTTTAGAAGACAACCTTAGGCACCCCTTAGGTTCATTGTCAGGGTCATGATTTTCTGTCTGCTGATCAATTTCAGTTGCTTTTACATCAAAAAAGTCTCCGTGGGATTTAGTAACAAAAGTTAAAGTCCTCGATATATTTTGACGTTTTAAGAGACTAAGCTCCTCCTGTTCCAGAAGTGAAAATATCTCATTACTTTTAAGTTCAAATATCTAACTTAAGATTTCAAAATATCCAATTTGTTCCCGATACCCACTTTTAACTGTCGTATCTGGCTTTGTAGCGCAGTGACATCTCCAGAAGAATCTTCATTCACTACAGCCTTAATTAAACAAAGCAATTAACGTTAAGGTACAATCCTTGCTTGGACCATTTTACTAAAAAGAAAAGCAAGAGCGAAAGAGGGTACTTACATTGTTCTGGATAAGCTTTGCACGTTGAGCAAACTTCAAAGTATTAAGACTTTCAGCAGCACAACTTTTAGAAAAGAAAACAGTAATAAAATTCAAAATGGATGTAAGCAAATTAGAAAATTTAAGCTCAAATAGGTGAGAAGGAAAACGGAAAAGAGGTACCAACCATACGGATGGACTGACATTGGCTATTATCATTGTTTTCGAATTTCCACCTAATGAATCCTGTATTTTCACTCATTTGAGAAATAAGAATAAAGTAGTGAAAGAGACATTTGAACATGATTAATATTGGAACTGAATGAAAATTCACCTGAAGAAGAAATGTAAGCCGCGAATTTCTGTAAGGAACATGTCTTGGCTTTCCTTGTGCAATGTCAACTAACATCATTATGACATGACTGTAAAAATATTTGATTGGATAAGAACAGAGTAAGAAACAGCAAAAAGATTATACAGTAAGCAAGTCAAAAGCATGGCAAAACTAAAATCATTATCTAGCAAAGCAACTTGATGATCATTGCAGTACCCTAATGTAGATAAGGACATATTTATGCCGGCAGCCTCTTTTAGACGTTCTCCTTCGGCACCAGAACTTTTTTGTCTGTTAAGAAAAGTAAAAGGTCAGTAGTTACAATTTCTACAGAGCACAAGGAAGCCCTTAAAAACTGGTAGTGATGATGCATCACCTTTCCGAGCCAGCAAGATCAACAAGGTTCAACCTCGAAAAGCGTGAATTAGTTGTTGCATCGTTTTCCCATGTACTCTCAATTACGCAAGTAAATACGCTATGTGAACGACTACTCTCTCTGTTCATATTGGTTGAAGCCACTTTCCTATTTGAAGAACCCTATGACAACATATATCATAATCAGTATAGAATGTATGTGACTGAAAAATAAACATAGCAAGTTAAACTAGACAAAAGTAGAAAATGGTAACCTGACTAAGGAGCTTAAGAATTTCTCCTACAGTTCCTACTTCAAATTCGGAGAGATTTTCAACATACACACCACTTTTGGTATCTTCACGTAACTACACACATGTAGGTAATTTGTATGTAAATAAAATAGTTTAAGATTACTTTCCACTGAAAATCTATTAGAATAACATGCTTACTTGTAAATTTGTGGCTGAAGGCTCTAGAAGATCCGTAATTTGTTCATTGTAGATCTCTAGGAAAGAGCATCTGCAACTATATTTTAGTCTCTCATCTCGTCGAATTTCCTCTTCCTAAAGCACACACATGAATCAGTTGAAATTACATTGCTTAACAAATAAAAATAAGAATTGAGTTGAGTTGATCAAAGAAGCATCTAGGATTCACTCCTCAAGTTAATTATTTCACTTTTGAAGGTAACAAAAAAAAAGTACCGCTCTAATTCTTGCAAACAAGAATTCAAACATGCGCGCTGTCATCCCACGATTTTGACTTGGCCTGGCTTCTAATTGTTCCATCTCCCCGAGCATTGTGTATGTTTTTCCACTTCCAGTCTGCATAAAATTGTAAACATGTATTAGCCAAAATAATACAGGCAGATCTTCATAAATCGCTACAAACTCCAGTTTCCCAACTTACCACAGCGACTTGACCAAGTAGACAAAATCACTCTCTGAAATCTATTATTGGTACTTTATCAAGCGCAATCTAAGTGTCTGTATCTCTACCAAATTTATTTGCACTTTAATCTTAAGTTAAGAGTGCATAGATTAAGAAATCATTTAGTATCTTAAGTAATTGAAGTATTTTGGTCAGGGGAAGGTCTTCCACTACAAACATAAGCCAGATAAAAAATGAATAATATTGAAATACATGCAAAGTGTAGCTTGAATACATTCAAAAATTTCCACTACCAATATTTTTAATTAATTGAAAATTTAAAGCATCAATATATTTCTACAAGTTAGCTTAGCATTTTCTACGTATGTTCAAAATATCACACTTGATTCTAAAGACTATAATGGAAAACTAACAACAATCTCCAATTACCTGCCCATAGGCGAATACACAGCTATTATACCCAGACAAACAATTTTCAACCATCGGCAGACCAACCATTCGGAAAAGTGTTTCCTGCAAAAAATGTCCAATGAATGAAGCCCATCATTATGCTGCAAAACTTCTCTAGAGATTAACAGATACCGTGTTTATATATGTATATATAATTATTAAAGAATATCCTAGGAATTTTCTGTTAACTGTAAAGATACCTGATCCACGGTTTCACATGCTACATGATCAAATGTAAACCGTGACTCTGGGTGCCCAACCCAAGTAATACACTGTGCACTCTCTTGTTTCAAGCACCTATTGTAACCGTTTACACTTCTCTCGTTGTTATTGAGAGGACGAACACGTATCACTACCTGAACAAATTTAACAACACCATTCTAAGTACCAATACTTTATTGTAAATATTTAATTTAAGGATAAAAAGTTGAAAAGACGGTTAACCTGGACATTATGCTCCATCCAGAAAGATGGATCTTCTTTCAGATTAAAATGTGGAACTTCAACCGTATTCACTATAGTTGAAGTATTGGAAGTAAATGGGAGCCCTTTAGACATTACCGCATAGTTCCCAGTTCTATAAGTCGAATTAGCAGGAGGTCTAGACCCACTTGCTAGAAAAAGCGAAGAACTAGGGGGCTTGCTAACGCTCTTAGTTGGAGTTACCAGAGTCGAATTACACTCCGACATAGTCGAATTTGCCTTCCCCGTTGTCCTTGTCGACTTTGGGGTGGTTGTATTAGTGAAACCCCCAGCCAATTTACCTGTATGTATTATATAGTTGCTTGTATCATCTTGCAGTTCATTCTTTTGGGCCCATCCAAACCGGTTTTTAGACGAAAAACCATGTTTCTCAGGGGTTCGGAAGGGTATTACATTATCAGAGATTTTTCCTTTATCCTTGACGGGAGTTCTAGGGATTTTCTTATTTTTTACAGCGATTTCTGGCTCGGAAATAGCTTTATTACAGGGAATTGGTTCGGGAATACAGTGTAAAGGAGCTCTTGTTGGATCTAAGGAGGTGTGAGTAAGCAGTAATTCCTTCGCGTTTGCTGGGACATTCTCTCTCTCCTCTATTTCAGATTTTTTACTGGAATTTCGTCCCAAGAACTTAAATTCCCTCAGCATTCTGCACAATCATGATCATCCAAAAATTAGTGGAGATAGCTTAATCACAAGAAGTGACTCTAGAGGCAGGTAATATTAAAACACCTCAAACCACAACCACAAACGTAAATGATTAAATGGCTAGTCCTGCTTTGTTTTCAGTTTCTATGCTGTACTTATTTGTTTTAAGGTTTATAAGCTATGGTAAATTTGGTTGGTCAGATTATAGCAACAATTTTTACACTGAAATTTTTCACTTTAGCATAAAGAACCTGGAAATTAACTCTAGAGTTGAATGCATCCAAATTTCCTCAACAAATTTCTAAAAAACTGCAACCCAAAAGCTTTAAATAAGAGAAGTCTCAAGAAATAAACCCGAGTGTTATGAACTAAAATCCCTAGAACCGAATTTGAAAAAGAAAAAGCTTGAAAACCATATTGAAAACTACAATAAGTGAATTGAAAGCAGTTAATAACAAGCCCTTA
Source organism: Primula vulgaris (assembly GCA_963920805.1). Classification (NCBI taxonomy): domain Eukaryota; kingdom Viridiplantae; phylum Streptophyta; class Magnoliopsida; order Ericales; family Primulaceae; genus Primula; species Primula vulgaris. The sequence goes on along the minus strand of OY987217.1, from coordinate 22,729,635 downwards.
AAACTTACTAAAACAAAAGAGTAATTTATTAAGGCATTAGTCCTGTTTTGCTTTTAGCTTTTATGCTGAACTTAATTGCTTTTAAGTTTACAAATTGTAGTGATTTGGTAGTCCAGATTAAAAAACCACAACCCATAAGCTGAATTTTTTCCACTTTCCCATGTAAAATCTGCCTATTAAATACTCCAAAGTTGAATGTATCCAGTTTTTCCTGAACCTATTTTTGTTACAATCTGCAGCCAAGGACCAAGTTTGAATTAAGTAAAACCTCGAAACCGTTTTGAAAACAAGGTTTCAAAAGGGGCTAGGCGGGTTCTAGGCAGAAAGGGTCCGCCTAGGGCCTAATTGGCCGCCTAGCGCCTAATTGGCCGCCTAGGCCGCCTTTTTCCCGCCTAGACCGATTTCTTCCCACCTAATGCCTAGGTGCCTAGTCCCCGCCTAGCGCCTAGGCCGATTTTTAAAACACTGTTTGAAAACAATAAATTTGGTAAAAAAAACAAAAAACACTGTTGAAGATCCCAAACATTTTCCAAGATTTCAGTCATTAATTAGAAATTTTAACCAAACAGCCGAATCTCTCTTTAAGTTAGAGCATAATGATTCTACTATAAGTACAAGCTAGGTACAGTATAGTAAACTTATTAAGCAGAAACTCAAAGAGCCAAATCTCTCTTTAAATTTAGAGCAAAAACTCAGTTTAATGAAACGGCTTATAGTCTTCTAAATTGTAAATTTCGCTAACTTTCCCCATTTTTAACAAGTAAAAAACCAGACCACTCGGAGTAAACTGAAAAAAAAATACTTGATTTAAAAAAAGACAGATAAACTACAGCTGGTTATGTTAAATGCTATCCAAAATTCCTTTAAAGTTCAAGTCAGTATATAAGAATTAAAAAACTTTTCTCCTAAGATTGCGGATTAAGCTAATAGCCTAATAGCGTAACACTTCTACTGATTTAGCAAAAACTTAAGAACCTGATCTCTCTCTATATATATACTCACATACTTAGAAATACTGCAAAACTGGTAATATGGTCAATATATATATATATATATATATATATATATATATATATATAACATAGCGAAACTGACAGTCTCCTAAATTCTACATTTCGCTAATTTCTGATTTGGTAACGAGTAAAAACCAAATCAATCGCCACAATAAACTGAAATTTCATCACGAATCAAAAGCAGAAATTGAATATAACCTGAAAAAAATTAGTGAGAAACAAAAACTCAATAGTTCAATCCCTCTGTATATTTATACACATGATCAAAAATACTCTTAATATTGTCAATATATGGACTAAAAAAACTTATAGTCTTCTAAATAGTTGTACATTTCCAAAATTCCAACTTTTTAAACAAGTAAAAAATCAACTTAATCACAATTATCTGAAACTAATCACCAATCAGTACTAGGAATATTACCAATTTTACAAAATTAAACTAAATCGAGGCTAATGGTCTTAAAAATCACTACACTAAGCCAAATTCCCCCTTTTTAAATAAATAAAAAAAACAAGTAATAAACCAAAATTTAAAGCACGAATAATAAAAAAAAAAAAAAACTAAGAATAACCTGAAAGAGGGAGCGAGAATCAAAGCTCTGAACCGGTGAGATCCTAAAATTGATTAAATATAATATATATATATATATATATATATATGTAGAGAGAGAGAGAGAGATTAAAATCACGTTTTTTGTTGAGCTGGGTTTTTTTCCCTAGGGTTTTAGCTCATTAAGCTAACGAACAAGAAAAATAACCTTCTCTCTATATATTATATACATATATGTATGTATATATGTGTGTGTAAATATTGTTTCTCTCTCTCTCTCTCTCTCTATATATATATATATATTTTGTTGATTTAGATCGGAGATGGAAATTGAATTGGAGGGATGAGATTTAATATCTTGTGTTTTTCAAATATTCAGAACGCCGCTAACAATTTTGAATTTTTATGGTAGGACCGGCCCGCAACTATTAACTAATTAATAATAATAGTAATACCAAATATGATTTCCAATTATATTCGTAATGGTAACCAACTAAGGTTTTAACTCATTTAAGTGAGTCATTAACTCATTTAAGTGTCGAAAGGGTGTAATTAAACTCTTGTCTCGTAAGATGGCAACAAATTTTATAAGTTCCAATGCTCACCTTTTTTGTCCGGTTTCCGTTTTTTCATATGTACTTATAAAAAAAAATTCTGCTTTTTTTTAAATCAGCGTATAAATATTATTTCTTTAAGTGTTTGTTCAAAAAAAAAATGCAAACTCTAACCTTTTTGGAGTATTTTTTATTTTAATTGTTTGTTTGACAATTTATAAGGTAATAATATTAATAAATACCAAATATATATATATATATATATATATAATACCAAATTTTACAGTTTTTTTTTAAAACAATTTAGAAATAAAATAGTATGTTGATTTACAAACAAAAAAATCAAAAAAAAAATCAAATATATATAAAAACTCGATAAACTGACAAAAATCTGACCATTCGAACTTGAAGTAATTTGAACCCTTTTGTTACTTAACACAAAATAGGCTTATGGTCCTTACAGCCAAAATTTAGCCCAGACTAAACCAGCATGTCAAAACTCCTAGTTTGACCTGTTTTTTCTTGGTAGGTCCCATCCGTTTGCTGATTTTTCTTGGTAATCATAGATTTTTCGAAAAAAACAACCATGTATATTACCAATGACTGATTCATATAATAATGCCCACAACTTTCTATACGTGTTATACGTTAAACCATTAATTTTAAAATTAAAATAATAAAATAAGAAACCAGTTCATATTATATTGAAGCAGTTCATTATCCGTGATTTTATATTGAAAGTAATTGAACTCGGTACGGATTCATAAGTGATTCTAAAATTTTAAATGAACAGACCGTTCAAAATCATCTTCTATAAATGAACCGACCATTCAAAATCATCTCCTATAAAATCATCTTCCTAAAACAAAAAAACAAAAACAGTGCTTAACCTACTCCTAAGTGTCTACATAAAAAAAAAAAAAAAACTTCTCCCCTTAAAGGGACAAACAACACAGATGTGGCCCCCACAGAAAGGTAAACCGCAGCTCAGATATGTCAATAATGTCTGCATCAAATCAAATTAGTGTTGTCTGTATTCCCCATGAGTTGGCTAACAATAATAAGATATCATGTATGAATTTTGAAATGCTATAGTGAATTTATATATAAGAAATAAACTATAATAAAAAGAAATTACTACTTTTCAAATTTTTATTTCTGAAAAATCTCACGTTCTCTCTCGTTATCTCAAATTAACCACTGTATATCGGATATACTATATCCGACTATCCACAACTAATAGCGACGATCACCAGTTTTTCACCTGCTAGTCAGTCGTGTCACTGGAATAGGTCAGCGGAGTTTCGTTGGACCTCTGCCGACCTTATCAGAGATTTGGCGTTGAAATTAAAAAAATGACCACGTAGATTATGACGAATGTGTATACACTTCTTGGAACAAGAAAACGATGGATATGCAGTTTCAAGGGTATGCAATTCATGACAAAAGTAATGGGTGTGCAGTTTCACTGATGGGTATGCAGTTTATGACCTGGCCATAGGTTCGGCGTCGAAATTTAAAACTGAGTATAAAGTTTTGATGAATGTGTAAAGTGAATTGCAAATTAGATTTATTCAGAAATAGCGTAAATGACATCTACAATAGTTATATTAAGTCACCTTTTTAGATAAAAAAAAATTAGTTAACAAGCAAAAGTTTGCTCACAATGTTAAATCACCCACTAAGTTTAATATTGTTAAAAAAATTATTAACTTTAACAAGTAATTTAATTGATGATGTGATAAAAAGAGATTGAACCAGTACTATAATTAAATCTTAATTCTACAATACCATCGTATTTATCCTTATGTTACTACTATAGTACTATATGCGGCAAAACCATTTATAGTGGCCTATTAGAAAATTAATAATTTTAATTAATAAATAGTTAACTTTGTTAAAATTACAAACTGACGCTAGGTTTAAATTTAACATACATATACAACATTTAACATACAATTAAATGAGGATTTGGTAATATTTAAAATGTTAAAATTAACAAAACTAATATGAATGTTGTACATGTGTTGGCTAAAACTGTTCATTTAAAAACAAATATGTAATGGAGGTATCCTAAACCTTAGATGAAAAAAAAAAGGTCCGGGACTTCAAGTTTTATCGTTTGTGCATTTGTAAAGACTCCAAGAGGATATGAAAAGTTTTTGAGCAATATGAGCGGCAAAATGTGGTTTCTTCTTCTTTACCCTTCCTTTCCCTTTACGTTGTTGGCATTTTTTATTTTTGGTTTTTCACTTTTTCAGTACGAGTGTAATGAAGAAGTTCAGAGCCAGTATTTTTCAACTTAGGCCCCAACGATATTTTTAGTTAAAATTCCTTCTTAGCCGTATAATTTGACGGGTAGTCCATTTCGATCCCAAACTTTTTACGAATATCTAGGGATGCACAACTTTAAGGCATTGCAATTTTGACCCTGAGTATCGTAGTTGCAATGGCATCAAAAGTACAGTTTTCAAGAAAAACAAAAACGAAGCATTGTGTGGTAGAATCCAAACATAGAACATTACTCATAAGCAGATTATAAGATATTTCTTTCTATCCGGATTTCAATAATTATGTTTCAGTAGCATAATTTAAAGTTTAAAAACAACCCTTCAAAACAATATCATATCGAGTTCAGTTACAAAAATCTAAGATCAGGCCAGAGATCCTTAACTCATTCCCCTAACTAGTTGCATAGCATATACTCCAAATATAAAAACGTGTTCTCATAAGCACTTAAGCAGATTATAATAAGATCTGATCAGGATTGGAATTTTAATAACTCTTAATACACCAAGAATGCAACCTTTTCGATGTTTTCTGAAACAACTTATTTATATAGTGTAGTTCATAATTTACATTTATTTAAACCTTAACTTCTGCTTGTGGCATTATGATTCACTCAGCTATTCTAAATTGGGAAATTTGAACGTTTTCAACATCAAGCTTCTTGAAATTGCTTTGTTTTCGGGTGACAAAAAATTTCCCCCAGTTGTAGGGTTTGTACTTGGCCGAATTTTTATCTGTTACGAGCTCCAACAAGGGCTCCACCATAACATGATGGTCTGGGTTGAAAAAGAACGGGATTGAGAACCTTTCCTTTTCCGAGTTCACCACCACTCTATGTTCGACACTCTCATATGTATCGTTGCTCCAAACCTACAAGATCATTTTATAATTCGATCAAATATTTGTCGAGGTTTTCCTTTTCCTATTATACCAGTGAAAATAATTTTCTACACTTCTAAGCCTTTATAATTTCTGGCACTCCTTTTGCATAACTTTGGAGAGGTTGTCTCATCACAGTTTGCCTTAAAATAGAGTCACCCCTTAATCAATCATCGACAAATCTGATTTTTTGGCCTCAACTTCGGATCTCATTAACATTAAATATCAAGTATCAACTATAGCCTATCTAATTATTAGAGTTGTGTTTTTTTCTAAATGTGCAGTATAGATCTATTGGAATGGGAAGTTCTCCCAATAATTAGACGCCTCAATTTTTTTCTTTCCTCAATAAAAAATGATTTAGAGAGATTATATACATATAAAATAGGTTTCTTTAGTGTGAAACAATATTTTTTTCTTTGCATATTTTTTTAATTTTACCTTGTCAATAAAAATAACAAGAATAAACCACGAAAATGCTTCTTACACCAAAGGTATGCTACCAAAAGTTACCCGAGGGACTAAATTGAAATATCTAAATTTTCATTAGCACTGAATTACAATTTCATATATCGGGGTGTGTGCGTATGTGCGTGTCTTATAAAATGAACTTAAAGCCGCTTAACATTAGCGAGTACATATGTACGCACCTGAATAATTTGGCCAACATTAACAATATAAGCATCGTGAGTGGGCTTAACTCTGACCCACTCCACATCGGGTTTTGTTTTCACTTCTAATCCTCCAACTTTGTCTTGTGCCAAAATCGTTAAGGCGCCAGCATCCTTGTGTCGACCAACCCCTAAAGCAAGGAGAGGGTTTGGGCAAGGCGGGTAATGATTTAGCCGGATGAAGCTCGTGTGATTATCAAAAAAGTCACCTAAGCGGTTCTCGGCCATGCCTAGGCTTAGGGAGATGAGCCGCAATAGCTTGCGTGACAATTTCTCCATTTCTTCCGAATACTCTTTAAACACTTTCCTGTTGAAAAAGTCTATATATAAATTTCATGTATGCATAGGGTGAAAAAAACATGTATAACTGTATTAATGTTTTAAATGTATTAATATTTTAAATGTAAAAGTCGAATAAAAAACAAGCCATTTTAGTTTTTATTTACTAGGTAAAGATCAATTGGACATAAAGTAGGAGGGCTGCTCACCTCCAGAGCACTCCCTCCATATTCCTCCAGACTAATTATCTCCACATTAAATGTGTTTTAAAAGAATATGCAAGAGTACAAATCGGGCTAGTCAAACAATTCTTAATAAAATATTAAAACATATTGGTTTAATCTAACAGATCCTTCTAAGTTTTAAGAACAACAAGAACGTAATTTCACACTATTAGCTAACTTTAAATTTTCTTAAATACTGGTGGCTAAGTAGCGTGAATATACTAACACTTTCAAATAAAATTCGAAATTACGGAAATCCAACAAAAAAATATACATAATAATATGCAATTTGGAAAACTAAGAATTTAGGAATATAAACGACACAAAATTGAAAGATTAGTACTTTCAAATGCTTTGAAAGCTAAAACTTTGTACGAAATGTATAATAAATGTTTTTGAAAAATAAAGTGAGTTACATATATATTATGCGGGTTTTTATCCTAATTCATATGCTTTGTAAAATACATGTTTAGTGATATAATTATGAAGGAAATTTTTTTCATACAATTTCATTATTTTATATAATAATGACCATTCTGGCCAATAGTTAGAGAATACTGAAATTGAAAGGAAACATTTCCAAAATTAATTAAATTCAACTGGAAGGACTACTCCTTTAATTTGTGAATAAGGTGTGACCTGATTTTTATACACATGGTTTAATGGGCCTTGGCATCTCGAGGATTAAGGAAAGTGTTGAAGGTGAGCAGCCCTCCATACAATATTATCGATACTATAAAATTCTCAACGTCGGGATAACTTTTAAATCGATAGTGGGAGTCAGGAGAGTTAGGACAACATTAGATTCGGTCATCGAAGTGTGTATTTAGATCCAATAATTTACTCATTTAGACTGTTATACCAAATTGTTCATGTTTCTTATCAACACCAGGGGTAGGACTGGTTCGATACGGTTCAGTTTTGAAGAAAAGCGGAACCAAACCGAAAATAATTTCGGATTCATTTTGGATATTTTCAAAGATAAAACCGGTACCGAACCGGTATTTTCGGTTCGGTTTCAGTTCGAACCGGTTTTTCGGTTTAAAACGATTTTTTGATAAATATTCATAAGTCAAAAGGCCAAAATAATTTATATTTAAAAGTTAAAAACTAATCTTATGATATATATAGTAAATAAATATTTATGTGAAAAAAAGTAAGGATTATTAAAAAAAAATTGTATCAATTGTAAAGATATAATTTTTCAAAATATATTTTGCTATGAATAAAATGTAAATAATTTAATTTAATTTTCATATTCATGTTAAATGCATATACCGTGTTAGTTGTTACTTTATATAACTTTTACAATTTAAAATAATGGAATAATATAAAAATAAAATCCTCACTCGTATTTTTTTTTTACTTTTCTTCCATATACGTGAAATAAGTAATATTTTACTTGAAATATCAAAAAAAATTATTTATAAACAAAATTGTATAAAAGTATATTTTTAACCGGTTTACGGTTTATTTTCGGGTTTTTTCGGTTTTCGGTTTTCGGTTCGGGTTTTTTTAGTACCAAAACTATATACCGAAACCAAACCGGACTTTTGTTTCGGTTTAGGTTTTTTTATAAACAAAACCGAACCGAACGTTTTTTCCCGGTTTGGTTTTTCGGTAAAAAATCCCACCCTAGTCAAGACCATACTTACTTTTAAGTTTTAAGTATCAAATAGAAAAGTTAAGTATGCTGAATCATGTTTTATACATAAGTAATACACAGTATTGACTCACAAAGTCTGATGTATATTAGATGTTGTCTCCATAGTTAAGTTAAAAAGATTATTGCTACTTTGCTAGCATAATTTTTTAGTTTTACCACCGGTTGACAAGTAATTATGAAATAAGTTACCTAAGTTCAGATGGATATTCGGGCCACCGGTTAACCAGCTCCTTCACCTCCAAATCGTCGGCCTTTAGTGAAGATGGAATAACTGTCGGGTTTCTAATCGTTAGATCGAAAACCTCTTTCCAATCCTTTACATTCTTAGTATGCTCCCCATCATAGTATCCATAAGGGTTCACTTCATCCCTTCTCACCTGCTTTTATTTATAACTTAAATGAAATTTTGTTTACAAAATAATATAACAGAAAACAATTCTCACTTTGATGCTCTTAAATTATTACTATAATTTTAGATAAACACTTACAAACCTGCTCTACACTTTTTAAGAGTGTCACCCAATAATTTAGTTTAAATTTTAAATTAAATTTATGATATTATTTTTGTGTTCTCACATATGTGTTGAGTTTTTAATGGTTGTCACACCCATATTTTTAGTAGATCCGGTATACAATAGTGTTACTCATAATTTTAAATATTGTCGTGTCCGGACCAACTTAAGCACACATCGACTAAATTCACATTAGGATCAGCTAATCGAAACTTAGAAGCTGTTTATTTTTCTTTTGCTTTGTTATATGACCTAATAAAGCTGGGAATTTTATTACCTGCCAAAAGAGGTAGGGATATTAACAGATACCTAAATAAGGAGATAAATGCTAAAATGTTACTGAAACTTATTAATTTTTAGCGATCTGATACCTAACTTAACACTGTTTCTAATTCGGTACTCAATCTAACGTTTCACTCTTATTTGATGTCAACCTAACATTTTTTTTCTAATTTAGTACCCAACCTATACGTATACAGTCCAATTAAGGGATTCAATTTGTCTTCGATCGGTTTTTAAAGTATAGGTTGGATACCAAATTAGAAAAAAATGTTAGGTTGGGTACCAAATTAAAGTGAAACGTATAGATTTGGTACCGAATTAGAAAAAATGTTAGATTGGATATCAAATCGCTAAAACTTAGTTACCTAGGATTTTAGCAATTTTTCCCAAAGGAAATTTTTATATTGGACTTCATATTTCTTGTCTCACATTAGGTAACTTATATGCTTAAAAGATGCAACCAATTAAATCAAGTATCACAATGGATCTCTCTTTTACAATACGATTAAACATGATATACAAAAACAATAAGGTTACCCCATATTCAAAAACATGATTTAAAGATAATATAATCAATTAACTGTGCCAAATTATATCGTTTCCGATTTTTGCTTAAAGTCTGGAGCCTAAAGCAATGTACCAAAAAAAAGAGATGATTTTTGTATGCGTAACTTAACTTTCATAGGTACACCAGTAACAAATGCAGATCATTTTTCTCTATAGTTACCTTCCTCTTCTCTTCCACAGGCAGCGCAAAAAATTCTCGAGCAACAAGCTCAAGCCTTTCGTATTTTTCAAGAGGCACACCATGATTTACAACGATAAAAAATCCAGAGTTCTTGCACGCTTCACCAATATCTCTCACGAGACGTAACGATTCAAATGAATTTATATCATAATCAGGAGAACTTAAGTAGGCCAAGTCGATTTGCGGTATACCTTGGGCTTCTATGTTGGATAGTTTCGGCCTGTGTTCAAGTGATTGGATAAAAGCCGAATCGATTTCTCCCATGGTTGAGATGGTGATCACTAATAAGGTTTTTGAGGTCTATGGTTGTGTTTGAGTTGCAAAATGAAAATGGAAGTGAATAAATATATATAGAGACTATGATATATGGTAGCCAATACAAACTACTAAATAATGGCATATATACTCAATTTCATTACATGTTAGCCAATACAAGCAGACTAAATAATGCCAAAATCACCCAAATAATTCTTAGACATTGGACCCTACTTCACATAAAACATTAATATTAGTATCAATCACAATCCTTGATATACAAACTTTACTTGTTTTTGTCACATATTGGAAAAAACATTGAACCTAGACATGTAATGAGAGGTTGATAGACAAAACATTGTGCAAGATTCTGAAAACGGACGAAACAAAACAAACTTTGTCTGCTTTCATGAACTCATGAAATGAGAATAATCATATTTAGACCAAGACAGAAACAGGATGAATTTCCGTGAATCCATCACGTTATAATGACCTCTACGAATAGCCGCGTGTATGTCATGTTATAACCTTTCTCGGATAGTATCGGTAAGCACTTGTGAGTTGTGTATGATATAAAAATATAGTATTTCAATTATGGTCTTGTGTATAGTAAGATAAGGACCAGACGTGGATCATAATTAAACAGTAGACCGTCTACGACAAATATCTCTTTAGTCATGTGAACTTGAAATATATTTGTTAATGCACAATCAAAAAGGGAAATGATGTGCCCCAGTTTAATTCTTTTTTGCAACATAGTAATCATCTTTACGTGGTATTAAAAATTTAAAACAGACCAAAAATAAATTGTCTGCCTAAATTGTAATATACTATGGCTTTAGTAGTTTAGTGTATAAGTACACTATCATAAGCAGAAGAGTTCAATTTTGTCTTTTCAGTAATTACAAATACAGACTTGACATTACTAAGCTTTAAACAAACTAGTTCAGGGGAATAACTACACTAACTAAATGTAAAGCGGTAAATAGCTATTACCACTGTGATACAATTTTGTGAAAACATATCTCCAACAACATTTCGTATCAGGAATGAATGGATTTCAACGTTTCATTTTCACAACAGAATCTAGCAGTAGCAGAACAAAAATAAAGCACATAACACCAACTCAGTGTAACCGATGCGATTTCGACAACAATCGAATTGTCCATACTAAGACCCAATATTGTCAAGTGAAAAATGTCTAAAGATGAAAATAGTTCTCCCTGATCAGCAATCAGCAAAGCCCACAGAAGAACTAACTTATTCACATTGCTGATCATGTTTCTTCCTATATTACAAACCTTGTTGCATCTTGCAAAAGAATAAAGTAAAAATAATGTCATTCTCCATGAAATACCAGCTTACATCACATTCAGTAAAAGCTGGCTCCGGTTTTATTAAATCTGAGTATGTACTATCTCGGAAACTTCTCAAGCGACCACACAAATAATTACAACTAAAATTATAACACTGCACCAGACAAACTGAAGATATTGATACAACACAATTGCATAATAAATGCTGCAATTTAACCAAATTCCTGAAAAAGATTCAAAGTAACATTCAGGATAACACGTATCATCTTCAAATAGCAAATAGAAACTGCTTAAAACATAACCGTTAAATAATTCCACACAAAACAGACAAAACAATGTTTGCATCTCCTCAATACTGAGATTGACACTAAAACAAGACCTTAAAACTTCGAAAGGAAATACAAATCGACCTTAGACGAACATTGCCAGCTCAGGCCTGCTATAAATATTATGCTCCTCGTCTTCAAGTATAGGATAAGCAGCCACGAGTGCATCTTGCGCGCCTATATATAGCGAGTTATATATCTTCCAATATACCTCCCTGACCTTCCTAGCTGGATGAAAGAGGCCCTGAAGACAATAATTAAGCACCACAGCGGCACCCAATGCAACTCTCATCCCTTCAATAGCCTCTGTAACGGCATTTATAACATGAGGAGATGTTTCAAAAATATTCGGCCAAACATAATTTAGTAAATGGACCAAAGCGTCCTCACAACCCAACCCAGCAACTCCAAGTGCCATGTGTTTGACGGCAGAAGCGGCTGTTTGCCTATGGACCAAGTCCCTGTCCATCAAAGCATCTTCGAGCAATGGCGTAACTGCGTATATATAATCCTTACCCATCTCACCAATATACTCGAATAAAAACGAGAGAGATTTAAGCACACCGTTCTGAACGTTAAGCTCAGGAACACGGTACTCGTTCATCAAAGCGGGTAAAACAGTAAAAGGGGAACAGGTTTCAGCAACGATAGCTATCGCGACAGTTGTGCAAACACGGTTTTGGCGTTCTTGTACTTTGAGGTTGTTCAGTAAGGTTGCTAAAACATCTTGAGGACCAATAGCTTTAGCGATATACCCGAAAGTGTTAACAGTAGCTCTTCGAATACCCTTCTTATGTGCTTTAAGCATCTCTAGGAGCTCGAAACAGATCCTCATCCACTCTCTGGCAGGCACAAACTCGGCCCCACGATCAGCAATACGTCCCACTAGGTCGATACAATTCTCCTGAACTTTCTCATGACGATTTTTCAAAATTGGTGTCAAACGTGGAAGCAAATCTTTAATCGGAGGGGTCATTTTTGTCATACCAATAACATTAACAATAGCCTTTAATGCCCCTAATATCGAACCCAAAACTTCTGGATACTCCTCTCCCAAATACTCGTACAAAACAACCCCGAGATGACCCATAAGTTGCTCTTCCTGGCACTGTTTCATAACAACCGCAATCCGGGAGATTAAATCAGCTGCTTGTTGTCTCACCTTAGCACTTTTATTATTCAAACGCCATTTAATTGTACCACAAATCTGGGGAAGGTATGGTTTAACTCTTTGCCCAAGAGAGTTCACAACTGCACCAAACCCATTAAGCATCACATTAGCATCATCACTGGTCTGCTCTTGAAAAGCATACAATATACCATCAATTAACAGCTCCTCCAAACGAGCATCAATATCAGAAGCACCTAAATTCGCCACAACTTTTTCAATAGTTTCCATTACCATTCTCCTATAAGGTTCACTCTCATCTTTAAGGTCCTCAACAATTCTCCCGACTATATCAGCAACCCCAACTTTATCAGCTATCTCCACAGTTGTTTCAACGAGCTGTTTATAATTCCTGCGATCCAAAGCCATCCTACGAACCCAAAAATTACGGAAAAATTCCGGTAAAATGTCGCTACGTATGTAATCAGCCTCTACACCTTCCGTACCTACACACTGTTTCACCACCTTCAACACAATCTTCTTCATTTCCTCATCAGGCGACTGAAACTCACGGATCAAAATAATAACCACTTCTTTCGTATAATAGCTAGCATAAATTGCATCCATTAGAGGAATAATAAATCCAATCGCCTTCAAAAAAGCAGCCAAAACTTTCCCACGGTGAGACCTAATACCCTTCCACAGAGGCTTCAACACAGAATCGAAGCTTTCAATACCGTACGGAGCAGCGGCCTCTGCAAGAGCGGCCAGAGACAAAGCCGTAATTGTCCTCACCTTCTGGTTCTCGTCGTTAAGACCATGCTCGATAATCTCAACAAGAGACCTTAAATGGGGAAGAACAGCACATCCGATTAAAATAGCAATTTGTTGGACAATTTTTATACCGGTGTGACGAGCCTGCCACGATTTCTTACTCTGACAAACAGCTTTCAAAAAGGGTAATAAAGCAGGTATTCCAAGGGCAGAAGCAACAACACTAAAAGCTCTTGCGGTGGTGTTTCTAACATATTCGTCAATATTATCAATATCAGGGCGCATAGCAGCTATCATAGTGGCCAAACCAGCCGCTTTACTGAGATTCGAAATAATCTCCCTCCCCTCCACACGAGCGTAATAGTCTTCATCGATCAACAACGGCTCAATAACGACCAAAATCTTATGCACATAAGGGCGAACCAGCTCGTCCAATTTATACAAAACCCTATCGATAACCTTGACCAAAAGATGCCTCTCTTGGTCCTCCAATGTAGGTTGCATAAGTAAAGGCAATATTCGATTAAACAAAGGCCCAGCACCAAATTCCCTCGCCTTATCCGTGAGCTGTCTCAAAGCAGTTTTCCTTTGTGACGGTGTCCCGTTTTTTACCTTAAGCAAAAGTTTCATAATTTTACGTTCCTTTTGCTCATCGGGAGATAACTCTTCTTCCTCTTCCTCGTTCAACAAAGGTCCAAAATACTGATAATCCTCAGGTTTCATATACGGAAGTCCACCTGGCAACTCTTTGGGAACATCAAATTGCTGGCCTCTATTTTCCTCAGGAATTTGATAAAGAGGGGTTCCCATTGGAGTTGGGGTAGCTAAAAGCTTCCTAGCAGGGGTACGAATGGGTACGTAAGAAGCTGGTGGGTCCAGAATCTTATACCCCTCTTGTGGGAACATAGCATCGAGCTCTTCATCTGTCAAAGGACGGTTTCTCTCTTCGATATCTCTCTCCCACCTCAGCAAGTTATACTGTTCAGGTGTCATCGGGCCACGTAGGTTGATCTGTCCCGGAGTGGGAGTTGCGAGCTCGGCCGCTCCAACAGGTGTCACACCAGGAGTAAACGAGGCAGCAGGGGTGGCACCCAACATCGGGGTGGCACTGCCCATGGTGGCGGGGGTCTCGTCCCACCTCGACCTTTGCCTTTTAGGAGTGGGAGTAGCCAGCCCCTTCGGAGTAGCGTCCCAGGTCATGCCAGCCGGTGTAGCACCAGGGGTGGCACCGCCAGCAGATGGTGTGGCGTCGGAGTCCGCCACCCGTCCTGGGGTTGGAGTTTCGTCCCACCTGTTTCTCCTAGAGAGAGAAGGCGTCGCATCGCCGACTCTCCCTGGAGTAGGGGTCGCGTCCCATCTCCCGATCCCAGGGGTAGAGTCAGGCATATCCCAATCAGAACCCGCCACATCAGCTTTCTTTGCGGCGTTATTATCTTTCGACTGATCCCACCTGTTCCTCCTCTTTGGCTGAGCAACAACAGCCTCTTTCTCTTTCTCCTTCTCTCCCGCCTTATTCTCCTCTTTCTCTTTTTTTTTCTTCTCAATCTCCCTCCTGACCTCTTCTTTCTGTCTCTCATAAGCCTTTTCTCTCATCACATCGGCATAAGTATTCTTAGACACGTCCGGCGTTTTATCCCCCATAGCAAAAGCATCGTTTCGATCAGGTGAAATCACTTGATTCAATCTCCTCCGCTTATAATCATCTTCTCTGTCTATAATCCTGGAAGGCTTCTTAAACCCCAACGCCTCATCATCATCCCCACCTCTAGGAATATCGTTCATCGACTGCTTTGGAGCAGTGAATGAAGCCATTTTCCTCGACACCTCAGATCCCAAAGGGTCCAAAATCTCCTCTTCATCATTAACAGCGATAGACTGATTGTAACCCTCGAATCTATTGTCTGCCCCGTAAAGATCGGTGTCAAAAGTGACTGATGAGGTAGAAGCAAGTTGTTTCTCAAGCTTCTTCCTCTCCTCTTGGGTTTTCTCAATCTCAGGATCCATTTCACAAAATCACCAAAACTAAGCCTTGGGTACACTCAAAAACTCCCACAAAGCCTGAAAAGATAACAACTTTGATCAGAAACTGAGATTAACAACAAAAGTTAAATGGGAAAGGATTTAAACAATAGTTGAAAATAATAAGATGCCCAATTAATAATTGGAGTAGAAACCCTAAACCCGCGAGTAAAAACCACAACAAGGGATCAGTAACTAAGAGAACCAAAACAATGGAACCTGTAAAGAAGAAAAAGCATTATTTATCAAGCAAACGAATATAACAATCACAAGAAAAGAAAGGAAAATATTTGTGAATTCTAATGAAACTTGAAATCCTCGTCTCTGGGTGGATCCACAACACGGGATCAGTAATTAAGAACTGAAACATGGAACCTGGAAAGGAAACAACATCAGCAAGGAACAAGCAATCTTACGTGACAGCTAAGCGGGGAAATAATTATTTAAGAACAAATAGACTATAGATAACACCAATTCGAATAGTCAAATACATATAGAAGAACCATATGATGATCTAGCAATCTAAAAAGGTGACTTTTTAAGAAAAACAAAGAAAGAAAAACAAAACAATCCAGATTTTCGGAGAAATTACGAATCCTGACCCTAATGCAGTAAAAAGAAACACTCAATTCTTCAACCGCCAAACAATTTAACCAACAACAAATAACCAATATGTAGTATAAAAAAATGAAAATGAAACAGCCACAAAAGTAAATTAATCAGTTCCTTTGCGAACAAATAACGATAACAAAAATAAAATCACATATGCAGAGGCGACACCACATCCCAACTCTAACGAAATTCCAAATTTCGAGCAGACAATACACTCCAGAAGCAAAAATTAAAATCTTATAATGAATATGAAGTGAAATAACCAAACCCAAAGACTAAGGAAACTTCCACTATCTAAACATACCTCCAAGAAAACTCCGTTTCTCTTATCGAATATTCTTAATTAATGTGTCATAAAACTCTTAAGGAAACAGTATGAAACCTTTATGACCGAAAAATTTAGCTTACACCAGATAATCAGTACTGGAACAAGCAATCTTATGCGACGCCTAAAGCAGGGAAATAATTATTTCAGAACAAATAAACATAGAAAACACCAATATGAAGAGTCAAATACATAAACCTAAAGAAAAACCATGCATACAGAAGAACAACACGACCATGATAAAGCAATCAAAAAAGGTAACTATTTTAAGAAAACCAAAGAAAGATAAACAAAAAAACAATCCAGATTTCTGGTGAAACTACGAACCCGAAGACTAATGCCATAAAAACACTTAATTCTTCAACCACCAAACAATCCACGACAAATTGACAATAAGTAATACACTGAAATTTTTAGGAAATGAAACAACTCCAAAAGTAACGATTAGCGGTTCCTTTACGAAAAAATAACGATAACAAAAATAAAAACACATAGGCAGAGGCACCACATCCCTACTATAACGAAATTCTGAATTTCAAGCATACACCTAACTTAAGAACAAAGAATTAAAATGTTATTAAATCTTATGAAGAGGAATAACCAAACCCAAATTATAAGAATACTCTATTTCCACTACTAAACAATTGAACTTAGAACAGAGCAATCACGAAACTCTTTTAAGAAAAAACTATAAAGACTTTATTACCCAAATAAATTAGCTCTACCAGATAATCAGTACTAGACAATAAAAAACAATCAATTCCTAAAACTCAAAAAAGCCAACCAAAACAATTAAATTCACAACAGATAATCAGTACTAGACAAATAACGTGTCAAAAATTCTTAATTAATGTGTCATAAAACTCTTAAGCAAACACTTAAAAAACCTTTATTACAAAAAAATTTAAGCCTAGACTAGATAATGAAAAAAACTTATATATAAATTATCAATTCCAAAAACTCAAAAAATCAAACCAAAACAATTAAATTCACAACAGATAATCAATAATTAAACACACAAAAAAAAACACTAATTTGAATATGCAAGGGGTATCATCAAACCTTAACCCTAAAAAATATAATAAACTCCCAATTAAAAACATTAAAACAGTTAAAACCTTAGATAATCAATAATAAAATCACTACAACAACGAAACAATCACAATCACTGATATGAGATAATATATACACACACGTATATGAATCTGAGAACCATAAAGGATAAAAATAAATAAAAAAAACAGATACGAATTTCCAGATCGATAAGGGGAATAAATTGAATCTACCTTTAACGATGTGAATTTTTTATACAATAATCGCTTAATTAGGGCTTTTTTTCTATATCGTCAAAATGGCGGTGTATAAGAAAACAAAAATGACGAATAATGGCGAAAAATGTGTATATTTGTGTATATTTATGTGTGTTTGTTTATATATGATTAGTTATTACACTTTTGGTCCCCATTGTTTTGGACCAGTTTTATTTGGTCCTTATGGAACAATATTTAATGTAGACCCCGGTTTGAATTAACGAATCTTTTCTTGGTTGTTAATATCTGAGGATCGGAGCTTTAACGATGTGAATTTTGGATAAGAATCGCTTAAAGATTTTTTCTTCTATATCGTCACAATGGCGTTGTGTGAGAAGAAAAAAAGTAATGAATAATAGCGAAAATATGCATATTTTTGGATATTTATGTGTGTTTATATATGATTAGATACGGTTTTGGTCCCTATTGTTTTGGACAAGCTTTATTTGGTCCTTAGAAAGCAATAGTTAATGAGAGATGGGTTTGAATTAAAGATGTTTAGAGCTTGTTGGTCGGACTATCACTAGAGCTTATTTGAATCGGTATCGTATCTTCTTCTAATCTAAAATATTGACGTATTAAAACCTACTGTAGTATTTGTGTGTGTTTATATATGATCAGTTATTAAACTTCGGGACCCCATTGTTTTGGAATAGTTTTAGTTGGTCCTTAGGAAACAATAGTTAAATGTAGAAACAGTTTTGGACAAAAATAAATGAGTTCGTCGGACTATCACTAGAGTTTGTTTAAGTGTTAACAAAGCTTTAATTAATTTTGGGTCGCTAGCCTTTTAACATTTTTACTTAACAACATTTTTAAAATATTAATTGTAAACTCATTATCACTAGAGTTTGTTTAAGTGTTAACAAAGCTTTAATTAATTTTGGGTCACTAGCCTTTAAGCATTTTTACTTAACAACGTTTTTAAAATATTAATTGTAAACTCATCAACACATGTTCTACATTATTACTATAAAGGAGGACCCCATGGATTAAGGTAGGATTTATTTTTGTCTCCTTTATAACATGTGTGGTTTATTTTTGGTCCTCCTTAATTTTTGGATTTTTAATATTTATTAATATTAATACTTATACATTTTCAAGCAAACAATTAAACATAAAAATATATATAAAATGTCAAATTTTACAGATTTTTTTGAACAGACAATTTAGAAATAAAATAAAACGTTGATTTAAGAAAAAAACCGATTTTTTTACGAATACATATGAAAAAAAGCGATAATATGACTAAAACTTAACCTATTTAACTTGATCAGATTTGAACCCTTTAAGCTCAGTCTACTCTGAATTGTAAATTACTTGTTTGATCAGCTAATTAAAAATTAGAAATTGCTTATTTATTTGTTTTTTTGCTTTGTTTTATGACCTGACAAAGCTGTAGATTTTAATACCGGCCAAAAGACACAAGGGAAATTAACAAAGACCCAAATAAAGGTAAATTTAAACTGAACTTCACTTTTTCTAGTCTCACATTAGACAACTTATATGCGTAAAAGTTGCAACCAATTAAATCAAGTATTTCAATGGATCACGCTTTTACGTACAATACAATTAAACATGATATAAAAAAACAATAAAAGAACCCCTACATTCAGAAACATAATATAAAAATAATATAATCAATTAACTTAACCAAACTACATCGTTCCCGATTTTTGCTCAAAGTCGGGAGCCCGATGTACCCAGATAAAAACATGATTTTTTACACGTAGAATTAACTTGCGCATGCACACAAGTTACAAAATGCAGATCATTTTTCTTTATTATATTACCTTCCTCTTCTCTTCCACAGGCAGCACAAACAACTCTCGAGTAGCAAGCTCAAGCCTTTCGTACTTTTCACTAGGCACACCGTGATTTTCGAACTTAGGTCTATAGAGAAACTG
Organism: Primula vulgaris; assembly: GCA_963920805.1. Taxonomy (NCBI): domain Eukaryota; kingdom Viridiplantae; phylum Streptophyta; class Magnoliopsida; order Ericales; family Primulaceae; genus Primula; species Primula vulgaris. The sequence continues at coordinate 22,710,016 of OY987217.1, read as the reverse complement.
GGTAGTGAAACAATCAACTCAACTACACATACACATACTACAAGTACACAACATATTATAGTTGATCTAAATCCGGGGGGGGGGGGCACGTGCCCCCTCTGGTCCTTAATTGGTTCCGCCACTGACTGTACGTACCTAAAATCCAGCCGAGCATACAACGAAGATCTAGTTCGGAGTTGCATGCATTCCCACTCGGAGCTATTTCTACCCTACTCTATGCAACTTTGAAGCAAATTTGTCCAAAACTACTAATATCAGAAAAAAAAACGGTTCAAGGATAACAAAGTGCAGCATTACCAAAGCCATGTATGGCTGTTGCTTTTAAACCAAGTTTACTTAAAAGCTGGAATGCATTTGGTTGATTAGCTTTTTTAAAAAGCTTTTCTTTCTTCTTCTTTTTTTGTATGAATAAAATCGAAAATTTGAAAACTTCAGCTTATTTGTTCAAAAGCTGCAATAAAACAAGCAGTCAAGCACCAACATAATATTTTAGATGATCTCATACTCTGTAGCTGAAAACAAGCAAGAAAAGAGAGAATTGGCGAGAAACAACTTCTCAAAACCTAATTCCATGTTGATTTATAAAGAAAAAAATCAGTCACATAAAGTACATATATTCACACGTCATTCAATTTTGCAGCAGTGATCAATATTCGATAAGGAGTAGCAGGCGTCGAGTAAAAAGCAGACTATTGTTACATCACAGTTTATGAAAAAGTCTATGAATTCCAGATAACATTTCGAAAACATCAAATGCAGCCAAAAACAAACCAAAACGTGGAACAAAGGCCAGTTCTAAAGCATTTTACTGAAAACAAAAATCTTACTACTTCAAAACTCTTTCCAGATCATATCGGCGAATTGACAATTTGACATACACACAGCATATGTATTCATTGTTTGTATGAAGTTGTATCAGTCTGTCTCATGGTCTGGTGCGGGAGTATACCAAGCAGGGTACTTGCCTTTTGCTCTGAGCAATCTCGTGAAGGGCGAATCAGGCATTTTGGATTTCTCTTCTTCGTCAACCTCGTCTTCTGTTTTTGGCAGTCCATCGGGCACATGAAAATGTTTTATTTCAGTTTTTTCATCGTTAGATACATAGGTGCTTTTGTTTAATTCCTTCTTCTTTTTGTGCATTGATGAGATTCCATGTAAGCAGCTGATGAGAGATTTCACTCCTCCTGCTTGGATTATTAGCTTTTCTACTTCCTCTTTAGGACCTTCTTTCTATAAAAACAGAAAATAATAACTCTTTTAGCACACACTTGATTAACATCTTACTTCGTGCTTGATTTCTCTTTTTTTTTTGGGTTAGTCAGACGTAATTTATCACATAATACTTTTGAGAAGAAAGATTCATTTCGAAATTGTCATCATATCTAACGACCGATAATGAGAGAAATGACATGGATGTCTAAGAGAATGCATGTAAACATGGTCAATGAAGCACTATGGATTAGAATATAAATGTTTTAATCAAACGCTGTGGTAATCCTAATGTAAACTGGTTCACTTCATGAGTTGGAAACAGAAGCACCAATCAATTCTAAATAAAATAATTTGGCTATAGGTATGAATTATTTTTGAAGTATTGACACGAGTCATAAATAGGGCCCTTTATAGATAATTGGTCCTATTGGACGACCTTAAAGTCAAAATTGAAGCCTCGTTCTTAACAAAGCCAATCTCTTGTTGGATACCCTATATGTTTTTGCGTTATGCAAAACAGGAGTGAGAATTGAAGGAACATGAAGTTAGATATAAAATAATTTAGAACCTTACTTCGAGATCTTTAAGTTCAAAGTAGCCTCTCCAGCAGCTATAGGAAGCATCTCCTTCAAGGGTAGAACAGTAATCTGTGCATTATCAGTGATACATGTCAGAACAAGGATGATGAGAGAGTAAATATATATGTCAACATGTAAAACAGAGGTGATGAGAATAGTGGGAAAAGTCCTGGAAAAAAAACCAAAACATGATAAGTTGCTAACTTTGTACCAGAAATATCGCTCCATTAATATTAACAATGAGGTGAGTTCTATCAAAGTTCTTCCACATCTACCGCTGAGTAATATCGTGAGTGAACCAAATGTGAAATGCCTCTAGTGTGGCAAAACTTCATTATATTTCAACTTTTCCCTGTCCTCAATTTAACTAGCTCTTATTTTTAGCCAATGAATTCCAGACTTTGTGAACACTTAAACCAACTTTTGCTTTCTCAAGGAAAAAGAAAGAGAAGGAAGGAGAAAAGGAAAGTAAAAAGATAAAATGGATGTCCTAACATTTTTGACAGAGAAACTTTATTTTTTCACCGTGCAGAGTTATTTGTTCTTTTCTCATGAAAATAGGAAATCATTAAGTGAAATCCGACACGAAAACTGTTGAAGTAACTCAGGTGGCGGGGATACTGGATCATTGATTCTGAAAATGTTTAAAATTATATCAAGAAAAATAAGAAGTGTTTTGTAATGTTGCTCGCAGCTGATATATACGGGGACCAGCTTTCTTGGATTTGGTGGCTTAGATATTTTTATTTAATACAATGTCAGCGATCCAAATCACAATTGCTTATTTAAGAAACCTATTAGAGTGCTGAAAGAGCCCAGTATAAACAAACATGTTTTCTTAAAATAGCTATAATCTAGCATACACACTTCATTTTTGAATCTGTGAACTTATAATTCAAGAGACTTTGAATCCTTCTATTCCCAAACATGACCTATGGTTATATACTTGTTATCCTATTCGTCAGTGTCAAGTAGACAAACATTGCATTATAGCAAACCTATATTCGGCTTGTTTGGCAAATAAAAGAAAACATATCTTTTATACTTTTGTTTTAAGCAATACAAGTTTCACACAGAAGGTGTATTTAAAAGGCAAACACTGATCTAGTTGCAAATGAGGCCTAAAACAACTTATGCAAAAATCACTGATCATTCACACATCAGGGCTAAGCTGCATTAAACAATCAGACAGACGCCAACAATACAGAAACAGTTATATAATCCAGGGTAAGAAAGAGCAATGATCCCAAAGTTCTCGTAAAATTTCAAATCCGTCCTTATCACTTCAATTGCAACAGTGATGGATACTTCAATTTTGAAATTTGATACTATGTGATATCTCTTATTTATACGTGTCTGAACTTTTCAATATAATATAGTGTTCCTCAATAATCAAATATAAAACAGTAGCGGCTGAGTCATCAAAAAGAAGAAAAATACCGACTAAATTAAGCCAGTGTTTTAAAAAATCTGTGATCAAGTCCATCATATATTCAAACTTACATTCTCCCTCGATCCAATTTTGCTTATGCCACTGCAGGGGAGAAGCATTAAGTGTGCAAAATGTGTGGTCGCAACCCCACAATTTTTTTAAAAAAATACTATTTTTCCTTTACGGAAATTTGAGAAAATATGGAAAGCAGTGCCTTGCAAACCCCTAAAATAACTTTTAAAATTAAGCGCCATAGTTCCGCCCCTGGAGACAGGTAGACAATTTTGGATCTGCATATTAATTCCAAGTTTTCTTTTTTTATAAAGCTCATGTTCCATTTTCTATTTTTCAGATTGAATATCCTGCGGTTTCCACATATGTATGAATCTATGATTAAACCATTGTCCATCGAGTTTCCACCAACTGATATTATGTCACCAAACTATGAGAACCAGTGGTGGAACGAGCACGGCCAGAGCTCATGAATTGCAGAGGGGTGTGGCTCCACCCCATAATTTACAAAAATGCTATTTTTTTCTACAAGGAAAATTCAAAAAAACACATTCCGAGAATGTGTCGTACAACCCCATAAAATAACATTTTGTATCTATCAAACTCAAAATAGTAATCGTGGATCCACCCTAGGAACAAGGACTTCGATATGGGTGGGGTTGAATTATAAATTGTACAATCTTTTTTAATAATCGTCAACTTTTCAGTAAAATACATGCAAAAAGTTTGGTTTCCCTCAAAATACTAGTTTATCCAACCATCACTGTAACTAAGGCCCTGTTTGGACTTTCTGGTCAGCAAACTTATTTTTGGATTATTCAGGTTTTTTAGCCTTAAAAATCTGCTTTACAAAAACCTAAATAACCTGAATTCCCGAACACCTAAACACCCAGTGATCTTTAAAATAAAAATCTGCTTAAAAAATCTGTTACCGAGCGGAGCCTAAACACAATAACTCAAAAGTTGAAGCGAAACCACAAGTCATAGAAACACATTAAAATTTATTTTTGGATTAATAAGCCTTATTAGCCTTAAAAACCTGCTTTACAAAAAAGCTAAATAATCTGATTGCCCAAACATCTAAACACTGAGTGATCATTAAAATCTAAAATCAAAAAATCTGTTACCAAGCGGAGCCTAAACACAATAACTTAAAGTTCAGGCGAAACCATAAATCATAGTAACACATTAAAATTTAGCTGATATTCTAGAGTTTATTTTTTGGATTATTAAGCCTTTTTAGCCTTAAATCTGCACTACAAAAAGCTAAATAACCCGACTGCCCAAATCTAAATACCGAGTGATCATTAAAATCTAAAATAAAAAAATCTGCTTGAAAAATATATTACCAAGTGGGGCCTAAACACAATAACTTAAAGTTGAGGCAAAAGCCGCAAAACCACAAATCATAGCAATTCATGGGAAAAACATACGTTTATTGTACCGTACTATCAGTGATAACAATTTAGGTACTTATCTATAGATTTTGTCCCAATTGAGGACATGGCGTTAAACAAAATGACGGAATCACACTCACATTCTATCACCTATGTGATTCACATAGTGAGTGTCATTCACGTCCACGTCCGGAAAATAATATACATTCCGGAAATGTGAGATATAATGACCGCAAATTTCTTTGATTTACGATGTCAGGTCCTTGGTATTTTTTTTTCCCCAGCAAATCATTAAAAAAAATAGAGAGAGAGAGAGAGAGAGAGAAAAGTGTAAAATGTATGCCTGCTACGTCGTTTTGGGTCTTTTGAATAAGAGGCGGGTCTTTTACCATCCTCTCCATTTTACTCTTATTTTTATTAAAGGGATTCTCAGCTTTCGGTACATTATTATGACTGTTACAAAATACTCCTCTCGAATAACACTTTATTTTTACTTTTCCAGCTACTGATGCTTCTATACATGGGGAAATAATTGAGAACGATTCAATAACTATCATTTTTATTTTATTTTATTTAGAGAGAGAGACTAAAATCTTACTGAAAAAGAAAGAGAGAGATGGATACATTTAGCAGGAGAGAAAGATATTTAAATTGGCTAAAATGTAAATAACCCCTAAAAATCTTACTATGAGCCATTTGTAGATAAACTCCATAAATTATTAATTATTACAATTAGTCTCCATAAATTATCAAACGTTTGCAATCAATCCCTAGTACCATCTTTAAAATTATATAATTTTATACCCGATGATCCGTTTTGGTTGATTTATATTTATTTTAATCAGTTATTCGATATTCATGCATGCCAAGTAATTTTTTTACAGAATGACTAAAAGGATGGTTTTTCTTACTTTTTTTATTTTATATAAAGACTCTTGTAATGTTTTTTTTACGATAGTTGTTATCTTAGCTGACGTGCATTGACAAACTACGTATAAAAAACAAATAATTTTGTAAACTAACAAATGAATAATTTTGTAAACTAACAAATGAATAATTTTTTTTGCCATTTTAAAGATGAATTTGAGGATTAATTGTAAAAATTTGATAGTCTAAGGGGGTTAATTGGGAGTTATTTGAAAATGAACATAGTTCCTGGGGTTATTTGCATTTTAGCCATTTTAAATTATGTTTATTGTGTATAATCTATGTGCGGATTAGTATGTAGTTTGGGGCCCAGGTCACGTTAAGAGGTTACGGGATAAGGATAAGATATACTTTAATTAACTATTTAGAAATAATAACGGATATGTATTGATTTTTGTAATACTACTTGTTTACTCTGGTCCAAAAGGTGTAAAGTATCCGCAGTATGTATTGATTTAGTGTCGGTAACGGTAACGATCCGTAAATATTCAAATGGTATCCCGATTCGATTATTTTTAGAAGTGAAAAAAAAACCCGATCCGATAAAAGTCGGGATCCGACTTTTTCGGGATCCGAATTTTCGGGATCCCGTAGAATCGGGATAGATTTATCCAGAATCTCCCGACATATTTTTTTATTTTACAACGACATCATTTTTCATTAACATTTTTTATTTGAAAAGTTTAAACATGTTATTAATACGAAACATAATTCTAGTTTAAAAATAACATTCCTAATAAATGAAAAAAGAAATTAACATGTAGTAAAAAAAATAGTGTGAAACTACAAATAATGAAGTAGATAAAAAAATTGATACGTTTTTTATCAGATTATTTTAGTATTTAGTTTTATTCACGCAAATAACAATTATCATACTAATGATATACATTATAATTATAATTTTTATAATCGGAAAATAATCTTCATTTATTTTTCTTGAAAATAACAAAATGATTTTTTAATTTAATTATATTTTTTATTTTAATAGTTTCATATATTCAAAAGTACAAATCTATATTATACTTGTATAATTATAACTAATATATAAAATAAAAAGGATCGTAGCTCATACGGTAAAATACTTACATTGTATGCTACAGGTACAATGTTTGATTCTCATCAATTGCATTTGATATAAATTAATTTATATTTTTATGTAAAATATAAATTAATTAAAAAATCGGGTCGGGTTGGGACACCCGGCGAAATCAAAATTGTCACCCGATCCCGAAGTTTGTCGGGTCGGGACAAACCCCGACATTTTCGGGTCAGGAAATTTCAGGTCGGACACGGGTCGGGATTTCCGGATTTTTTCCCTATGTTCTATTTATAATTAATATTGACGTCATTAATAACCTTTTCCAATTAAATTAAATGGTCGAAATTCTATAAGCTGCAGGAAATTTTCTAAGGTGATTTTTCCAACCAAACCTTTTTTTGCTTATTTTATTAATCTTACTTCCCTAGTTCCATCATTATTTTTAATAGCATTGATTAATATCCTTCACTCTAAAATTTTCAAAATTACATTAAAATGGGTAGGCAGTTATAATGATAATTACCCATTAGTTTGATTAATAATATTAAGTACAAAGTAGTGGATCTTTTATGCTGGTAAAAAGATGGCTTTATCCATCTTAAAGCTCCTTTTTTTTTCTGGTAAAAAAATGTAAAAAATATCGAATTTTAACTAGCTTCTCGTTTTTACTGGACAAAAAACTGTAGAAAATATGAATTTCAGCTGATCTGCTCCTTTCTGGACAAAGAATGTAGAAAATGTTGTCTTTTAGTTGATTATATAACTCAATGCAGGCCATATTGAAGACAAAATTGGAAAACTGACCTTAAAAACTGCAAGCGAGCGAGACCTGACACGATAACCTCAAATATAGGCTTGTTTGGTTGCAGCTTGTAAGTAAAACAAATATGGATCGATGAGGTTTTTAAAATTGTCGGTCCATCTGGCTTAAAACTCCTAGCTTTTTCTGGGACGAAAAACAAAATGCAGTCAAGCTTTCAAAATCATATAAACCGAGCTTAAAAATATGTCTACCAAACAATGCCAACGAGGACTTTGGTTTAGTAAAATAATTATTGGAATATGCTATGTAGAGATATAACGATATACAATTGAAACAATGCGAAACAAAATTCATACAATTCGTCAACACTGCATTGAGAAATGGACTAATGAGAAGTTTTGCGTACAGTGCCCTGAGAACATGTCATTATAGGTACGCTCGGGTTTGGTTAATTAGGTTGCAATTTCAAGCTTGTTTGAGTTTTATATGACTTGGATGTTACTCAGGTAGTTAGTTTTTAAACTCGTAAGATGCAGTGTTTTGGTGTGCCTCTTTTTGTTGGAGAAAATGGAAATCCTTACAAAATTGTTGATTCGGTGTAATTAGAATTAATTGGTGTCTTTTGCTTTGTGAATGTGTCCTTTTCGACGGATTTAGTGCTTGTATTGATGCAGTTTAATTATAAGTTCACCTTTTTTATTTACAATTGGTTGTTTAGCCAAAATCTAACGTTTTTGGGTACATGCCAAAATCTAACGTTTGTTTATCCAGATAACTGCATTTGTGTTTTAAGTTGTATGAATCCAGAATTTTCTCGGTCTCAAATACTCAATCAATTTACTTTCTCTGAAGTTTTAGCCAAATGTGACATACTGTATGTTGAAGGGTTTTGTTTATGTAGCATCTGTGCGTTACCTTTGTGATCTTCTTAGTTTCTTTTTCTACTTGTTTATAGCATCTGTGCGTTACCTTTTTCTAAATGTGACATATCTGAAGTTTTTGATGTTCCATCGCCTTATCTTCAATTTCTAGGCTTCAAAAGATCGACGTCCATTGCGTCAACAGAATTGATATATGGACTGATTTTAGACATTGCATAAAACATATATAGTAGTGAAATTCCTATCCGCTGTTCTAGATGCAGTTTTGCATTAAAGTTCCAAGTGGGGTTGGAACTGCAGTTAGAATCAAGTGTATAAGGTTCCAAGTGAGGTTGGAACTGCAGTTGGAACCAAGTGTATTAATGGACAGAACTGTTTTAAAATTAAATGTACTTGAAAATAATTCACACGCACATTTAACAACGGAGTTCACCTAACTAGGCTACGTCTCCGGGGCACTTACCCAGATTATGATATTATAAAAAGCTTACAATATATGACTCAAGTCTTAATGAAAAACTTAGACTCCCTCTAGGTTTTTCTGCCTATCACTATATTGCTCCTACTCTATAACTATTACTTATAAATCAATGACATCCCACCATTGTTTTCTTTTTGAAGCTCACGTGTATTCTCTCTAGAAAATAAGTTCTTTATAATTTTGAACACACACTTTTTACAAGCTTAAGTTACTAAGTATATAAACAAGTAAAAACAATCTTCTATCTTCAATATCTTTTGATTGCTTTTGACTTGGTTGATTAGCTTCAATCTCTCCAAGTATCACGAGATTCTTCAGCATGGATTGACTCTAATCATCTTTGATTAATACCTGCTTAGTAACACACTTGAAAGTAGGAGTTAATCTTTTCCTTTGAAAGGAAACATATAAAGATATGATCTCTTAAAGATAATATCTTTTCATAAACATATGAAACATTTAACTCCACATATCAATCAATCTTTAAACATATCTTTACTGAATATTATAAGGATCAAAAGATTGAAACAAGTGATAAGGACAAGCATAAGAATAGAGATATATATATTAAAAGGAAACATAACCTTATAGACTAATCTCTTTATTTCTTTTAGAAAACATCTTTCCTTAACACTTTGATATTCTCAATATACGCATATTAACCATGTTAAGATCATATGAGAATATATCCTGCATACTTTAAAACACATAATTATTATTAAAGAATAGTTATGCAGATTTATAGAACAAGACAGAATTCTGCTTAACAGCAGGTTGGAACTAGTGGTTGCAACTGAGGTTGCAACTTACTTGAAACCTGTCAACACAGGTTGTAACTGAGGTTGCAACTGGTACTTGAAACCTAATACTACTAACTTAGTAGGTTGTAACTGAGGTTACAACATTGCTTGAAACCTGTCAATACTGTCTTAGTTCTTAACAACAGTTAGGATTTATTTAGTAAAAACCAATAGACAATAAACAATATTTAGACCAGAAATCTGGTCCTAACAATCTCCCCCTTTGTCATTGGTTTTGACAAATCAATTAAGTTTATAAATCATCCCAACCACCTGCAAATTCAATATCAGCACAGTCTTTAAATAGTATATTAACAATACTAAAGAGTCATCTGTTTAAGCTCCCCCTGTATGTTAGAATTGCAGGCACTTCATAAGCACAGAATTTATCCATTCATAAATTCAATTTAAAAGACATCAAAATGGAAATTGCAGAAATTTAAAGGCCAAAAACATGGCACAACAATGTCTTAGTACAGCAATTAAGAAAGCAGCATTGAGTCTTGAAATTGAAATACAAAAAAACATAAACTTCAACATAAACTTCACTCCCCCTATTTGTCAGCAACCATTGTAATCAGTCACGAGGTATATAAGAATGTGGAGCTTTCTCTCTGAGAGGATGGTCTCTAACCACCTCTTCATCTTTTTCTTCACTGCTTATAGAGAAACAATCATCACTATCACCATCATCCTCATTCTCAATAATATCCACCAGCAGCTTATTGATTTGATAATCATCAGCATCCAATTCAGCTCTCCTTTCTTGATTATAAGCCAGCTTCTGGAGTAAGTACCACTTTACTCCTTTCTTCTTGTCTGAGGGAGCAGTAGATGTCTCTTCTTCTTTTTCTTTGCCCTTTTCTCCAGATATGTCATTGACATGCCCTTCTTTGAGCAGTTTTGCAGAGATATAAATAGCAGAGGGACAATCTGAGATTGGTTCTGTGGCTGTGCTAATAGGCTTGGATCCAGTCATAGGTAGGACTTGAGCCATAATCACCCCAGTGATTAGACAAGGAAAGGGGAGCAAAATTGAGGATGATGTATCAGCACTGAATTCTTTAATCAAATTAAAAACATGAGTACCAAAATCAATTGGCAAAGAGGACATGATCCTATAGAGAAATATGGCCATATCCTTATTGACTTTGGATGGCTGCTTAGTGGGATTCCAATTGAACCTAGCTATTTTGTGCAGCACAGATGCACACAAGGTGAGGGAGGAGGTTTTAATGGAGTGACCATCAAACCTATTGTTCTTGCCAGTTAGAATTAAAGCTAGTATTTCTAAGTCTGGTTCAACATTATCAACTTCAGTAGGACTAGGACAACACAGATAATCATTGATCAACTTAGGGGTGAAATCCAGAGTCACACCCCTTAAAAACACTCTGCCATAGGCAGGATCACCCTCAACAAACACAGTATTACTAAGATTGGCATAGAATTCTTTAATTACAGCAGGGTAATAAGAATTAGGATAAGAAATAGTTCTATCTAGGCCAACAGCTGACAGCAGTTTCTCAATATGTACTTGAATATGTGGATAACTAACCAGATTAAGTCTTCTTTCACTGTGAATCTCCCTACCAGTAAAAGACCTAAACCTTCTATACGTGGTCCTACTCCAGAACCTAGGATCAGTCTCATGAAACTTAGACTTATAAGAGAAAACAGTTGGAGTTGAATGATCCTCTACAGTTTTCCTAGCTCTTTTCTTAGTGCGCTTTTTCTGAGATGAGGAAGTCTCACTTACCTTAGCTTTTGATCCTGGACTTGTTGGAGATTTATTCATGAAATCTCTTAGAGTGCAATCATCATCAATGTTCAGGTTGGGGTTTTTAGAAGGGTTTGATGACATGGTTGCAACTGGGGTTAGAACCTTACTTAGAACCTTGCAGTGAGTTTCTACAGCAGGCCTAGGGTTTTACAGAGGAGAGAGAGAGAGAGTTATTCTATAAAAAGTAATTGATTTTGGATAGTAAAAAGATGTTTGTATAAATAGCAATAAAGACCATATCTTTTTTTTTGAAATAGGAAATAGATACATGCAAATCAATTAAGAGACAGATTTTGGCTTAAAAATAGGAAGTATTTTATCAACAGAATTTTGAAAAATAAATCATACTATGATCACGAAAGAAAAAGTTGGCATTAAGATAAATTCAGCCAATTACACAGATAAACATTCCTTTTTCAAAACAGATTCATCCAAAATTTGAAAATTCAAAAGTTGAAGCTTTTTAAGGAAATTTGACTTGATTCAAGATAGAGAACACTTAAACAGATATCTAACTTTTAGGAGAACAAAAGAAACCTAGCAATTTACTCAAGAAAATATGTTTATCAAAGAATAACTCTAATAAAGATTAAATTTTAGGAGCTTAAATTGAGCAAATCCGTTTTTATTTCTACACAAAAACTAGTTTGATGACCTCAGCAAGGAAAGAGTATAAGTGATGTCAAAAATAACAAGACTTTGTCTTGGCAGATATAGAAAAGACTGAGGTTTCAACTGATGTTGCAACTGAGCTTGCAACCAGTATTTTTAACACGAGGTTTCAACTGGAGTTGTAACTGAACTTCTAACCAGTTATTGAGAGTATGAGGTTTCAACTGAGGTTGCAACTGAACTTGCAACCAGCAAAAAAAATTTGCACTTTGTGCTTGCAACTCTATTACCAGAGAGGTTTTTAAGGACAAGTTACCTCACATCTGTTTTTGAGACACCAAAAAGCGGCTTTTTCAAAACAAAAACATCATAGCTCAAAATAAGACTTTAACCTTAGAAATAAAAATTATTAAAGGTACTCAACACAGACATATTTAGCAAAAGTATTCAATTAGATTGATAATGACATACCCCTATGTCACTTCTTAATGATTCAAACTTGTTTGTATCAAGGGGCTTTGTGAAAATATCTGCTAATTGTCTTTCAGTTGAAACATGTTCTAAAATTAAGCTCTTTTCTTCAACTAGTTCTCTAATAAAATGATGCCTTAGATCAATGTGTTTGGTTCTGGAATGTTGAACTGGATTTTTAGCTAAATCTATAGCACTTTTGTTATCACAAAACAAAGTTAATATTTCTTGTTTGACATTATAATCAGTTAACATCTGTTTCATCCAAATAAGTTGAGTGCATCCACTTCCAGCTGCAACATATTCTGCCTCAGCAGTAGATAAAGATATGCAATTTTGCTTTTTACTGAACCAAGAAACAAGGTTGTTTCCAAAATAAAAACAACCACCAGAAGTACTCTTTCTATCATCTATGTTTCCTGCCCAATCTGCATCACAGTAGCCACTTAGAAAATGGTTTGTATCTTTAGAATACCATAGGCCTAGGTGAAGTGTTCCTTTTACATACCTTAGAATTCTTTTGACAGCTAGAAGATGAGGTTCTAAAGGATTTGCCTGATATCTGGCACAAACTCCTACACTTAAGCAAAGGTCTGGTCTACTAGCAGTTAAATACAGCAAACTTCCAATCATGGATCTATACAGACTTGGACAAACACTTTTTCCCTTATCATTTTTTGATAGTTTAAGAGTGGTACTCATAGGGGTTCTCTTCTCTTTACTCTCATTCAGACCAAATTTCTTAACAAGATTGTCTGCATACTTACTTTGGCATAAGAAAATGCCTTTCTCATTTTGTTTAACTTGCAATCCTAGAAAGTAAGTTAATTCACCTCCACCACTCATTTCAAATTCATTCTTCATATCTGAAATGAATTCTTCTATTCTCTTATTAGAAGTAGAGCCAAAAACAATGTCATCAATATAGATTTGAGCAATGATAATATCCTTTGTAGTTTTCTTGGTAAACAGAGTTTTATCAACTCCCCCTCTGTTAAAACCTTTTTCAAGCAAAAACTTGGTTAATCTATCATACCAAGCTCTAGGAGCTTGCTTAAGACCATACAAGGCCTTTTTCAGCAAATAAACATGTTCAGGAAAGATAGGATCTTCAAATCCCTTAGGTTGACAGACATAAACCTCTTCATTTATCACACCATTCAGAAAAGCACTCTTTATGTCAAGTTGAAACAGTTTAAAATCATACAGACATGCAAGAGATAATAGCATTCTAATGGATTCAATTCTAGCTACAGGAGCAAATGTTTCATCAAAGTCAATTCCCTCAATTTGTGTATAACCCTGAGCTACCAACCTAGCTTTATTCCTGATAATCACTCCATCCTCATCACTTTTATTTCTAAAAATCCATTTAGTCCCTATAACATTTTTATTAGAAGGTCTGGGTACTAAAGTCCATACATCATTTCTCTCAAATTGATGCAACTCATCTTGCATAGCTATAATCCATTCACTATCTTCTAAAGCTTCTTTTATATTCTTAGGTTCTATCTGAGAAATATAACAAGCAAAGTGAACAACATTATTTCTTTTACCTCTGGTTTTCATACCTGAAGCAACTTCTCCTATGACATTGTCAAGAGAGTGATTTTTCTGAGTCCTTACATAGCGTGGCTTGCTTGTTGTTGGCATAGCAGATCCATCTTCTTCTGATTCTGTTGAATTCTGAGTTTCAACTTCAGTTCCAACCTCAGTTCCAACCTCAGTTGTAACTTCAGTTGCAACTGGACTTCCAACCACTATGGGACTCCTAGTTTGTTGAGTTTCTTCTTTGTCTTTTTCTGCAATCTCAGGCTGTTCATTATCACCTGTAATCTCATCAACAGTTTTTAGGTCATCAAATAACACATTATAAGATTCCATAACACAGTTGGTTCTTTGATTGAAGACTCTGAATGCTCTACTATTTTGAGCATAACCAAGAAAGATCCCTTTATCACTTTTAGAGTCAAATTTACCAAGATGCTCTCTATCTCTGAGAATGTAACAGACACACCCAAAGACTTGAAAATACTTAACATTGGGTTTTCTACCTTTCCATATTTCATAAGCTGTCATGGAAGTGCCTTTAGTAATATAAACTCTATTAACTATATGACAGGCAGTATTAACAGCTTCAGCCCAAAATCTGTTGGCAAGTTTCTTAGAGTTAAGCATGACTCTAGCCATTTCCTGAATGGTTCTATTTTTCCTTTCAACTATGCCATTTTGCTGTGGAGTCTTAGGAGCAGAGAACTCATGACTAATACCTAAGGAGTTGCAGAATTCTCTAAACTTACTGTTCTCAAATTCTGTTCCATGATCACTTCTAACCCTAGCAATATTACCACTGGTTGAACCTTTTTCAAGTTGAAGTTTTAAGCACAAAGTTTTGAACAGTTCAAAAGTTTCAGTCTTATCTTTTAAGAACACTACCCAAGAGTATCTAGAGAAGTCATCAACAACTATCAGAATGTACTTCTTACCACCTATACTAGCAGTTTGCATAGGCCCCATCAAGTCAATATGAAGAAGTTCTAGGACTCTCTTAGTGTAGATTTGACTTATACTTTTGTGAATACTTTTGGTTTGTTTACCTGTAGCACAGTCACCACAGACACTTTGAGTTTTAGCACTTAGTTTAGGAATTCCTCTTATCAATTCATTTTTAACAAGCTTATCAAGAGTTTTGTAATTCACATGCCCAAGCCTTTTATGCCAAATATCCACATTATTAGTAATGGCTTGATTACACCTACTTTGAGGCAATTCTTTTTCAGCTTTTTCAAACACATAGCAGCTGTTGGTTGATCTAACTCCAGTCATGATTAAATCATTGTTAAGATTAGTAATTAGACACCTTTCTTTGTCAAATTTAACAATCATTTTGTTATCACAAAGTTGACTGATACTTATAAGGTTAGCTTTTAGACCATCTACAAGAAAAACATCCTCAATAACAGGCATTCCAGGTTTGTTTAAGGTACCTTTACCAACAATTTTACCTGTATCTCCACCTCCAAACACAACAGTGTTTCCAGTGAGAATGGTGACATTTTTTAAGAGACTTGCAGTACCTGTCATGTGCTTAGAGCAACCACTATCAAAATACCAATCATTAGAGGTAACAGCATTCAAGGAGTTAATGACAGCTTTGTTGTTAGCAATTGAGGTAGCTTTTTCTTTAACTTTCCAGACCCAGTTCAGATTTTTATTAACAGAAGCCAACCAAGTTTTCTGAGAAATATACTTCCTGTTTCTTTTTAAATAACACTGGATTTCAGAATGACCAGTTTTCTTGCAGAAATTACACAGCTTCATCCTAAAGTTATTTTTATACCTAAAGCTATTCAGTTTATTCATGGTTGCAACTTTGGTTATAACTGAGCTTCTAACCTTCTCTACAAAAACTTGAGTTTTGTTCCTGGTTGCAAATCTGGTTGCAACTGAACTTCTAACCTTATTGTCAAAATTATGAGTTTTAGCTCTAGCAACAGCTTCAATAAAGGTAGTTTTTCCTGTACTTTTACCACCATAGTAACCTAGACCACTGATATCTTTAGAGCCTCTAGAATATGACAGCATGTCATCTAATTTTTTTGAAGCAGAAACATTCATCAGTTTTATTTTCTTTTTAGTTTCAGTAAGTTCAGCCAGTTGTAAGTTCATCTTCTCAGTAAGACTTTTAACCTCATCTTTTAGATTAACATTAAGTTTGCTTATGATCAAGGTTTGTTTACTCAGACATTTATACTTTTCATAAAGAACAAGATATTGCTGGGAAATGTCTTCATCAGAAGGTTCTTCCTCATCACTGCTGTAGGTTTTAAGAGTGGTTGTAACTATGGTTGAAACATGTTCACAGTCACTTTCATAAGTAGGTTCTTTTTCAGTGATTATTCCCATAAAGTTAACAAAATTAGACTCATCCTCTTCATCACTGTTGCTCTCAGAATCACTATCACTATGAGTGGATATATAAGCATTTTTGTTCCTTTTTAAAGTATTAGCACACTCAGCCTGAATATGACCAAAGCCTCTACATTCTCTACACTGAATCTCTTTAGGCTTATAATCTTTGTTATCCTTCTCTTTAGAATTCCACTTACCAGTAGAGTTATTATTGAACCTGGATTCTGTCTTAAATTGGTTATCCATTTTCTGAAAGTTTTTAGAAGAACCAGTATCATCCTCTTTTCTCTTGTAAAACTTTTTGAAAACCTTTTTAGCAAAGAAAGCTAGCTGTTCTTCATCACTTATTTTATCACAGACATTAGGTTCAGATTTCTTAGCCTGAAATGCTATTCCCTTTTCTGGTCTTTTTGGTTTAAAAAATTTCAGCTCATGAGTGCTTAGATTTCCTATAAGTTCTTCAAGTTTAAGATTATCTAAGTCTGTTGATTCTTCAATAGCAGTAACTTTTATTTCAAACCTTTCTGGAAGTGATCTAAGAGTTTTCTTAACAAGTTTAGCATCACTGTATTTTTCACCTAAGGTTCCAGCTTGATGAGCAATGTGGTAGATTCTACCATTAAATTGTTCAATGTTTTCATCTTCCTCCATTCTAAGGTTTTCAAATTGAGTAGTTAACTGCTGAAGTTTGAAAGCTTTTACTTTGGTAGTTCCTTCAAAAGTAACTTGCAAAATATCCCATGCCTCTTTGGCAGTTTCACAGTGAGAGATATACCTGAATACACTGAGAGTTACACCAGCAAAAATCAAATTTATGGCTGTTGAGTTGGCACTTGATTTTCTGTCTTCATCAGCAGACCATCTATCTTCAGGTATAAAAACCAGTTCTCCTTCACTATCAATGCTAGTTGGAGCCTCCCATCCATACATCACAGTTTTCCATGCATGTTCATTCTGCTGTTTGATGAAAGACCTCATTCTGATCTTCCATACTCCATAGTTTACTCCTCCTTCAAGCAATGGAGGTTTGTTGAAAGCGTTTCCTTCCCTCATTAAGTCCATTTTTACTAGAACACAGGATCCACACTAAGTAAGGTCTAGTGTAAAGCTCTGATACCAATTGAAATTCCTATCCGCTGTTCTAGATGCAGTTTTGCATTAAGGTTCCAAGTGGGGTTGGAACTGTAGTTAGAACCAAGTGTATAAGGTTCCAAGTGAGGTTGGAACTGCAGTTGGAACCAAGTGTATTAATGGACAGAACTGTTTTAAAATTAAATGTACTTGAAAATAATTCACACGCACATTTAACAACGGAGTTCACCTAACTAGGCTACGTCTCCGGGGCACTTACCCAGATTATGATATTATAAAAAGCTTACAATATATGACTCAAGTCTTAATGAAAAACTTAGACTCCCTCTAGGTTTTTCTGCCTATCACTATATTGCTCCTACTCTATAACTATCACTTATAAATCAATGGCATCCCACCATTGTTTTCTTTTTGAAGCTCACGTGTATTCTCTCTAGAAAATAAGTTCTTTATAATTTTGAACACACACTTTTTACAAGCTTAAGTTACTAAGTATATAAACAAGTAAAAACAATCTTCTATCTTCAATATCTTTTGATTGCTTTTGACTTGGTTGATTAGCTTCAATCTCTCCAAGTATCACGAGATTCTTCAGCATGGATTGACTCTAATCATCTTTGATTAATACCTGTTTAGTAACACACTTGAAAGTAGGAGTTAATCTTTTCCTTTGAAAGGAAACATATAAAGATATGATCTCTTAAAGATAATATCTTTTCATAAACATATGAAACATTTAACTCCACATATCAATCAATCTTTAAACATATCTTTACTGAATATTATAAGGATCAAAAGATTGAAACAAGTGATAAGGACAAGAATAAGAATAGAGATATATATATTAAAAGGAAACATAACCTTATAGACTAATCTCTTTATTTCTTTTAGAAAACATCTTTCCTTAACACTTTGATATTCTCAATATACGCATATTAACCATGTTAAGATCATATGAGAATATATCCTGCATACTTTAAAACACATAATTATTATTAAAGAATAGTTATGCAGATTTATAGAACAAGACAGAATTCTGCTTAACAGCAGGTTGGAACTAGTGGTTGCAACTGAGGTTGCAACTTACTTGAAACCTGTCAACACAGGTTGTAACTGAGGTTGCAACTGGTACTTGAAACCTAATACTACTAACTTAGTAGGTTGTAACTGAGGTTACAACATTGCTTGAAACCTGTCAATACTGTCTTAGTTCTTAACAACAGTTAGGATTTATTTAGTAAAAACCAATAGACAATAAACAATATTTAGACCAGAAATCTGGTCCTAACAAGTAGTGATCAAAACAGCATTCTCTTTTATTAAGTGATGCCAAACAAGACATACGAATATAAACATAAAAAATTACAAACAATTTCAAATAAATTGAAACAAACCATAGCGACTTATTATTTGCGAATTAGAGCCCGATATATAACCTTCTCTGCCTCTTCACTCTACTAAAATGGCACTGATGGGTGCCTTTATATAAGCGACGCTTGAAGAATTTGAGACTTTTGAAAGAGTCTTCAAATCAGAGGCAGTCCAACATTTTGATGCGTCTTTATGGTAAAAATAGCCCACACACTTGCAATCTTTGGTGCATTTGCTCTCACAAGCTTCGACTTTGACAGGCCCGTTACCCTTTGTGTATCTCATCGTAATATGATCAGCCCCTTCAACCTTATAGTATTTTAAATCACTGGACTTACAAGAGGGTACCTTAATAGCCTCGCAGTTCTTAGTCCAGCCTAAAAGGCCACTTGTCTTTGGGCAAGCGACACACATGCCGTTCTCGCATAGCCCAAATTTACCACACCTCTCCGGTTGACACTTGGTTACAGATTCCCCAACCCTTGCACACTTTCAGGTTCGTCGGCAAACATTGTGTATGTATTCTTCCAAGCACTCCAAAACTTGCGCTCATTGTATGTGTAAAATCTAAGGTTACCGTTCATGTCCAATCTGAGATATGATAAGGTAGCATTGTAATCGGGGAAGGCTAAGTAAGCATGATCAACCCCGGGTACATTTGGACTTGTTCCATACTGCAATGTAAGAAGAGAGACGCCAGCTCCGTCGTCATTCTCATCGCAAGTGAAAGTTACGTTTTCTATAACCCCACTACCTTTTTTTATGGTAAACCATTCAGAGGTCGAAAAATAGAGCAGTGGCTTAGGGGAGCTAGCGCTCTTATAATACATCGCCACTCTAGTGGGCTCTAGTTCTAAGCTATATGGACCATTACTGTTGCTCTCGATCGAAGCCCGACTTGTTAGTTTTGTGGTTACTCCGGCCTTCAGGGATTGTCCCACTAAAAGCGTATCCGTTGGGTAATCAAAACTTTGCCATAGAAATTTACGGTTTTTGTCGTAAAGAACCATGCTGCCAGTTGGTAACAGCTCGAACCCAACGACACCTTTGTTGGCAGTCCCTGTTTGCCAAACAACTCGGCCATCATAGTCTGCCAATACGAGGTTGCCATCAGTCCCAAGAGAAAAGGTCGCGTTTTCACGAACTGGCTTGCCCCGATTAGCTTCCCATACCCAGCGCATAGTTGACTGATCAGATCGCTTTGTGCCCATACGTAACGCTAAGGTGTATGCATTACTGGTAGTGTTATAGAAGCAAAGTTGGAATGGAAATGTAAAAACATCAAGTGCACGATAATCTGGATTGTATTCGGATATATAAAATTTATCATTGTTTGTGTAATTTGTAGATTATAATTTGAGTTGGATGAATAGAATTATGCTCAAGTTTATAGAAGGCGTGAAAGAGCAATTTTGGCATTATAAAATGTTTCATTTTTGAATGTATCATGTACGAAGGTGCCGAGTGTTTTAGATTACTTAATTATATTGTCCACTCGAATAAAAAGTATAGCCAACATGCATTGTCATTTGTTACCTTGACCAACTTATGGACGGAAGAAATATATACATTATTTTAAAGGCGTTATGGGATAAAATTCTATATATGGTAAGGAGAGATAAAGAGGGAATTATGAATAAACCCATGTTTTAAGAAGGTATTTATAGAAGTTTAAGGATGATTTAGCGTGGGGAAGTGCGACCGTCCGTCAAAAGACTCTGGAAAACATAGATAATTAAAAAGATGCGACTGTTGAGAAGAAATTAAAAGTGGGGAATAGCAACCATTCGTTATTAAAAGACGCGTCTATTAAGAAGAAACGCTGGGATTCATGCCAGTATTTAAAGAGGGTAAAATTCCAAAAAGCTTCTACACGTGTCTCTCTGAGAAATGGCAACAATATTAAGAGATAAAGGATAAGATTTGTGCACAGGGCTCAAGAAATCCCATTAGTTCCTAGATACAAAGATTCAGAAGATTCAGTGGATAAGGTCAAGCACAAGGCCCAAGAAAAATCATTAATGAAGCCACAAGCATGCACAGTCAAAATTAATTGTTCTGGGAGAATAATTCAGATAAAAACAAGAAAAAGAAGTCTTTCTTGATTGATTGAAACTTCATTACAGAAAAGGCAATCAACATAAAGGAAATACAATAAAAAGAAAAAAGAATCATTTCGTAAAAGTGCCTGCTTCATCACTCGACCTCTTCTTAGACCGAGCATAAACATCCTTGAGGGATAGTTTATAAGCCCTTTTGGAAGCAATATGCCTTTCTCTGGAAGCCTCGAGCTCTTTGATCCGAGCACGCGCCCAAATATTGTCGATCAAAGACCTCTGGTATTCCCTCTCCATGGCTTCCAGTCGCTCATCCATTTCGGTAGCCCGACGAGCTTCCACTGACAGTAGGGCAACCCTCCTCTCAAGTGTTCGAACTTTCTTCACTTCCTCCTCAAGATGAGCAACATACTCTGGAAGGTTGTCACCACTATTTTCACGAGGAGAGGCCATTTGTTCGTTAATAAAGAATGAGTTGCATAATGAAGATAGGGACAATTCCCTTTTATAGAAAGAAACAAGGGGTAGACCAAAGGTCATCTTGAAGAAAGACTAAACCTCTTGAACTTCCCAAGAGCATTTATGGCTAACTAACAGCTGCTCAAGTCCAATTAAGTCATCCAATGAGGTATTATGGAAATAAACAAGCAAGAACGAAAATAGAAAATATTTTATTAATATTTTTCAATGATTCGATTACAACTTGGTGATGACACCCAATACAACGAAATTACAAAAACTAATTATTCCGAGGAAGAGCTTGCTTCGACGTCATCCGACCCCTGCTTGGACCGATCATGCAGCTCCTTAAAAGCAAGCTTATAGGCCATTTTTGCTGCCTTCTGCTTAGCCAGAGAGGCCTCGAGCCTCTTTATGCGCTCAAAGGCCCAATCCAGGTCAGCCATCATCAAGTGATGAGCAACATCCATATCAGATAACTTTTTTGTCACGTCCGCCAGTTTCTTTTTCATGACGCGAGCCTTCCTGACCTCACTCTCCAAGTAAGCGACGTAATCTGAAGAGTTGTCTCCAGTATAACCATTGGGAGAAGCCATTGTGCCACAGTCGAAGTAATAATAAATGGGATAATAGGGGATGGGGCGCTTCCTTTTATAGTAGATAAATGTTGGGAAGATCAAGGGTTTTCCTTGAAAAAAGATACCAAGATAGGACTTCTTAATGACCTCAAATGGGCCCCAGGGAACAGTCATAAATCTATCGTGTTTCTCGATGTAACCTTGGAAGCAGCAAGACCGAAACAATATCATCGACAGACCGATCATGACTCCCTCGGCCCGGAGACCACACCGAGGAAGTCAGGGAGCACTTGATAGAACATAAAAATTAGACCCGAATATTCTATTCGGGTAATAATCAACCCACACTTCATAAATGGGTATCCAATGCTTAAATGGGTCATCACATGCCTTTCATAGAGAATAAAGGTCGATACTACTAAAAGACCAAGCCCACTTAACTAGGGACCCATATCTGAAAAATCCCTGAGATGGAGACATTTGTCAACATCCTAAAAGGCATAGTTGCCTATAAATAACCAACTACCCTTCCTAGAAAAGGACCAGAAAATCTATCCAAAAAATATAGAGAGAATTAGATAAAAGAGAGAAACTAGTCAAAACTTATCACATCAAGAAACAAACCGAGCAGAGAAAGAGCCGAGTACCGAAGAAGGAGAAAGACCAAGATAAGAGATCAAATAGTTAAGTCGAGCACGATTGTAAGAAGGAAATTGTAATCCGAACAAGGGCGATTGCCGAATATTAATAAAGATCAAGAAGTGTTCATCGTTTATCATTTAGTCAATATTATATCATTGTTGAGAAACCTAACACTACCGACTAAAGTTATGGTTTTATCACTAACAATTTAACAATTTCAATGTTAAAATAATTTTCATAGTATATAGTTAATGCATAAAATAAAATGAATTTATTCAATATAATTGTAGATTGTAAAATATTCATATTATTATATTAATAAATTTATATTTTAATTAATTTTGGTGGAGAAAACAAAATATAATTTATCACCCATACCGAGAAAGTACCCATGACGTATCAAAGTGGTTAAAATAAGAGAAAAGCCGACGGTACTTGAAATGTCGTATCGGGTAATCAAAATAGTGTACCGGGTACTCAAAATAGTGTATCGGGTACTCAAAATGGCTTACCGTACCCGTACTGAGTATTTGAGAAAAAATAATTTAAAGTATGGTTCTGTGCTACCTAGGAGAATCTTTAAAAAGTTTTATGATACAAAGTATATTATACAAAACATTGATATTTCTAAATTCAGGACCGGTGTGGTGCCTTTTTACACCTAATTTGTATGTTTTCTTTGACGGTTTTTAACCTTGTCTGAAAAAACCGATAACATGCTTAAAAAAAAAAATCAGAAGAAAATTACAAAGTTTGAACTATGTCCTAATAAAGCAAGATATTGTCTTTAGATTTAAAAAAATATCATCAAATGACATATAAGGTTACTCTTGTAGTATTGTATTAGGAAAGAAAAAACAATTAATTTCCATTTTATTTATTTATGCGCTTACTCAGGGACCTGCGACTAAAAACTTTGCTCTCAAAAAGTGTCACATGATTCATATTTTATTGTAAACCTATTATAATCTAACTCAAGCCATTTCATCTCATCTAAACCTAAGTCTATACTTTTGCTGATGATAATGCAATGTGATTATGCTTGTGTTTTCTAGAGGAGATAAAGATCGAAGTTTATTAATGATATTGTAGTGTCTTTCAAGTAAAAACACACATGGAAGTAAACGAAATTGCTTTATAATTTATGATATCCCCTAATTGTTACATTACACATAGTTAATTACTAAAAAGAAGACAGTTACAAACTTTAGGCAGTTACCAAGCAGTTTTAAAACTGCTCCTTCTCTACCTTAGATCTCGCCACATGGCATGATCCTATTAAACTAGATTAAACAAATCCTAGGGTCCAAATTAGTACACCCTTACACTTAAATAAAACATAAATATAAATACATATTAAATAAAATAAAACAGCAGCATAGCTGCGCCCCTCTTTTCTCTCTCTACCCATCCATTTAGGGTTTATTCATCTCCTTCATCTCATTCACCTCTTCCCAATCCTTCACAGCTTTTGTTAATAGCAGCTTATTAGACATAGGTTCACTGCAAATTCCCTCTCCCTTAAGCTTTATCTTGCCCACAAGATCACTAAATTGATAAATTACTCTCCTCAAATTTTCCCAAGTTGCCTCTTTCTCCAATTGGCCACTCCACTGTACCAAAATTTCATCCCAAACCCTATTTCCTCTTTTCTGTTGGCGTAACTCCAGAAGCTTGATTGGTAATGGTCGAAGGCGTCCCTGCATATCTTGCTGAGGTAATTCTGGCATTATTTGATCTTCATTTTTTACCCTTAATTTCAATTGTGACACATGAAAAACTGGGTGTATCGAGCTCCCTTGTGGAAGATCTAGTCTATAAGCCACTGCTCCAATTTTGGCTACTATTTTGTAGGGGCCAAAAAATCTAGGTGCTAGCTTTTGGTTTTTTCTTTTGACCACCGAGACTTGTCTATAGGGTTGCAATTTCAAGTACACAAATTCCCCAATTTCAAAACTTTTATCCACTCTCTTGAGGTCTGTATTTTGTTTCATTCGGTTCTGGGCTTGTAAGTAGTTTTGTTTTAGGGTTTGGTGAATCTCATTCTTAGTGGTTAAAAGGTCTTGGACATCTGGCTCATGATCACTGTCTATAAGGTAGTGACATAGCTTAGGAGGATTATATCCATAGAGGGCTTTAAAGGGTGGCATTTTTATTGTGGCATGATAGGAAGTATTATACCAATATTCAGCTAAGTAAATCCAGAGAGACCATTTTTTTGGGAAGTCAGAGGAGTAACATCTCAAGTAAGTTTCTAGGGTCTTATTAACAACTTCTGTTTGGCCATCAGTCTGTGGGTGGAAAGCTGTACTTAAAAGTAGTTTTGGTCCCAACAACTTAAATAATTCTTGCCAAAAGTCACTTGTAAAGACAGTGTCTCTATCAGAAACAATTTTCTTAGGAAGCCCATGTAACTTGAAAACCTCTTTTAAGAAAATTTTTGCTAGTTCTGCAGCCACAAAAGGATGTTTCAAAGGTATAAAATGGGAGTACTTTGTTAACCTATCCACAATCACCCATATGCAATTGTAACCATTTGAGGTTGGTAGTCCATTTATGAAATCCATGCTGATCTCAGACCATTCTTGTTCTGGCATAGGTAGGGGTTGAAGCAAACCAAAAGACTTTGTTTTTCCATATTTGCACCTCTGACATATCTCACAAGTTGAAATAAAATTTTCAAAATCTTTTTTAAGTCCAGGCCAAAACACTTCTTTATAAGCAAGGTTTAGACTTTTTGTTAGTCCACTGTGGCCAGAAGTGGGGTCTTCATGAAGAAACTCCAGCATTTTCAATTTCATTTTAGAGTCATTAGGAATATACAACCTGTTTTTGTAAAAAAGCAGTCCATTCACCCATTTATAACCTAAAGATGGCAAAACCCACTGCTCCATTTCTTCTGTTAGTTTTTGTACCCTTGGGTCAACCAGGTAAGCTTGTTTTATAGTTTCTGCTAATTCAGAAGTAGGGCTAATTACCATTAAAGAAAAGCACATTCCTAAACTCTCATTTTGCCTAGATAAAGCATCAGCAGCTTTGTTTTGAATACCTTGCTTGTATAGAATTTTAAAATTATAACCCAATAATTTTGAAAGCCATTTCTGCTGAGTTGGAGTGCCTATTTTTTGTTCTAGTAAGTATTTTAAGCTTTGGTGGTCAGTTCTAACCAAAAATTCCTAACCAAAAAGGTAAGGCCTCCATTTTTGAATAGCTTGTACTAATGCATACAACTCCTTCTCATAAGTAGATAGACTAAGTAATCTTCCTTTCAATCCTTTACTAAAGTAGGCAATTGGCTTTTTTTCTTGTTGTAGGACAGCTCCAATTCCAGTGCCAGACGCATCACATTCGATCTCAAAGGACTTGGTAAAATCCGGTAAGGTAAGAACTGGTGGGGTAGTAACAGCAATTTTGAGATTATTAAAGGATTTTTCTGCCATTTCATTCCAAACAAAGGCATTTTTCTTTAATAAATCAATCAATGGACTTGCAATTCCACCATAATTTTTTATAAATCTTCTGTAATAACCTGTTAATCCCAGAAAACCCCTCAACCCCTTTATATTTTTTGGAATTGGCCAATCAACCATAGCTTTTATTTTTTGAGGGTCTGCACTTACACCTTCTTGAGATATTATGTGGCCTAAGTAATCTATTTCTTGTTGAAAGAATTTACACTTAGATTTCTTTGCAAAAAACTGGTGTTTACTCATGGTTTCTAGAGTTAATTTTAAATGATGCTCATGCTCCTCCTTAGACTTACTGTAAACTAGGATGTCATCAAAGAAAACCAACACAAATTTCCTTAAATAAGGTTTAAAAACAGCATTCATAGTACTCTGAAAAGTTGCTGGTGCATTAGTTAGTCCAAAAGGCATCACTAAAAACTCATACTGACCTTCATGAGTCCTAAATGCAGTCTTAGGAATATCCTTTTCAGCCATTCTAATTTGATGATAACCTGACCTAAGGTCTAGTTTAGAGAAAATACATGCACCATTTGATTCATCCAATAATTCATCAACAACTGGAATAGGAAATTTAGCCTTAATAGTAGCTTGATTTAAAGCCCTATAGTCTACACACATTCTCCAGGTCCCATCAGCTTTTTTAACTAAGATGACTGGTGATGAATAAGGTGATTGGCTAGGTCTTATAAACTCATTCTTTATCAACTCAGCTATTATCTTTTCAATTTCATTCTTTTGAAAGTAAGGATACCTATAGGGTCTGACTGAAATTGGACTTGTACCTGCCTCTAATTCAATTTTGTGTTCATGTTGCCTTTCAGGTGGTAGCCCCTTTGGCTCAGAAAAAATTTCTAGGAAATCTCTCAAAAGGGTTTCAACTTTGGAAATCTCAAGAAAGGCATCTTGTTGCACAAAAGTTGAATATAATTGCAAGATAAGTCCCTGTCCTTTAATCTCTTTACCCTCTAAGTAATTAAATTCAGTGATTCCAGTAGAGTGGTTGTTAATTCCCTTTAATTTGAGTTGTGAACCTTCAAAATTGAAAGCCATGGTTAAGTGTTGAAAGTCACATACAATTTCCCCTAAAGAACTTAGCCACTGGACCCCTAAAACCATGTCATAACCAACTAGAGGAAGTACCAAACAATCCAATTTAAAAGAATTCCCCTGTATATTAACTTTGAGTTTTTTACACAGTCCCATACTTTGCAAGGTTTCACCATTAGCCACCTTCACACTAACTTTATTATTTTCAATGCTAGGTAATTTTAACTTAGTAACCCACCTAGGATCAATAAAGTTGTGTGTGCTTCCTGAATCCACTAGAATTCCTACTTTTTGCCCCAGTATTTTACCCACAAATCTAATTGAATTAGAATTAATGCCTCCAGAGATGGCTTGTAAGGTGATTTCAGGTTGCTCATTGGGATTTTCCTCATCTGGATCACTTATACAAACTTCCTTTTCAGTTTCTTCATTACTCTCTAATTCATTATAAAGAAGATAAAGCTTTGGTTTAACACAAACATGACCCCTAACCCACTTTTCATCACAATTGTAACACAAGTTTTTACTCCTTCTTTCTTCTAACTCAGTAGGTGTTAACCTTTTGATTGGTAATTTGACAGTCCCACTTGGGCTGTGTACCCTGTTATAATTTGAGTGTGGACTAGGTGTGTTAAACTTAGGATTGTTATTATGAGCCTTGAGTTGATACCTTTTTTCTAACAGTAATTTCTCTTCTTGATAAGTGGCTATAGAAAAAGCAGTTTCAACATCCTTAGGAAATAGCATTTTCACACTTAATCCAATTAAGTCTTTAAGGCCACTAATGAAATACACCAACCTATGGTTCTCAGACAAATCCTTCACCCTGTTGGAAATTGACTCAAACTCACTTTTATACTCCTTAACAGTACCAGTTTGCCTTATTTTAATTAAAAGATCTAAAGGATCCTCATTAAGATTATCAGAAAACCTCCTAATGAGTTGTTCAGTAAATTCTTCCCAAGTAGTGATTAATCCAGCATTTTCTTGATTTTGATACCAAATAAGTGCTTGATCCTCAAAATGCATATTTGCTATGGTTATTTTTTGATTATCAGGGGTATTATACAATTTAAAAAATTGATTGGCCTTATATACCCACTCCACACTTTTTCCACCAAAAAACCTTGGAAATTCAAGTCTGACTGATTTAAAATTGATTTGGTTTGGATCAGGTACCAGATTGTTGGAGACTTCATTGGCCAAAGAATGACCTTTTTGCTGGAGTGGGGATGAAGATGAACCATGGTAATCCCCTTCTTTGTTCTTTCCTTTGTCATGAGATAAAGAAATTTGCTGTAGTTGTTGATTCATCAATGCCAACTGCTGTTCCATAATCTTTTTGTCTTCCAAACTCGCCAGTAGTAAGGCTTGTAATTGATCCAATTTTTGGTCAGTTGTTAAAGAATTTGAAGTTTCTGGTTGATTTAAGGGTGGATTTGTTTGTGCAAAAGGCTGTTCTGTGGGTTGAACCCCTTTCTGAGATGACTGGGATCGCTTTCCGGTCATCAGAAAGACTGCTCTGATACCAGTTTTGTAGTGTCTTTCAAGTAAAAACACAAATGGAAGTAAACGAAATTGCTTTATAATTTATGATATCCCCTAATTGTTACATTACACATAGTTAAATACTAAAAAGAAGACAGTTACAAACTTTAAGCAGTTACCAAGCAGTTTTAAAACTGCTCCTTCTCTACCTTAGATCTCGCCACATGGCATGATCCTATTAAACTAGATTAAGCAAATCCTAGGGTCCAAATTAGTACACCCTTACACTTAAATAAAACATAAATATAAATACATATTAAATAAAATAAAACAGCAGCATAGCTGCGCCCCTCTTTTCTCTCTCTACCCATCCATTTAGGGTTTCTTCATCTCTTTCATCTCATTCACCTCTTCCCAATCCTTCACAGCTTTTGTTAATAGCAGCTTATTAGACATAGGTTCACTGCAGATATTTGCCATTACTTTCTTAGATAATGGTGACTACTTTCACCTTTCATTTGAGAAAGAGTCAATATTTAATTTTATATTTTCAAATCGTAGTGTGATGCCATGTTTGCTAGTTACTTTCTTTACATACTCGTGCATTTCAACACAAAGCTGCTGCTAATGTTTTCTAGTTTTGTTTTCATGCTACTTTACAATCCCTGGACTTTCTTACAGAACTTGTGCATTTTGCAATTACAAGTATGTTTCAGCTGGTTATAACAAACTGTACTTTATAGCAACAACAATTGTTACTCCGTGGTACTTTCAATCAGTTTATCATTCGACGATTCTTGTACGAGTATAATGTTCTCTCTTA
This sequence comes from Primula vulgaris, assembly GCA_963920805.1. NCBI lineage: Eukaryota > Viridiplantae > Streptophyta > Magnoliopsida > Ericales > Primulaceae > Primula > Primula vulgaris. Next base: position 22,680,689 of record OY987217.1, on the reverse strand, counting down.
GATTCAATCAGGGACACCATACCCTATTTTTGTCAATTTCCGAAATTGTAGCCATTTTAACCTTCTGCACCGATACTTTATCCACATAGAAGACAAACACACCTGTTTGGCTAAATATGTTAAGCCTTAAGAAGATTCGACAAGGTAAAGTTTCTAGAGAAGCATTTTTGCATTACTGAATCTTGGCTTTTAGTTCTATGGAAAATCTTGATGAAAATTTCTCCTCACTTAGGCTGCAAAAATCGTCAATGATTCTCGTTACAGTTCTTAGGATGAGTTCGAGTAGGTGAATGCCATGGTCTCGTCTTGCATCATGAAAGGTTCCAGGCTGTAGAATCCAGGAAGTTGAGAAACATTGTAACAAGCTACACATTCTGCTATATAGCTTGTTCTCATTCTCTCCCTAGTAAAATTGGATCTTGGATTTTATTTTGTTTAATTTACTACAGTTTTGCAGTTACACCAGTATAACTGCACGGCATAGATGCATGTTTATTTATAATCTTAAAATGCGGGTAGGGGAAGCTTAAAATGACGGTTTAAAAGCCTATCAGGGGAACGTGTACTCACGTCATTACTCACTAGGGTGATTTCGATGTGGCCGAAACTGACTACAAGATTTCTCACATTTTGTTGGTTTGTGAAAAATTAAGTTATGGCAGCATATGTTTGCTGGCCTGGATATTGCGCAACTGTGAAGCAAAATGGTAGTTGCTTGTTTACATGCAAGTCTATGTTTTAGGATTGGTCCGAAAAACTAAAATATTAATCCAAACCAATTGAAGTGTTTGCTATTTTTTCTTCCCCATCCCGCACCTGGTAATGCTGGGGACCCCGTTGTAGTCGAGAACGGAGGTGATGAATTCAACAGAAAATACTGGTGCCAACTATTTTTAAAAATTTAAATATAAAATACATGCCGGTTAATAGGGATTTTTAATAATATAATCGGGGTCAAGGGCGGACCCAGGGGGTGCCTGGGGGTGGTCGTGGCCACCCGGCGGCGATTTTCAATTTTTTTTTTTTTTTTTTTTATGTGTAATTTAAAATTTTCCAACATACATACATTGATGATCCACTAATTAAACAAAAAAACTGTTAGTGTAGTGGTAAAATTGGTTTTAAGGTACTGAAAGATTAAGAGTTCAAATCATCTTAATTGTTTTTTTTTAAAATTTTCTGTTAAATTTCGTAAATGACCATTGTATTTTCTCAAACAAGATTACTAATAAAAATATTTTATTTTCCAATACCATTTAACTTCATATTTATTTTATGTTATGTTAAACATAAAAAAATTATTTATTCTTGTATTACACTCTATTTATTTATCTTATATTCGATATGTTTTTTAGACCATGACCCCCAAAAAAATAATCCATTCCGCTCCTGATCGAGGTTGTTTCCCTTGTAAGCCTCCAGCCACACGTCTTCTTAGTTCAGAATGTGTTTTTCCAAAGATAATATTTGAGATTTAATAGAATGTTTGACGTCTGAATAAGTAGAGTATAATTTATGAAAGACGGATGGGTATGAATATCATTTTCTAATGCGAATTGCGCACAATGCATAGCTATCAACCGTCGTGTACTACATGTGTACAACTCAGCATATAATTTCCCAAATATTTGACCAGTAATAACTAGATAAATTACAGAAATACTCCCCATTTATCTTTTTGTTTATTTAATTGAGCCCGTGTACGTTATTTTTCAATGAGTTGTTATTTACTCATACGTTCCGTGTTATGCACATTCATCTTCACGGAATTCTCGAAATTGTTAACATCTTTGAATAAGAGGTCAAAATGATTCGATTAAGAAAAAGAATCGACCGATACTTCATTTTCAGAATTTGACAGTTTAGCTCTCATATTATAGTAGTTAAGTTCAATCCACGGAACACAGACCAATCTTATGGGTTTTAATGAAATCAGGGGTGCTTGTTCTTACTAAAAAGAACAATAACCAAATTGAAGTTCTAGTTTATAGACTTATAGTTTCATATTAAAATATGCTAACAGAGTAACAATAACAAGGATAGTTCACACCAGACACCAACACAATTTAGTTTTAATTTATGTGTGCTTTATATTTGAAAAAATCATTACAGTTAAGAGATAAAGTGACATGTTCAATTATTAATACTCTAATATTTTCCTTGTAGAAAATATGTTACACAATTTAATGTTACAAATTAAACCCCCAAAACTTTTGGTAGCTTGATATGGTGAATTTTCTTTTAAACATGATGATGCATTGTGCAAGTGAGCTAAGCTAACACAAGAAAATTAAAGGTTAATTACAAAAAAAGGATTTTTCATGTTTTTATACGCTTTACTTACATTCTATTCCGCTTAATTGTTCTTTACAAAACAGTTTTTTAGTACTTCTATTTGAATAATATCACGATTTGTATATTAATTTTAATTATTGAAGGGAATGATGATGTGACACTACCTAAAACGTCAATCTATTTAATAAAAATGGGTGATGTAAGGGAATAATAACATTACCGACACATCATTGTTTCATCCAACAATTAACGGTAGTATATAAAACAACGAGATTGTTGAAGCAGATGGTATTAAAAAAATAATTGATAATAAAAGACAATAAACCAAAATAAAATGAAAGTTGAAGAGACAAAAACATTAAGAAACCCGTTATAAATAAAACCCGCAATACTTTTTAATCACAGTAGTAGATTGGTTTCATTATTCACAAATACGGGTCCCTTTTCTGTAATAAACAGAACGATAATAAAAATGTGAAAAATAGGAATCGTACATGTTTTTATATACATAAAATTAAATATATAAATATTGTTGTGTGACATATTAGCTCGTTATATAGATATATAGAGATATGTATAGATATAGAGAGAGATAGGAGAAACAACAGACGAAGTGTTTATTCATTAATATGATTGTAGAGAGATACATCAAGAGACCTCTGGCCCTCTTTATATAATAGAGGGTAGAGTTACATATGCTAGGAAAGTCCAAGATAGACCCAATAATATCCTACAACACTCCCCCTTTGGACGTCTTGATTTCTTCGTCTTCATGCTGTCGATGTGAGTCGAGTTCATTCGCAGTGCTAAACACATAAAAACCTTAGGGCCGGAAAACCCAGTGTGGGACAAAACCGGTACCTAGGAGAAACTGTGTAGCCGAATGATATATGCCGAAATATCATGTAAGTAACTAACCACAAAACAGTGTGCCTCATCAAAACCTTACCAGAGCAAACCCAATGGGAAAATCTCTGATCGAAGGGAAAAGAGTGCAACAATGGTAGTAGTAGGGGATCAACCACAAAACAGGTGCCTCATCAAAACCTTGCTAGAGTAAACCCAGTGGGAAAAAACCTCTAGTCGAAGGACAAAAGAGTACACAGTGGTAAGAAGTATACAACAGGATACTCCCCCTAATTTCGGCAATCTTAAGTGAGCTATAATGGGAACGTGTCTCGCTAAAAACCTTGCCAAGGAAAACCCAGTGGGAAAAAACCTTGGTCTAAGGACAAAAAGAGTACACGAGCATGCGACTGGATGCTCCCCCTCACTTGCACACGACAGGGTGCGAGGATTTCGACTAAGTAGTAATTAGTACAATAAGCATTCACCTGGATGCTCCCCCTCACTTGCACACGACAGGGTGCAAGGATTTCATATTCCAAGAAAGAGAACGAGCATTCGACTAGATGCCTCATTTACTTGCACACGACTGGATGCAAGAAAATCTAACGTGGAATAGAACGAGCATTCAACTGGATGCTCTTAAAACTTCATATGTGAAGATTTATTTTGGCAAGAAATGCTAAATAGCATAATCTAGTCATGTCTCTCTTGATCGATAACAACAAGTTGTCCTCAAATAAGACAAGTGTTTTATCTAGATCGTGAGACAGAGCATATGCAATTCAAATATGGCTAATACGAGCTCGAAGCCATATACACTCTCTAGTCGTCTCATAGAGCACGAGTAGATCAGAGTGATTCATTTGGAGTCATTCCAAGACCTCCAAGATGTCGCCTTATTCCTAATGGTAAAGACATACCATGTTAGGAATATCCCTTATGCGGGTCTGATAAGTAACCAGCATCGGTATAACCGAAAAAGGGTTGCGTTAATTCGAGTACCGAAGGGGGTAGGTACACTCGATGACGCAAATGGGATAAACTAGCCCACTTCCAAAATTACCATAAGGTAAGGGAATGTGTCTTTAGTGCCATTTCGATGGCAGCGTGTTAGCGCGATGTTGTGTCGAGCTATACCATTCACAACAGACGAGATGTTCATCCTAGCACATTAGACCAAGTACAATGATGCGCTTATTGTACTTAGATATGAACATTATGGTTCAATATCTCTTCATCGTCTCATCAGGGACGGACTGGGTCTATATCAATGTCTAGTGATCGAACGATCATGGGAGAATCTGACGACTTAGCGTCATGATGACTAAAACGTCATAACACCTTCTGGGTGTAGTATGAATCATGGACTTAGATTCAATCTTTACGGGACTCAATCATCAGGTTGAGTCACTACCGTGTCTTCCCAAGATCCTTCATCTCGAAGGCAAATCCAAAAATGGATCGCGTAATAAAACACGCAAGGGCATAATACTTGTTCAAGTATCCCAAGCTAATCAAGTACTCACTTAGGCGGTATACCACATCCGCTCGGATTATATTAATCCATATAGTGAACGTCTCAGTCAATTGAGATCGTGTTCCGTGGTCAGAAACTACTTGATTTAAGCACATGAAGTCACACAGGGACCTTCATCTATATCTCTTTGTCTAAATCCCCATAGAGATAAAACCGTGACCACATTCATGGCTGCATACTCAGTTTTTCGGAAACTACTAAACTGGTAAAGTAGGGGACTGTTATAATGTCCATTACGAGGAAATCAACCATCTCGTAATCAATTCCAAGGTGTGAGAGAAGCCTTGCGCTACTAGGCGAGCATTCTACAATCTCATTATTCTCATCACTTTTCCTTACGAATAACCAAATAAACGAACTCGTTTAACATTGGTGGTTTTGGAACTACAGGTCCGAACACACTTTCGCTAAGGAGTCTACTTGGATTGCAAGTTTCCATTAGTACAGTCTATTCTACGTTGACTTCAGGCAACGGTACATGGTTCTCTGTCATAATTTGTTCATATTATCAGTCGTCACCGAATATATGAACAAGTAATCAATGACAGTCTCGTTTCGCTTCAATATCGTCTAAGATATCATGATCGACAGATATTTCGAGATTCTTAGGATGAGGAGGAAATCACACATCTCCTTGATCCTTTATAATCTCGTGCGACAAACGAGTTTCAGTTCACCACCTCTGGGGCTGAACGAATTAAGAACCGGTCAACTTCCTCATATCTTGGGAAGGATGACAGACTGACGGCCGACGGCAGCGTCCTTTGCTTGGCGGGTTCGGCCAAAGCAACGTGTTACGACAGGAACACGGCGTCCGACAGGGACGTCTATCCTTGCAAGCATTTTGCAGCAGGTATAAATGATCTCGTGACATCTCATAAAGTCATTAAATGCGTTTGGCATTTAGTTAGACTTGAGGGAGTCTATGCACTTACTTATCACTAAGTGCAGTTTTGGGGATCAAGCTAAGACTGAGTGGGTTATGCCACGTTACTTCACGTCGTTCCTTATCAACGGTAACGTGCAAATCTCCCCCTAACGACGGGGAGAACAGTCTTAGCGATGTCACTTTCGCATATCATGCGGTAAAGAGATCGCTTGCCAAGGTTACTCTATCAAATGATAGGCAGGGGATTCATAATCGACTTATGTCCCCTTCAGAGGTCCATATTTTGAACGCTATAGCGGCTCAATCAAAATATTAGTTAATCACTCTAAACACGCGTTAATATGAGACTTCTGGCTCATAACCAGTAACCAGCTGGTACGCATATGGTGTTTGAGTGTCTATGGGCCTCATAACGGACCAATGCAGCAAAATAGCATAACCCCACACGAAAATATAAATCTTGGTGCGCAAAACCAAGAAATGCGTGCAATCATTTGCAGTCGCATCATCAAGCTTTCCGTGAGTCCATTTTGGGTCTGAACATAATCGACATGATGTTCAATTTCAATTTCCAAACTCAAGTAATTCAAATCGAAATTTCGATTCTTACTCTTCGGAATTATCAAGTCAACTAGACTTTTCAGGATAATCCGGATCATGAGCCATCAACTTAATGATAGGGCTAAAAGTTTGGAAAGTGCTGCATTTATGTGGACAACATTAAAATGTGACCATATTGTCGATGCATCAACCATAACCATTTATATTTATGGTCCGTCTTATGGTTGGATAAGTCCACAATAACTCCTTCAATTCTTGACAAGAATTCTACGAGTTCATTTTGTGATCTTTACACATACTAGTCTTTCAAAGTGAGCATTAGTGGCATTAATTTCGGATTAATCACGAAATATATCCTCAAAGAGAATCCAAATGCGATGCGATTATAAATCAACTATCGTCTTTTGACCCGGGAATATCTCATCCGGTCAATGCCACAATATCAAAATGCTCTTATCAATCGACGACAGGCGAATGATAGTACAGACAATCATGTCTTAGCATCTAAATCATTTATCATTCGACGACAGGCGAAATGATAAGGTAACTTTAAATGCTTTAAAGAATGTGGTAGCAACCACTTGAAAGACATTTCAACTCCTCTAAAATACGCTTTTGGTCGTATTGAATGGAGACTATGTAAAGAAATTTTAATTCTTTCATGAGCTATTACCAGATAACGCTGGTTTTCTCGAATATTTTTATAACTCAACAAGGTACGGCAGGACCTACATGAGTATAAGACCTCATATTTGACAAATCAATTTGGTTTTACCAAAGATTTCGATTGGAACGACAGGTCCAGAATCGTTGTCACTGAGTACTCTTTTAGGCAAGTAGTTGGTGAAATTATGTGGTACACGGTTACCCACTATTTCCAAAAAACCAACTACACCACAAGTATTGCCTAAAATTTCATAATTTAAAGTTTGGTCACATTTGTCAAAGGAATTTGCTCAAAAACACTTTAAATTATTTTGAGAAATTTCGTAAACAGGCAAACCATAATCCAAAAGTATGTCCAAATGGAAAAATCATATTCCAAATGGAAAAACATAATCCAGATGAGCGAAAAATGGCTCAATGATTTATCAAAATCAATAAAGAAAGGTATCAAACTCATTTGAGCCACAAAACTGGGGGTCTCAATAGTTTCCTTTCAATTAACTTTAACCACATTAGCATCGGTTTTTCCACCTTTATAATAGTTGTGAACTATTTAAGGAGTAACCGTGCATGACCGTTGTCTTTATAGCATAGAGTTGGCTCCTTGAGCATCATCTCTTACTTTGTGACAACGGCCCATATTGTTCCTTTCAATTACTGTCTTGGAGCCACAGGTTTTCGATTTTGACGATTGTCTAAAATCTCTCTTGGCTAAGCGATTCATCGGGATCACGACAGTTCGAGACAAATAACACTTGTCTCGGTTCTCGATTCGTGAAAAAAAATTATACACGAAGAGCATTAATATCAGGCAAACAATTCGCCATTGACCCAATAGGATTAAAACTACTCACCGGGGTAATTTTCTTATCCAATAACATATGGGCGATAAAGGAACATGGTGAATATAAATTCACGATACAGCTTATGGAATACAATTTCCAAGCTAGTATTTTGGTGAAGGATTGCTCCAATATGTCAATTTCAGACATTTGCTCACCATAGACGTCATCACGTCTCAAATGTGGCGGCGGAATATCATCAACGCCTTATCTTTCATCTCGCTAGTAACAACAAACTCGTGTTTTACTCATCAAAGATGGCATCCAAAAAAAATTTGGGCATCACATTTTTCACACTCAGGGTGAGTAACATGTGGTGACGGATTAAAATCAACGTTTAAACAGTCATTTCGCAAGTATGTTTTACGATTTTTCTCATCATAGATGGCATCCAACATGTGTTGGGAGTTCTGGATTATTTATCATATAAAACGACTGGTTTATATGTTTATGGTTTGCACAAGCACAAACTTTTTTTTTTTCGAAACGACAGGTTCGAAAACATTAGTTTTGCTTTTAATGTGAATTGGTTCTCATTGATCGAACGACGGGTCGATACTGAGACACCAATTCGGCGAAACATACATCACTATATAAACACACTCGGGGAAATTATTATTTAGTCAACCCCTTTCGGTAGCTCTACTTGAAAAACGACCAGGAAAGACGGTGAGGGTGGAGGGCACGAATGCCACTTAAAACCCGACCTCATTAGGATATCGACTTCCGCCTATATCTTTCCTAGACATCGTATCCAAATAGGTGAGCCTAGTTGGGGAAGGTTCATAATTTTTCCAACTTAAATGTGAAAATATATGATTTCGCAAATTATTATATCATAAACATGGCAATAAATTAAATATAGATTGTACCTGTCTATATTAACCATATATATATAAACATGCAGTAAATATATTTTAGGATCTATCTAATCATACAGTAGATTTGGTGTTATAAACAAATCAATTTAAGATTATCAATCAATCTATAAAGATTCTAACATATCAAATCAAATCTATTTAAGATTATCAATCTATCCATAAAGATTCTAACATATCAAATCAAATCTACGTAAGATTATCAATCAATCCATGAAGATTTTAACATAATCAAATCAATTTACATGCAATCTTTTTTTATTCGTTTGCCTTTTAATAAAAAAAATATATATATATATATGCATGTGGGTGAATATTTAGACCGAATATTGACTTTTATAACACATATATACTGTTTTTATACATGTAATATACTACAGGGACTATCCGTGTAATTTCAGCAAACTATATATCTATTTACAGCATTATTACTGCTTCAGTCCATAATTTCAGACAAGTTTCAGTTTAGTCCTTGAGTAATTTCCAGAATAGTTTACAGCTTTCAGAGAATTACAAATCAGTACATACGTTTCAGTTTGTTGCAGATTTAATCCGACAGATTAATACATGTTTTACAATTACATGATTTGAGTTATTTGTATGATCTTATCAACAAATATGATTTTATAATCAACAATATGTGTGTTACGATCATATATAGTTATCCATACAAGTAACAAACCTTAATACACATGGATTATATACTACGGGATATTTATCATGTTTTAGTTATCCATAAAATAATACGTGCGATCACATATATGGAATAAATTAAGTTTTGAATTCGGTACCTTACGCACGGTATGTTGATGAAGGTCGATATAGCAAAACCCTAAAATCCGGATAAACCTCAAGGTTTATAAATACCCAATATCCATCCGTTTACCAAAAATCTCCAATATCCGTGAGCGTATATCCTATTCTTCGCGAGCAAAGTGCCGATAACGTGTTGTGTGACATATTAGCTCGTTATATAGATATATAGAGATATGTATAGATATAGAGAGAGATAGGAGAAACAACAGACGAAGTGTTTATTCATTAATATGATTGTAGAGAGATACATCAAGAGACCTCTGGCCCTCTTTATATAATAGAGGGTAGAGTTACATATGCTAGGAAAGTCCAAATAGACCCAATAATATCCTACAACAAATATAAATATATATATATATATATATATATATATATAGATACAGAGTAACGACGTCTTCCACCTCTCTCCTCTCTCCCACGTCTCTCTCTCTCTCTAACAAGCCTCTTGCTAATCATAAGCTCGACAAATTCCCATTAAAAACAACAACTTATTCGCTAATAACAGCTCAATTGTGCCAAAATTCGATTTTTATTCGAATTAAGCTACTAATTCCGAGTTTTTTCGTCGAATTATGGGTCCCTCGTTTGCATAATCCTTTTTGACAAAAGGGTTTTTAAATTCAGCTCCAAATTGTGAGTTTTTCTTTCGAATTTTATATTTTAAAGGGAAATTCAATTTTTAGGAATTTTCAATTGACCGTTTCTTTGTTATCGAATCACTGTTTTCGGGGTTTTTAAATTTATAATTTTTAGCTCCAAATTGCGAGTTTTCCATTTGAATTTTATATTCTAAGGTGAATTTTAATTTTAGGATTTTTCCATTGATTGTTCATTTTCGTCGAACAGTTATCGAATCACTGTTTTTGGGGGTTTTAAATTTATAATTGTTTAGCTCCAAATTGTGAGTTTTCCATTCGAATTTTATATTTTAAGGGGAATTTAATATTAGGAATTTTCAATTGATGGTTGGTTTTAGTTGAACGGTTATCGAATCACTGTTTTCGGGGATTTTAAATTGATAATTGTTTTTTGTTAAAAGGCTTTTTTAATTCAGCTCCAAATTGTGAGTTTTCCCTTCGAATTTTATATTTTAATGCGAATTTTAATTTTAGGTTTTTTTGATCGATTGTTCGTTTCCTTGAACGGTTATCGAATCACTGTTTTCGGGGTTTTTAAATTGATAATTGTTTTTTTGTTTTCTGGAAGGTTTTTGTAATCTGGTCCCTGGAGTTTTAGTTAATTGCGAAATTCGGTTTTCGGAAATCAAGATTGGAGCTTTATATTGGGATAAAGATGGTGGAGAGATTAAAGGATCTGATAGAAGAAGTTAAGCTTCGGACCGTGTATTGGGCGTTATGTATATTCTCCGTATCGTACTTTTTGACACGTAAGATTCCCGTTATTTAAATGTGTTTTCGATGTTTTTGTATTTGTCAACTTTGTTTAAAATTGTCAATTATTAATTGTGTTAGGGAAATTAAGGATTGACAATGCCATGCTATAGCGGTCCTATCCAATATTTGGTCAACTTACGACTTTTTTTTTTGCTTATAAGTTGTATTGCATTTAGTTTCTTGATTGAAGCTTAAGATTTAAAAACTAGGAGTTTTAAGTTGACTGAACCTAGCTATTCTCGTTGGCTCAAAGAAGCTAATTTTTTTGATAATTAGAAGATGCAACCGAACCTTCCCAAAGTATTGTTTATTATGAGGGCATGGAAATGAGTCGTTGTTCTTAGACGATTGCCTGGTCATGCTCAATATGGACGGTTTGATGTGCTACAGTCACGGAAAGGACAGCTAGGCATAGTAAATAGTGTATTTCTAATAAAAAAAAAATTGGAGGGTGCACTTTGACTTGCAAAAATTCCGTACGTTAAATGTCGAAATGAAATTTTTCAAAAGTTAGTAGCATTTCTAACAAAAGTTAGCTTTGGAGAAATGCTGTGTTTGTTGAACAAAGAGAGCTTGAGCAACGAGTTGCTCTCTCTAATAGTTTCTTTTCTGAGTTTAGTATGCAATACAAAAAGAAATCTTCTACACTTGTTTGCTCCTAAAGTGGGTACAGCGGGTCTTGATTTTTTTTATCAAAGTAGCTTGCTATCTCCTAGCCCGGTCACATAAATGTATCGGAGTCATCGATCTTGAAGATACATATATCGTACTGGTGGGAATGCGACAGGGCATGGCTCTTTTTTAACAAACACTAGCTTTGAGCAATGATGAAGTTGTCACACTTTCTAGACTCTAGATGAGCTCGCGATATGAGTTTCCCTCTTGCAGTATTTTCCTTTCTGATTAGAGTAATGCTATATAAACAGATATCTCTTACAGTTTTTTAGTGTGGGTACATATGGACAAGTTTTCTCATCAAAGTACTGAGACTTAGGATAACTCGCATGGTAAAGAAATACATGTCTTATTAAAAAGCTCTGGTGTTGTATTGGTTAATTATTTTAATTATCCTGTATCTCTTCAATTGAATTGAAAAGCGTTGTGAAATTAATCATTCATTTTGTATAAAAGGGTGAACTTCTGTTGCTTCTCTTTCTTAGACTAAGACCCCTTTGTAAATGTCCAGAGAGCATGCAATCTTTTACGAGAGTAGCTATTTTACAAAGCGAGGTAACTCCGTACAAACTCCATGCTGGATAGATACACAAGATATATGAGACGATAAACAAACTATTAAGAATAATGTACGGTCTTTTAACTGTTGATAAATACCGGGAGAGTGTATGTGTGTGCCAAATGCCATTTCGAAAAGTTTTAGCTGCATGTTTCCATAAAGTTCCAAAATTAAGTCTCATTCTCCATTATTTTTCACCATCTCCCTTTGCTTTCTTATCACTCAATTGTTTTTCATTGCAGATACAAGTAAATCAATGTGGATGAATGTTCCCATAGCAGTAGTAATTGTTTCTGTTGTAAGAATTTTGTCGAATGAGGTAGATTTTCGCTGGAAAGTTCGGAAATTTCGCCAGCAAACGTATCTATCTTATCTAGAAAAGAAACAGTTGTCAGTGAATGATTCCCGTCTTTCAACCACGCCCCCACCTTCGAAATGGAAGAGAAAAATCGATTCTCCTATAGTAGAAGCTGCTATGCAAGAGTTCATTAATAAAATTTTGAAGGATTTTGTTAATGATCTATGGTATGCGGATATTACACCAGACAAGGAGGCCCCTGAGCTCATGCGTGCAGTAATTATGGATATCCTTGGTGAAATATCTGGGAGGGTCAAGGACATAAATTTAGTTGATTTGTTAACCAGGTAATTGATGAAATTAGCTTACATTACCTTTTCTGTTCCTGGTTGGTGTCTCAGTGAACTTTCACACACGGGTTTCTTACAATTTCGTACATTTACGTGTCATCGGATTTCGATTTTGTACTCCAACTTGCAAAATTGGCAGTTACTATCCCAATCTAATGTTTTCTTTCGTTTTTGTACACTACCTATCAGAAAAACCGCATAGATAGGAAGCTAAAACAACTAACATGGTAGAATAGTGTACAAAATAGTGATGTGATTGAATAGCGTATGAAGAAATTTGTTTTATCAATTATTTAGTAACCTAACTTATGTTTTTCCTTCTATTTTATTAACCAATTATATGTCTTTGTAAATTGATGTACGAATAAATATCACCACACTGTAATCATTCCTAATTTTAACAAAGATATCATAAGCATCTTTTCTTACCTTTCAGGGATGTGGTCGACTTAGTAGGAGTCCACTTAGATATTTTCCGGAGAAACCAAGCTTCTATTGGAGTAGATGTAATGGGGACATTGTCTTCTGAAGAAAGAGATGAACGCTTAAAACACCATCTTCTTTCTTCCGAAGAGCTTCATCCTGCATTAGAATCCTCTGAGAGTGAGTATAAGGTGTGAGTGGAGAGCTCTTTCATAATCGTATTTATGGTATTTCTTTTATGTTACATTTTTATTTAATGAAGTTCTGTATTATAGGTTCTTCAACGGATTATAGGTGGATTATTAGCGGTTGTGCTAAGACCTAGAGAAGCTCAGTGTCCCCTCGTTCGGTCCATTGCGCGCGAGCTTGTGACTTGCTTGGTTATGCAACCGCTCATGAATTTTGCTAGCCCAGCGTAAGTTTAAAGTTGCTCATAATTCCAAAAAAAGTAAAAAAATGTTCACACACACAGACATGTATTATAAATGTATTTTATACATGTGTTTCCACCAATCATTCCCTTTGAGTTTGTGAAATTTGCCTCCATATGCTTTTGAATACCAGTGTCTTAAACGGTTCATTATTGTCCTTGGTATGGTGTTGATTGTTGAATGTCTCGTGTTAGGTAATGCATAAGGCTGGATGGTATTACTTTTAAACTTTTGAAACAGATGCGGGTAGCAGTTTTAGTGAGTTTTCAGTGACAGAGAAATCTAAGTGAACTTTGAAGGCGTGTAATTGTTTTTCAATTTGCTGTCACAGTCCCGTAGGAGTTCAAATTTCTTACGTTTGATAAATATTTTTTGAAATTGATGCCCAAGTACTTTCGGTACTATTGTACTGAAACAAGTTGAAATGAAAAGAATGGTTATCCCCTGAGTTCCAATTTCTGTATCCTTGAGCAAAAAACTTATCAAGAAACTAAAGTCAGAGGAACGCGAACTTATACCTGGTACCAATAAATTTTACATTGGTAAAAATTTACTGTAAAAAACATCCTTCCTTGCTAAATGGTTAATCGACTGTCTGATAGAAATATGATTCGTCACTTTTGCATTGATGCTTGGATCTTTTTTTCTATTACTTCTTCCTTTGCTTCAAGATCCTACTGTAGTATTGTTTACCTACTTCTAAACCTGTTTGAAACCAAAGGCTGTTGACTCTGAAAAAGCGAACCTTTTATTGCAATTAGGGCTTTAAATGGTCTGAAACGAGCCGACCGGCCTATGGTCATGTTCATTAAATGGAAATCGTGTTTGGTAAATGTAAATTTAATAAAGAACAATCACGAACCCAACGCTTGACGCTTGACAACTATTGCACAGAGTTATGCTCATGATTAGTTCATTTACTGGACGAATGCTATATTCTTGTTCATAATGTGTTTATTTACAAACAAACATGAATCGGGCCATTACCGAGCCGAACACGAATATTTTGTTGAATTGTTCCCTTCATTTACAACCCTAGTTGCAATACACTTTTGTTAGCAATGCAATATGTCTCTATATGGTTCACTGTATTCTTTTAAAATCTGTGTTTGTGTTAGTTCTCGACCTAGCTTGTCTACTTTTTGTCTGTAGGCGTTCCATACGAACCTTACCTTTCTTTAATCATGTTTGATTAATTTTTGTCTCCTCTCAGGTATGTAAATGAGTTGATTGAGTTTATCTTCCTTCCTACTAATGTGGAAGGAACGAGAGAGGCAGGTAACCCTAATCCCACTGTCGGCACAAACACAAGTAAAAGTGAATATACTTCAGAAAAGAAAAGGTCTACCAGCAATCAACAGTCTGATCTGACTATTTCAAGATCTGAATATCAGAAAAATGAACCCATGGATGGTTCTGGAACCTCAAATATTAACCATACCGGTGATGATCCAATGCAACCACGGCCTGCTGAATGGGCTCGGATACTAGGGGCAGCTACCCAAAGGAGGACGGAGGTTTTAATGCCAGAAAATCTTGAAAATATGTGGACTAAAGGAAGAAATTATCACAAAAAATCTCGGAAAGTTGGTCCCACAGGTTTTCAAGCTCCAGTTACTAAGGGTTTCGAGGGAAATACTTTTTTAAAAAAATCTAGAAAATCCTCAGTAATGGAAGATAATGAGGCTCGATCAAGTAGTTTGAAGGAGAATACCGGCCAATTGCCATACAGTACAAACAAAGAACAATATGTGGGACTAGCTGGGAGGATAAGTGGGCTTAAGAGATCAAATAGCACTTCTGCTCTAAAAGTTGAACCCAATATAAATCCAGGATTTTCAAGCGAACACAGTGGGCCCATAATTTCGGAGTTTTATAGCCCAGATTGCCAAAGGATCAAGGATGTCCAAACTACTAAAAAATCTTCAGATATTGTGTACTGCAGTGAAGGGGTTTGTGTTCCCAAGCTTAGGTGCCGGGTATGTAAGCAACTTCCTGTTTCCGTTTTATAGAAATTGCTGACAAAGTATCGGTGGTATTCTTAGGACAACTTACTTTTTCAAAAGTTAGAGAGCATATCATGTTGTCCTTGTTACTTATTGGTTATTTCTTTTTATTTTTTTGTCGCTCATGAACTATCATTAAATGCTTATACAATCGTTCAGGTTATAGGAGCATACTTCGAGAAACTTGGGTCAAAGTCATTTGCAGTTTATTCGATTGCAGTGACAGATGCAGATATGAAAACCTGGTTTGTCAAAAGAAGGTCTGGCTCTTAATTTGACTCCGCTTAGCTTCTCTTTGTCACTTGGACTTGGCTATTTTCTTCTTGTTTTGATCTCATCCTTAGTACGACAGGATTTATGTCCTCCTTACGGCTGAAGCATTTCGTATGATAGTTACTGTCTTTTATTGTTTACCACTTGAGCTCTTTTTGATGTATCATTTTTGTAATTACTGGTTGCAGATATAGCAATTTTGAGAGGTTACATCGTCACCTTAAAGATATTCCTAACTATACCCTGCATTTGCCTCCTAAAAGGATTTTTTCCTCAAGCACAGAGGATGCTTTTGTTCATCAGCGTTGTATTCAACTAGACAAGTATCTTCAAGTACAATACAATCTCTTTCTATGTTCATCTTTGCAGCCTCAATTTTTTTGTCCATACATAAATGTATAACTTGTAATTTTTAATGTGCTATATTCACAGGATCTCCTGTCAATTGCTAATGTGGCCGAGCAACATGAGGTTTGGGACTTTTTGAGCGCTTCGTCCAAGGTTTGAATTTTTGCTGTCCTTATTTTTTGTCAGTTTGATTGTGTTATCAAACTTTATTCTTTTGTATAATTATTTGTTTTTTATGAATGCAGAATTATTCGTTCGGAAAATCTTCTTCAGTCATGAAATCTTTGGCAGGTGTGTTTTTCCATCATCATGTTATTTCTGAATGTTCACATTTAATTGGGGATGTACTCTGTTGTTATTTCCATCATATTCTGATGTATTCCGTTTGATCATTCTGGTTTGATCAAATGGTTGAGATTGAGGATGTAAATTAAAGATAATGTAATTAGAGGAAATGGCTAAATGACCCTTAACTTTAACGGTTTCCATCCAAGATATAACACCTGGTGACGGAATTGTACTAAACCAAATAAACTGTCAGTATTGTACTAAAAAGAAAAGGCGATTGTTCATGGTGCAAATCGGAAACAAGGACTAGTTAACGGTACTAATGTATAGTTAACCCTTTAGTGTTGCAATTGAAACTATGCGATCAAATTTGTATTTGACTCAAAGTATGGGCAATATTAATGCACATCACCTATCGTCATTCCTTTTTGTAGGAAAATGATAGTTTTACTGAAACATCGAAAATACCCCGAGAGAAACATCCATGTAGTTTACAAAAATTACACCGTAGAGGGACCAACGTGTAATTTGATATATGACACAGAAGGTCCTCCTGGAGTACTTCCCTTGTATTTTTTCTGTGTATGTTTCTGGTGCTCTTTTATATAATATTGAATTCTTTTATGCATTAATCATGCGGTTCTTGATTGTAAGCAGTGAATGTGGATGATGCTATGGAAGATATTGTACGGCAATTTAAAGGGGTTTCAGATGGCTTAATAAGGAAAGTTTCTGGTTCAACTCCCTCTCCCTCTCCTCATGAAGGTCCGTCTTTAACTGTTACCAGGGACTTATCATGGAGTAACGATGAAATCAGCAGACATCTTTCATGGCATTCCGGAGAATCAACAAAAAGCACATCTGATATTGAAGATGGTGATAGAGATGGAACTCATAGTCATGAAGATAATGAATCTTCTGAAAAAGCTAATAGTGGGTGGCATTCAGATAATGAATTAAACTCCAAAGATTTGCCTCCAAGGGTGATTATACGAGAAGAGACCTATGGAAATGAAGATTTTGAAAAGTTTAAAACTTTAGGTTCGGAATCACTTGAAGTCAGTTTCCCACTTCCATTCAATCCCTTGGAGGATTCGGTTGGTGTGCCACCTGAGGTAACATACAACTAAAACATATGGAAAAGATCACACTTCTGTACTTGGAAGTCATAATTTATACAATTCTTCGCAATAGGAAACAATTGGTGCACTCTTGTTACATTTCAACTGAAACCAAAAGTTAGTATTAATTTGTCGATTACGTTGATGCTGAACTTGAGAGATTGGTGTACTAATAGTTCACCTTTGTCTAAAATGGTATCCAAACTGAGTATTTTGATAGAATGGTTCACTAATTATTCGACATTGTGTAGATTGGTGGCTAAATTGTGAATTTTAGATAGGTTAGTGTGCTAGTTGTTAAAAGCTGATAGGATTCTGCACAAGAGGTGATATTTTCTTTATAAAAAATATGTTGCCGTGTATTGTGCTACAGTGCTAGCAAATTTATTTGGTTTTACCTGTGATTTTGTTTCTCCCATATGTGCTTATTAGCTACTAGTTTTTTTTTTAATATGTGACAGAATTATTTGATAACTACTTTTCGTCCATTTATCAGTCTTTACCAGAACATTAATTGGTTTTCATCTTGTACAACTTTAATTGAGTGGTTGATGATCATTCTATTCTGAAACCTGATTTTTCTTTGCAGTGGACCCCACCCAATTTAAGTGTACCTGTCCTGAATTTAGTAGACAATATATTTCAGCTAAAGAGAAGAGGCTGGTTAAGGTAAACTGCTTTCATTGTTGAAAAATATGCATAATCATTATTGGAACTTGCTTATTATTCTTGCATTTATGAGTATTTTGCTGGTCTTTCAGACAGAAGCTAAAATCTAGTTTCAATGGTTTTCATAATTGACACTGTCTTGTGGTATGGATAACAGAAATACACATTTCTAATCTGCTCTGATATTACAGAAAAAAAGAAGGATTGATTTATATGAAGATTATTTATCATCATACGATAACTTCTATCCAAACAACGAAGCGATTAGAAACCAAGAATTAAATATGAATAAAATGAATGAACAGTAGATATAACTCTTTCCACAAGGGGTCTTTGAGTTCCACACTCAAATAAAAGTAGAAGAGTACCACCCTTTATAAAAGAAACTTTTTCAGATTCCACCTAACTAAAATTACAACTCTCCTATTTATACAAAATCTGGTTCACCTGTTGACCCAAGTTCAATTCCCTTTTCCTTATCCTATTTGTATTCGCCGGGAACCTTAAAATTCCTACATACGTGAATAAATAAGAGCATCAAATACATGAACTAAATCTAATGTTATTAGCATTCTTAAATCTGCATCAGTTTTTTATGCACTCTGTTGTTTGTCATTTTAACTTGATGAATTGCTTATTACATAATCCAGGAGACAAGTGTTCTGGATATCCAAACAAATATTGCAGCTAATGATGGAAGATGCTATTGACGATTGGCTCCTTAGGCAAATCCAGCTGCTCCGCAGAGACGACATGATTGCTTATGGAATTAGATGGGTTCAAGATGTAAGGATTTATCACCTTATTGTGTTTTCCTAAAGTACTTTATGAACGGCTCAAATGTTGCATCCATTTTGCTGCTTGAAAAGTGCATAGTGTTTACTCTTCTCAATATTATATGCATTGAGGATTTAGGACGTCCAATCCTGTGCTGTTTATTTTGGCCATTTTGCAATTACTGTCGGCTGTTTTTACTTCTACTTTTATATAAGTTTACATGGACAATGATGAAGTTTAATAACCATGAGTAAGATAATTTATATATTTTTTTATATATTAATTGTAGAAAAAAAAACATTTTTGCACATCACCTATCATATGCTAATGACTTATACACCATGCTATCCAGGTTTCATAATTTAGTCATCAATCTACAGAATTACAAACAATTACTTCACTGAACTTGTCAAGATTCACAATTTAGAACAAAATAGAAAATTAATATATCAACCTATGAAAATTCTAAAGTATGTAATTGTTTTATGTTTAACGTTGGTGTTGTACTTTTCATATTTTATGCAAATTGGTTCCAGCGCACCAATGTAACCCAACAATTAATACATCACTATTGCTTATACTCTAAATTTTGCACTGGTGTACATCACTATTGATTGTTTGATTCTGTTCGGATTGATATCCAAATGGTGAAAGTTGATAGCTTTTTTAGTAATTAGTGAAGTCTATAATTTGGTGTACAAAAGTGTTTGTTCATTTGTGCTCTCCCCAGTTATTCTTGTGCAATCAAAAGAGTTTAGCCCATTCAAACTATTCACGTCCTGTTAAAAGTAGACAAGTGATTTGTTAGCAGACTATGTCATTTTCTACAAGTTCTCAATATAGGAACAATTTAAATAAATTGAAATCTGAACTTTAACTGGATATGATGTTTGTTTGTTTTATTGTTTGATGATCACCTTGTTCTAAAACTAATTCAATTGCATTGTCCCTCCTAGAGTGCATATTTTACATCTGTGACATCAATTTCTTGTGATCTATTACTCCCTCCGTTCCCAATTAATTGTCCTCTACGAAATTACGTGCAATTTTGACCGGCTTATAACATGTATCAAAATCGTCGAAATGAAAATTTTCAAAACTAAATCATATAATTTAATGTTTAAACTATATGATTAACTTTTGAAAATTTTCATTCCGACAATTTTGATACAAGTTATTTTCCGGTCAAAATTGCACGTAATTTTGTAATGGACAATTAATTGGGAACGGAGGGAGTATACGACAGTTGTCGAATGAAGGAAAGCGTCGGCTTTAAATATATTTCTAATAACCATAAACTATTTATCAGGTTCTGTGGCCTAACGGGACATTCTTTACCAGAGTAAATACTCCAAGTGAAGTTGACGATTTACAGTCAAATCAGAGATCTTCTCAGAATACAAGTCGTCGGACTAAATCAGGTTCATTTGAAGAACAACTTGAGGCTGCTCGTAGAGCTAGTGACGTCAAGAAAATGTTATTCAGTACGTCCACTTTTTTTTTGGTCTTTTGATTGTTTTTGCAATTATCATTTCCAACGGTCATCCATTAACCAAGTTACTTCGCCTTCTGGTCTTAGCATAAAAACCATTATACCCTATTTACAATATATGCAATCTCGAGGTGGTTTTCAAAACAGAATATAACACATAATCAGCTTTTCCCTTTAATATGGCCACCCATAGACAAAAATGTAGAAAGTGTGTTTGTGTGGCATCTCTTCAGAATCTCCTTGCATCACACCAGTCATTATAATTCAGAAATAATGTGCTGACGAATTTCAAGAAGGAAATTGGTCAAAACTGAACGCCAACTGCCTTCCTTAAAATGGCAAGCTTGAAATCCACCACCTAGTTACAAAACTGACAATATTTGATTATTTTCCTGTTTTCTTCATTGAACTGATCATTTTACTCCAGGTTGTTAATTATCTTATCAATTTGAAGTATTTGGCAGCTAATGTTTTTTTTTTTGAAATATTCAGGGACCTGACTGTTACTTTAATTTTTGTTTCCTTCTCATTTACTGTGTTGATTTCTTTTTGTGATTACTATCTATTTTTTTAACGGTATCTACTCTTCTTTTTCCTCAACAGACGGGGCCCCTTCTACTCTTGTCAGCTTAATCGGGCATAAACAATATACCCGTTGTGCGAGAGATATGTATTATTTTACTCAGGTAAATTTTCCTCAGAACTTGCAGAATAAGTGGCAGCGTCTTTGTTGTTTGGAGGATATTTATTAACGAATATACTTTATTTGTAAATTTCAGTCGACAATATGCTTGAAGCAACTTGCATATGGAATACTCGAACTGGTCCTTGTATCGGTTTTCCCCGAGCTGCGGGAACTTATGCTGGATGTTCATAAGAGCAAGTCTGTGTAGTTTTTATTTTGCCCTTCATTTTTCCTTTTTGCAATCGGGCCTCTGGAGTTGAATTAGTGTGCAGAAAATGGCGAGGGGGAACATTTTGAAATATTACATAGCTAGTGTTGTTCTGAATATATTTTTTGTCCCTGCAATGTACAATGTACAATGTACAATGTAGAGGTAACTGGATCTAGTATAGTTAAATGTTGAAAATAGCTGCCTGGATGTGAGTAATAGGCTCTGAAATTATGAAAGGGCTTGATTTGTACAGTAGTTTTCTCGATTGAATGTATGAAATTTTTTGCACACCTTTGGTCGGGTTATTGGTAAGATGGGTGTGTACCGTATGGTTGTTGAACAAAAAATCCGTGCCTCTCCCGATTTCTGTTTGTTCATCTTAAATTTTCTATTCTTTTCTGTATTTTGTTGAAATATTTTGGTTCATAGTGAGCACTTAAGAACTTGCATTTATGTATTTTGTTCCATAATGAAAAATAAAGTTAAACCTCTTGAAAGTAATATACTTGGGACCGGAAAAAATTATTCATTTAGCGAGTTTATTAATTTATCGATAAATAAATATTTATTATTTTAAATAGAGTTTTCAATATAATATATATACATTGTATATGTGATAAGAAAAATCAAAAGACATTACAAATATTATTTGAATCTAGAAAAACTTAAAAAGTTTTTTGTGGAAATTAATGTATCTAAAAATTAAGTTCATGTGAATAGAAAATGAAAATATTTATTCTTAACCTATAAAATGCGGATGTTTGGAGGATATTTTTTATTTTTCTGTTACAATGTCTTGGAATTTTGATGTAAAGACAACAACAATTGCAAATTGTTTTCGGCATTGCAAGATTCGATCAGAAGAAAAAATGTTCCCGGACCGGAAGTTGCTGAATTAGATGAAGATATCCAAGGATTATATGATATCATTTCTAATTTACGATATAGAAATGTGACGATGTTAAACATATTTTGAACAATTCTAACGAGAATGATACAGTTATGAAATCAGGTACAGACTAATAAATTATTCAATCGGTAACGAACAATGATGATGAAAATGATCCGAAACCAGATTATACTAGCATTATCCCAAATGTGTTGTCAAAGGAGGCATTTCAAGCAATAGTCACCTTAAACAACTACTTGCTCCAACACGAGCAAAATATTCCTAAATTATACAAGTTTTACAAAAAGTCAAGGATGAGTTTCATTTTGGTTTAGGTGAAAAAAAAAAACAATCAACTATAGATACATATTTTAAAAGAAAATAATTATTATGATGGTATTGTTGATTGATTGAATATTTTGATATGCATTATATATTTTTTTTATGAAATTTAATAATAATTATTTTATATTTTTATTGGGGATTCAATTTATGAAGTGTCAACTTGATTGAATATTTTGATGTACAAACAATCAACCTTTTGTTTTTAATCTCACAATCGTGAAGTGTCAGCTCCTGGTAGATAGTACTACTAACCTTTTGACCCAAACAAATGTGTTGAGATTTCTGGTATTGTATTATCCCATTAATTTAAGAGACGGATTAATTTAAGATGCTTAGTATTCTGTCAATATAAATGAATGGCTTAAACAGTTTTTCACAAGGAATCGTAATACCAAATTGCATGCATGTGTGTCCATCTTCAATATCTTTACATTTTTTTTTTTGTAGTAAAGAAGATGTGTCAAATTAATCATATTCATGTAACGGATATCAATCTACATGAATTTTTGCAATAAGGACGAGGGGTGTATCAAGGCTACAAATTATCTGTTTATTTTGATAAGCTTGGTTCTTAGCAAATTCATGTTCAACTTGTTAATATGGTTTACGGTTATGCTTGTGAACTCCATATGCTAATTATAGTGTCTGTAAATGCAATCTTGGTTTAGGCTTACGGCTTACCTAAAAAAAACCATGGGTTAGTTTTTCGTAGGAGAAGGAGTTGATAAAGTCGGAATTTAACTTCAACGGTTAAAGTTTGTATTACGGCTGTTGGTTCAAAATGTAACGGGGATATGTTAGATATATTTTAAAAAGAATAAAGTTGTTGGGTTCCATCTTAGCCATTTGATTATACAAATAATGCCCAATAACTATCACTTTTGAACTTATATTACTCCTAACTACCTCCATAAGTTCATATTCCCTATAGGTATAACCTTTTAATTATTTAGTTTATTTACCAAAACGCCATACACATATTTCACAAAAAATGGAAAAAAACATATAAAATTATATAAAATGTAAAAAATCTCAAAATAAATGAAAAAAAATCACAAAAAATTGTAAAAATTAAAAAAAAATGTATTTTTATAAAAAAATAACAAAAAATATAAAAATGAAAAAAATAAAACAAAAAAACAAAAAAATAATTTTTTTAAAAAAATCACAAAAAATCACAATTTTTAAAAAATTACAAAAAAAATTACAAAAAATGAAAAAAAATGAAAAAAATCACAAAATATTATAAAAAAAAATGAAAAAAATCATTTTTATTGAACTTTATGCACTTTCGACTGTACTAGATGCACTTTCGACTGAACCAGATGTACTTTTAGCTGAACTATATGCACTTTCAGCTGAACCAGATGCACTTTTAGTTGAACCAGATGCAGGTTTTACAGAACAATATGCACTTTTATTGAACTAGATGCACTTTTGTCTGAACCATATACACTTTCAGCTGAACCAGATGCACTTTTGGCTAAACCATATGCACTTTTAGCTGAACCATATGCACTTTCAGTTGAACCAGATGCACTTTTAGTTGAATCATATGCATTTTTAACAGAACTATATGCACTTTCGACTGTACTATATTCATTTTCGACTAAACTATATGTACTTTTGACTTTAACTATATGTACTTTTCACTAAATTATATGCACTTTAAGCTGAACCAGATGCACTTTTAGCGGAACTATATGCATACTCACTTTTATTGAACTATATTTACTTTCGACTGAATTGTATGCACTTTCAACAGAATTAGATGTACTTTCAGCTGAATTGAATGCAATTTCGACTCAATTTTATGTATTTTTGACTAAATATATACAATTTTGACTGAACTATATGCACTTTTATTGAACTATATACGCTTTTGACCGAACTATATGTATTTTTGACTGAACTAGATGCACTTTCAGCTCATTTAGATTAAAAAAATGCACATTTTCATGAAAAAACCATTTTTTTGTATAAAAAAAATTCACTTTTCAGTATAAAAAGTGTTATATTGACAAAAAAATTATATATTTTTTGTAATTTTTTAAAAAGTTTATGATTTTTTCATTTTTTTGTAATTCTTTTTTTTTGTGATTTTTGTGATTTTTTTTATAATTTTTATAATTTTTTGTGATTTTTGTTATTTTTTTTATAAAGTTTTGTGATTTTTTGTGATTTTTGTGATTTTTTGTGATTTTTTTAATAATTTTTTATAATTTTTTGTGATTTTTTATAAGTTTTTGTCATTTTTTATAATTTTTTTGATTTTTTTTGATTTTTTGTGATTTTTTATAATTTTTTGTATTTTTTTATAATTTTTTTTAATGATTTTTTATGATTTTTGTAATTTTTATTTTATTTTTTTGTGATTTTTTTTGGTTTTATAGAATTTTGTTGTAATTTAAAACTATTTTTTTTGGGTTTGTAGAGAGATAAAATATTTATATTATATTTTGGTTTGTATGACCATTTAGTAAATAAACTAAATAATTAAAAAGTGGTATATATGAGAAATATGAAATTATCAAGATATCTGGAAGGAATATAAATGGATAAGAGGTACTTATATGGAATTGCCCATTGATTATAATCCAATAGCGGTGATGCAAAACTCGGTGGCTAAATTTAATTTTTGAACGTTGGTCAACTTGGTTCCCTTTTGTAACACCAAATGTTTTGCGTGCCAATATTTCGAACCAAAACATACTCGGATGTATAATTTCGGAACAATAAAAATACAGATATGTCCTAAAGTTGTTACGACAAGTCTGAGAATGTATATCATCTGTAAGCCCGTACAGTAATTATCTAGTGAGCTTTCACCTGTTCATTTGGTATAATAGAATTTATAAAACAAGCTGCCTCGATCCATTAGAAGACTTGGTCTTAGATTGCTCTAATCATATTATAAATGCGCAAATATTCGGTTTCGAATTTTGATCGATCCTCATGACAAGTAACACTGTATAATAATCATATAAGAATAAAAACAAACTTAACTCTGGTAAAAAAAAATGATAAAAGAAAAAGCTCCACTGCATATCATAGCTTACATATTTTCGTGTTTGTTTGCAATAGGCTGCTACACAGCAACACTTTTAAACAAGTTTACAACAAATTGTCAAATGGGCGAGTGATAGAATCGCGGAAATTGGAATACAGAGAGAAAAGAGAGTACTGTCGAAGATTTGCCACCTCATACCATGAGTTGAGTACATTGTCACTCTTATCTGTACCTGAAAACGCAATTTGTATACCCAAATCGCACTCCACAGGTCCCCCATTGCGTTTACACTGCGACACTGGTAATGCACAATCCTGGTTATTTACACATACCGATTTTCCCTTGCACGCAGAGCAACCAAACTTTTTCCAATATAGATTTTCAAGAGTGCCTTTCTTAAATTCAAGGACCTGTAACAATAATGTGGAAAAAAAGGTCATCAATTTCAAAATTTCTTTTGAATAGAAAATGAGTATCAAATAAGTGGCGCTTGAGTGACAATTTCTATACGTCAACGAAATGATCTTCGATATGCATACTGAATAATATGCAATACAACTAAATGGGAATAAAAAGTTTCCTCTGACACTTGATGCGAGTCCAAAACATTTCTATTGGGTTAGTTTCTACTAGGGATCTAACTGTGACTCCTTAACAGCTTAATACTTATGCCAAATTATTAGTCGAATTGGATCAAGTCGCACATCCTGCCTGGCTGCCACAATGAAAATTCGAGCATTTCCCACAGTGAATATAATATAATATGTGGCGGGAAATGGATCTTAGCATTGATATTACTAAACAGAGTTTCTTTTTTATAAATGTTTAACTAAACAATTGTAAAATGTCGAAGCTAATGATGGAACTTACCAAGGTGAAACTGGTGACAATATTGGTGTTGTCCGCCACAAACACAGGCGGTGATCTAGCTGCAAATTTACTTCCAGCAAATGCAACCATATAGCCACCGGCCAGGCGCTGCACATGTCAATGAATAAAAAACACATTATGGATATCATAGTAAAATTAGTGTTTGGTTGTATTCAAGTGTTCCGTCTCTTGAAACCAGAATCCAATGCGAAATATATGTTTAGAAAATGACTTTATCGAGCATGTATGGTGGAATTCTTCTCAATTCCAACCCAAAGCATGCTTTGTTGTTCTCTCTCTTTTCCTTTCTAATAATGTTATATTGACTGCTATATTGCTACATTGATCTAATAAAACATTAAAAATGAATACTCTGGGTTCCAGATTTAGTAGATTCAAGTACTGCTGGGGTATTTCTGAAACAAAGTAACTGCCTTAAAAGTCTTTCTTCCTAATTATATCACAACTATTTGGTATCAAACTTGAATCGGTATCATCTAGCTAGACTTAAAAGTTGGAAAAAAGGAAATTAGTCTGTTTGATAAGAAGATACTTACAGGATCGAATGTGTTATTCACGGTGAGCAAAGAAATCTCGTCCACTTTAGGCCTAAAAACAGAAAGTTGAGCTTTACTATCGGATAACAAAAGCCGTCGATCACAAGGCGATAACTGAATTTCATTGGAAAAGAATGAATCCTTAGTAGAAAAAGCTATGCCGAAAGTAAATCCGTCCCCTTTTTGTGTTTTCGTGTCAGCACAAGGATTGAATACAGGGTTCGTATCTGACCCATAAGCAGAAACAATCATTATTATTAGCACGATAATCGGCATAGCCAACTCCATGCTTGATATTTTTCTTAGAATACTTTGGGGGTGAGAACCTGGTTCATAAAAGGGAAAATTGAAAAAAACATTAGGACATCGAAACAAAAGAATAAATGATCCACCATTATTTTATACATACTGGAGTACAAAGTAAGAATCGAATCATTAGCTTTTAATAGTAAAATAAAGAATATTTTCTAAACAAATCAGTGTTTTAAAAAGTGCGTTTTAAAGAGCTAAAACCTCGATAAAAGTTTTTTACTAAAATAATTTGCCTAAAGCGTTGTTAGTGCGCCTTTTGCACTTGTATCACGCTTTTATCACATTTTTTTGCGTTTTTTCAGGACTTTTAGTTTTTTGTTTAAAAAATTACGAAAACGACGTTGATTTACGGTTAACAATTTCACGAAAAACATAATTGCTAACAAATTCTACCACATGTGCTAATGATACTTAATAACTCATTTTGACGAAGTACAACATTTGAAAATTTTAATTACTAAAAGACTTAAATTCGTATTTTTTTGCTATTTATTAAATATTTCAATTTTTTTTTTATAGAAAATCGTTTAATGATGTTTTCAAAATATACATTAAACATTTATATTTTTTTAGATATTTCTAAGATGTATATTTTAATATTATAAAAAGTTTATGCTTTACGCTTCTAAGCTACGTTTTTAGCGTATCTCTCGTTAAATCTCTTTGATCAACTTATCGCTTTTTAAAACACCAAAACAAATCACTCAAAGACATTTTCAATAAAAACTGACAGCCTAAATCTTTTAATCACCAAATGAATAAATCTCAAATTTCATTATACATAATAAATCTAACAAAATGGAAAATAGATGCCAATCACCCTGTTTTATAAAATGGCAAGACCTATTCCGTAACAATTACGCATGCAGTAAACAAAATGAAGCCACAATTTCTATGTGCCTATGTAAAAATCAAATATTTTACAAATCCTCATATAATTTGCTAGGGCGGTGTTTTTCTTTTCAAAAACTAAAAACAAAACAGGAAACCCTAATTTCAGAATTAACCTCTTAATACTTCTCAATCTTTGATTCATCAACCAAATATATTTTTTAAAACGGATCATTTAAAAAGATTACGATCATATAACATAAAACATTTAAAAGTATACTAATAACTCCGCCAAAATAAAAAAAAGATAACAAAATTTACCTACTCGTTGTTCGTGATATCAACCATCACAAGACAATGATTTATGAAAATTGAAAAACAATACGGTTCTGATCTTGTCCCTAAAAGACGGTTACGGAAGTTTTGTTCATTGTTCCCGGAGAAGTCTATTTATTTATATATTTTCAATTTTAGACGCTTTTGGTTCCAACACCGTAAATAATTGATATTTAGCGGACGTGCACTTTCTCTCTATACCCATAAATAAATTGAATGAAAATCAAACTGGAAGACGTAGAACCGAATTTGAAAGGAAAAATAATCATATAAATAAGTAAAATTATTATTGCAAACCGAAAATGAAATTTGCCCATACCTGTGACTCTTAAGAAAGAAATCGGTACATATAGCTCTCTGAATTGTAACTTTCTTCAGATTTGGGAGAATTTAGAATGAGAAAATATACGAGGGTGGAGAAAAAACAGTATTATGTAGAAAGGAGAAATTAAACCGTGTGTTTTTGGGGAGGAACGGTTTAATAACAGTTTTTTTTTGTTTTAATTAATTAGGAACAAAGTGTTACAAAACCTAATAATAGTATAGATGAAGAAACAAATCATTATCTTACTATAGCAAAAGAAAGAACGTTTTCTAAACAAATCACTAAAGGACACCAAATGAATAAATCTCAAATTTCACTATACATAATAAATCTAACAAAATGGAAAATAGATTCCAATCACCCCGTTTCATAAAATGGCAGGACCTCTTACGTGACAATTACGCATGCAGTAAATAAAATGAAGCCATAGTTTCTACGTGCCTATGTAAAAAAAAAATCAAATATCTTATTAGTTCTCCTATAATTTGCTAGGGCAATTTGTTTTTTCAAAAACTAAAATAAAAGAAGAAACCCTACTTTCAGAATCAACCTGCGTCAATATTTTTCAATCTTTGATTCATCAACCAATTTTTTTAAAAAAATGGATCATTTAAAAAGATCACGATCATATAACATAAGACATTTAAAAGTGTACAAATTAAATAAAAAGGATACCAAATTTACCTGTTCGTTTTGTTCGTGATATCAACCTTCACAAGACAACGATTTTTAAATGACTTGTGAAAAGGGAAAAACAATATGGTTCTGATCTTGTCCCTAAAAGGCGGTTATGGAAGTTTTGTCATTGTTTCCAGAGAAATCTATTTATCTAATATATATTATTTCAATTTTAGACGCTTTTGGTTCCAATACCTTAAATAATTGACATTAATGGTCCCCATGTTGAATTCACCTACAACATTGTATAGTTGTAGGTTTGGATACCGAGTACTGAGTGTCCCTGCTATCCAATGTATTAAAAAATTCGCCTTAAAACCTTTTCGGTTGGTTTGATTGGAGCTCCTTTTAGGATTCTTTTCGGTTGTAAGGTTGGGAACGATCTCTTGGGTTGATGTTTTCTTGGTTTGTGGATTGGTTTATGTGATGGGTTGTTGCTTTTGGTATTCTGTGATGATGGCCTGCTGGTTTACGCGTGTGCTGGCACCCCGATGGTTCTTATTGAGCTAGTCTATGCAGCTTTCTTCCGTTTACCTGTCGCTCCATGTCCGCATAATTGCTCGCATATGATGCATGTTTTGTATCTTTTGAAGTTGCGATTGGCGTAGTCGACAATATTTTAATACCCCTTTTTTGATAGTTGAGCTAAGTTTTGTATTGTACAATTCTTTTGTGTTTTCTATTCGGGCTGGGATGATTTGGGTGGACTCACATGGTTTAGAGTTATTTTTTTTTGTCTTAGTATTTTATTTTTACTTACCTCGTGGAGCATGTAACGATCCGGCCCCACGGACCGAACCGTTACGCCCGTATCAACAATATTGTCCGCTTTGGCACAACTTTCCAGGGGGGTCATCCATCCTGGTACTACTCCAAGTTAAGCACGCTTAACTATGGAGTTCCGTCCTCGCTATTGTGCCGCACGGTTTTAAAAGGCATTTTTGATAGAAAATGGATCTTTAAGCTCATATACCACACGGGTACTCTCATATCTGGGCGATATGGGACTGACGCACAACACCGCACCACAAAAATTCCTTCTTGGAAATCTGGGTCGTCACAATCACCCTCCCTTTAGGCACGACGTCCTCGTCGGGCACGTCGTCCTTCAGGGGTCCACACACGTGCTAGTCCCCACATTGCCGGCCAGATAGAGGCTCTGATACCATCTGTAACGACCCAGCCCCACGGACCGAACCGTTACGCCCGTATCAACAATATTGTCCGTTTTGGCACAATTTTCCAGGGGGGTCATCCATCCTGGTACTACTCCAAGTTAAGCACGCTTAACTATGGAGTTCCGTTCTCGCTATTGTGCCGCACGACTTTAAAATGCCTTGTTGATAGAAAATGGATCTTTAAGCTCATATACCACACGGGTATTCTCATATCTGGGCGATGTGGGACTGACGCACAACACCGCATCACAGAAATTCCTTCCTGAAAATATGGGTCGTCACAATGTTCCACAGGTATCTGATCTTTGTAATCACTTGTTATTTTAATTAATAATAAGCACATGTTTGCTGGTAAAAAAGTCGCCTCAAAACATGCAGATAGTCAAAAAGCTCAAAATCTAACAAATAAATTGTTCAGTTTTAGCCTAAACCTCGAAAAGTTCAAAAAACAGCGATTTCACGGTCAATTCTTTAAAACCACACCTTAAAAATCAAAAAGTTTAAACTTTATTTAAGAAAAAACATATATTCTCATTAAAAAAAATCTCATAAATTGATATAAAAACAAGAGCAACTCGATAATGCGTTATTATATTAGACATACACATGATTAAACTATGCTAATATTAGTTATTCATGATGTTTTGAACCAATTATTTTCATGTATTTCATATTTATCAAACATATATATATGTATTTATCCTTTATTAGTAAACATTACCTTTTTAGCATCGGGACTTACGTTTCGATAAATCTCTCCTGAAAACGCTTCAGTGATACATTAGCATTTAAAAACATTGTTGGTATCCTTTAATTTAAGCATTTAGTATTATTATAAAAATATAATTACATTAAATACAAGCACATGTTGATTTGTGATGACTAATGACTAAATATAGTATTGAATATATATGACTGCGCAACACAATACGAATGCGATCAAAATTCTATATGAACAAACATACAATAAAGATTTCTTTTACGGTTTGCTTTTTTGAACACAAAATAATATATGCAATTTTGGTATGTCAGATCAAACCCACTAGACCTCTCTCTCTACCTCTCTTCTCTTAAAGCCCTATCTGTCTCTTTCCACCACCTGGGATGGAGGAGCTGCCCGCTGGCCTCCTCTGTGCCCACGCCTTCAACCTCATCTCCTCCCCCCATTTCTCTCTTTACTCAACCTACTCCGCTTGTTTTTCTCCTCTTCTCACCCGTTCTCCCTTTTCGGACCACTCTACCTCTCATCCCCTCCATGTCTACCACTCTTTCTTTGCTCATCTCCTCCCTCCTCCGATCACAAAAACCCCCTTCCCCATTTGATTCTCCTTTTCAATGACCATCTTACGAAATATTTTGTAATTTTAATTGAACATATCGGTGTAATCTTTGAGCGATCTATTAGTTTAGGGTAGAACTAGGTGCGACAGCCTCACACTATGAATTTTGGTTTGGTATGTCAGGATTTTTTGAGTATTGTAACGACCCGGCCCCATGGACCGAACCGCTACGCCCGTATCAACAATATTGTCCGCTTTGGCACAACTTTCCAGGAGGGTCACCCATCCTGGTACTACTCCAAGCTAAGCACGCTTAACTGTGGAGTTTCATCCTCGCTGTTGTGCCGCACGGCTTTAAAAGGCCTTATTGTTAGGAAATGGATCTTTTAAGCTCATATACCACACGAGTACTCTCATATCTGGGCGATGTGGGACTGACGCACAACACCGCACCACATAATTTCCTTCCTGGAAATCTGGGTCGTCACAATCACCCTCCCTTTAGGCACGACGTCCTCGTCGGGCACGTCGTCCTTCAGGGGTCCACACACACGTGCTAGTCCCCACATTTCCGGCCAGATAGAGGCTCTGATACCATATTTTTCCTTTTGAGTGGTGTTGTGTGGGTCAAAATAAAAATTAAATTGATGGTTTGATGTAATAAACACATTAGAAGGTTAGCACCATCATTATTATTATTATTATTATTATTATTATTTTCGTCGAAGCACAACAAATATTATAGTTAAAGTTTGTTTCTTTCATTGAGGTATTTTAGTAAATACTGATGTTACCAAGAAATGTTTTTGATAATGTTAAATTTGGCTGAGTGATGGTTATATTGAAAATTATTTTAATTATAAGCATGTTTTTTTTTCCTTCTGTTCATTGGTTAATATAGATAAGGTCTGGTTCCCAAAGTTTGATAGGTTTTATGTTAGGTTATATATTCTGCTACATTGTTTTTGGTTATTTATGTTACTTGGTATGCCTTAAGGATGACTGGGATTCCACAAATTTCTAATGAAGCACCCGTTACCTCTTCATCAACCTCTGATATAGATGATGGAGTAGCACAAGCCTTTCAGAGCCTTCTTACTAAGTTAATGTCGCAACCTGCACCGGCCTCTACTTCCGAGCCAGGAGCAATATCGCTAGACAAAGGTTCTTTATTCGACAAATTTCTTAAAGGAAATCCTCTAGAGCTGAGTGACCCAAATGATTCGGTGGCGGCAGATTTATAGTTGAATAAGATTGAGAAGATTTTTACTATACTTGACTGTTCAAGCGAGCAAAAGGTTAAATTTGCGGAGTATAAGTTACAAGGTGCTGCGGAGAATTGGTGGCGTATGATTAAGCGACAATTTGAAGGAAGAGAGAACGAGCTTACCTGGGAGAAGTTCCTTGAACTGTTCAACGATAAGTATTATCCAGCAAACATTCGGCGAAAGAAACAGATGGAATTTCACAGCCTCGAACAAGGAAACATGTCAGTGATTGATTACGAAACAAAGTTTGTTGAATTGTCCCGTTTTGCGCCAAATCAGGTTGCTAAGGAAGAAGACCGCATGTTTATGTTCGAGAGAGGTTTACGGCCTGAAATACTAAGCAAGGTGCAAATGTTGGAACCCCAAACTTATGGCGAAACTATCAGAAAGGCTACCCTAGCAGAGGACGGATTGGAAATTGAGAAAGTGCGACAACAAGGCACTAAAAGGGATAGAGACGATACTTGTGGAGGAAACTCCTATAAGTTTAAGGCCTTTTCTGATCAAACTCATGGGGAATCGATACAGCCATTCCAAAGAACCTGCCCTAAGTGTGGTCGTGAGCACGCATACTCCTTTCGATGTGACGGGTACCCTCGTAAATGCTTCAACTGTGGAAGAAATGGCCATATGCAACATGAGTGCAGATTTGCTTCTCGAGGTCCACAACAAGGTCCGAAGTTTCAGGCTCGTGGTGGAAATTCGAACGAAGGTCGAAAGCCAGGAGAAAAAGGGAGGGTGTTTTCTTTGACAAGAAGAGAAGGAGACAAAGAAGCTCAAAAGGGAAATGCGGTTACCTGCCCTCGACTTGTTTGAGAATTGTTTGAGTAGGGATACATGAGAAGCGGAGGTTAGCAAGTAAATGATTTTCCAGGTAAGTTTTGAGGACGAAACTTTTTTTTTTAGTGGTGGAGAGTGTAAAATCCCGTATTTTAATTTCTATTCTTATTTTATTTATTAAATGATTTAGCAATTTAATTTTTATAAAATGAAAAATTAAAAAAAACAACAACTTGGGAGTTATTAAGGAACGGTTTCAAAAGTTGTAAAGTTTGTCTTAATCATACAAATAGTAGTAATGAGGGTATAATAACGTTCAAACTTTAGCAAAGTCATAATTATTAATTTGATGTTATCACAAGCTTGTAAGTAAAATATATAGTACTGTATGTATGGAAAGTTATAAGGTTTTACTCTTGTAATGGTTGTAGTTTGAAACGTATTACTAATAAGCAATCATTTACCAATTAATTTATTTGAGAATTAAAAAGAATAAGCATTGCATTTATTTCTCCAGCATGTTACATTGGTTTGCCTATGAAGTTACGAATACATACATTTACATCTTGACACACGTTATATATATTGCTTATAGGATTTAATGTCAATTAGTAGCATGAGTTATAATCGAATTAAAGTGTGGTAGTAATGCCTTCGGTTTCATCAGTTTTTTTTTCCCTTGTCCGTTCTTTACACTTTCCATTTGTATACCCATCTCATATGTATATATAAGAGTAATAGGCTATATGTATAAATGAATAGAGAATGGTATGGTTCTATAAAAATTAAAATAAAAACAGAAACTATATAGTCATGTACTAAAGGTTTATACTTGTGTTTATAGTGTGAGTATTACGTTCAGAAAAGTTATTTATATTTCTGTCCTTAGTAGCATTCCTATATCTACCTCATGTGTATACCACGTTAGAGAGTCACCTAGACAATCAGGGAAGTGTTCGAATGTTAAATATTAGTTCTTGATAATCCAGTAGTGTTCCAGCGGACCGTCGTTGATGTCATCATTTTGTTCATAGACGTCATTAAAATATACTCGAACTGAATCATTTAAGGTGAGTGGTTTTTCTTACTTGCTATTATAAAATCTCATTGCATTTTCTAACAAATGTTTGCAGGCTCAAATTATATTTTCGAAATATAAAAATTATACGTGTATATATTGAATTGCATGTTGCAGGTTTTGAAAGAAGTAGTTTTTATATACGTTGATAAACGTATAAAGTTTTAAAGAGTTTATATTTTTGTGATCATTATGGTTTATATTTGGGATTAAGTTTATAGAATAAAAGAGATTTGGGAAGTCCAAATCCAAAGAATAAAAAGAGATTCAGGAAGGCTGAATCCAACGAAGAAAAAGAGATTCAGGAAGGCTGAATCCAACGAAGAAAAAGAGATTCAGGAAGTCTGAATCCACCTAGGAGATTGGGAAGTCCAATCGGACTTAATATTCAATTTATATTATCGTATTGATCACACCAAAAATTATAATTTTATTATTCGTGCTTGGGAATTTTATTAAATAAAAGTATTGCTTTTGAAAGAAAATGATAAAATCTATTTTTGACCCTATATTATATTGCAAGGTTGCCATTCACTAAGCTCGTTTAGCTTACCCTCGTTTTTATAATGTTTTCAGGTAATCAGGCAGATTTTTTAGAGTCGGACTAGAGTTAGTCGGGACCAGCCAGATTGTCTAGGATTTCTTTTATTTCCGCTGCTAATAAACTTCTAAGATTATGATTTCGAATGTTGTTTTTTTAGTATTACAAGACCTTATTTGAATAAGTTGCTATCGAGATTTTGAATTTCACTTTAACTTGTTGGGTTATTCAGTAATAAGAATGAATGTTTGAAGTTACTATTTTAGAGTATAAATTATTTATTTAATTACTTTTAAGTTATAGGCCTTCATCTAGCACGTGCCGCCGCACGTGTTATTCGGCCGTGTGACGTCCTTTTGGGTCAGGGATGTTACAAGTATCACGGAGTTGTAGGCCTGCTTAGATCAGGTGTTAAAGTGTGTTGGCACCCCGATTACGACTATAGTGCCGGATAGAGATGGGTATTCTTCTACACCCTTCGGACCTTCCTCTACATGTGGTAAGGTATGTCACTTCCTTATTCTCATATTTGGATGAAAGATTATAGATTTGGTTTATCTGAATAGTGGCTTTTGACGAGTCAAACGATTTTAGATAGTTGTGTTTTATCGTTTACACTAGTTAGGCGTATTATACGATATGATATGTTCTTGGTTGTTGTACACGAGTATTGACGCAGCTTGTCTAGTTTGTCGCAATCATAGTGTGTATATTGTTTGGTTAGATGTTTATACGGTTTTGTAAAAACCGTTGGCGTACAGGGTTGCTCATTTAGGTACTTCTCGGTGATTGGTATATTGAGACCGGGTTTAACTGTGTGATGGCATCCAGATGGTGTTTTCTTGTGCTAGTCTGCGTTGGAACTATCTTTAGATCTTCGGGTTTGCTTTTGGTTGGCACGAGAATTTCAGACGTTTCTCCACCTTCGATGGTTCGATTGGCGCGCTTGATAATATTTTAGTTCTCTTTGTTTTGATAGCCGAGACTTATTGTTTTGTATTTCATGCTTTTTTGGTGTTTTTCTTTAGTCTACCTGGATGGAAAGATTTGGTGAGGGTATTTGTTCAGCATTTTGGGTTTTTTTTAGACTTTTGTAGCTTGTTACAGTGATAATTGTATAAGGTTGTTGTTTTAATTAATGATAATACTGTTTACTTTGCTGATTAAAAAAAATTCAATTTTGGTATGAAAAAGAAAGAGTAGTTAGTTTTATGTACAATTTTACATGGATATAGTTATGATGCACGCCACACACCAAAACATTTAAAACTGATATATATATATATATATATATATATATATATATATATATATATATATATATATAATATAAGTGTTACCAAATTTATATCAAGAAAAAAGCATGACTGAAATATGAACAAATAACAGCTTAATTTAAACTTTCATTATGTGAAAATTAATTATGTTACCCTATCAGTTTACCTCGAACTAATAACACATTTCAATCACCGTTATAATTAGAAAAAGTGTCACATGTAGTCATTTTTTAACAATTTAGCCGTGTCTCGTCCATTATTCTCTGGTGTCTCCAAAATGCTAAAAACAGTCCATACATTAGATGGTGAAAAGGTCTACAACACCTAAACTACATGCTCGATAGTAGATCGACTTGGTGTGTCCAATCCGTGTCCAAGAATTTGTTTGGAGTATAGTATAAATGAGCACAAATTTGTTTAGCGGATAGAATAAAGTGGTATAATTTGTGCGTAGGTATTATGAGTGGTATAAATAATAACAATATACATGTGTTATAGTTGTACCCTCTCATTAGCATAAAATATATTACAATGACATGTGTTATAGTATTAAATTCTATTTATTAATAATTACAAATTGTAAAAGAAAATAAACAAATAAATATAAGCTCGATTCCGCAATTCAACTTAATTATTCTATATCTCCTTGGTAAAATTTAAGGACCATACCCTAAGAGACAATCTTTTATGGTTAGCCTATCTTCTATACATATTCAAAAGAGAACCATTTTTAGCAAACGTAATTTGGTTTTAGGCCAACTTAATTTGAAAAATCTAAAGGAGGTTTCAATTTAATTTACTTAATTTTTAACGTTTACTTACTCTATCTATAATTCACTCCCTAATCACCCCAATTAATTCATCGTCGATGTTTCTCTGTCGTCGGAGCAACGTGACATCTGTATCTCAGTCGGACTCTCCCTCTCTCCCTGTTCAGTCTCTGACATCTCTATCTCCCGCGTCTAATTTGGAAAATTAGTTTACCGCACATTAGTCACTGGAATTATTAAGTATATAAGATTGGTTCCTAAGTTTTAAATTGAACCAATTATCACCTAAATAGTTTCACTTATAATTTTGACTCTTATCTTGTTAATTTGATGGTTTAAGTCCACTTCGTTTAATATTGACACAGTCAAGACTTAAACTATACATAACCCGAGCCCTTAAAGCTCAATATTTAAAAATAGTGTATGTTTTTCATTTATATATTTTTTGAAAACACTTAAAACACTTAAAACTGATATATATATATATATATATATATATATATATATATATATATATATATATATATATATATATATATATATATATCGTCCATTATTCTCTGGTGTCTCTAAAATGCTAAAAACAGTCCATACATTAGATGGTGAAAAGGTCTACAACACCTAAACTACATGTTCGATAGTAGATCGACTTGGTGTGTCCAATCCATGTCCAAGAATTTGTTTGGAGTATAGTATAAATGAGAACAAATTTGTTTAACGGATAGAATAAAGTGGTATAATTTGTGCGTAGGTATTATGAGTGGTATAAATAATAACAATATACATGTGTTATAGTTATACCCTCTCATTAGCATAAAATATATTACAATGACATGTGTTATAGTATTAAATTCTATTTATTAATAATTACAAATTGTA
Source organism: Primula vulgaris (assembly GCA_963920805.1). Taxonomy (NCBI): domain Eukaryota; kingdom Viridiplantae; phylum Streptophyta; class Magnoliopsida; order Ericales; family Primulaceae; genus Primula; species Primula vulgaris. Next base: position 22,642,152 of record OY987217.1, on the reverse strand, counting down.
AAAGCAAATAAACAAATAAATATAAGCTTGATTCCGCAATTCAGCTTAATTATTCTATGTCTCCTTGGTAAAATTTAAGGACCATACCCTAAGAGACAATCTTTTATGGTTAGCCTATCTCATATATATATTCAAAAGAGAACCATTTTTAGCAAAATTAATTTGGTTTTAGGCCACCTTAATTTGAAAAATCTAAAGTAGGTTTCAATTTAATTTACTTAATTTTTAACGTTTACTTACTCTATCTATAATTCACTCCCTAATCACCCCAATTAATTCATCGTCGATGTTTCTTTGTCGTCGGAGCAACGTGACATCTGTATCTCGGTCGGACTCTCTCTCTCTCCCTGCTCAGTCTCTGACATCTCTATCTCCGGCGTCTAATTTGGAATATTAGTTTAGCACGCATTAGTCACTGGAATTATTAAGTATATAAGATTGGTTCCTAAGATTTAAATTGAACCAATTATCACCTAAATAGTTTCACTTATAATTTTGACTCTTATCTTGTTAATGAGATGGTTTAAGTCCACTTCGTTTAATATTGACACGGTCAATAATTAAAATATACATAACCCGAGCCCTTAAAGCTCTTAATATTTAAAAATAGTGTATGTTTTTCATTTATATATTTTTTGAAAACAAGCGAATTGATGATAGCCTGTTTTTTAAATGGTCATACACTGTTTTCAAATAATCATATACTATTTTCAAATGACCATATTATCAAATAACTCGGAATGTTTTTAAATGAACATACACTATTTTCAAACGACAATAAACATTTTTCAAAATGATCATATACTCTTTTCAAACGAACCTACATTGTTTACCTTTTGTCACTGTCTAGTGATTTTGTCAAATTTAGTGCTCAACCATATGATTATTATAATTATCTCCACATTTAGATGTCAATAATAATATTAACTATACTTATAAATGAATCTGATTATATACATACTAATAAGTTATTAATTAATTACACATAGGAAATCCTCATCCATTAGTGCATCTGGCCAGATGAATCATTTTTGCATATATAATTGTGTCATAATTATAACCTTATAAACTAAAATCTTCTCTCTCGCGCTTTATGATAAACACTCTCTCTTCTAGAACTTGGGAAACATTATTTTATTTCTTGCTCATGGCAGATAATGAATTTCACAATACATAGTCCCATTCATTGCACTTTGCACCGCTGTGTCCCGTGAGTGTATTACCTCTTAGTATGCGTGCTTTAGTGCTCAATGATATTATACTTCATTTTCAAGCTAAAATTAAATCCAGTTATAATGAAATTAACAGTAAATATCCAGTCCAAATCCAATCGAATGTTCAAAATTTATTTTGTTTTTCGATGTCAATAATAATATCTACTACACTTACAATCTAATTATATACACACTTCTAATTAAGTTATTAATTACATATAGAATATTTGGGTTGTTGGCTTAATTTTCATTTTTTTCATCTTTTTAGATTTTTTAGATTTTCCCGAATTTTTAATATTTGTTATGATTCTCTCTTTACTTTTTGCAAATTTCGATTCTTACCTATAATTGACATGCAGTGGCGAAATCAATTAAAACAATGTTACTCCCAGACGAGATCAGACTAACCACGGGGTTGATCCTGGTCATGGATTCATGGATTTTTTTTGTACAACATTTTTTTTATGAGGATTAATAACTTTTGCCCATTAATAATATATGGGACCTAACACAGATTATAGTAAAACAGAGATAGTAAATATCCAAAACAAAATTTATAACAGATCCATACTACTATATGTTTCTCCCAATAAATAACTAAATTCGTGTAGAATCATGAATTAATCCTAAAAAAATACCTGCTTAAAACTACACATAACTTCAAACTATTTCATCCGAGATTCTAAAACAAGCAAAAACCAAAAAAAATTAAAGCGACTTTGAAATCTGGGCAGAACAAAATAATGCGATTAGGTTAACGACCACAAACATGACTTTGTTTTGGACGACCTCTTTTACCGATCTCTTGCTTTGGAATTTCGCACAAGTCCATCACTTGGATAGATCTCTCCTTTTTTACATCTTTCAGTTGTTGGTAATTTTCATGGAGATTCCTTTTCGTAACTTTAAGTTTCCTATCAAGGTACATGAACTTGGATTCCTCTTTAGATTTGGTGATAATTGGGCATGTTTGGATGGACACATTCTAAGCTTTATGCTGGCTTGGTGTACCATTACCAGCTTGTTTCTTCATTTTAAGCTTGGGTCGTTTCCGGTCATCAATTGTATTGTTTTTTGTGGGAACTTCGATCTCAATCTTGTTCAGCTCTTCACTCTGACAAATATCTGAAATGATATTTCCATCCTCATCAATGCCATCAAAGAACCTTGCAAGTTGCAATATGTGTAAATCTTGGGCTTGAGACAGAAAAAACAATCCATCGTGTAATGGAGGCACATGTAGCCCTGGTTCTTTTTCACCATTTGGTTTTGCAGATTCTGGGGTATCTGCAGCTTTTGCAATAGCTGGCTTTGTAAACGACTACTTATCGCTGACCATACTCTTCCATCTTGTAATTAAGGTTTTGGAGAGCTGAGAAATTTCCTTTGAACGGTGCTTTTTAGTAGCCTAAGCTTTCTCAATATACCGTTGGTTTCTTCTACTTGCTCTTTGCGATGAATTTCAATTCTTCCTCGTGTTTCCCAATATTTTGATGTATGTGCGCCGGTAGAATTGCAGTAGTTCTCACAAATGAGTGGTATACTCAGCCTACTTCCCTGCATACACTATCATATGATAATCAATCAAATCGCATCTTCAAAGAGGCGATAGCACTTGTAAATGAGGCTTATAACAAGTGTATTACAAGTGTATAACAAGGGGGTAATGTCCAAGCCATAGCAATGAGTTTCTTAATCTTGATTGTATTAATAGGTATATTATAAGCATGTAAGGTAATAAGATTGAGACTAGAAATAGTAGTGCAGTTAATGAGCAAAAAATTAATTTTCTTAAGCCATGTATGCACTTTCTTTATTATAACGATATCATTAAAAACAACATTGTCATGAATATAATTATTTCTAGTGATCCATATTTCCCAATTAATAATAAAGGGAATAAGCTTAGCTATTTTATCTATCTGAGTATTACCTTTGAAATAATTACACAACATAGAAATAATAGAGTGAACGCCAAAAGAGAAGCTTTTAAACTAAACCCACTCTTGGTAAACAAAAGATCAACAGTATCAACAGAATGGGTTGTGTAACAAATGCAATAACTAGCCAAAGTAATGCCAAACTTGTGAACATCTCCATCTAACTTAACAGCCTTATTCTAAAGCTTCCAATTAAATACATAATTTTTTATGGGTAGACAATTATCTCAAATTTGCTTGTAGATTATTAACAGGATATTTCTGTCTAAAATGATCAAAAACATTTTTACAAGTAAAATTATCATATGTAGTATGAGGCCAATATCTAATATCATTACATGTTCTAAAAGTAATATTAAACTTATGAATTTCATGTAGTAAAGAAATATCACCAATTTCCAAAATACGATCATCATTCCAATTAACACCATCGTGTACTTGATTAAGCAAAATAAAAGGGTTGCGGACTGCGAAATCCTCACAAAAAGATTCGGTGTTTCTCCAATTCTCAAACCATAAACTAATAGAGCATTCTTTCAATACCCAGTTACTGCTAGAGACTAGAGCATGTAAATAGCTGCTTATAATTTTCCACATATAAGAACTATTAGCAGGGACATTAGGAGAACCCCAATTAGTACAATTTCTAAGATATTTTTGATACATAAAATAAGTTCAAGGGGTGATTTCAGTTAATATCTTCCAGGCCAATTTAGCATGTAAACCATTCATAACTTCGATGATATTTCTAATCCCTAAACCCCTCTTCCGCAACAGGAACAACAATTTTAGTCCAATTAACCCAATGATCTTTTTTATTATTATCAGAATTACCACAGAAAATGTCAGAAAAAGATTTGTTAAGTTTATTAATGATAAGTTGAGTAGGGTGAGTGACAGCTAATAGATGAATAGGGAAAGAACCTAACACACTTTTAATCATAGTAAGTCTAGCACCAATAGATAATAAATTAGTTTTCCAACCAACAACTTTATTACTAATTTTATGAAATAAAGGTTCAAACATGTTAGCAGTAAGTCTCAAGTGATGTAAATGAATAGCAAAGTAAGTTGTTGGATATGACCATTATTATCAGAATTGTTTTAGTGCTTATGACCCAAGCTTCCATCTTTCGTAAACTTAAAACAATATCTCTTAATTTATTATATAAGTATATTAATCTCTCTGTGTGTGGCGCTTAAGATCTGTACATGTAAGGGGAGTACACTAACATATTAAACATGTGAAACGTGACCCATGCTTTACGTAGTCTTCCATAAACTTTGTTTTCCCTAAAGTTTTGTTTCTTGTAAACTTATTGGAAGAAGTTTCTTCAATATGCTTACTTGTAGATTTTTTTTGACATTTCTATATTACTACTAGTTAAGTCATAGGACAAAGAAAAGCTATTAATTTTACCTTAATTCTGGTAAATCACTTGTTCGTTGATATAGAGTTTTTCTTGACATTGACCCCGGCATAACCTCGGTTTCATCGTCTTCCTCCTCTTGCATCATGGCCGTTGTGGATAAAATTAAAGAATTATTTTAGGTGATTTGAGTAATTAGAAATGTACAACTTTGCCTCTTTATATAGATGGGTTACCACATTCAGGGTGGTCACATTGTTTGATGGTGTCGGCGCCGCATTGACAATAAATTTGCCAATCTTATTAGGGTTTGAGCAAACATACAATGACAGTGGGCCGGCCCTCTAAACTAGAGTTACCACAAATCATAGGGCTCGATCGATTTTAAGAATATACATATTTTCCGAAAAGTTGTTTATAGAAATATATTTAATTGGAGATTAGTGAAGACGGGTGTCAAACGTTAGAAAATGAGATCTTAATACATGCATGTGCAGAAATTATATACGCATTTAATAATATATTTATCAAACTAATTTTATCGGCTAGTGTGATGACATGCATGTTTGATCCTATAACTTCGGAAAAAATGCTAAATCGGTATTGTATCAGCTTTTAGCAATCTAGGACCTAATCGTGACTTACAGTTTTATAAAAGGTAAATAAGTTAATTTGTTTCGAGTGACATGATAAAAAGTCGTTTCAAGTACTAATCATTTAAAAAAATGGTTAATTTGTTTAAAATGAAATATGGCTATTTAACTCAAAAAAATATTTACGGATCGTAGTCGTGACTTATGGTTTGATAAAAGATTAATAAATTAATTTGTTTCGAGTAACATGATAAAAAGGTCGTTTCGAGTACTAATCATTTAAAAAAAATGGTTAATTTGTTTAAAATAAAATTTGCCTACTTAACCCAAAAAAATATTTACGGATCGTAATCGTGACTTACGGTTTGATAAAAGGTAGTAAATTAATTTGTTTCGAGTAACATGATAAAAGGTCGTTTCAGGTACTAATCATTTAAAAAAATGGTTAATTTGTTTAATATGATGGACGATTCAATAACGAACATAACGGTTGAAACGGAACTAAATTTGGAGTGAGTCCGAACGAATAAGTTATAGTTCCACAATATACGATATCGAAAAAAAAAATGAATAAGTCAAATCGTAAGTCACGATTATGGTCCGTAATATTTTTTTTTGAGTTAATTAGGCCTCTGAATTTTTTTCCAGAGGGCTTGACCGATCGATCGGCTGTCAAGTCCGATCGATCGGCCAAGCCCTCTGAAATTTTTTCAGATTTTCAACGTAGGGGTAATTTGGTAATTTTACAGTCAATACCGTAAAAGATTTACGGTTCGTAAATTTTTTTTACGATTTAAACGTGAAAACAGATAAATAGGAGTGGAAAAATCCAGCCACATAGCTTAGCTTTTACAGATTGTTGCCACTTCTCACTATCACAGTGGCTACATCAATAGTTTGTCGCGGAATACAATTTATTCTTTTACTTCAGAAAAGAAACATATAATACTTTACAACTTCTCACTAATCACCACGCAACTATTAAAACCAACATACTCAGTATAAAATCACAAATAATACTGTCAATATGGTGCCACGAAAACAATGCCAGCAAGATTCAACTTCTTTTGGTTTTCTCTTCAACAGCCTCCTTAAGTTTTCTCCCTAAAGAATATGCTAGAGGAGGAGGGACAGCGTTGCCGATTTGCCGATGCTTGTGTTGTATAGTCCCAGAAAATTTATAACTGTCTAGGAAACCCTGAGATCGAGCACATTCACGGACTGTGATGATACGGTCCTGTTCCAGCTTGTGCATTTCTAGTTTATTCTTGATCTGAATATGCACAATACACCAGCATGGTATCCGTATGACTGATAGTATCAAAGTTACATATTTGTTCCCACATTCGGTTTTCTATTCTTGTTGTGTTGTAATACGCGTTAATAATTATAATTAATTTTGGACCCCTATTACAACTTCAAATGCAAACAATAATTATTCTTGCATCTCTCCTTGTGTGATGATTTAGTTTTGTTACTGAAACTATATAAGCTATATTTAGTCACTAACATTTAGTGCAATTTATAATTCTTTCTCGATCTTAATTTGATGCTCCCTTAACACGAGATGGTTAGGAGCCTAATATAAGCGAGAAAAGGCAAAAAAGATTGATATTTTTCAAAAGGTATAATTATTAATTATAAGATTACAGAAGAATATCGAAATCACAAGTTCTCATATTTACGGTTGAATGTATTTGCATGTGCGAACACGGACACTTACTTGAATGGCAATTTAATCTTGAATGTAGGGATCATGTGGTTGCAGTTTATAAGCAAATTATTTGAGATTCAGCTGAAACTTTCAAGCTTATTAAGGTTGCAGAAAAAAAAGAAAATACATCTTTTAGGATGACAAACCAAATTGATCAGTCCAACGTTTTAAGTAAAATTGTAGAAAATCTAGGCTTATGAGCTGCAGCCAAACAAGACCATAAATATAAATTTGACACACAAAAGTTCCCACTAAGGGAAAAGAAACTGGTTGGAAACCTTTGTGAATTTACAGAGTAGTTAAAAGAGTTCACTGTTTAACCGAACCATGTAAACTATTTTGAGAAAGTAAGATTGTGAAGTGCAACATTGTTCAGTGTTTTCCCCTTTTAGTTGATCTGCATTGGTACTTAACTCTAATAATAATAATTGCAAAATTTGATTTAAGTGTTTTTAACATTTTATTTTACGATTTTTTTTAAGGTATAACTTGAAACCAAAGTGCAATTCTAATCTTTTTTATACAAGTTTCGAGTCCAGATTAAGCTTTTCTACTAGGATGAGCTAGCTTACCAAAAAGGCTTCTTACCAAGTGATTTTTTTTCGGTATGCAGACAACGCACATAATTAGGAAATAAGCACATGCATCTGATTCGAATTTTCCATCGCTATGAGCACGGTATAAAGAAATCGATATAAACTTATTGAAGAAGTTCCTGTTGAGTTGTTGAGCCAAATGTGTTTTGGTCATGTTCACTAATTATCCCACATCACTAAGAATTATAATAAGAGCCACTATGGGTTCTATATACATGTTCCACCTATCTTATATTTTGATTATCACATATTCAAGAGAGAATATTGTAAAGAGAGAGTTCTAGTTGTGAGAGAACCATAGCTTTGTGATCAAGCTAGACTACGTTTGTAATTCTCCTTATAATATATATATCAGTGCCATGTGTAGCAGCCCGGAGACGTAGCCATCGTTGGGTGAACTCCGTTAACAAATTGTGTGTGTGGTTTTGTATTTCTACTTGTCTGATTTCTTAACAAGTGGTATAAGAGCCCGATGTTTGCAGAACTAAGGTCGAAAATCGGGAGGAAGATCAATGGCAAAAGAAGACAGAGGCGCACATGAGATCGAGAAGTTCGACGGAAAGGACTTCACTTATGGAGAATGCAAATAGAAAACTATTTGTACGGGAGGAAGATGCATCAACCACTTCTTCTCGAGGATAGGCCGACCACGACCACCGAGGAGGCGTGGAAACTCTTAGATGGACAAGTGTTGGGAGTGATCCGACTAACACTATCTAGGAGCGTGGCGCACAACGTCGCAAGAGAGACAACGACGATGGGGATGATGAAGATCCTCACTGACATGTATGAAAAACCATCCGCAAACAACAAGGTACATCTCATGCGTAATTTGTTCAACCTATGCATGGCTGAGAACACACCTGTCGCAAACCAAGTAAATAAGTTCATCGACACCGTAAATCAGTTGGATGCGGTTGAGATAACTTTTAAAGACGAGATAAGAGCCCTAATATTGCTAGCCTCTCTACCGAATAGTTGAAAGTTCATGCGAGCTGCTGTCAGGAACTCAATTGGAAAGGAGAAACTGACTTACAACGACATCCGAGATCAAATACTCGCTGAGGAACTCAGGAGACAAGATATGGATGAATGCCCAAATGATGGAGCAGTCTTGAATGCCGGTTCAAGATACCGGGGTAAGAACATATTGGACGAAAGAGGTCGTTCGAAATCCAGAGGTAGAAGAGGGCAGAGCCGAGGTGGCAAAAATAGCGTCGAAGCAAGAAGAATCTTCGATGCTATAACTGCCAGGGTATGGGGCACTTCGCCCATGAGTGCAAGCAGCCGAAGAAGGAAACCGACAGAAAGCATGTGGCAAATGTTGCGAACGATGATGATTCGGGTGACTGTTTAATGCTTGCCGTACAGAAAAATATAGATTCATGGATTCTAGACTCTGGGGCATCATTTCACACGACCGCTCAGAAGGATTTATTCGAAAATTACATTGTGGGTAATTTTGGTAAAGTGTATCTACCCGACGGAGAAGCGTTGGATGTTGTTGGAATGGGCGATGTGAAGATTTGCATTCCAAATGGTTCGGTATGGATGCCAACGAAAGTGAGGCATGCTCCGAGGTTGACCAAGAATCTGATCTCAGTGGGCCAGCTCGATGCAAAAAGACACTCCATTTCGTTCAGCAATGGAGCTTGGAAAGTTTCACGAGGAGCTATGGTGATAGCCCGAGGGAGCAAGGTCGGTACACTGTACATGACGACCGATGAGGAGTGTACAATTGCGGCAGCTGTGTCGTAAAACTGTTCGGAACTGTGGCATCGACGTTTGGGTCACATAAGTGAGAAGGGGATGTTGTTGTTAGCAAAGGACAACAAACTTCCAGACTTGAAGTCTGTCAACCTTGACATGTGTGAAGGTTGCATCTTCGGGAGGCAAAAGAATGTGAACTTCCAGAAAGGTGGAAAAATTCCCAAGATGGAAAAGCTAGCATTGGTCCAGTCCGATGTATGGGGGACATCCCCGGTAACCTCACTGGGAGGATCTCAGTACTATGTGACCTTCATCGATGATTCGACGAGAAAGACATGGATCTACTTCTTGAAACACAAGTCTGAAGTGTTTAAGAAATTTCAAGAATGGAAGGCCATGGTCGAACTAGAGACCGGGAATAAACTGAAATGTTTGAGGTCCGATAATGGCGGAGAGTGCATTGATACGAAGTTCGTAGAGTTCTGTGCTGAAAGAGGCATTCGGATGGAGAAGACCATCCGAAGAACGCCGCAACAAAATGGTGTGGCTGAGCGAATGAACCGAATAATCAATGAGCGTGCTAGGAGTATGAGGCTGCAAAGTGGTCTGCCCAAATCCCTGTGGGCACATGTAGTAAGCACGGCGGTTTATCTCATTAACCGCGGACCCTCAGTGCCATTGAAAAAGAGAATTTCCGAGGAAGTCTGGATAGGAAAGACTATCTATTATGAACACCTGCGAGTGTTCGGTTGTATGTCATATATTCACGTCGACACAAACGAGCGTACCAAGCTTGACTCGAAATCCAAAGTTTGTTACTTTGTGGGGTACGGTGGAGCTGAGTTCGGAAATCGCTTCAGGGATGGTCAAACAAAGAGGACCATTCGCAGCAAGGATGTCATCTTCAATGAAAGCATTTTGTATAAAGATCGAAAAAATACGGTGGTGGAAGAACATGCGCTCCCGACCGAGGAAAGTGGCACAGTCAACATGAATGCGCTACCAAGAATGGAGTTGTAAAATGATGAAGATGAGCCAGTGGTGCTCGACAACCTACCAGCACATGCTGAAGAGGACGAGGAGTTTCCCCAAACTCCTCAACCTGAATTGGGCCGAGGACGTCGCGAAAGGAGACCCACTGTCCGGTATTCTCCTTCCCTGCATTACATATTACTCAGTGATACAGACGAGCCCGAGAGTAGAGAGGAAGCTCTGGAGCTGAAATACTCGAGCAAGTGAGAGCTCGCCATGAAGGATGAGATGAAGTCACTGAAAAAGAATGTGACGTGGCAGTTAGCCAAACTGCCCAAGGGGAAAAGGGCACTGAGTAACAAATGGGTGTTCCGACTAAAAGAGGAACAAGATGGCTTAAAACGGTACAAGGCACGATTAGTAGTCAAATGGTTCCAACAAAAGGAAGGAATTGACTTCACCGAGATCTTTTCTCCAGTCATAAAGTTGACTACTGTTCAACTGTTGTTGAGCATTGTTGTAAATGAGAATCTTCATCTTGAACAGTTAGATGTGAAAACTGGTTTTCTCCACGGAGATCTTGAAGAAGAAATTTACATGCTCAAACCTGAAGGCTTTGCCGAAAAGGGAAAAGAGAAACTGGTCTGCAAACTAAAGAAGAGCTTGTACGGGCTAAAACAAGCACCACGACAGTGGTATAAAAAGTTTGACAGTTTCATGATGGGTACCGGGTTCGAAAGAAGTGATAGTGATCACTGCTGTTTTGTGAAGAGATTCGAGAACTCTTCGTGCATCATTCTACTTCTTTACGTAGATGACATGTTCCTCGCCGGGTCAAACCTTGTAGAAATTAACAAGGTGAAACAACAGTTGGCGAAACACTTTGAGATGAAGGATTTGGGTGCCGCAAATCAGATCCTCGGTATGAGGATTTCCCGAGGAAGGGAAGGGTCTCTGTTTTTGTCGAAAGCCAAGTATGTGAAGAAAGTGTTGGCTCGGTTTAGCATGAGTGATGCCAAGGCTGTAGGCACAGCCCTAGCCGCACACTTTAACTTGTCGAAGGAACAATCACCCTCAGACGAGGAACGAAATGATCGTATGTCGAACATACCCTACGCTTCAGCGATTGGTAGCTTGATGTACGTTATGGTGTGTACAAGACTGGACATTTCCCACACAGTGGGAGTTGTCAGTCGTTACATGAGTAACCCGGGCAAGCACCATTGGAAAGCTGTGAAGTGGATATTGAGATATCTCTCGGGTACAGTGAGTTCAGCATTATGTTTCCAAAAGAGCTCGGTAGGCCTGCACGGCTATGTGGATGCTGACATGGCCGGTGATCTGGATAGCCGAAATAGCACAACGGGATGTGTTTGTACCTATGGTGGTACTACTGTGAGTTGGATATCTAAACTACAAAAGATCGTTCCACTGTCGACCACAGAGGCTGAGTGCGTCGCGATGACGAAAGGAAGCAAAGAGATGATTTGGTTGCAAGGTTTCTTAGAGGAGCTCGGTCAGAAAACCGATAAGGGAGTTCTGCAGTGTGACAGTCTAAGTGCAGTTCACCTAGCTAAGAATACTGTATTCCATTCACGCACAAAGCACATACAAATCCGTTACCATTTTATTCGGGATGTTCTAGAAAATGCAATCTTCGTGCTAGAAAAGATTGAGGACGCTAAGAACCCCGCCGATATGCTAACGAAGATCGTTACAATCAACAAACTGAGGTTATGTGCGACCTCAGTAGGACTCCGAGCTTGAGACTCAGGGTCGTCGTCGCTACATTGGAAGAATGGGTAACTCGCCGATGAAGGAAGAGTATCAATTACTATACAAGGATACCGATGGGAGCATTCTGCTCGGGGGAGCACAGTGAGTTCGGTGGTCGGGGATAATCGGAGTTCTTTTTTGAAGCACTCGACATTTGACTCCAAGTGGGAGATTGTTGAGTTGTGGAGCCAAATGTGTTTTGGTCATGTTCACTAATTATCCCACATCACTAAGAATTGTAATAAGAGCCACTATGGGTTCTATATATATGTTTCACCTATCTTGTATTTTGATTATCACATATTCAAGAGAGAATATTGTAAAGATAGAGTTCTAGTTGTGAGAGAACCATACCTTTGTGATCAAGATAGATTACGTTTGTAATCCTCCTTATAATATATATACCAGTACCACGTGTAGCGGCCCGGAGACGTAGCCATCGTTGGGTGAACTCCGTTAACAAATTGTGTGTGCAATTTTGTATTTCTGCTCGCCTGATTTCCTAACAGTTCCTTCAATATGTTTTCTTATATATTTTTGTAACATTTCTATATTACTACTAGTTAAGCTATAGGACAAAGAAAAGCTATAAAATTTACCTTAAATCTGGTAAATCTCTTATTCCTTGGTATAGTATAAATGAACACAAATTTGTTTAGTGGATAGTATAAAGTGGTATAATTTGTGCGTAGGTATTATGAGTGGTATAAATAATAACAATATACATGTGTTATAGTTATACCCTCTCATTAGCATAAAATATATTACAATGACATGTGTTATAGTATTAAATTCTATATTAATAATTACAAATTGTAAAAGCAAATAAATATAAGCTCGATTCCGCAATTAAACTTAATTATTCTATATCTCCTTGGTAAAATTGAAGGACCATACCCTAAGAGACAATCTTTTATGGTTAGCCTATCTCCTAAACATATTCAAAAGAGAACCATTTTTAGCAAACGTAATTTGCTTTTAGGCCACCTTAATTTGATAAATCTAAAGGAAGTTTCAATTTAATTTACTTAATTTTTAACGTTTACTTACTCTATCTATAATTCACTCCCTAATCACCCCAATTAATTCATCGTCGATGTTTCTCTGTCGTCGGAATAACGTGGCATCTGTATCTCGGTCGGACTCTCTCTCTCTCTCTCTCTTCAGTCTCCGACATTTCTATCTCCGGCGTCTAATTTGGAATATTAGTTTACCATGCATTAGTCATTGGAATTATTAAGTATATAAGATTGGTTCCTAAGATTTAAATTGAACCGATTATCACATAAATAGTTTCACTTATAATTTTGACTCTCATCTTGTTAATAAGATGGTTTAAGTCCACTTCGTTCAATATTGACACAGTTAAGAATTAAAATATGCATAACCCTCGCCCTTAAAGCTATTAATATTTAAAAATAGTGTATGTTTTTCATTTATATATTTTTTTGAAAACAAGTGAATTGATGATAGTCTGTTTTTTACATGGTCATGCACTGTTTTTAAATAATCATATACTATTTTCAAATGACCATATATACTGTTATCAAATAACTTAGAATGTTTTCAAATGAACATACACTATTTTGAAACGACAATAAACATTTTTCGAAATGATCATATACACTTTTCAAACGAACATACATTGTTTACGGGAAAAATGCTAAAATAGTACATAAACTATCAGCTTTTAGTGATTTGGTAACCAACCTAATACACTTTCTAATTTGGTACTCAACCTATACATTTTCGTTATAATTAGGGGACTCAGCCCACACCCGTCATTTCAACGTTATTAACTTTAGCATTTTAAGTACTAATTTCACTTTAAATTCTTTAATACAAGAATTGAAACTTTCATATATGTTAATCAATAGTAAATGAGACTTATTATGCGTTAAAAACCGATGATCAGAGGCGAATTGAGTCCCTTTATTGGACTGAATACGTATAGGTTGTGTACCAAATTAGAAAGTGCGTTTGGTTGGATACCAAATTACAGCAAAACGTATAAGTTGAGTAATAGATTAGAAAAAAGTGTTAGGTTATATGCAAAATCGTTAAAAACTGATAGGCTGAGTACCGTTTTGACATTTTCCCCCATTGTTTACCTTTTGTCACAGTCTAGTGATTTTGTCAAATTTAGTGCTCAACCATATGATTATTATACTTATAAATGAATCTGATTATATACATACTAATAAGTTATTAATTAATTACACATAGGAAATCCTCATCCATTAGTGTATCTGGCCAGATGAATCATTTTTGCATATATAATTGTGTCATAATTATAACCTTATAAACTAAAATCTTCTCTCTCGCGCTTTATGATAAACACTCTCTCTTCTAGAACTTGGGAAACATTATTTTATTTCTTGCTCATGGCAGATAATGAATTTCACAATACATAGTCCCATTCATTGCACTTTGCACCGCTGTGTCCCGTGAGTGTATTACCTCTTAGTATGCGTGCTTTAGTGCTCAATGATATTATACTTCATTTTCAAGCTAAAATTAAATCCAGTTATAATGAAATTAACAGTAAATATCCAGTCCAAATCCAATCGAATGTTCAAAATTTATTTTGTTTTTCGATGTCAATAATAATATCTACTACACTTACAATCTAATTATATACACACTTCTAATTAAGTTATTAATTACATATAGAATATTTGGGTTGTTGGCTTAATTTTCATATTTTTCAGCTTTTTAGATTTTTTAGATTTTCCCGAATTTTTAATATTTGTTATGATTCTCTCTTTACTTTTTGCAAATTTCGATTCTTACCTATAATTGACATGCAGTGGCGAAATCAATTAAAACAATGTTACTCCCAGACGAGATCAGACTAACCACGGGGTTGATCCTGGTCATGGATTCACGGATTTTTTTTGTACAATATTTTTTTTATGAGGATTAATAACTTTTGCCCATTAATAATATATGGGACCTAACACAGATTATAGTAAAACAGAGATAGTAAATACCCAAAACAAAATTTATAACAGATCCATACTACTATATGTTTCTCCCAATAAATAACTAAATTCGTGTAGAATCATGAATTAATCCTAAAAAAATACCTGCTTAAAACTACACATAACTTCAAACTATTTCATCCGAGATTCTGAAACAAGCAAAAACCAAAAAAAATTAAAGCGACTTTGAAATCTGGGCAGAACAAAATAATGGGATTAGGTTAAAGACCACAAACATGACTTTGTTTTGGACGACCTCTTTTACCGATCTCTTGCTTTGGAATTTCGCACAAGTCCATCACTTGGATAGATCTCTCCTTTTTTACATCTTTCAGTTGTTGGTAAATTTCATGGAGCTTCCTTTTCGTAACTTTAAGTTTCCTATCAAGGTCCATGAACTTGGATTGCTCTTTAGATTCGGTGATAATTGGGCATGTTTGAATGGACACATTCTCAGCTTTTTGCTAGCTTGGCGTACCATTACCAGCTTGTTTCTTCATTTTAAGCTTGGGTCGTTTCCGGTCATTAATTGTATTGTTTTTTGTGGGAACTTCGATCTCAATCTTGTTCCGCTCTTCACTCTGACAAATATCTGAAATGATATTTCCATCCTCATCAATGCCATCAAAGAACCTTGCAAGTTGCAATATGTGTAAATCTTGGGCTTGAGACAGAAAAAACAATCCATCGTGTAATGGAGGTACATGTAGCCCTGGTTCTTTTTCACCATTTGGTTTTGCAGATTCTGGGGTATCTGCAGCTTTTGCAATAGCTGGCTTTGTAAACGACTACTTATCGCTGACCATACTCTTCCATCTTGTAATTAAGGTTTTGGAGAGCTGAGAAATTTCCTTTGAACGGTGCTTTTTAGTAGCCTAAACTTTCTCAATATACTGTTGGATTCTTCTACTTGCTCTTTGCGATGAATTTCAATTCTTCCTCGTGTTTCCTAATATTTTGATGTATGTGCGCCGGTAGAATTGCAGTTGTTCTCACTAATGAGCGGTATACTCAGCCTCCTTCCCTGCATACACTATCATATGATAATCAATCAAATCGGATCTTCAAGGAGGCGATGACACTTGTAAATGTGGCTTATAACAAGTGTATTACTGAGTCATAGGGGAATAATCTTCCTATAGGGGGTAGTGTCCAAGCCATAGCAATGATGAGGTTAGGGTTGATTGTATTAATAGGTATATTACAAGCATGTAAGGTAATAAGATTGTAAAGGGCCTATAGCTACAGAAGTGTGGAATTTCTTTAATAACTTATTGGGTGTTATAATCACTTCAGAGCTAGAAAGAGGAAAATTTATTTTTTGGTGGTCTCAATCAGGTATTGTTATCTCTAAACTACAATGGAAACTCTGCAAAATCATTACTGTGTTCATAGTTTGGGAAATTTGGAAAGCAAGATGCAGTAGTAAATACAATAATAAACAAATGAATGGAATAATGATTTGTGAGAATGTCATCAGTTTGATTAAAATCTACTCCAGCAAGGATAAGTGTTTTCCTTCAAATTTTGATATCAAAACTGGAATTAATGCAATGGTGAATAATAAAAAAAAAGCTGAAGGTGGTAAAGTGGTTATGTCCCCCTAAAGGTTATAATAAAATTAATATTGATGGGAGTTTTAGAAGGATCACAAATAAAAGTGGTGTTGGGGGTCTTATGCGAAATGATCAAGGCAAGTTTATTTTAGGTTTTATACTTCTATCAACAGTAACTCTGGGCTTGAATGTGAGATGAAAGCACTTGGGTGTTCAAATTGTTGGGGATTACAATATAATTTTTGAATCAGATTGTTTACAAATGGTGAATATTATACAAGGGAAGAGTAAGTGTCATTCAGATTTAATATATCTTATGGATCTCACAAGGCAGCAATTCAAAATTCGTGAATTAACAATTAAACATATAGAAAGATAAGGTAATAAAGGAGCAGATTACCTGGCGAATTTAGGGTGCGAAGAAGACCCAATAATTTCAAATTGCATAGAAGACTTCTCAGATTATTTCAAGGGGATAATCATCACTGAAGCAATGAGAATTTCTTACCTACGAATCAAATGATTTTTGAGTTTATTTTGGAAGAAGAAGAGAGACAGTCTCTCTCTAAAGAGCAAAGTGATGATTCTATAGTAGACGAAGGGTTCAGTCGGTTTGCAGTTTACTGCGTTAGATTGTAATTATGACAATTTTCGACTTTGTTCTTTAATAAAATTGTGGGACTTCCCACTGATTATTTAAAAAAAAAATAAGGTAATAAGATTTAGACTCGAAATAGCAGTGCAGTTAATGAGCAAAAAATTAAGTTTCTTAAGCCATGTATGCACTTTCTTTATTATAACGATATCATTAAAAACAACATTGTAATGAATATAATTATTTCTAGTGATCCATATTTCCCAATTAATAATAAAGGGAATAAGCTTAGCTATTTTATCTATCTGAGTATTACCTTTGAAATAATTACACAACATAGAAATAATAGAGTGAACGCCAAAAGAGAAGCTTTTAAACTAAACCCACTCTTGGTAAACAAAAGATCAACAGTATCAACAGAATGGGTTGTGTAACAAATGCAATAACTAGCCAAAGTAATGCCAAACTTGTGAACATCTCCATCTAACTTAACAGCCTTATTCTAAAGCTTCCAATTAAATACATAATTTTTTATGGGTAGACAATTATCTCAAATTTGCTTGTAGATTATTAACAGGATATTTCTGTCTAAAATGATCAAAAACATTTTTACAAGTAAAATTATCATATGTAGTATGAGGCCAATATCTAATATCATTACATGTTCTAAAAGTAATATTAAACTTATGAATTTCATGTAGTAAAGAAATATCACCAATTTCCAAAATACGATCATCATTCCAATTAACACCATCGTGTACTTGATTAAGCAAAATAAAAGGGTTGCGGACTGCGAAATCCTCACAAAAAGATTCGGTGTTTCTCCAATTCTCAAACCATAAACTAATAGAGCATTCTTTCAATACCCAGTTACTGCTAGAGACTAGAGCATGTAAATAGCTGCTTATAATTTTCCACATATAAGAACTATTAGCAGGGACATTAGGAGAACCCCAATTAGTACAATTTCTAAGATATTTTTGATACATAAAATAAGTTCAAGGGGTGATTTCAGTTAATATCTTCCAGGCCAATTTAGCATGTAAACCATTCATAACTTCGATGATATTTCTAATCCCTAAACCCCTCTTCCGCAACAGGAACAACAATTTTAGTCCAATTAACCCAATGATCTTTTTTATTATTATCAGAATTACCACAGAAAATATCAGAAAAAGATTTGTTAAGTTTATTAATGATAAGTTGAGTAGGGTGAGTGACAGCTAATAGATGAATAGGGAAAGAACCTAACACACTTTTAATCATAGTAAGTCTAGCATCAATAGATAATAAATTAGTTTTCCAACCAACAACTTTATTACTAAGTTTATGAAATAAAGGTTCAAACATGTTAGCAGTAAGTCTCAAGTGATGTAAATGAATAGCCAAGTAAGTTGTAGCAAAACCAAAACCAAAACCAGTAGCATTTCTAATAAACAATATCTGTTAATTGTTTTAGTGCTTATGACATAAGCTTCCATATTTCGTAAATTTAAACAATATCTGTTAATTTATTATATAAGTATATTAATCTCTGTGTGTGTGGCGCTTAAGATCTATACATGTGAAACGTGACCCATGCTTTACGTACTCTTCCATAAACTTTGTTTTCTCTAAAGTTTTGTTCCTTGTAAACTTATTGGAAGAAGTTTTTTCAATATGTTTACTTGTATATTTTTTTGACATTTCTATATTACTACTAGTTAAGCTATAGGACAAAGAAAAGCTATTAATTTTACCTTAATTATGGTAAATCACTTATTCGTTGATCATATAGAGTTTTTCTTGACATTGACCCCGGCATAACCTCGGTTTCATCGTTTTCCTCCTCTTGCACCATGGCCGTTGTGGAAAAAATTAAAGAATTACTTTAGGTGATTTGAGTAATTAGAAATGTACAACTTTACCTCTTTATATAGATGACATTTAGGGTTGTTACATTGTTTGATGGTGGCGGCGCCGCATTAACAAGAAATCTGTCAATCTTATTAGGGTTTGAGCAAACAATATTACAATGACAGTGGGCCGGCGCTCTAAACTAGAGTTACCACAAATCATAGGGCTCGATCGATTTTAAGAATATACGTAATTTCCAAAAAGTTGTTTATAGAAATATATTTAATTGGAGATTAGTGAAGACAGGTGTTAAGCGTTAGAAAACGAGATCTTAATACATGCACATGCAGAAATTATATACGCATTTAATCATATATTTATCTTTATAGAAACTAATTTTATCGGCTAGTGTGATGACATGCATGTTTGATCCTTTGACTACGAAAAAATGCTAAATTGGTAATGTATCAGCTTTTAGCAATCTATGACCTAATCTAGCTACTTTTCTAAATTGGTACCCAAGTTGAACGGTTTATCTTCAATCAAGTCATTGTTGCTTGTTGTCGCTTTACTTTCTAATTAGAAAAACATTGTTTAATACCCTGTATTATCATATTTTACTTTTTTATACCCAACTTACTGTAGACATGACCAAACTAGTAACAAAACTTACCAACTTTTACCATTTTGTGCCAATCTATAATGTTAATTGGACACGAGGGTCGTGACCGGATGTTAAACACAAATTTTGGATATAAATTTAGAAAAGCAGATACATTTGGTATAAATTGTTAAAAGTCGATAGATTGAGTAACAATTTAACAATTTTCTCCATAACTTCAATAGGGTGGCTATAAAAGGAAATTACCGAAATTGTTTGATTTATGATTAGACATTATATATAAAATATAATTCATCAATCTATTTTTCGGTTGATGCCTAATAGAATAAACATATATAGTATAATAGAATCATAGATTTGAAGAAGAAAAAGTCTGATAGAATCAGTATTTAGATAGTCAAAATTTGTTTCACTAGTTTAGTTGTTTAGATGTTGGTAACAAATTGAACAATAGTACCTACATGACACTTTTTCTTTGTTAACTTGGCCCGTCGGCACAAAATAATTTTATATATGTGAGTTTTCAAATTAGATCACTTGTGAAGTCTATGACATATATATAATTCATTACCTATTAATTAACACATTTTATAATCTATAATAATAATGAACAATTCATGAACATATATATACATGTCTGACTCGTTAATGGCTTGATTTGTATTCGTTTATCAAGTAAACGAATGTAAAAAAGAGTACTATATCACTGGGGTATAGCCTTGCCTTAAGACGACTATTGCCCTAGTTTAATTTTCAATCTTAGCTAATGCAGCATGAATATAAACAAAAAATTAACATTCATGAAGTAAACAAACTGACATAAGTGCTAGTTAAGAGCTCGATTCTTTCGTGTGTTCAAAAAATAAGTCTATTCATTATTATTATAGATTGTGTTAATTAATAGGCAATGAATTATATATGACATAGACTTCACAAGTGATCAAAATTTGAACTCTCACATATATGTAATTATTTTGTGCCGACGGGCCAAGTTAACAAAAAATTGAAAAGGTGGCATGTAGTTCAAAACTTTAGAAATCTATCAAATTTTTATTTACAGTCCTATATTAGTATATAGATCTTGCTGCGGCGATCGTAATTATAGTATTGTGAACCGAGCTGTCTAAAGCCAATTGCTAAAACTCATGTTGTTAACGAACCGTACGTTTGTGATAAATTGGTTGTTTTAAAACCAGTGTTTGGTTCGTCTTCGTTTATTTACAAACAAATCTAAACTTAACATTCTTATTAGATAACAAAAATGAAAGTGTTCTTGTATTGGTTTTTCAGTTCTTGTATTTGTTTGATGAACAATCATAATAATGTATGAAGTGTATTATTTATGCTAATAGCCAGCTTACTGCGTACCCACAGGAGATGAAAAATAGGGGTTTGCAATTGTTTCTGCTTAGTAAGTTTTTTTTTCTTCTTTTTTTCCTTTTATTCTTGCTAAATGACCTAGAACTTTAGACTTTCGGGACATTATGGAACATCCGTATTTGAATACAATAGATTTGTATATTAATTGCATATCTTTTAACTCATTTACGCATAGGAGGCCCGTCATTGCGGGTTGCCCAATTATTGATTTTTTTCCCCTTTATAATAATGTTGCATAAAAAAGAAAGAAAAAAAAACGCATAAATTAAGTAAATTTGAAGCTGGACAAATAGTGAAATAAACTAATTCTAACCAGTACTACCAATCAGACTATACAACTACATGTGATTTAATACTTAATTTATTTATTTTACTAATACTAATAACTTTATGAGTGGGCTGAGAGTGCCTTTAAAAAAATTAGGTTTGAGGTTGCCCAAGACTCAAGCCTTACTCGCCTTGCCACGGAATTGCTCCTCCATTCAATAACGAACATAACGGTTGAAACGGGACTAAATTTGGAGTGAGTTCTAACGAATAAGTTATAATTCCACAATATACGATATCGAAAAAAAAATGAATAAGTCAAATCGTAAGTCACGATTACGGTTCGTAAATATTTTTTTGCATTAATTAGGCCTCTGAAATTTTTTCCAAAGGGTTTGGCCGATCGATCGTCCAAGCCCTTTGGAAAATTTTCAGATTTTCAACGCATGAGCAATTTGTTAATTTTACAGTCAAAACCGTAAATTTGATTTATGGTTCGTAAAAAAAAATTACGATTTAAACGTGAAAACAGATACATTGGGGTGGAAAAATCCAGGCTCATAGCTCAGCTCCTACAGATTGTTGACACTTCTCACTATCACAGTGGCTACATCAATAGTTTGTTGCGGAATACAATTTAGTCTTTTACTTCAGAAAAGAAACATATAACACTTTACAATTTCTCACTAATCACCACGCAACTATTAAAACCAACATACTCAGTATAAAATCACAAATAATACTGTCAATATGGTGCCACGAAAACAATGCCAGCGAGATTCAACTTCTTTTGGCTTTCTCTTCAACAGCCTCCTTAAGTTTTCTCCCTAAAACATATGCTAGAGGAGGAGGGACAGCGTTGCCGATTTGCCGATTCTTGTGCTGTATAGTCCCAGAAAATTTATAACTGTCTAGGAAATCCTGAAATCGAGCACATTCACGGACTGTGATGATACGGTCCTGCTCCGGGTGAAAGCACATCCCGACCTTGCCCATTGGTTGGGGATTTGTAATAGAAGTAGAGAAATTACCCGGAAACATAGAATTATAGAGCATAGGGAAAAGAGAGGTTTTAATCCCCCACCCTGAAACATAGAATAAATTAAAGGATCAATAAACAATCATTCGCAGAAATCCAAATTTATTTAAATATGAAGTTTGTGATTACAAATCTCGGAAGCTCAGAATTGAAACACAAGGCATTCTAGCTGAGTTATGAAAAGAAAAGGTACATCAAACTTTAGGAACTGATAGAAGATTACTATCATTGAAAAAGTCCCACTTAAGTGGATTGGAGCCATAAGTTTCTGACATGATCCTAACGGCCACATCCGAAAAAAAGTCCTCATATTTACGGTTGAATGTATAAGATTGAGATTTTTCAAAAGGTATAATTATTAATTATAAGATTACAGAAGAATATCGAAATCACAAGTTCTCATATTTACGGTTGAATGTATTTGCATGGGCGAACACGGACACTTACTTGAATGGCAATTTAATCTTGAATGTAGGGATCATGTGGTTGCAGCTTATAAGCAAATTATTTGAGATTCAGCTGAAACTTTCAAGCTTATTAAGGTTGCAGAAAAAAAAAGAAAATACATCTTTTAGGATGACAAACCAAATTGATCAGTCCAACGTTTTAAGTAAAATTGTAGAAAATCTAGGCTTATGAGCTGCAGCCAAACGAGACCATAAATATAAATTTGACACACAAAAGGTCCCACTAAGGGAAAAGAAACTGGTTGGAAACCTTTGTGAATTTACAGAGTAGTTAAAAGAGTTCACTGTTTAACCGAACCATGTAAACTATTTTGAGAAAGTAAGATTGTGAGGTGCAACATTGTTCAGTGTTTTCCCCTTTTAGTTGATCTTCTTTGCATCTGCATTGGTACTTATCTCTAATAATAATAATTGCAAAATTTAATTTAATTGTTTTTAACATTTTATTTTACGATTTTTTTTAAGGTATAACTTGAAACCAAAGTGAAATTCTAATCTTTTTTATACAAGTTTCGAGTCCAGATTAAGCTTTTCTACTAGGATGAGCTAGCTTACCTAAAAGGCTTCTTACGAAGTGATTTTTTTTCGGTATGTAGACAACGCACATAATTAGGAAATAAGCACATGCATCTGATTCGAATTTTCCATCGCTATGAGCACGGTATAAAGAAATCGATATATAAATAATCGTAGTTCAAAGTTAGCGTAAATTTCTGTCTATGATTGTGCAGAGAATTTATGATGTGCATGTGAACTCATTTAAACATATTCTTATTATCGTTAGTTGACACTAATTAATTAATGTACTTGTGCTCCTGAAAATTTGACGAAACGCTGATGTTTTTTCTTGTCTGTAAGTCGGTCAACAAAAGCAAAGATTACTGAAGATATATACTTCAAAGTTCAAATAAACTAAATGATCAAGCAACAAAAGTCTCAAAAATCCAATTTTACTAAAATTAAGCCTCATTGTTGCCATGACCCAAGCTTCACGTACTCTTCCATCAGTTTTGTTTTGCCTAAAGTGTTGTTCCATATAAACTTATTGAAGAAGTTCCTTCAATATGTTTTCTTATATATTTTTGTTACATTTCTATATTACTACTAGTTAAGCTATAGGACAAAGAAAAGCTATAAATTTTACCTTAAATCTGGTAAATCTCTTATTCGTTGGTATGAGCTTTTCTTGACATTGCCCCTGCCATCGTAATCTCTCATTCATCATCTTCCTCCTCTTGCACCATGTCCGTTGTGGAGTAAAATTAAAGAATTATTTTTAGTTGGTTTGAGTAATTAAAAATGTTCAGCTTGACCTCTTTATATAGATGTGTTACCAGATTTAGGGTTGTCAAATTGTTTGATGGTGGCGGCGCCCCATCGACAAAAAAATTGTAAATATGATTAGGGTTCGAGTAAACAATATTAAAATGACAATGAGCCGGCCCAATAAACTAGAGACCTTATCACAACTTTTAGGGCTCGCATTGTTTTCTAAATAAACATATTTACAAAGAAAATGTTTATAGAATAATATTTAATTGGAGATTACGCGGATTGTGTTAGAAAAACGAGATTGTAACACACACACACATGTAGAAAGTAATTTTATCAATTAATGTGATGATATGCATGTTTGATCGTAACTTCAATGGGGTGACAATAAAATGAAATTACCAAATCTGTTTGATTTATGCTTAGACATTATATATTGAATATTAATCATCTATTTTTCGGTTGAAGCCAAATATTTTGTACATAAATATTGATAAATAGTATATTAGAATCATTGATTAGAAGAAGAAAAACTCTAATAAAATCAATATTTACATAGCCAAAATTTGTTCCACTTGTTCATATGTTGGTATATCTACAAACAAGTGAATGCCTTGATTTGTGTTCGTTTATCAAGTAAACAAATGTAAAAAAAAGTACTTTCACTTGGGCATAGTCCACGGATTTTATTGACACTTGCATTTATCCTTGCCTTGAGACGACAATTGCCCTAGTTTACTTTTCAAACTTAGCTAATGCAACATGAACATAAACACAGATCAAAATCATTATTTGTAAAATAAACAAACTGACATGAACACGGTATTGTCTGTTCGTTAAGAGCTCAATCCGTTCATAGTTCAAAAATAAGTCTATTTATTGTTATTATAGTTTATAGAATGTGTTAATTAATACGTAACGAATTATATATGGCATACATAGACTTCACAAGCGATCAAAATCAGAAAATTCACGTATATGTAATTATTTTGCGCCTAAAGGCTTTAACAAAGAAAAAGTAGCCATCAAGGCGCCGAGCAAAAATTGAAGCTTCGTGTGTTCCGGCCAATTGTTTTGCCATTTATGCTAAGAAAAATGATTATAATTCTTTTCTTTCATTTTGTTAGAATAATTATCATACATCGACTAAAATATGCTCTATCATGTGTTTTATAATGACGTAGTCATTCTTACCATTATGAGACATTTTAATGGTAACTATATGAGTTTTAACATGTTATCAGAACGGACATTGCGATATTGGGGTCAGAGACGGAGCGAACGTGTGCCAAGTGTGGGTTGTACCCCCCACTCAATTTTTACTTAGAAAGTACTATTATACCCCTGATATTTAATTATATCATTCTATTATAATAACTCAAAACAAGTCAAATGAGTCTGCCCAATTTATCCACTTTTTTTTCAAAAATACTCGTATACTTTTTTATTAATTACAATAATATCATACTCACATAAAAAATATATAAAAATTAATAACTAATAACATTATTCATCCATCTTTAACAACCAAACATTATTTTAACTCTTATCATTTTATACT
Organism: Primula vulgaris; assembly: GCA_963920805.1. Lineage (NCBI taxonomy): Eukaryota > Viridiplantae > Streptophyta > Magnoliopsida > Ericales > Primulaceae > Primula > Primula vulgaris. Next base: position 22,616,688 of record OY987217.1, on the reverse strand, counting down.
ATTTTTTTTTGTATTATCTGTTGGAAAAACCATGTTTAACATGGTAGTTTCTGAATGGTCACGAGACCATCTTTGAGTCAAGATTCCAAGTGACACCTGTTGTCTTTTGGCACCATACTCAAGACGGTTGAGTAGATGGTATGATAAGGTTCGTAACGGTATGTCGCATGACCTATTCGGATAATGGGAGTGAATGGAAATTGGCGTCAAAGAATGGGGTTGAGAAAGAGAAAAACTTTTAATGCTGAAAAATGGGTTTAATGAGGATAACTCATTGGGAATTGTCCCACATTGAAAAATGAAGAGTCATTTTTACAATATATATATATACAAAGCTATCCCTTATGGATATTAAGTAGTGTGTCCACATACACATGTGTGTATTGTGTACCACACACGCGCTTGCTCGTCGGCACGCTTACTTGTCGGGAAAAACGCGCCTGTTCGGGAAAAACGTGCCTGTTCGGGAAAAGATTTCAGCAAAACTGTAACTGTTGCAATAAATATGAATTCATTGCAAAGTTAATACTGCAGTTTCGAATTTCGAAAACTGACAGTAGTAAAGTGACTTTAATGGCTGAGATACTCAGCCACACTATAAATAGACAAACCCCCCACAGGTCAAAAACAACATTCTGAAATAAAACACAACAGCATATATCATCTCTCCAAATCAGCATTACATTTTAGTAAGAGAGAGCCATCCACCAACAGCTCGACCTTGAATTTATATTAATTTGTCTTGAATTTTAATTTATTGCATTTACTTTCTGCAAGTGTCGGAATTTGTAATAGAGTCACATTACATTATAGAAATAAAATTGTTTATTTCTTTTTAGTCCTTGCACTTTAAATTATTGCTTTTACGTACACCAAAACCAACAATCTTAACCGATATTTTATTTTTGGTTTGTGTACTGTTTTATTTTAATTTTTAAATTAAAAGGAATAGTGATTCTTCCGCTACAATTCTGGTTTTAGAATATTTGTAGCAAAGAAAAATTCCTAGAATTGTTTTATTCTGATTTTGGTATTTGTACCGTTCTCGAGAAAATACCAACCAGTTTGGTATTAGCTTGAATTAATTTATTTTTTATTTTAATTCTTTTACAGAAATCAAGTTTTCTATACTTGGTGTTTTGTTCAAGAATATTCAAATACGCGTATCTTATAGTCTTTTGGTTGTCTTTTTAGAAATCGAAAGATGACGAACGAAAATATCTCTGATCCTATTGTCCCTTCGGTGATTCGCATGACGTAGTGGTTGGTGGGAATGTCCATAACACTACGGGCAATGCAAATGTGGGGACTGACACTCAGGCGCATGCTACGGTGGCTGCGGCCCAAGATGATGATACGGCTAAAGCTGCGGCTGAGGCCAAGGTTGCAGCTGCGGCTGAGGCCAAGGTTGCAGTTGCGGCTGCGGCCAAGGCTATGGCTGTAGCCAGGGGCAAGGCACCGATGCGTTCGGCTATGCCTGTTTTGCCGACCTCTCATCTGGAGAAGCCGGAAAAGTTTAGGGGTGACAACTTCAAACGTTGGCAGCAAAAGATGCTGTTTTATTCAACAACCCTAAACTTAACCCGGTTTCATAAGGAGACTGCTCCCGTCCTAAGCGGGGACGATCTGGACGAGCAGTCGTTCTCGACGGTTGAAGCATGGAGACATGCCGACTACAAGTGCCGGAACTATATCATGTGTTCTCTAGATAACACCCTATTCAGTGTTTTCGAGCCCAAAGCAACTACAAAGGAGCTTTGGGAGACTCTCGAAAAGAAGTACAAGGTGAATAATGTTGGCGCAAGAAATTTGTGGTCTTTGACTTTCACGAGTAGATGATGACTGATAATAGGAGTGTCACTGAGCAGGTTGAGGAGCTATAGCTCATATACCATCGCCTTGATGCTGAAAGGCTAGTTATCAATGAACCCTTCCAGGTGGCTCTCATGATTGAGAAACTGCCACCGTTATGAAAGGAGTTTCAGAACTACCTAAAGCACAAGCAGAAGGCAATGAGTCTGGAGGGGCTCATAGAGAGGTTAAATATCGAGCAAAGCAACCGCCGTTCTGGAAAGAAATGTGGTATTGCTAGTAGCTCGGTGGCAAATGCCCATGTGATTGAGGCCACGCGTGTCAAGCGGAAAAGCCCTGACAACGCAGCCAGTGCTGTTGCTGTAAAGAATTTTGCTGGAACCTGCTTTGTGTGTAATAGGACCGGTCATTGTGACACGGACTGTTATGACAATAAACGCATTGCTAAGCCCAAACCCCCCACCGAGGAACTTTAAGGGCAAGGGGAGGATGAGGACTCCAGCTCAGGCCAATGTGGCCGAGGGAGTAGAGGATGGCATGCATCTCTTTGCAGTGGTCTCTGAAGTGAACCTTGTGGGAAGCAACCCCAAGGAATGGTGGCTAGATACCGGCGCCACGAGCCACATCTGCTCCAACAAGTGGATGTTCAAGACCTACGAGGCGGTGGTTGGTGAGACCTACTTCATGGGCAATTCTGCTACTTCCAATGTGGAAGGAAAGGGGACAGTGGTGATGAACCTGACCTCAGGAAAAGAGCTCACGCTGACTGGGGTGCTCCATGTACCAGATATTCATAAGAATTTGGTTTCAGGCTCGGTTATGGTGAAGAAGGGTTTTAAACTAGTTTTTCAATCCGATAAAGTTGTAATCACCAAGAATGGTATTTATGTATGTAGGAACTCCAGCTCCTAAGGCTGAGTTCACTAATAAAGGTGCTAAGGCTGAGGCCAGTACCAGTAATGTAATGACTGTTGCCAAGTTGGCCAATAATATTTCAGATTCTGCTTATAATTTTGAGTCATTTCATTTGTGGCATGGTAGATTAGGACATGTGAATTTTAATTCTATAAAGAAATTAATATCACTGTAACTAATACCAAAATTTGTCTTTAATAAACAACATAAATATGAAATATGTGTAGAAGCAAAGTTAACGAAATCATCATTTCAACATGTTGAACGAGATAGTGAACCTCTTGGTTTGATTCACATAGATGTGTGTGATTTGAAATTTATTCAAACAAGATGAGGTAAAAGATACTTCATAACTTTTATAGATGACTGTACTAGATACTGTTACGTTTACTTAATGAAAAGTAAAACCGATGCAATAGATATGTTCACTCTATATAAAACTGAAGTAGAAAATCAACTCAATAAAAAGATTAAAATATTGAGGAGTGATAGAGGCGGCGAATATGAAGCGCCGTTCGCACAAATATGTGCGTAAAGTGGCATCATTCATCAAACCACATCTTCATACTCCCCGGAGCAAAATGGAGTTGCGGAGCGTAAAAATAGAACGCTCAAGGAAATGATGAATGCGATGTTGATAAGTTCTGGATTACCCCAGAACATGTGGGGGGAAGCACTACTTTCCGCTAGCTATGTTTTAAACAAGTTACCACATAAGAAGCGAGACAAACCACCATATGAATTATGCAAAGGTCATCAATCTAGCTATAAGAACCTGAGGGTTTGGGAATGTCTCGCTAAGGTTCTAATCTCCGCTCCTAAAAGGATGAGAATTGGTCCGGATACAGTGGACTGCGGGTTCATTCGATATGCACAAAATAGCAGTGCGTATCGGTTTCTTGTACACAAGTCGGAAAATCCCGATGTGCACGTAGATACGATAATTGAAAGCCGAGAGGCTTATTTCTTTGAGGATATATTTCCCCGCAGAATGCCAGCACCTGTACAGACTCAAGAGTTGAACAATGATGGAAATGTGGGGCAAGTGAACCGTCAGAGAAAGAAGAAAAGGAAGAGCCTCGACGAAGCAAAAGGGCGAGGAAGGAAACTTCCTTTGGGCCTGATTTCATAACCTTCATGATAGAAGGTGAACCGGTGACATATCAACAGGCTATGTCAACACCGGATTGCCAATATTGGGAAGAAGCAATCAATAATGAGATTGAATCGATTATGCAAAATCACATTTGGGAACTGGTGGATCCTCCACAAGGATGCAAACCCCTAGGTCACAAGTGGATCTTCAAGAGGAAGTTAAAGGTTGATGGCATGATCGAGAAGTACAAGGCAAGACTTGTAGTCAAAGGCTTCAGGAAAACTGAAAGTGTCGATTATTTCGACACATATGCTCCTGTCTCTAGAAAAACGTCGATTCAGATCGTCATTGCTCTCGTGGCATTGTTTGATCTGGAAATACATCAAATGGATGTAAAAATGGCTTTTCTAAATGGAGAATTAGAAGAGGAAATTTATATGGAACAACCTGAAGGGTTTGTGGTTCCAGGGAAAGAGCACATGGTGTACAAACTTGTTAAGTCTCTGTATGGACTCAAACAAGCACCCAAGCAATGGCGCGAGAAATTTGATAGAATCATGCTATCAAATGGCTTTCGCATAAATGAGTGTGACAAATGTGTCTACATAAAAGGAAGTGAAAAAGACTGTCTAGTAGTCTGCCTTTATGTGGATGACATGATTATAATAGGGAGTACTGATAAGATCAACTCCACTAAGAAAATGTTGTCGCATCATTTCGATATGAAAGACTTAGGTATAGCTGACATTATACTTGGTATAAAAATCACCAAGACGTCAGAGGGATATGCCCTGTCGCAAGGTCATTATGTTAGACAAACACTAGACAAATTTGACAGTGGTAGTAAGGAAATGTCAAGAACTCCAATTAAGTTCAACTGTAGCCTGAAAAAGAATTTTGGCAAAAGTGTGACACAATTGGAATTCTCTAGGATCATAGACAGTCTCATGTATGTGATGAACAGTACTAGACCTGATATAGCCAACTCAGTAAGCAGACTGAGCAGGTATACCAGTAATCCGAATGAGGAGCACTGGAATGCCATAATAAAGCTTCTCAGGTATATGAGATATACAGCCGATTATGGGCTGCACTATACCAGATATCCAGCGGTACTGGAAGGGTATTCAGATGCCAACTGGATATCAGACTTTAACAGCACAAGATCCACGAGTGGATATGTGTTTGTAATGGGAGGTGATGTCGTGTCTTGGAGATCCTCCAAACTTGCATCGCAAGGTCAACTATGGAATCATAATTCATTGTTTTGGACTTGGCGACTGAAGAGGCAGACTGGCTGAGAAGCTTCTTGGAAGTGATTCCAATGTGGGCAAAACCTATTCCTGCGATAAGTATGCATTGCGATAGTCAATCAGATATTGCGCGGGCTCAGGTCCATATGTATAATAGAAAGTCTCGACATATACGTCGGAGACATAAATCCGTAAGAGAATTGTTAGCTAACGGTGTTGTATCATTAGATTTTGTGATATCAAAGGATAACATTGCGGATCCATTTACAAAGGGCTTGACTCAAGAGAGAGTCGAAGCATCATCGAACGGAATGGGATTGAAGCCCATTAAATTGGTAGCCTCCCCATAGGCAACCCAACCCAGATGGGATTTACCTGCTGGGTTCAATGGGAAACCGAACTGTGGGGGTAGCCGAACAAAGCACTCGAGAACCTGTAGTTTCCAGCCCAATTTTGCGATGACAGAGTGATAGACATGTACCATAGTAAGGGTGAGCATGTGGCTCTTAATGATCCAAGTATCTCGAAGGTTGAGTAAGGTGAGTCAGGACACCTTCTACTTGGAACCACCTATAACGAGTGTGTAAAGCCGGTACCATGTGATGAGCGTGGGCTAAATCAATAGAGCACTCAGTTGAACGTGCCAAGGCAGTCCAGGCCAAATATGGACAACAACTAAAGGGCTTAGTACGTGGGTAGAGAGGGCACTGTGCATCTGCCATTCTGGGATACACAAAGCTTAATGGTTCAAGGCTTTACAGCTACCTAATAGCAGTATTCTGTGTGGTACTCCGCTATGGCAGGTTCAAGGCGCGCGCTACCTGACCTTAGACAGTGAACTTTTGCGGTTCTCTTGTTTGCATTTTAGGACATGGGCTTTTAAGCCAATTGCATTCATATGGGGGATTGTTAGAAAAACCATGTTTAACATGGTAGTTTCCGACTGGTCACGAGACCATCTTTGAGTCAAGATTCCAAGTGACAGCCGTTGACTTTTCGCACCATACTCAAGACGGTTGAGTAGATGGTATGACAAGTTTCATAACGGTATGTCGCATGACCTATTCGGAGAATGGGAGTGAATGGAAATTGACGTCAAAGAATGGGGTGAAGAAAGAGTAAAACTCTTAATACTGGAAAATGGGTTTAATGAGGATAACTCATTGGAAATTGTCCCACGTTGGAAAATAAAGAGTCATTTTTATAATATATATATACAAAGCTATCTCTTATGGATATTAAGTAGTGTGTCCACATACATATGTGTGTATTGTGTACCACACACGCGCTTGCTCGTCAGCGCGCTTGCTCGTTGGCGCGCTTGCTCGTGGGCACGCTTGCTCGTCGGCGTGCTTGCTCGTCAGCACGCTTGCTTGTCGGCGCACTTGCTCGTCAGGAAAAGCGTGCGTGTTTGGGAAAAACGTGCCTGTTCGGAAAAAGATTCCAGCAAAGTTGTAACTGTTGCAATAAATATGAATTCATTGCAAAGTTAATACTGCAGTTTTGAATTTTGAAAACTGACAATAGTAAAGTGACTTTAATGGCTGAGATACTCAGCCAGCCTATAAATAGGCAGACCCCCCACAGGTCAAAAAAAAACATTCTGAAATAAAACACAGCAGCATTTATCATCTCTCCAAATCAGCATTACATTTTAGTAAGAGATAACCACCCACAACAGCTCGACCTTCACTCGTCGTCAGTTTCCGACGAGTCATCTGAGACGTTGTACTTTGGGATCAAAGCGCCAAACATAACCAGAAACCTCAAAGGTGGTTAGGCGAATATCGGTTAAGGGCAGACTGTTAAACAGTCGCCACGTCTATTTATTTTCTTGCATTTTTTATTCTGTCTTTACATTTCTGCAATTTTATATTCTGTACATTTCAATTCTGTAATTTATTTTCCGGTTCTGTAATTTCATTTCAATCCTTTTTTATTTTCTGTAATTTCTATTCTGTTATGTAATTTACTTTCCAGTTCTGTAATTTTATTTAATTCTAGAAACATTCCAGCAGTTTAGTAATTATACTATTCTGTCTGACAGTTTCTTTTAATTAACAGACAATCCAGCAGTTTAGTTTTATACTATACTTTCTGACAATTTTGTTTAATTACAAACCAGTCCAGCAATTTAATAATTTATATTAATCTGTCTGGAATTTTAATTAATTGCATTTACTTTCTGCAAGTGTCGGAATTTGTAATAGAGTCACATTCCATTATAGAAATAAAATTGTTTATTTCTTTTTAGTCCTTTCACTTTAAATTATTGCTTTTACGTACACCAAAACCAACATTATCCATATATTTGTATTATAAGTACACTTATTTTCTATATTTTAATTGCATTACGCGTCACACATGCAACGCATGGAACACGATTACTAGTTTATATATATGTCATTTGTTATATTTTAAAATACAAATACTATACATTAATATTCCCCTGCTTGTTAAACAAATCACGCACAATCAGAGCTATATATGAATTAGTACTTCCCTTTTTCACTGGGAAAACATAGTAGTAGGCTACAAACTCACGCCCTCGTCTTCGTATTGGTCCGCCCTCCCTCAAACGCTCTGGCTTCCACTCTCTTACCGTCTCGGGACTCGTTATCTCTTACTCTCGTCTATTATTTGTAAGTTTAATCAGGGTTTTTTTTGTATACAAATTGATATAATGTATATAACTTTTTTTTAATACGCACCGGGCCATCTTTTATAAAATAACCAAAAGTCTTACAATCAAACCCATCTAGGAAATTACAATCGGAGACCGGTAACCCAAAACAATTACAAAAAACTGGGGAAAACGCCTTAATTGAAAATTTATTTTGGCAACTTTTCTAATGCGACCCTCAACTCTTATCTTATTAATTGATATAATGTATATAACTTGTTTATTTAAGAAAATAAATACTTTAGTTGCCCAATTACTTGGATACTCAAATTATTTGTTATCTGATTGCTATTTTTTTTTTTTCTATTTCCAACTTGTTATAATTATATAGACTTTGTTTGGTTGTTGATTATCATTATATGAACAAACTTAATTAACAACTAATTAATTTCTAATATAGAAGGACAAACATGGGTAGTATTTTACATAATTGGGCAAACATGGTAGTCTACTTTTGAAGATTGTGAAAACTTGACTTCGGAACGAATGAGTAATGAATGGTTGAATAATAGTTTGCTTGTTTATATTGAGAAATATATTTCTAGTAGTTTAGCTATCGAGTTTATCATGAACCTCTTTCAAATAATGGGTAAATGGAGAGATCGCTTGTAATTTCGGGTTTTTAATTTGAGAGCTATTATTTATCGATTTTTTTAAAGTTATGGTAATTATGCGTTTTATATTTTGGATTATGCCCCTACTGACTCGAATTTCTGCCTCCGTCCCTGATTGGGCTTACATCCACACATTTTATATGTCCACTCGTAATACTCTTGAAATGTCGGGTCACGAGTGAGGTAGAGTGTTAGAATAATTATCACATATCGACTAGAATATGATCTAGCATGTCATTTATAATGAGTTGCTCGTATTTACCATTACGAGACATTTTAATGGTAAGATATAGGAGTTTAACACACTTTCTCTGGCCAATTTTAGTCTATTGTATCTTTGGTTTGGTTTAATTATAATGTTCTTTTTGAAAAGTAGCATGTAGTAGGGGTGGACAAAAAATCCGCAAACCCGCCCCGTAACCCAATCCGTGCGGATTGGGGCGGGTTGGATGTCAAAAAAAGTTAAATCCGCCCCGCCCCAATCCGTAAAAAAATTCGTGGGTTGGGTTAGGGTTGGGATTTCCAAACCGCGGGTTAATCCACCCCAACCCGTTTCAATCCGCATATATATATATATATATATATATATATATAAATATAAATATAAATTTTCTCAAGATCTTTTTTTAATAAGAGTTTCTATATTATAATAGTATTGATTTAAGAAAAATTATATATATAGACAAAAAATCTTTGGATTGTCCAAACTTAAGCTTAATGATTCGATTGATATATTGTCTTATAAATTCAATGTATTATCTCGTACTTACAAAAAGAAGGAATTTTTAATCTGGGTCTAGGTAGTATGAGTGGTTAATTTATTTTTAAAAACTTTATTTGTAATTGAAGTATAGCCAAATATGAAGTTATATAAAGTTATTACGAAATCTGTAGCTATTGAACTTGTGGATTCAATTAGCTATTGAACTTTATTTTGATTATGTTGATGAAGAATAATTTGTTTTGTTTTGTTTTGTTTTAGCTTTGTTACTTGTTCCGAACATTCTAAACGTATTTTGGTTGGCTTTTAGTTTATATTTCTATTTGAAAGATTTTTTTTTTTAAAATATTTAGGTAAATTATGCGAAAAAATGAAAAATTAATGACTAAAATGAAAATTTAAGAAACAACCCGCACCCAATCCGCCCCGCTTGATAATGGGTTGGGTTGGGTTGGGTTGGGATTTGAATTTCACTAATCCGCCCCAATCCGTCCCGCCATTTATTTTACGGGGCGGGTTAGGATTGCGACCAATCCGCACCGTGCCCACCCCTAGCATGTAGGTATTAAAAAGTCCAAAACTTGAGAAATCTATCAAATGTTTCTTTACAGTCGTATATTATTAGATTAATCATGCTGCGACGATAGTAAATATAATCTTGTGAACCGGGTCTAAATCCAATAGCTAAAACTCATGTTGTTACTTGTTAACAAACCGTTTATCAAAAATGCATCGTTCTAAAACCAGTGTTCGGTTCGTACTCGTTCATTTACCGACGAACTTGAACTTAACATTCTTAGTAAACGAACGAAATGATTTAAGCGGCGAGTTTGTTTGTTTGGTTCATTTCCAACCCTGGATGATAGATTATAATCAACGAGATGTTATGTATATGTATGAAATAGGCAGGGCCGGTTTTGAGCCTAGGCTCAAGAGGCAAGGGCCTATGTGTCCCAAAAACCGACTTATTTTTAGAGGATCATTTTCAGATATTTATGTTTTGTATAATTGTTTTATTAATTATTTACAATAGATGTTGAAGTAAAAAATGGTTACAATTGTAGAATTAATAATATGGGTTCACTACGACCCATGTTCGAACCTCCCTCTCCATATTTTTTTTTGTTTAATTTTTACATAACTAATTATATGTGTGAAACTCATAGTTTGAGTTGATATTTTTTCTGGTCTTATATATTAAATGTAGCTGAAAAATGTACATAACTAATTATATGTGTGAAACTCATATTTTGAGTTGACATTTTTTCTGGTCTTATATATTAAATATAGCTGGAAAATGTAATAATATTTTTTTTAAATTAACATACTTTGTTGTTTTTTTCCTAGTATGATTTTGATTTCGGAATTTTTTTGATAAAATTTGTATAAGATATTATTTTTAATTATTGTATACTTGATTATGTTTAAATCGTATTTTGATAAATTTGAGCTAAATATTTTATCATTTATTTATCTTTTGTATCTCTAAATTTAATGCTATTTTACAACGAAAAATGCCCCATTTTTTAAGTGGCGTAGAGCCCCAAAAACTCTGCATCCGGCTCTGCAAATAGGTAAATAGGTATGAAGTTTGAAAAGAATGGTATGCATGGTCGGCCCTAGCGATATCCAAACTAGATTTGGGTTTTTCAATTTTTTTACGGGAGAGGAATAAAGACACAGGAGGATGACGATAGTAGGTTTTGTTTGTTTTGTTTATTTAAGTTTTTGGAACTACACAGCATTCCCTATTATTTAAAGGTTAAAATTTTATGAAAACAACCCCTGGATATAAATATTGACATAAAAAGTGACTCAAAATCTAAATCATATAACTTTTGAATCATATAAAAGTTTAAAAAGAATGATATGAAGTTCGACAAAAGAGTATGAACAATAAAAAAAAGGTGCACATTTGGTAATGTTTCTAACGTCATATTAACGTTTTTTTCATATGTATTCGTAATTTTTTTTCATTTTTTTTCTTAAATCAACGTTTTATTTTATTTCTAAAGTGTTTTTTTAAAAAAAAAAGGGTAAATTTTAACTTTTTTATATTTTTTTGGTTATTTTTTTATTGTTTATTTTGACAATTTATAAGGTAATAATATTAATAAATATCCAAAAAATAAAAAGTCAAATTTTATCGATTTTTTTTACAAAAAACTTTAGAAATAAAATAAAAGGTTCATTAAGAAAAATAAATCAATTTTTATTTACAAATACATATGAAAAAAGCGATAACATGATCATACAAAAATACCAAATGTCCTCCCGTGACAAGAATACTATGAAGTTATTAAAAAAACCTGAAGTGTGACAAAAGTGAGACGAGGGTTAAAGCCGCTTATCGGTAAAAACAAAATATCAATGATAAATTCGCTCTTCGGTTAAAAAAAGTTTTCCGGTGAGATACTTTTAAACATTTTAGGTTTTATTAAAGAGAAAATTAGCATTTTTTTAGGGAATGCTACCTTTTTGGTAATAAATAATTTGAATTTTAAAATATATTGTATATTTTTAGTAATGTAGTTTGTGTAATAGAATCAATTTTCAAGTACAAATTTTTCTTTTAATTAAACACACACACCTTATTTAACATAAACGGGTCATAACCGAGTTACATCAGATAAAACAAATACAACAGGAAAAAAAAAAACCAAACCAACAAACAGACTTCAGATAAATTACAAACACCATACGACTTAATCAACTAGTCAGAAATAAACTGATTCTTAAAGAAACTATAAGAAAGTAAGACTGCTAACAACCAGACTTTTCATATATTACAACGATCATACGACCTAACCAACTGCTCGAAATAAAACTGATCTAAAGGACACAATAAGTAGCTAACACAAGTACTCATTTAGCTTGCACTCTTCAAACCAATACCCACTCTCAATCCCCATTATTTGGCGAGAAATCTCCATAACCATATAAATCTTCCTCAAGTTTAGAAGGAACAAAATAAATCGTGCACTAGAAAAAAAAGTGATTAGTAAAAATAAATGAAACCTTTCCATCAGTAAATCATCGGTTAATTTTTTTTTTATAGTACCAATAATAATATATAAAAAATCCTCTCGAGTGCATTGGAACTGGAATAAAGACACAATTATTTCTCCTGTCAGTTTCCACTTTTCCCGCAAACATAAATGTATACAACATATAAATACATAATATAATGGAGATTATAAAATAGATATGGAGTGATGGACCCTAATTTAGATACGGCGTCGAAACCATTTAAAAGCTTTTACAAGACTGTTTTCAAATGATCATTGTCAACAATGGTGATTTCATCACGATTGTCATCACGAAAAAGAGAGAGATTTTAGAGACAGAAATCGCAAGAGGGAAAATCAGACATTTGATTAATCAGTTATTCAGTTACACGCAACTCATGTATATATAGATGTTTACATATTACAAATCAGTATTCATAGTTTCAACTGTCTATCACTTATGGTACAACAGAATAGAAAAGTAAACAACTAAGGACATAAACATATGAAATGTAACAAATATAATACTCAACAGATACACATGCTTACACGACGTCCAAACAACTACATCATGCAACCTCTCGAGACAAATCGCGCACGTAGGCTATGTGGGATATGCTTCGTCGATCGTCACTTCCTCCAAACCCATCATCGGCTCCTCTTTGTAATCCTCTTCACCATCTTATTCAAACAAACTTGGCTCGATAGTAATATAAACGGACAATGGTATAACATTGTGCCCTTCATTGTTAGGATCCCTCATCATTCTATGTGCGGAAGCGCTTATTTGGCGGACAACAATACGCACAATCTCAGGATAAGATTGTAGTATATTGTATGAATAAGTAACGAAAGAATGTAGCAATGACGATTCGTTCTCGGGGTCGAGTAGTTGATTGTACGAAAACCAGCCTGAGGCGTCCTCCTCGGTTGATTCTTCTAAAACAATATTGATGTAAAAGGTATCATAAGTTTGAGGGATACTCTCATTGTACTGGATAGTAGTAAAAACGGGTTGCGATATTTAGTATGTGCAATCAATTAGCACGGTCATATCTATAGGCTAAGAATGTTTATTTGAGAATTGTATTTTATAGTATATTTGTTTTGTATCAATTTGAAATTCACCTTATTTAATATCATATGCGTCAAAATTTTGCTTTTACATATATGTTAAGTAATTATTAAAAATCTAGTGGAAAAATAGAATAGTTTTCACTTTTTCCACAAACATTACACTATTATTAGCACTCATTGGTGTAAGTTCACCTTTCAATAAGACTTTTATTCACATGTCACTACTCTCATAATATTTTAAGTGTAACTCAACTTACAAGTGATAGAAAAAATATTATTTTTGTAACTTTTTTGTATTTTTTTTTTTACTTAATAATTCAAACAAACACTAAAAAAAACTAAAAAAACATCTTTTAAGTTATTATTTTACACTTTAATATCTTTCTCGTATAGATTATAATATCTTTTTTTAAGTTTAAAAATAACTTTTAACCCTTTTTAATATTTTAATATCTTTCTTATATAGATTATAATTTATTTTTTAAACTTAAAAACAGCTTTTAAGCTTTTTTTTATTGGGCCGAGGGACTGCAACTTAAAAAAGTTTCAGCCCAGCACTTCAATTTAAAAAATCTTGTAAAATGTGACATATGACTAATATTCTCCTATTATAATAAGCAAATCCAAGAGTTTGAACCTAACAAAGTTTAACCCAAATTCTCCAAAATTACTCTCACTATTTTGTAAAGAGTAATGATATCGATACAACTCGTGCACAACTCGTGCACTTCAACTTATATGAATTTATACATTTTGTTATAAAAATGTCGTTACATCTTTTCAAGAATTATCTCACATGGAGTGCACAAGTCGTACACAAATTGTGTGTTAGCATTACTCTTTTCTAAAATTCTCAAAATTGTCTTTAATCTTGAAAAGAAAATGTCCAAATAAACTTATCTCATTTACTTTCAAAAACCCAAAAAAGTACATGACATGCATTAAAATACAATGGACCCTAATTCACATGTGGAAAAAAAAAATTAAACAATATTACTCATAGATGATAAGACAAATGATCGGTCGGTCCGTTTCATGGGTTGACGGATCTTTAATACACCCGGCATATGTGTCTGGTCACATAATAGGAGAACATTATTGCTTTAGTGGAATGATTCTATGAAAACATAGCTTCACTCTTTCATAAACTTAAACATGTGTAAATTTATTACATATATAATAGTATAGTAAAACATGCCTATAAGAATACTCTATATAAAAATAACCTCTCTATAGTAATAAAAATTCCCGGTCTCAACTCGGCATAGTTATAAATATGAATAAACTCTCTATTGTTATATTCCGTATTTTTCCATGATTCCATTAGTTATAAATTCATTTCTTTGTAGTAATAAATAATATTTTCTTATACAAAAATATATGTTTTTACATTAAATTTGGATGATCGAGAAAAACATTCATATTCATTTTGTTATTTTAGTGAAGTTGTTTAATTTCATTACTCATTTGTGCAACTTATATTTGATTATGTTCATCAATTTCATGTGTAGCTTGTATTTTATTGACATCCGATGTCAATAAAATACAAGTTACGTATGAATTTGCACATTCATGTATACGTCTATCTTATATTATGTAGCATTTTTGATTTTAAATTTTTATGTATTTTTTTATATGTAACCTCTATTTAAGAATAACCTTCCTATATTAATAATTTTCTATGGTTCGATAATATGACCGTATAAAAGTTTTATTGTAATTATGTGTTGAGTGTTGTGTGGCACTATTAAAATTAAATTATGCAAGTTTAGTTGTAATAGCATTTAAACATGTGAAAGGTGCAAGGGAGCAGCCCAATATTATTCCATAGACTTTGTTTTTCCCAAAGTTATTATTCCAAATAAACTTATTGGAAGAAGTTCCTTCAATATGTTTATGACAATTTCATATTACTACTAATTAAGCTATAGGACAGAGAAAAGTTATAAATTTTACCTTAATTCTGATAAATCACTTATTCGTTTGATATAGAACTTTTCTTCACAGTCCCCGTCATAACATCTGTTTCATCATCTTCTTCCTCTTGCACCATGTCCATTGTGCAATATAAAAAAATTAGGTGGTTTGAGTAATTAGAAATGTTCAGCTTGGCCTCTTAATACCAAATTTGGGGTTGTTAAATTGTTTGATGGTGGCGGCGCCGCATTGACAAAAAATATGTAAATATGATTAGGGTTCGAGCAAACAATATTGCAATAACAGTGGGCCGGCCTTCTAAAATAGAGTTATCACAAATTTTAGGGCTCACACTGTTTTAAAAATATACCTATTTACAAAAAATATGTTTATAGAAATATATTTAATTGGAGATTAACGAATCCGTGTGTTTGCGTTGGTAAACGATATCTTAAAGCAGACACATGTAGAAATTATATACACATATCATATATTTATTTATTTATTTATCTTTATATTGTAGAAATTAATTTTATCGGTTAATATGATACATGTTTGATCCTATAACTTCAGCAGGGTGACAATAAAATGAAATTACCAAAATTGTTCATATCATTCATTAATCTATTTTTCGGTTGATGATAAATGGAATGTAGATATATAGTGTAATAGAATCATTTGTTAGAAGAAGAAAAAGTCTACTAGCTAGAATTGGGGTTTAGATAGTCGAAATCCGTTTCAATTGTTCAGATGTTGGTAGGCCTACAAAAAAATCGAACAATTCATGAAGATATCATGTCCAACTCGTTAATGGCTTAATTTGCGTTCGTTTAAGTAAACGAATGTAAAATGAGTACTCTTGCGGGGCATAGTCCATGGATTTTATTGACACTTGTCTTTCTCTTATTTTAAAATGACGAATCTATGATTTTAAGTAAGTGGATAAGTCTTATTTAAACTTTTTATCAAAACGTAACAATGTATATATACGTGATGCATTATTTTTAAAATTTTATATCAAGATTCGGGAGTAAAATCACCAAAAATTAATAAAAATTTATGAGTTCATAAGATTTTATATACTTGTGTCCTAATTTTTCAAATAAAATAAATTATTTATAAATTTTGAGAAAATTCATTAACCAACTAGATATATTAGATCAATCATGTGTTAATAATGATGTAGTCATAATAAATAATATTGTAATGTAGCAACTTATATTTTGTAAGACAAAACAACCAATGCTTTATATTTTATATTAGAAACACAATAATTTCGAACTATTTTAAGAGAAAAAAACTAAAGTCAAAATAAATTTTAAAAATCTGAAAATGAAGTCTAACAAGTTAAAAGTAACGAGTACTTTTCAGTTTTTTATTTAGAAAAATGTATAAATAGTTACATTGAAGAGAAACTAATAAAAAAAAATTGTGTGTGACATAAGATTTGAACTTGAGACCACTTGTTAATTAAATAAGAGATTTTTTTCCACTACACCAAGGAAATTGGGCTGTTATGATTTGCATTTAGTTTTATTAATTTATTAACTAACTATTTTTATAAATAAATGTTTAAAATTAATAAAAAATTATTTTTTAATACAATTTTCTATCGAACCAATGGTGGACGCTTGCACCCCCTTACCACTATATAGATTCGTCCATGCCTTAAGACGACTATTTCCCTAGTTTACTTTTCGAGCTTAGCTAATGCAACATGAACATAAACAAAAAATTAACATTCGTGAAGTAAACAATGAACCAAACAAAAGTGAACATGGTATTGTTTGTTCGTTAATATCTCTCGATTCGTTCAGATTTCAAAAAATAAGTCTATTCATTGTTTTGGTAATTTATAGAAGGTGTTAATTAATAAATAATGAATTGTATATGACAATATGACATTAACTTCACATATGATCGATCAAAATCTGAAAACTCGCATATATGTAATTGTTTTGTGCCTACGGGTCAGGTTAAAAAAGAAAATGTAAGCATGTAGGTACTAAAAAGTTCAAAACTTAAGAAATCTATCAAATGTTTCTTTACAGTCGTATATTATTATATTAACCATGTTGTGACGATCGTAAATATAATCTTGTGAACCGAGCCTAAAGCCATTTGCTAAAAACTCATGTTGTTAACGAACCGTTTGTGAAAATTCGTCGTTCTAAAACCAATGTTCGGTTCGTATTCGTTCATTTACAAACGAACTTGAAATTAACATTCTTCGTAAATGAACGAACATAAATTGAGCAGGTGTTTGTTTGTTCGGTTCATTTTCAAGCCTAAATGCCAGAATATAATGAACGGGGGTTGGTTTTAGATGCTATGAATATGTATAGGTATATCAGTATATGTATACGAAGTAGAGAAATAGGTACATACGTCCACCATATGGCGTCCATCCTTCCTTAGCTAGAAAAATATATTAAAAAATATTTTTTTATTAACTTTAAACATTTATTTATGAAACAGTTAGTCAATACATAAAACTAAATACAAGTTTATAATAAACTCACTTAATTAGTGTAATGGTAAATTGTCTCTTTAATTAGTTACGGATTGGTCACAAGTTCAATTCTAGCATGACACTCAATTAATTGATTTTTTTATTAGTACTCGTTGTTTTCAATAATATTATTTATATATTTTCCTAATAAAAAACACTCGTTACTTTTAACTTACTTAGACTTCATTGCAACATTTTTAAAATCTATTGATATTGTTTTTCTCTTAAAAAATCTCAAACATAATGTGTTTTTAATATAAAATATTAAGAATTGATTATCTTATTTTACAAAATAAATATTGCTACATTACAATATTATTTATTACAACAACATCATTATTAACACATGATTGACCTAATATATCTAATTGCTTAAATATATTTTCTCATGGTTCAATAATTTATTTTATTTGAAAATTTAAGACACAAGTATTTAGAATTTTATCAACAATCAGTATATTTTTATTAATGTTTTTTATCAACATATATTTAATTTTACTTATAAGTCATGATACAAAATAAAAAATAATAATACATCACGTATTTATATATGTTGGTACGCTCTGGTAAAAAAAAATTACTTACGACTTGTCCGCTTACTCAAAATCTTGGATTCGTCACTGGATACATAGTTTAAAAAGAATGCTATAAAATATGAAATCTGAATAAAAGAGGATGAACTATAAAAAGTATGAAGTTAATTATAAGAAAACATGAATTGTGACAAAACGAGTAGGTTCGGTGAAAAAGTGATTGTTTTTTTTATAAATGTTAACATTATTGGGATTAAATATATATATTTTTGGGTTTCAATTTGTTTCTTTTATAATTTTATGTAATTTTAAAAAATATATAAAATTTATTTAGTTTTACTACCTCAACATATTTATTGTTTATAAAGAGTGAAAGTAGCTATTTTGAGTTTTTTTTTTATGGAGTGGTAGCTTTTTGGTAATAAATAATTCGAATTTTAAAATAGTACCATGTTTTTACTTTTTTAGTAATATAGTTTGTGAAATAGAATCAATCTTTAAGTACCAATAGTAATAATAATAATAATAATAATAATAATAATAATAATAATAATAATAATAATAATAATAATAATAATAATAATAATAATAATAATAATAATAATAAATGCTGTTTAGAGTGCATTGGAATTAGAACAGGACACAAATATAAATACAACATATAGATACATATTATATACAAATAATAATAAATAAATAAAAAGAGAAAAATAAAAATACAATGGACCCTAATTCAGATGTGGCGACGAAACCAATTCGAAGCTTTTACAAAATTATGCTTCCCTCTATTATTAATGACCATAAGCTGGTAAATATTATTACTTTTTTTCTATTCTGGTTTTTAATCTTTTTGTTTTAATTGTTAGTACTATCTTTTAGTCACATGTTTTAAGTAGTGATATTTTATTGTTGATTTATATAGAAAACAAATAATCTTGTTGGGTAATGTGGAAAAATTAGTTCTTTTCTCTGCTTTTTTTAATTATTCATAATGATAATAAGCTGGTAAATATTATTACTTTTTTTCTATTCTGGTTTTTAATCTTTTTGTTTTAATTGTTAGTACTATCTTTTAGTCACATGTTTTAAGTAGTGATATTTTATTGTTGATTTATATAGAAAACAAATAATCTTGTTGGGTAATGTGGAAAAATTAGTTCTTTGCTCTGGTTTTTTAATTATTCATAATGATAATAAGCTGGTAAATATTATACTTTTTTTGTATTTGGGTTTTATCTTTTTGTCTTAATTGTTAGTACTATCTTTTAGTTATAGGATTTTAGTAGTGATATTTTATTGTTGATTTATACAGAAAACAAATAATCTTGTTGGGTAATGTGGAAAAATTAGTTCTTTTCACTGGTTTTTTTAATTATTCATAATGATAATAAGCTGGTAAATATTATACTTTTTTTATATCTGGGTTTTATCTTTTTGTCTTAATTGTTAGTACTATCTTTTAGTTATAGGATTTTAGTAGTGATATTTTATTGTTGATTTATACAGAAAACAAATAATCTTGTTGGGTAATGTGGAAAAATTAGTTCTTTTCTCTGGTTTTTTAATTATTCATAATGATAATAAGCTGGTAAATATTACTATTTTCTATTTGGGCTTTTAATCCTTTTGTCTTAATTGTTAGTACCTTTTAGTTAGGTTTTAAGTATTGATATTTCATTGTTGATTTATACAGAAAACATAGTCATGTAAGGTAAGGTGGAAAAATTAGTTCTTTTCATATAATGCTAAAAGATTAGTTTTTTAATCTCTCTTTGGGTTTTTAATTTATTTATAATGATAATAAGCTGGTAAATATACTTTTTTTTCTATTTGGGTTTTTTATCTGTCTTAATTGTTACTACTTTTAGTTAGGCTTTTAAGTTTGATATTTCATTATTGATTTGTACATAAAATAAATAGACCTGTTGGGTAAGGTGGAAAAATTATTTCTTTTCATATCTATACTAAAAGATTAGTTTTTTAATCTCTCTTTGGGTTTTTAATTTATTTATAATGATAATAAGCTGGTAAATATACTTTTTTTCTATTTGGGTTTTTGATCTCTGTCTTAATTGTTAGTACTACTTTTAGTTAGGGTTTGAAGTTTGATATTTCATTATTGATTTGTACATAAAACAAATAGTCCTGTTGGGTAAGTTGGAAAAATTAGTTTTTTTTCAAATCTATGTTAAAAGATTGTTGTTGTTTTTTCAAATCCATGTTAAAGGATTAGTTCTTTTCAAATCTATGTTAAAAGATTAGTTTTTTTTCTCCCCCTGGGTTTTCAATTTATTCATGATAATTGGAACATATCGGTTAGGGCTATATGCATTGATATTTTTTTTTGCCGAGAATTAATATAGACAGAAGCAAAGTAGTTTTTTTTGTAGTAAGACAAAGATAAGGTGTAGATGGGTAAGCTAGAAAGACTCATTTCTTTAACTATATGGCAAATTTTTATACTCCAGAAGATTAGTTAAATTTCCACGTTTTCAATATATTGTTATTATTAATTCATACAACGGAGGACCTAGGAGGGGGGTGACGGGCTACAATCACCCCGATATTATGAAAAACCCAAATTTATAAAAATAGTTGTTTTAGCCGCCCTTTTTTTTTTGGAATTTTAGCACCCCATATAAGAACCCTATCCCCGCCACTTGATTCGTACCTTTTCTTGAGGGTATTAAGTATTGGATTTTACTGTTGATTCATACATAAATACTTGTTAGTGGTTAGACAACGATAAACTTTAGCTGGGTAAGCCAAAAAGACTAGTTCTTTAAAATCTTTGTTATTGTTAATAGAAGATTAGTTTTTTATTTTTTGGGTTTTCTGTTTCTTTGTGTTAATTTGTATCTCTTAGTTACGGTTCTAAGTATTGATATTTGTTTATTGATATATACAGAGAATGAATAGTTCCTAGTGGGTAGACAAAGATAAATTACATTTGGGTAATAAAAGAAAGATTAGTTCTTTTAATATCTTGGGTTCCTTGGATAAGCAGAATTATAATATTAGACCTTCATTTGGAGAAATTCATTGGATTGTTGTCTATAGTGAGACAGATTAAGCGACGAATAAGAACTTTACTTTGCGAACTATTATCTGTTTGGCTTATCAAAGATTCATTAGTCGTGATTTATAAGCTAGATGTTAGATCTGATGTGGTTTTTAGAACCTTTTTTTAATATTGATTAAGACTGCATTTAGTATTTGTTGTAAGGGTGTTTGGAGTTTAAAAAATCCATGAATAATAATCTCTTAAGAATGACCTGTATTTTAAAAAAAAAAAACTGAAGAAAGAAGTGAGTTTTAATCCCTTTATAGTTCGGGCTTAGACTTTTTGTATCTTCTTTGTTTTTAGTCCATAACGAATTGCTAGCTGAAGTTGTCATTGAAATGTGTAATGGCACCGTTCTTCCTCTGACGAAGCAATTAGACTGACACTGGTTATTGGTCAATGAAAGATAAATTTTGTAGAAGTTTAGACACGTTTCCATCAATAAACGAAAAATATTGGCATCATATCTTCTTGTTGAGACTTTAAATTTGTTTTATGCTTTTAAAGATTTACTCACGAAAGGTAAGCCTAAAGACTGCAAATATGTATTATGTTCTTTGTAGCTCTTCTATTAATAATTCTATTAAAAAACAAACAAATTAATATTTTTTAAACTCTTTTGTCTCCAGAGGATACCAGAGGACTTTGCCAAGGAATATGAGAATGAACTGTCATCATTTGTCACTCTAATAGTTCCCAATGATCAAGTTTTTCGCATTAAACTTGAAAAAACTGAGAAAATGCTTTGGTTATGTAAAGGTTGGAAGGAATTTTCAGATCATCACTCCATTCGTTGCGGCTTCTTCCTAATTTTCAATTACGAAGGGAATTCTAATTTCAAAGTACATATATTTAATTTAACTGCTACTGAAATTCATTATCCAAATATCTCAAATACTCATGAAAAACCTAAAAATAGAAGCCAAAGTAGTGTGTTAGGAAAGAGAGGGAGAAAGAAAACAAGTTCAGTTTCTATAGAAGAGGTGGTTTTGAATGAATGCTCATTATGGGGAGTAAATTGCAAAAGATGTTTGCATTCACACATGAAGACATTATTTCAGTTTGCTCCCGAGTTTGTTATGAGAATCAACAACTATGGGGAATGTATTAATACGAAGTCGTGGTTGGATCATTTGAGATATAATCGTCCACATCAAACGAGAAATAATCGACATAAATTGGCAGATTTGGGTCAGAGGACTAGTCTAAGAGATACCAATACACCCAAAGGGACATCAAAAGCTATTCCAGTGTTCAACTCTCTTGAAAATCATGAGACTTTAGCTGAAAAATCTAAACTTCCCAAGGAGAATGTTCTTCAAACCGCTACATGTAGTGCTGACGGAAAGAGTAAGCAGTTTCCTGAGGATACAGAATTGGCTACTTCGATTAATAAAGGTACAGTTTTGTATATAAATTTTGTGTATAAGATGTGGATCCATTAGAATTAGTTCGCTATATTCTTATTATTGGCGTTATGAAGAACTATTTAATTGAGCTTTGAAATTGAGTTTTTAAAATATAGTTTTTGGTCACAGTTTTACAGATTATGTAGTTCTCCAAACCAACTTATCACGTATTTCCATTGTGTACACCAACCTACAGTATACGTACAATAACATCTTGGTTCTCTTCTATGGACTAACTATGATTGCAACAGGAAGAGGTTTTAGTAAATCTGTAAGCCCGTGGATGAAAGTGATAATAAGCCTAAACCTTCTGGTGTTTCAAACTGAAAAACCTGTTTTCTTGCTGTAATCGCCCGCTTGGTGATACATTGTGAAGAACATGAACATAAAACATTCTTTAGTTGTTGTTTTAAGTCCTAGTGCTTCACATTGGTTGAAACGCAAAATTTAGAGAAACCAAA
Organism: Primula vulgaris; assembly: GCA_963920805.1. NCBI lineage: Eukaryota > Viridiplantae > Streptophyta > Magnoliopsida > Ericales > Primulaceae > Primula > Primula vulgaris. Next base: position 22,593,613 of record OY987217.1, on the reverse strand, counting down.
GTTTCCTTTATTTAAGTTTTTTTCAGAATCAATTACCAAACTCTTCCGGTAAATCCAGAAAACTTTGTACCACAGAGATCCCAAGGTCCAGAAAGCTGGAAAAAGAAATTGGCAAATGAAAAGAACTGGACACTAAAATTAAGGTGTATGTTTTTATTTTAAAAACATGGTTTACTATCGACTGTGCAATGTGCAGGTGAGCATTATGTAAAAGTAAAGCAGGAAGAGATAGAAGAACTGATCAGTCTGAATGATTCTGGTGTCCTGTCCACGAGATCGACTGTCCAAGGAAAAGAAAATGCAGTTAATGCCGCCTTATTGTTGAAGCTCAATAATCCATATTTCATGAGTATATTAAAAAAACAGAACGTCGATCTCAGCTTAATTTTGGTCAGTCCCCCTTCTTTATAATACACAACTACAGTTTATTCCTTTATTTTAATTTCTAACTTCGAATTATCTGTAAACCTATGTTTTACTATCGTTATCTGGTTTTTCTTGTGGCTATGATTGGATGATTTGGCTGGTTTGGATATATGTTAACTACTAAAGATTCACCGAAATTATAAGCTTGTAAGTTGTAACTTAACCATTCGTGAGTCGTTTCTTGTTTAGAAAATTTGGACATACGGATGAGTTAGTAGAACTAAAGAATGTTATATTCTTAGAGAATAAATGTGAATCCAAACTGTACCTGTAATGCAGTTTGGTTAGACCGTTGTCCTAAAAAATACACTTATATGGTATATTTTTAGTTCCATATAGAAACACTCCCATGGTAAAAATTTAAGCTAGAGTTTTTGTTGTTAAACATGAAGTTATGAGCTAGAAGTATGGTGTGGCCGTTTAGATATATTTTTTATAAGTCTCGGCCAATTATTAAGCTATATTATTTAGAACTAAATGAAATTGTGATTTGAGGGAATAAGATAGAATCCAAACTGTACTAATGCACTTTCATTGCCCTTTTGCTTAAATTGATCCAACCATCTACATATAATAAACACGAGCTTCATTTTTATTTGGTAAATGTGAAGTTATGTGACTAAGAGTCGAGATGTGCCTGGTTTGGATATGTTTTAACCGTTTAAGTCTTACATGGATGTTAATTTAGTAACTTGAGCATCGCCATATCATGATAAGAAAATTGCAATCATTATAACTAATTAAATTTGAGATTTTAGGAATACAGTGATCCAAATTCGAAACTGTACTTGATTCTTCGTAATGAAATTGTAAGATGGTCAGAATTTTCAAGCGGATTGTTTTCTGTAAAAATTGTCAATTGAGGTTTACATCATAAAGAGTTAACCCAAAAACGTCACTAAAGACATTCAATTATTTTGCAGAGTGTATGACTTTTAAGTTTCTGTTTAATTTTGAAAATGAATCATATGTTATAGTATAGTTTATGCTTACGTGTCTCGTGAATAATTTGCCATTAACTGGAGAGAGGTGCATGTGTCAGCATTTGTCCTTTATGGAATTCAGATGCTCATCATTTATTATTAAGTACAACAACTCATTTTCTTAATGACGGACGCGAATTCATTGTTGCGAAAAGCGTGATTTCTCAAATGGTTTCATATAGCCAATCCCAATTCTTGGGATTAAGGCTTAGTTTCATGATGATGATGAGTGATGACACCGAGTCTTTTCCATGACTAAAGAAAATTGCAACATTTTGAGCTTCTATTTACGTGTCGGTGCCATTAGTCTACCACTGATCTTGAGTCGAATACCGATGTTAAAATGTTGCTCTCACCTAAATAGAATGTGTATGTCTTCAAGTAAATGCAGCCTAAAATGAATAGACATTGATGGACATCTCTAATCATTAAAAAAAACATTATGTCTCGTTTGGTGATTTAAGCCTACTTCTTGGAAGTCTTAAGTAAGATTTTGTTGAAGCAACTGAGTTGATTAGTTTTAATTGTAGTGCATGCCTATGTTTTATTTTGTAATTTTCTTTTTTGCAGAATGTGCCTGCTTATTTTGGAAACAAATACCTTTCTACACAAACTCATCATCTGAAACTTGAAGGCCCAGATGGAAAACATTTAGAAGTCTCTTGTTTTTCAAATGGCAGAGAGCAATATCTGAGTCGCGGATGGGTCAAGTTTGTAAAGAAATATAACTTAGTGGAAGGTGATGTTTGTATATTCGAGTTGATCCAGGTAGATGATGAGGTACTTAAAGTGCACATATTTCGCTCAAACCAAACAAGCCTTTAGCTAAGCCAGTGAAAAAATTGACGCTGGTCTAAAGTTGGGCTTTTTTACATCATTTTAGTGTTGTGTACCCATGTTTATAGTCCAGCGTTAGCAGAAGATGATGTGTGTTAGTAAATTTATTATTTCGTTTCATTTGTTAGCAAATAAGATGCTTGTCTTAATAGTTTAGACTTTAGACTAGTAATAAGTAATAAGGGTGACAATTTTGTTTTAAGAGTAAAATAATTGTCCTCAATGTCAAATATTAATTACTCCGTCTCCGTTTCAGTAGCTTTTTGAGCAAATAAAGACTGGGTGAGATCCAAAATTTGTATTGTCATGCAGCTTTTATGTTCAGCTTAGCCAACTCGAAACTGTTTGATAAAACTTATATAAGCATAAAAGCAAAGAATATTATGTAACTGAATTTGGTCAATAGCTTGGTGCAGAGTATGGTCCTTGCCTAAATTTATTATTTAGCCTAAAAGTCTAAAAGTTTTATTTTTGTACAGAAAAATCTAAATATAGTTTGCATCACTACAGCCAGTCACATTTGAAATTACCCAAAATGAAATATACACAAGTGGTTAGTCAGTCTTACTCGTCTCAGCTTGCCATAAAATGAAATTTTTGAACCAAACAAAAGACAAGGACTCTCTGTCTCTGAATTTGATTTACTGAGATCAAAGTTGATTTTATATATGTACATCATTAAGTTTATTTAGCTTGGGAAATTAAGAAACGAGATGAAATTTTGTATATTTATCTTTCATTTCAAGAGAAGAACCAAGTACAGTAATTATCTTTTACAAAATTGCAACTTTTTCTTGAACAATAATGGTTGAGATGATATATTCCAATTCCAGATGACACGCATAGTTGGAAATTGGAATGAGTACTTTACATTTAGCTCTCAAGGCTCACCATGTTATGTCTTTGAAGCAAATAGCGGGAACCAAATTGTGGTAACAATGGCATGCGAGAGATCAAGAAAACTCTAATGTTGTTAGCAGTGCCGGCCTGCTATATCGGAATGTCTAAGATTTGATTATTTTTTTTACTCGATAAATACAAATCAAAATAAAAACAAAATTAAATTGTAAATTACAAGTTTCAAACTCATGATCTCTCATGTAAAATACCAAACTATTCTACCATTTGAGCTAATGAAATATATTGTAAACTAATTAATGTTTAATATTTTTATTTTAACTACCTAATATATTAAAAATATAGTCGGGTGTTGCCCGTAATTTTTTGTCCGGATCAATTGCATAAGGTCTAAGCCTTACTCGACTTGAGCATGTGGCGCCCCTGGTTGTTAGAACAAACCCGACAAAAAGACTGAAGGTACAAATAATATTTTACAAAATTACAACTTTTCTTGAACAATAATGATTGAGATGATATTCCAAGTCCAAATGACACGCATAGTCGGAATGAATACTTTATATTTATCTCTCAAGTCTCACCATGTTCTGTTTTTGAAGCAAATAGCGAGAACCAATTTGCGGTAACAATGGCATGCGAGAGATCAAGATGTTTCGAGATGAGTTAAAAATAAACAAAAACCCTTTTTAAAAAATAAAAAACCAAAACAAAAAACTTAAATCCTCGATCATCACTTATACCTTATTTGATATTATCATGGTTCATCCGTTCCCATTTAATTGTCCATTACGAAATTACATACAATTTTGACTGGCTTATAACTTGTATCAAAATTGTCGAAATGAATTTTTTTAAAATCTAATCATAAAATTTAACATTTAAACTATATGATCAACTTTTGAAAAAAATTATTCCGACAATTTTGATACAAGTTCTTGGCCGGTCAAAATTGCACGTAGTTTCGTAGTGTGACAATTAAATATGAACGGAGGAAGTACTATATAGTATCGTACCTTAGTTTTCTCATCCTTTTTTAATTTTTTTTATTTTTAATTTTTTTAATTTTCAATTTTTTCAGTAGAAGAAAAGATAACAATTTAGAACAGTAATTGTTTTGAGATTTAACTTCAGACCGTCATATTTTTTAATAACTTAGAGCATATTTATAAATTCATGATCAAACACACGTTCATACTAATTTAAGTTAAGTAGTAATTATTTTCTTGGAGTAAATAACTGGAACCTTTGAAATGAAATTAAAATGCGCCAAATGGGGAAAGTGGGGCTTAGTGTATGTGGGCCATGTGACACTTACGGTTTATTCCGTTATTAGAAATAGTTTTTATTTTCTCCAAAATTCTCTGACTTACTCTATTTGGAACTCTGTTTCTATCTCATTATTGTGACAACAAAAACTTTAATTCACAAGCTTTTTCTCATTTCAAAGGAATTTTACCAAATAAAAGATTTGGGATTTTCTAGTTAGGACTTAGGTTTGAGAGAGATGAAAATGAATCCTATACCAATGTTCTTCAAGGTTTTTTTGGTTCCCATATCTTCTAAAAAATTGGTATTTATCTCTTACTTTCTCTCTATATACACATACATGTATTTGTGTCATTGTGTGTGTGAGTATCTATTATTGTTTCTTAATTAATGGATTTTATGGGCTATGGTAGAGGTAGATTTTTTTCTTAAAATTTTGTTATCGAATTTGTCATTTTTCCTTTGAGCGGATGAAACGATTCTTATCTTTCTAGACTAACAGGATTTTTTCCGTAAAAAAATGTCTTGTTTCGAAGTTAAAAATAAAGCTCAGAGTTGGCTAATCCGCTTCTAAGTTATATATTTGATCGGTTCAGTTAATTTTCGTCTACAATTCTGATTTTGCCTTAGGAAAGTAGCATGATCAGCTCTGTTTTACTAGGTAAATAGCATGATCCTCAAGAGTCTTGTCTTGATATGTAGTCATTATAACTTTAAAAAAACTGCAAATTTAGAGGCTCAAAGTGATTAAAACTGTACTCGGAAATTGTAAATGGCTTTTTTATTTTTGTCGAGGGATTAAAACTGTTTTGGTATGATAAATTAAAAAGTAAAGCTGTGTGCATTCAGCGGACCGGTTCTGGAAACAGTTTTTTGAAGCAAAGCTCTTAAAAAATATTTGTTTAACATTGTAAGAAAGTTGGGTTGGTTGGCCTGGAAAGTGTTAAGATGTCTGTGTTGCTGCAGATTTTAAGCTATTTCGAAACTTAGTTTTCAAAAAAAATAGTTTGATGAGTTAACGAGAGAAGTCTACTTCTAAGAGAAATCAGTAGATTCAATTTGCCAAAATCCCTCCTGAATGAGTTTGATTTTGATTTTTTTATTATTGGTTCTGATTCATTTCTTTAGGGCTTTTCATTTAGAAAGTTATTAAGACATCTGTGTTTGTTCACTCCTATGGTCATTTTAAGTCTCAACATAAACCAGAAGCTATGAGTTTAATGTAGTATACCTTAACTCTTGCGATTAAAGTCGATGATGTGGCTGGTTTGAATTTGAATTTTTAACAACTTTTTAAGACTTGCACAAAGATTAAACCTGTAACTTAATCATCAAGAGTCTTCTCTTGATATGAAAGTTGATAGGAATCATTAAAACTTACAAAAACTGCAAATGTATAGACTTTAAGTGATTAGACACTGTACTCGAAAATTGCAAATGGATTTTATGAGATGGTCAGGATTCGGACTTATTTAGTATTGAAGTTGAGTATGAATCTTTAACTGTTTATGCAAAATCTTCTTTATGGTTTTAAGCATTTCAGATACTATTTAACTAATTAACTTAAGTGTTTTGTTATTTGCCAATAAAATAACTTCAACTAATTATAATTCCGAAATTGAACAAAATCTCATTTAAGACATTCTATAGTTTTCATTTCCATATTTCTCTCGAATAGCTTGCGATTAACTGTAGATAAGTGCTTCAGCATTTGTCCTTCATCAAGGTGAGATGCATATTTCATCGTATCCAAAAATGTGTGAAATGGGGGATTCTGTACAATCACTGAATCTCATGCTTAACTCTAATGTTTATAATTTAATTATTTTTATTGTGTTTTTAAACATTTAAGTTATTTATCTTGGTGTAGGACATTCCTTTGGCTTTTTTGACACATATTGGCGGAGCTTTACCAAATAAAGCTTTTCTACGTAATCGCCATGGGAACTGGCGAGTAACAATATCTAGGGATAAGGATCAGTTCTCATTTGAAGAGGGGTGGGTACAATTTGTCAAAAATAATCAAATTAAAAATAATCAATTTTTGGTCTTTCGTTACGATGGAGGAAATATTTTCTATGTCACACTATACGGACACAATGGGTGCGATAGGGATATATTTTCCCATGATTGCTTTGTTAAAAAGGAAAATGAGGACGAAAGCGATGAGGAAAACAAAGAAGAATCAAATGATTGTACAAGAGAAAATGAAAACTCTGAGGAAACAAATGACTTTAACTTAAATGATGGGGACTACGAAGAGGAGAGCGAAGAGAAGTACCCCGAAGTTGAACATTTGATGAAACGAAAGAGAAAAACAAGATCGGCTAAAAAGGTGGAAAAAGCTAAAAATGTGAAAAAAGCTGAAAATGTGAAAAGTGAAGAGGGATTTGAAGATGGTGATGATAATGATGATGATGATGATGTTTTCAAATATGGACTTATTCCTCGTCCCGAAAGCCCATACTTTGTTGCCAAACTTCGAGCAAAGCGAACAAATGAACTGGTAAGACATGTTTTAACTACTTACTCTACATTATCCTCTCTTTTTTTGTTGGACTTAAGATAATGTAAGTTAATTTTTATCATACAAAGAAAAGGCATAACAGTACTAGTTCATCATTAGTCCATTACCCATTGCAGAAAAAAAAAACATGTTTAGTATTAGTTCATCATTAAAAATTTAAAATGCAGAAGTTTTCTCTTTGAAAATATGATATTCGTAAATTGTACCAAACATTATAAAAATCTTTATACGACTGCTCATATCAACTTTTGCACTGTTATGACTGAATCGACTAGTTTGTTCTCTGGCAGTTTTTAAGCCAGTTTCTTTGTCCTTTTTTTCCCTTTCTAGTAAGTTGTATTGCGCCACTTTATCGATCTCAAAGCTATTCTGTACTTCTTTTGTTTTTTAAAAGCTGCTGCTTTTAAGCTGAACGAATTCATTATTTTTATCCTCCGATAGGGCAGCTTATTTGTGTCTTATGTTTCATCATTTTTAATTCCATCTTTTCTTTTCCATTTTATTCCCCGTCTACTATCGTCTTAAATAAACAGAAAGGGGTTTCCGCGAACACAATGTGCATTATTTCTCCCGATTTATACATTTTTTTATAATTATTCTTGTAGTTGATTCCATTCGACGTGATTAAAGACCACAATCTCACACTTCCGAAAGAAATGATAATTGAAGACGAAAAAGAGAGAAAATGGAACGCAAAAGTTAAGATATGGACAGATGGCCGAACATTGCTTACAAAGGGTTACGGAGCTTTCATAAAATGGAACCATTTCGGAAAACAGGATCGGTGCATATGTGAGTTCCTCAACGGAAAGGGCGAAACAGGAATTTACTTGAAAATGACCATTCTCCGAGCCGGTTCTTGGCTGCCCAAGGGACATATATAACTTTCGTAACCACTGGAGGGCTTAAGCAGGGTATTTCTTGATTTGGACGGTGTTTTCTGTTTGTAAACAGATGCATCTGCTTGATATGTTTAATTTAAATGCTGTTTTTGCTATTTGGCAGAACAGCTTTGGAACTTATTACAGTGAATTTGTCTAATTTCTAAATTCTAAGTATTGAATTTGATACTTGTCAAACATTTGAAATTGCTTGAAGTTCTGGTTTATAAGCATTTCCTTGTTTGTATAGGTAAATTCTATCTGTTTACTGATCTACTACTCTTTCTTTTTTGGTATGATTGTGGTGTCGAGTCAATTTACGCGCACCTCAATTAAATCCACAGTAGGAGCCTAGAACAAACCACTGCAATGTCCCCAACCCAAATACTAGTTGGATTTTATGGCGTTTGAGGGAATCGGAACCAGGTTAATATATACCTGATAATATAAGTTCCCTAATAATGGGTCTTGTTCTTACTCCTTAGAAGTAACTTCAGAGCTCTAACATAGTAATATTTATATCTCCATCATAAATAAATATACATATTAATATATATTTTCGGTAAACAAAAGAGCTTCAGCAGGGGGAGAATTCTTCACATATACCTATTTTACATGCGCACTTTGTTAATTTTAGGCGTCCCAAAACTTGTATCATAATTTTGCCCATTGAAATGCATAAATTGATCCTCTTGGATCGGGTGGAACTTCATTCAGATTGCAACTCAATCTGATCGGTTTTGCGTTTGGATTAGTTGCCTATTATTCGTTTTGTCCCTAATTTTCTATAGATTGTATAATCATCCCCAGTCAATATAACCTCATTAATTAGGAGAGAAAAGTCAGTAGCCATTATTTAGGACTTCTTTACAATTTTTTAAAAACTGAGGACCCAAAAAAAATCAAAAATATTTGATGCAGTGACTGATTTGAATTTTTTTAAACTACATGGACAGAAAATGTAACCGTTATATAGTCAACAGCCCAACTGAAAGTCCTAAATAAATCTAGGGACTAGTTTAAAATTTTAACAGAGACCAAATTGAATTAACAATACTTTTTTTTAATAAGGAAATTTGGGTCGTATTTTCTCTCCTTCTACACTCCTCTTCCGCAGAGTTCACAAACGAAGACGTAGAGTTGGCGCATACACGTACGCCTCTGTCGTGTTAAACCTGTCCATAACGGTATTGCGGCATCATCGAGCGGAACGACGACCCTACATGTTTCGCGAAGCTGAACATCGTGTCTTACATGTAGATCCGACCCTAAGACGATGCCAAGAGTCCATACAAACTTGGCATCTCACTCCCAAAGGCAAATAAATGCAGCAAATTTTTTTATACCATGTAATTTTATTTTTTTCATTTTCAAGCGAAAATCGATCTGGCAACCATTGCCTTAACAACTAGCTAAACACTAAAAAAGACTAACTTTGGGTCCATGGCTCCAAAAAATGGTCATTTCCACCCTGAAAGCATTGATCTACGACCAGTGTGGTCGAGAAGGGGTAAAAACAAAATAACTATATCCTTACTCTTACGATATTTTTCATAATAGGCGACTCACTAAAAAAATCACATGTTTCGCCAAGCTGAAAGGGCACACCTCACATGCATCTTTAAAAATGCTCGACTATGTTTGGTAACATATTTTTTAATAGATTTATAAATTTGTTTTGATAATCTATTAAAATTCTTGACTTTTTAGATTTTTCTCTCACAAAAATCATATTATCAAAAGCTGAATAATTTTATAGAGAGTAAGACCAGTACTAAAATTCGGGTTGTGGGCCATTTTGTAATACACGTAACAAAAAAGGGACAGAGCACCAAAAAAAAATACTAAAAAATAAAAACATAAAATATAGGTAGCGTTTAAAGGTTTTAGAAGTGGTCAAAAACTGGGTCAAAAAACTATTCAAGCAAAAGCTACTTAATATATCTTTGTAGAGAGAGAGAGAGATGGATAACGGTGAAATCCCAGAGGATGCAAATGAACGTAATAATGGGTTTTTCCTTTCTCCCTCTTTTTTTGTATCCTTAATTTTCATATTACTATTTCATATCTTCCTTCTTTCATTTACTATTAGTATTTTTACTATCTTATTTTAAGTGATTCAGTTTCCTTATATTTGTATTTTATTGTATTGTATTGGAATCACTGTTTTAAAAATCTTAGATTTTCTGCTTTTTAGGTCGCTAAAAGCTTAGGATGGATTTTCCTTTCCCCCTTTTCTTTATACTATTTTTTTCATTATTTTCATAGTATTTCATATCTCCCTTCATTCGTTTACTTTACTATTACTATTATTAATTATTATGACTCTTTGATTCTTTAGTGATTCAGTTTCTTTATTGGTTTTTATTGTATTGGAAAATCGCTGTTTTCAAAAGCTTGTTTCGTAGTAAAAAGAGCTCAATTCAAAGCTTAAAAAAATCTTACAAAGCTCGCTGTTAGCTTACCTATTGCAAAAAAATCCTTTAGTAAATTTTACGCTTAAAACACTATTCTTGAAATTGCAAACTGCCCAGGTCCCCAATCGGTATTCATAGCTTACTGGTATTGTATTGTATTTTATTTGAAATTTGCTGTTTTAAAAAGCTTGACTCGCAGCTTAAAAAAACTTAAAAGCTCATTTTTTTTTGCTTTTTAGGCCGCTAAAAGCTTTACCCTTTTTACGTAGCTATTGCAAAAACACTTTAGTAAAGTTTTCGCTTTTTAATACACTATTTCATATCTCCCTTCATTCGTTTACTATCAGTATTATCACTATGTTATTTTTAGTGATTCAGTTTCCTTATTGGTATTGTACTGTATTAGAAATCGCTGTTTTAAAAAGCTTGCTTCCTAGGAAAAAACCTCGATTCATAGCTTACAAAAAGCTTAAAAAGTTCGCTTTTCCACTTTTTATGCCGCTACAAGATTAGGCTTTTTGTGCTATTAGCATAGCTATTGCAAAGACGCTTTAGTAAAGCTTTTGCTTTTTAAAACACTATTGTATTGGAAATTTGCTGTGTTAAAAAGCTTGCTTCGTAGTAAAAAAAAAAGCTCGGTCCATAGCTTAAGAAAAGCTTAAAAAGCTTGATTTTCAGTTTTTTAGGCCGCTAAAAGCTTACGCCTTTTGTTCTTTTAGCGTAGCTAATGCAAAAATGCTTTAGTTAAGTTTTCGCTTTTTAAAACACTATTTCCTTTCCCCCCTTTTTTTGTACTATTTTTAATCCATTATTTTTATACTAGTATTTCATATCTCCCCATTCATTCGTTGACTATTAGTATTATCATTATGTTATTTCTAGTGATTCAGTTTCCTTAATATTGGTATTGTACTGTATTCGAAATTGCTGTTTTAAAAAGCTTGCTTCGTAGTAAAAAAGTTCGATTCAAAGCTTAAGAAAGGCTTAAACAGCTTTCTATTCCGCCTTTTAGGCCTGTGTAGCTATTGCAAAAATGTTTTAGTAAATTTTAATGCTTTTTTAAACACAGTTTCTTGGAAATTGCAGATTGTCCAGGTCCCCAATCGGAATCCGCAGGAAAAGCGGATTCTTGCGAAGGATGTCCGAACCAGCAGATTTGCGCCACTGCTCCTAAAGGCCCTGACCCAGGTCCACCCACCTCCTCTCCCTCTCTATTTCTATATATATATATATATACATATATATACACTTGTGTGATGATATATTGTTGATATACATTCATAAGTCCATACATGAAAGTCTCTGCTTGAATGTGTGCCAGAAAATCTCTATATATATTCAGGGACAGAACTAGTTGCTTTAAAGGGAGGGATGGAAACGCTTATTTTGGTAAACGGGAGCTGAAATACTAATTTTGAATATTTTAATCAAAATACATAGAAAAAGTTTGTTGTGGTAAAAAAAAAAAATCAAAATAGGAGCGGCTGTTGCTCCCGAACGTCTCCAACTAGTTGATTTCCTGTTTAAATCATCATCAGCCTGATATGCTTACCATATGCTCTATTTTGCTTTGTACATGTTTAGTAGTGGTATTGGTATCAGTATCTTATACATATTAGGCCTATGTTATCGGTACCAGTGTTTTGTGCGTATTAATCCTATCTTGTATGCCTTTATGCTTATCCACGCTTTTCCTTTAGTGGGTGAGCGGAACCAGGATCCGGGAGGGCAGATTTTCTTGTAGAAACCTTGTCTTTTCCTGCTTGTTTAAGGCCTGTTTGGCATCAGTTTTTTTTTTTTGTAGCGTTTTTAGCTTTTTGCTTAAAAAGCAAATCATGTTTGGCTGGACAGCTTTTTGAGCTTGTAAAGAGCAAGCTTTTGGGTACAAGAGCAAAAACTAGGATTGTCAAACAATTTAGTACTTTTTAGGGAATTTTAAACGAAGGTTTTTCATAAAATCAAAAGATCCTCGATGGATCACTGTACTGAATTTAATTAAGGAATATTGAGAAAAGCGATAATTTGAAAACAATTCTAATAAAGGCCAACTTTTTTAGCAGGTCGCCAAACAGTCAGCGTTTTGACCAAGAAAACTGATGTTCAATAGGCCCTAAGTAGTGCTATTGGGGTCTTATGCGAATTAGTTCTATCGTATGCCTTGTTGCTTATTTGCAGTTTTCGTTTAGTGGGGTCTTCAGTGCATTTTCCAAGACATGATTAAGTCCCCGAATTGCTATGTTGTAGTCGTGGGTCTAAATTCACCTTAAAAATCTGGCAAGCTTAATTTTCTCTTCCAAATAATTTTGATATTTAGTCTCTTAAGTGTGCTTTATTTGTTTTTCATTGTTTTCTTGTGGAGTCTGTGCCACGAGTTTCCAAGTATGTAGCTTTCTCTTTACTTCAATGAAGTGAAAGAAATTTGTTTGCTGGAGGAAAAATGCTTGTGTACAGTTTCTTTGCCTCTTATGGAAAATCGTGAAAACAGGTCTCCTTTACCGGAGATTGGCCCATACAAGTTAGCGTAGTTTTTAAATAATAAATGCATTAATTTTTTAACAGTACTTGTTTTATCCTTATAATTTTAAAAGCAATCTCCCCTTCTCCCTCGATTGGACGCTACTCTAATCCTGTTGCTGGAGTCCCGTACGATTGCTTTATTAGCATAGTAATATTACTTAGGGCCAGGATATGTCTCTTTTTACATCAACCTAAGATTTTTGCTAAATAAGTATACTTCACTTTGTTTATAAAAGCAGACCTCGATTCCTTTAGAGCGAGTTATATTCTAGTCAAAATTCAAATACACTCACTATCTAGCAACTAGGCTTGAAGTTTTTTTTTTCATTTCGTATTAGTTGCCTAGGAACTACTTCTGTTTTTGTTAAACCTGCGTTTCCTTTTGGATAAAAGGGAATACATTTTTTCAAGTTGTATGCACCAATCTATCGAATAGACCACTTCTTTTCTGAATTCAAGTCAACTAAAAAAATGTTTTGTATATACCAAAACAAAAACCAACTAGTACACCTTAATCTGCTATCATTTTTGAATTCCATAACCGTTTAAAATCTGACTATTATGAAGTCTAGGTTTTTAATCTTACTATTCATCGATTAAGCTTTGTGGTGTAGCCCTTTCACGAACGAGTTATTCGTATTTTAATCTTGATTTTTTTAATAGGAATATGTCCCTAGTATTTGTATTTGTCCGATTATAGTACTGAGTATGATTCTTAATTTCGTGGCAAATAGGGGGATGCCACTTCTTTCTGTATATCGTTCCTACTAAAGTTACGGTGACACCGAGTACGACAGATAGTAATTTTGATAGACTTCCTTTTTTTTCTGAAATTGGAACTGATGCTGGTCTGGTAGGAGAAATTTTATGAGTTGCTCATGTGATGCCTATATACTCTTGTTAAGTATGAGAGATCTTAATCTGAGGAGAGTTTTGTCGTGTTGTAACTAATCTTTTGACTTTGGATGAATTAGGGTACATTAGATTATCAAAATAAGGTCTTTGCAGAAGTTGTTTCCTGTAAATACTAAACAGTAAAAACTGACAATTACCAGATGAAGCTAAAGGGTGTGTGGCTTTTTAATTATCATAACAGTTTCTTATTTCATATGCGGGTACATGACAGAGTTATAGTCAAATAGTCACCGTTGAGGTGATTATATGCTCTTGAAGAAGAGAAATGTAGGGAACAAAAGGGTGGGGTAGCCTTAAGAAAGTAGCTGATCTCACTATTATGTTACCTGAGATATTGAAAATGTGTAGTTGAAGTTTTGCCCTGCTTACTGCTGGTTTGTTTATTTTCATTTAGATGCTCCAAGTAAGAATACATCTGAATTATTTTACTAATCGAAATTCTATCAAGTGCTTTTAACCCTGTAAACATGGTTCTTTCCTATTTCTTGTTTTGGAAGTGAGTCTCTCATATAGGAAGTCTGGTATATAGGTAGCATTGATCTTCTCTTTCTTTTTTCTTGCCTTTGCAATGTGTCTATGCCTTTGGATTAAAAATGCAAACAAGAAGAAAAGTGGTGCATTATATATTTATAAACAACATTTTTTCTTCTTCTTATAAACTTATGCGTACAGTAGTTGATATTCGATTATTCGATTAGTCAGTCATCTGTTCTTTTGCTGTTACGAATTGAATAAAAAAGGGGTGGCTTTAAACAGCGTATTCTATGGTACTGTTTTTGTCATTGAAACCTAGTCACATGTAGTTGATGTTTTGCCCAGTCTGATTTGATTCTTCTTATCTCTATTAATCATGATTTCTAATATATGAAGAAAATAATCCATCTGCTTCTTACTTTTTAATATTTTCCTTTATGAAGATTTGGTTGGTATCATGGAAAGAATGGCCACTGTGAAGCACAAAATTCTAGTCTTATCTGGTAAAGGCGGAGTTGGAAAGAGCACATTCTCTGCTCAGCTCGCGTTTGCACTTGCTTCAATGGACTTTCAAGTAGGCCTACTCGACATCGATATTTGTGGGCCTAGCATCCCCAAAATGCTGGGCCTTGAGGGCCAAGAAATCCACCAAAGCAACCTCGGATGGTCCCCCGTCTACGTCGAGTCGAACCTAGGTAAAATATTAATGGGTCAAGTACTTTCAGTTTATTTCTGTTATTAAATCATGCACCTCTGAAATTTAAAAGTTGTGTCTTGTAGTGGGTTGTTACCTTTTCAAAGGTTGTTATTGCCTAGTCTTTCAGAGTTCTAAAGTTGTGTCCTCTGGATTGGTATAAGCAGAAATTGCTGTAACATAGATTTGGATTGAAATATTATGAGAGCTTATGAAACTGGAATAAAAAAAAATCCCATAAACAATAGGCTGGTGGCGAAAGAAATGCAATTCGGGATGAGTTGTGGTGACTAAGTTTTTGGATTTGTTTGCTTTTGTTATTTAGATAATTTCTCTATACTTCGTTTGTTGCTATTTTTGTAATGCATTTTGTCGTTGGCTTTATTGTTACTAAACGATGAACCTCTAATTGTTTCCTTTCCACAAGTTGTCTCTTTTCTCTAGATCAGTGTAAGTAGAACTTTGTTTGAACAACGAATATCAGACTTGGAGTCGAATAAAAAAAATCTCAACTCTTGTTATTTGAATTTGGCAGAAAAAATCAGATTTGTGACAATTGTTTGTTATATACATAATTAGGTGTCATGTCTATCGGGTTCATGCTCCCTAACCCGGATGATGCAGTCATCTGGAGGGGCCCGCGTAAAAACGGGATAATCAAGCAATTTTTAAAGGATGTGTATTGGGGAGAACTCGATTATCTGGTGGTCGACGCTCCCCCTGGGACCTCGGACGAGCACATCTCGATCGTCCAGTTCCTACAAGAGACTGGGATTGACGGTGCTATTATTGTCACTACACCTCAACAAGTGTCGCTCATTGACGTTCGGAAAGAGGTAAGTTGATATTGAATAGCCTCATAATTTTAGGATGAATTCAGAAATAAAGGTTCTTGACCAACCGAAGATGAAAGAGATCCATCTATCCAAAAAAAAGAGATCCATCTATCATTTGGTCAATTATCTAAATTCTGTACAATAATGCTCTGATTTCATTTTAAAAGAAATTCATATTACCGATCAGAAAAACGCTACACTCTGTATAGTCTCATAACATAATGCTCCGATCATGAGACTATAAAGTAATTGGATATCAAGCAGTCTATGAAATTTGAGTACCCTTGTTTGGTTGCATCTTTTATTGTCCTCGCTCAGATTAAGAGTTCAAGTTGGAATGTGATAGGAAACTTTTGATTAGCAGTCCACGATGATGATCAGTCACATGTTTGTTTGGGTAGTACTAAATTTATAGAAGTATTGGCTTAGTAAGTGAATTTTATGAATGCAACCATTGGCTAAAATCACACTAGTTTTAAAACTAAATGAAAAGCCTTCTATTTTTGTTTTAAAATTGAGGTTATTTCCTAATTAGGCGACTTTTAGCCAAAAAAATTGTTCTTTTGATTCAACTGACAGTCTGACTCTAAGCTTATTTGCTTACAAGCCGGCGTTTTTTCTTCTAAAATGTCATCTTATTGATTAAATACTGGGGGTGTGTTCTAAAAGTTGTTGTATCTTTATTTTCATAAGAAAACCAAAGTACAACCTTATGAAACAAAAATAAACCTGGTCGGTGTACAAGTCCTTGGTGTGGTCGGTGTACAAGTGTAAAGTACCAAAACTCACAAAGTACACAATAACAAAAGTAAAGGACAAATAATCTGAACACTAATTGATCTGCATCAGGTGAGTTTCTGCAAAAAGGTCGGTGTACAAGTCCTTGGTGTGGTCGAAAACATGAGCGGGTTAACCCAACCGATTTCTGATCTTAAATTGACGAAAATGGATAACAAAGGAGAGCAAGTGGACGTCACAGAGTGGGCGTTACAATACATGAGAGAGAAAGCGCCAGAGCTTTTAGACTTGATAGCATGCAGCGAGGTGTTTGATAGTAGTGGTGGGGGTGCGGCGAAGATGTGCAAGGATATGGGGGTACCATTTTTGGGTAAAGTGCCACTAGACCCGAGGTTGTGCAAAGCGGCTGAAGAGGGTAGATCGTGTTTCGATGATGCGAAAAGTGGGCCCAGTGCGCCTGCCCTTAAAAGTATTATTGATAAATTGGTGGTGGATGAAATGCGGCTGAGGATGAGTAATGGTAACTAGGTGTTTGGGTTTTGGATTATTTTCATTTGTTTTCGCTACCTCAGTTTTGCATTTTTTTTCAATGTTATATGATTAGTTTTCGATCATAGAGAATTTAACGAGTGGCAGGGTGGCTGTAAACTTATGATGTACTTGTGTATTGGAGTTTTTCGTGTATTTTTTTTATTTTTTCTCTTTCTGGATCTTGTATTCATGATATCAGGAAATAAAGTTCAAGCTCCAAATTGAAACTTAGTGTTGCAAGAACTTTTCAATTTGATAAAACTTCGTTCCGATCAGGAAACTGTTTGATAAAACTTATAAGCATAAAAGCAATGAATTTGTAATTACATTTGGTAAATAGCTTGGTGCAGAGTGTGGTCCTGCCCATTTCTGCTGAAATTTATTATTTAGCCTAAAAGTCTGAAAGTTTTTCTTCTTGTACAGAAAACTCTAAATATGGTTGCATCACTACAGCCAATCACATTTGAAATTACCCAAAATGAAATATACACAAGTGGTTAGTCAATTTAGTGTTACTCAGCTTGCCGTAAAATGAAATTTTTGAACCAAACAAAAGACAAGGACTCCCTGTCTCTGAATGTGACCGACTGAGATCAAAGTTGATTTTATATGTCCTCCATTAAGTTTATTTAACTTGGGAAGTTAAGAAACGAACTGAAATTTTGTAAAATCATCTTTCATTCAAGAGAAGAATGAAGTACAATCATAATATTTTACAAAGTTGCAACTTTTCTTGAACCATAATGGTTGAGATAATATACCAAGTCCAAATTGGAATAATGACTTTCTATTTATCTCTAAAGTCTCACTATGTTCTGTCTTTGAAGCAAATTGTGGGAACCAACTTGCGATAACAACGGCATGCGAGAGATCAAGATGGTGTCGAGATGAGTTAAGAAAACATATGGCAAATTTGGAACTAATTTATGAGAACTAATTTACTTTTATAAATTATTCTAGTAAGCTGTAAGCAATATTAATCATTTCGAAATTTACCTTCAAACTGACATATTTTTAATAACTCGATGCATAATTTGCAAATTCATGATCAAACACACCTTCATAATAATATAAGTAATTATTTTCTTGACTAAATTCTGAACCTTTGAAATGAAATTAAAACGCGCTAAAGGGGAAAGTGGGGATTGGTTTATGTGGGCCATGTGACACTTACAGTTTATTCCGTTATTAGAAATAGTTTTTTTTCCTCCAAAACTCTCTAACTTGCTCTGTTTGGAATAATCATTATTCAACAACTTTAATTCATAACGTTTTTCTCATTTTTATGAAGTACCAGAACGAGAGTCCTATTCCAAATTTCCAATGTTCTTCAAGGTTTTTTTGGTTCCCATATCTTGTCAAAAGTTGGTATATATGTATCTCTTACTTTCTATGTATATTCACGTACTTGTATTTGCGTGAGCATGAAAATAATTAAGTGGGGACAGCCTCGTATTGAATATTTTTAATGAAAATGTATTTTTTTTTATGTATTTTGATCAAAATCTCCAAACGTACCCCTCCCCCTCTATTACGAAAAAAAAAATACTCATATAGGGTTCGGCCCCTCTCATATATAATTCATGGTTCCGTCATTGCGTGTGAGTGAGCTGGTATTCATGACCACGAATTAAAGTTCAAGCTCCAAATTGTAACTTAGTGTTGCAAGAACTTTCCGAAATTTGTAATTTGTGTGAAAATTTATATATTTTAACCTTGATGTTTAGCTATTTGAAGTAGCGGAAAGCAGTAATGAGCTGTTTTGATTGGTTTGTTTTGTTACTTTGGCATTTTTTCTCTACTTAAGAATTGCAGTTATATATGTGGAGTAATGATAGTCTCACATTTCACTGTGATGACCAACTTAAATAAACTGTAGTGAACTAGCTAATTATAGAACTTGCGTGATAGTGTGGAAATGGCAATTACTTGGCATGTGTTATGTGTATAAGGAAAATGCATTTATTTTTTATTTTTATTTTTGGTCATTGCATTTATTTCTTCTAACATCACTAATATGACATTTGCAGTAAAAACTTTAGCTTTCTCAATTAAAAATTAAAGATAAAATACAAAAAAGATCCCTATATGTTTATATCGGTTCTATTAGCTAGGTTCCTGATTTTAAATCTCAATATTAGTAAACTATTCCTAAGCTTTAAAATAAACAGGCATGATCTCTATAAGAAAGACAGTACTCATAAACTAAAATCATTTCAAGTGGCCTATTTAGAATTATTTTCAGAGTATAATGTAACAGTAACAGAATCATTGGCCAAGATAGCTATTTAAGATTTGGTGAATACAGTACAAAAAGGGACCAATTAATCTACCAACCCGAAAATACTTCAGATCTCCTTCACTTTTGAGTTTTGAATATACTTATAAAGTTATAAGGGACCAAATCTGATTATTTTTTCAAACTATAGGGGTCAGTCAGTCAATATTCACCCACATAAAATTGAAAAAATATTAATGAAACACCATAACTATTACTTTGCATAGAATCGTAAAGGAGTAGTAATTCTCAAAAATGAAAGGCTTAAGTTTCTTCAAGGTCTTCCTCTTAGCTAGAAGCTCAGAAAAATTGGTAAGCATATAAAACTTTTCTCATTTTAATACGTGTGTGTCTTGAGAACAAGGTCCTTTTTGGTTGATCAAGTAATATGTTCCCCATTTTTACTTAAAATCATAAATGATGAACTTGTTGTAAAATAATGAAGAGGACGTTCTGATCGTTTAAGACTCTGAGTTTAACTAGAAAAATGAAAACAGCTAAAATATATTTCCTATATGAATTGATTTTCTCTTGACACTTATTTGTGATATAAAAATAATATAGATAGTATAAAAAAATGCCTTTAAAAAATTGTCTTCTCCAAATTAATCTTCCGGTTAGTTGAATATGTATATGAAATGAAATCATCAATTTTACTGGAGAAAAAAGATCATGATCAGAATCAGTACATATCGCAAGTTGTATGTTGGAATTTTATTTCTCACATTATTGTTAATTGTTTCGGAACTATGTAACAAATGAAGTTGGGTTGTTTTTAGTGCAAGTAAGTATGTACTTGGTAGATCTGAACTCAAATCTCTCCACTGTTGATTATGTAATTAAACACATAATTAAATTTGTAAAACCAATTGGTAGGCTCTAAAATTTAAACTTGTTGGATATACTTGGAATTATTGCTTCCAAGTTCAATTTCCTAATTCTTTGCCATAACATCTTTCAGATATGTACATGTCTTTCTCTAAATAAATCAAAAAGTGAAATTAAACCAACATTTGGAATTTTACTTTTACATATTTTATATGAATATATTACACATCTTACTAATGTTTACTCATTCTAAAAAAATTCCAAGTGACTTCTCAATTGTTGGATTCGATACATGTTTGTTTCGAATTTTAATTGGTTGATCAGATCCAACAGTTGTAAAACGAGAGAGTCACGAGAAATATATCGATCATTTTGCATAGTTAAAACTAGGTGGAAGATGCATTTTCAAGTCATGAAAACGTACTCCTTATGAAATCATATGCACTCTAAAAGTTCGAAATTCATATCTCACGTGAATAAATAGTCCTTTCCTTTCTTTCTTATATCATAATGTAGTCAATTTTCGCCAATATTTTTAGGTAATTAAATTACTACTCAACTTAAACTAATAGTTTGGTTTCATATTCAATTCAAGTGCAATGATAAACTTGTAAGTTCTAAATTTCAGTTACACTTGAAATGAGAAAGAAGCTATTCGGGTTTTTTTAAGCCTACATCCTATTGATAGCCATAAGCCATAATCATTCTCTTTTCCCTATTTATATATATAGCCCATTCCTTTGGCATTTTCGGCACGAAAAAATGGTGAATTCCCCGAACAAGTGTTGCTCAAGAACCACCGAGGGAATGTTTGTCGTGTGAAAGTAACAAACAACACAAACAAATTTTACTTTTCAAATGGTTGGGAGAATTTTGTGGCGAAAAACAACGTTCAAGATGGTGATTTTTTAGTGTTTGATTATGACGGGTCCTATACTTTCGATGTCAAAATATACGGCAACACTTCGTGCGAGAAAATGGTACCCAAGTATGAAGAGAGTGAAGAGAGTGAGGAGAGCGAGGAGAGTGAAGAGATTAAGGAGTCGAGTAATGAGAGCGACGAATATTATGCAGAGAATATGGAATACGAGGAGGAAACCGAAACTGAGGAAGAAGAGTTTGAATTGGCAAATATGAAAAAAGGAAAAGAGAAAATGGTAAAATCTGCTAAGAGGCCACATATTAAGAAGGAAAAGGGTAAAAGTGCAAAAAGATCCCAGGGGTTACAAATGGTTGTTGTAAGCTCTCGTGGTATGATTTTATTTTTCTTTCTACTTATCTCTTCATAATGAGCAATATTTATTAAAACGGTTCCGTTAACATGTGCTCCGGAGCACATATAATGAGCATATTTATTTATTAAATTGTTATTTCTAGGTATCTTATCATGTGACAAGGAAAATGGGAAGAAAGGTAAAGAGAAAATAGTAAAATGTGCGAAGAGGCGCTATATACTTTAGGAAGAGAAAAGAAATTGGAAAACTGTAAAATTAAAAAAGTGATGAAAGGTTGCAAACGGTTTCTGTAATTAGGCTAACATGGAATGATTAATCTACTTTTAACCTTTATTGATACAAAACCAGTAACTACAAAAAAAAAAAAAAAAATGCGTACGTAAGCAATGAGCTAAATTTTTAAGTTGTTATCGTTGCCGAATTGAAGGAATTAAGGAAAAACTATGTTGTGATGAAAATGATTTTGGAAACAATTGAAGTTTTTCCAGGATACATTTTTGCTAGTTTTACATTTATACCTTGTGAAATCTATATGTTCTTCTTTTGCATTTCTGATTGATGAGCTACCTTCTTTAGCCGATTACAAGGGAAATTGTGCTGCGAAAACTGAAGAGGAGTCTAGTGATGAAGATGAGGATGAAGTTTTTAACTATGGAATCATAGCACGGCCCTTTACCCCTTATTTTGTGACCAGGATTCAGAAAAAAAGACCGAATAAACTGGTAAGAGCTTGTTATCATTTTCTATTTGGATGTTAAATTATATCTCTATAAATCTGTACTGCACCATTTGGATGATCATCATTTGTCAGACGATTCTTATGATTTTATCTATGTTCCTTTCTCTATCACAAGTCATAACCATATCATTTTTTTCTCATAGTAACTTCAACTCTGCGCCCGGTCCATTCTCTGATTACCTCTATTCTAGTGGATAAAATACTTACTTTATAATTTGGTTAAAAAATCATATAATGACCTTTTCTAATTTGGATATATGCGCAATTTGCACTATGCTCTTGTACAAATCATGCCGTACAAATTTACCTCTATATATCGGATGATGATATCCTCGCCTCTTTTGCAAATTATTGTAGTTATTCAGTGATCCACAAACAACCGTAAATTATTTGAGCCTATCTTCAAAGCTACACACATTCACCTGCAAGTTTTAAGTCATGATCTTCTTAGTTAAACCCATGCTTATAGCTTTAGGTGTAAATTCCAACTAAAATTAAATTTATAACTAGATGTGTGTGTTTCCATTAACCTTTCATAATGCGGCGTTTGTTTAGCTAGATTACATTGTTTGGAATTTGACTGTTAGTCACATTCTATTAGTTACTAGCTACTTATTGCCCTCAATCTCACTACTCTTAAGTAAAACCAAATACATATCCATGAGAATATATCTTATATAGCAATCGAAACAAACATCGTCTGCATATCTTATGAAGTTTTCATGACTGCTTGCCATTTTCAGCATACTTTTTAGGAGTAAAATCTAAATCGTGCAAATTTATTTCTGTCTTATCAAATATAGAAAACCAGTAGTTGCTAAAGTTGAATTACCTATAGGACTCTTAAAATCAATTTTATGCTGTCTTTTTCTTTTGCTAGCAGTATATTCCACTCGATGTTATTAGAGACCACAATCTCAAAATTCCAGCGAAAATAATCATCCTCGACGAAAGAAACAAGGAGTGGAAATCAGATGTGCGAGTGTGGGGAGATGGTCGAACTTGGCTCAGTAACGGTTGGAAGGCCTTTAAGAAATGGAATGCGCTCAAGTATGAGGACAAGTGCTTATGCGAGTTCATACAAGAGGGTCCGAGGGGACTTTTTCTAAGGATTCGTATTCTTCGTGAAGGGTCGTGGTTGCCAAAGGAAGATAACTAAGGGTGTGTAAGCAAGTTATTTTATTTGGTGATTTGAGGGGTGCTAATTGTAATAAAAAAAAATCTATTACTAGATGGCTAAAGCTAAACCGTGATAGTATTTGAAAAGTTTTATTTTTTAAGTTTTAAGACTTGGAACTAATATGCAATATCATGAGTTGACTATGTTAGTTTTGTGGTTGGATAGGTCTGGCAACTGACATAAAAAGAAGCTTGAATTAATATTTATAATTTTCCTATATATATTTTATGATTATTTCCATATAAACTACGTACTACTTAGTTGACTAAACAGGAAAATGTCAAAGAATTAGAAAAGCATCCGAATAATGCACCAATCCACTCTATATGGTCAGACTTCTTGCCTCAGATCACGACGTTACTCTAGGGCAAAAAACTAGTGGTATATTCCATGATCTACAATAATTAAACATCAACTATTTTATCTACATCAAATTATATTCCATGTTCTTCTGTTCTGTGCCACCTCATACAAAAACTAGGTTGGTTTTGTCTTGGAAGCAAAAAAGCTAATTGCAGAAGAAAGAAAAGCAATCTAGCTAAAAGCTTATAGTAACTTGTTTAGGCTAGAAATGTTAAAAAACAATACTTCATCCATACCATATTATAAGTCACGGAACCACGCGCAACTTTGACCGACAATAATTCGTATCCAAATTATCGAAATAATTTTTTTTAAAATTCTATAATATAGTTTAACATTTGAATTATTTAGAAAAAAATTGAAAATTTTTCGTTTCGACAATTTAGTTATATGTTCAAAGCCGGTTAAAGTTGCACGTGGTTTCGTATATAACTTATAAAATGGGATGGGAGGGAGTAACAACGTTTATGATAGGCAACCAAATGTACAATAGCTTAAAATAAAAAGAGAAGAAAGTTGAACTAATTAAAAGCTGCAAGCAAAAAGCCAAACTTTAATACACTGAAATCAACTGATGACCAACTTTGATAAGAATGTACAATAGCTTAAAATAAAAAGAGAAGAAAGTTTGAGCATGCTATTAATGTACAATAGCTTAAAATAAAAAGAGAAGAAAGTTGAGCATGCTATTAATGTAACAATAGCTTAAAATAAAAAAAGAAGAAAGTTGAGCATGCTATTAAATATTAATGTACAATAGCTTAAAATAAAAAGAGAAGAAATTTGAGCATACTGACGTCAATTTCAACTGATGACCAACTTTAATAAAAATGTTACTGTAGTTAAACTATGTATAGAACTTTGCGTGACAGTGTGGAAAATGGCGTTACCTGCATGTGTTATATTTATAAGGAAATTGCATTTATTTCTTCTAACATCACTAATATGCCTTTTGCAGTAAAAACTTTAGCTTTCTCAATCAAACAGTAAATGATGAAAATACAAAAAAGGCTCCCTAACTAGTATATATGTTTATACCAGTTCCATTAGGTTTAGGTCGCTGAATTTTGAATCTGAATATTAGTACTTTTCCCAAGTTTTAAAAATAAACAGACATTATCTCTGTAAGAAAGACAGTACTCATACACTAAAATCATTTCACGTGGTTTAATTAGAATTATTTTAAGAGTAATGTAACAGAATCATTGGTCATGATAGCTATTTAAGGTTTGGCCCTTTGGGAAGTACATACATAAGGGACCAATTAATTAATCTACCAACCCGGAAATATTTCAGACTATATCCTTCACTTTTGAGTTTAAAATATTAAGGGACCAAATCTGATTTTTTTTCATACGATAGGGGTCAGTCATTATTCACCCACATAAATAAAATTGAAAAGTGATGAAACACCATTTCTATTTCACTTTGCATAGAATCATTAAGGAGTAAAAAAAATTCAAAAATGAAAGGTTTAAGTTTCTTCAAGTTCTTCCACTTACCTAGAAGCTCAGAAAAATTGGTAAGCATGTAAAACTTATCTCATTTTAAATTCTTATGTATCTTGATCAAGGAATATTTTCCACATTTTTACTTCAAATCACAAGTGATGAACTTGTACTTCTGATCGTTTAAGACTCGTTTGACTAGAAAAATTGAAAACAATTAACAATTTATTTCCTTTAATATTTGTTTTTGTCTTGAGACGTATTATTGTGATATAAATATAATAGAGGTAGTAAAAAAATGTTTTTACAGTTTGATTCTTATACTGGCAACATTGATATTAATATTGCATTCAAATCTTCCAGTTAGTTCAACATATAATAAAAATGAAATCATTTTCCTTGGAGAAAAAAGATCATGAGAATCAGTACTATATAGGCGAGTTGTGTGTTGAAATTTTATTTTTTACATTATTATTGTTCTCGGGACTAAAATATCAAATCCCTTATGTTGGATTTGATGCATGTTTTGACTCGTAAATTGGTTTCAGAAAAAACTGCTGTACGAAACGAACGTCCCGAGCAGGATATATATTTTTTGGACAGTTGATATTAGGTAGAGGATGCAATATCAAGTCATGAAAACGTTCTACAACTTCAATCTTACAATGTACAGCCTTGAGTTACATTTCACTTTGTAGTATCAAATGCACTCTAAAAGTTCGAAATTCATATCTCACGTGAATAAATTTATACTAGAAGAATAGGTTAGTAACATTTGTAGTTCTTATATCATAATGTAGTCCATTTTCGCCAATATATATCGGTAAATGTACTTTTAAGTTCAAATGTTATTCTAAACTTCTAAATTCTAAATCTCAGTTACACTTGAAATGAAATAGTTATTCGACTTTTTTTATGCCTAATGTATATCCTAGTCAACTAGTACTCGATCCGTGACACCTATTGATAGCCATAAGCCGTAATCATTCTTTTTTTCCCCATTTATATATAGTCCATTCCTTTAGCATTTTCGGCACGCATAGATGGTGAATTCCACGAACACGCGTTTCTCAGGAATCAGCAAGCAAATGTTTGTCGTGTGAAAGTAACAAAAAATGGAAGCAAATTTTACTTTTCAGATGGTTGGGCTAAATTTGTGGAGAAAAACAATGTCCAAGACGGTGATTCTTTGGTGTTTGACTATGATGGGTCCTATATTTTCGAGGTCAAAATATACGATAAGACTGCATGCGAGAAAATGGTACCCAGGTATGAAGAAAGTGACGAGAGTGAGATTAAGGAGTCGAGTAATGAGAGTGACGAGTCTTATGCGGAGAATATGGAATACGGGGAGGAAAACGAGGAGAAACCCCAAACTGAGGAAGAAGAGTTCCAATTGGGAAATATGAAAAAAGGAAAAGAGAAAACGGTAAAATCTGCCAAGGGGCCGCAGATTAAGAAGGAAAAGGGTAAAAGTGCAAAAAGAGCCCAGGGGTGGCAAATGGTTGTTGTAAGCTCTCCTGGTATGGTTTTTATTCAATTTTTTCTATTTATCTCTTCATAAAGAGCAATATTTGTTAATTTTTATTTTTAAGTATCTTATCATGTGAGAGGGAAAATTGAAAAAAAAGGTAAAGATAAAATAGTAAAATGTGCTAAGAGGCGTTATCTTTTAGGAAGAGAAAAGAAATGAAAACTGTATAGTTAAAAAAGTGATAAAAGGTTGCAAATAGTTTATGTAATTAAGCTCTCATGGAATGATTCATCTAGTTTTTTCCCTTTCCTGATACAAATCCAGTAACTACAAATAAAAAAAAGGAATATGAGCAATGGGCTAATTGTTTTTGTTGTTAACGTTAGCGAGATTAAGGAAAAACCATGTTGCGCTGAAAATTACTTTGGAAACAATTGAAGTTCTTACAGGGTACATTTACACCTTGTGAAATTTATTTTTTCATCAGTTGCATTTCTGATTGTTTAGGCGATTACAAGGGGAATTATGCTGCGGAAACTGAAGAGGAGTCTAGTGGCCAAGACAAGGACGAAATTTTTAAGTACGGAATCATCGCACGGCCCTGTACCCCTTATTTTGTGACCAGGCTTCAGAAAAAAAGACCAAGTGTACTGGTAAGAGCTTGTTATCATTCTCGATTTGGATGTTCAATACTTCAATTACATCTCTATAAATCTGTTCCATTTTGATGATCATCATTTGTGAGATGATTCTTATGATTTTATCGATATTGATTACTTTATCATAAACATAACATTTTTGTTCTCATAGTAACTTTAACTCTGCTCCCATAGTTCATTCTCCCATTAAATCTATTCTACTTGATTGAATACCTATTGTATATGGTTAAAAATCATATGAAAACTTTTTTTATTTTTGCTATTTGCGCAATTTGCACTCTGCTCTTGTATAAGATATCCTCTTTTGCAGATTATTGTATTTATTGAGTGATCTGTAAACAACGGAAATTTATTTGAACCTATCTTCAAAGCTACACACCTTCACCTGCTAGTTTCGAGTCCTGCTACTAAAATTAGATTTATAAATACGTGAGAGTCTACATTAACATTTCATAAGGCGACGATTGTTTTGCTAGCCTACATTGATTGGAACCTGTTAGTCACATTCTATTAGTTACCGCCCTCAATCTCGCCACTATTATATAAAACTAAGTAAATTTTCTTTAGTATGTATACCAATTGAAAAAAACATCGTCTTCACTGTACGAAGCTTTCATGATTATTTGTCATTTTCTCTTAAGAGTAAAATCTAAAATCGCAAAGTTATTTTTGTCTTATCAATATGGAAAACCAGTTATTGCTAAAGTGGAATAGCCTGATAAAACTCCTAAAATCAATTTTCTTGGTGTTTCTTTTTTATTTCTGGCAGTATATTCCGGTCGACGTTATTAGAGACCACAATCTCAAAATTCCAGCCAAAATAATCATCCTCGACGAAAGAAACAAAGAGTGGAAATCAGATGTGAAAGTGTGGGGAGATGGTCGAACTTGGCTCAGTAACGGTTGGAAGGCCTTTAAGAAATGGAATGCGCTCACGTATCAGGACAGGTGCCTATGCGAGTTCGTAGAAGAGGGTCCGAGGGGACTTTTCCTAAAGATACGTATTCTTCGTAAAGGGTCATGGTTGCCAAAGGAATATAAGTAAGGGGTGTAAGCGATCTATTTGATGATTTGGGGGATGCTTGTTGTAATAAAAAAATTATTAGTGGGAGGCTAAACCGTGATGGTATTTGAAAGTTTGATTTCTAAAGTTTAGACTTGGAACTAATTTGCAATATCAGTATATTAACGAGGGGTTCTGCTTAGGGCTGATTTGATACGATACCGACTTTTTTTATCATATACTAATATCGAACCGAACTTGTTTGGTTTGAAAAAAATTATACCATAACCGAACCGAAAAAGTCGGTATACCGAAAGTTCGGTATACCGACTTTTTCTGTTGGTACGGTTCGGTTTTCCGTTTTATACTGAAACATTACTATTATTAAAAGACAATCCTTGGTAACAATAAAATAGCAAAAAAAAAATATAAAAAATAAAATGTTTACAACTATTCTTATATTTGCTATATTTATTGTAAACTTGATTAAAATAGTAAATACTAATAAAAATAAGAATTATTTTAAAACATGAGACAAGAAAATGGAGAAATACAAAATTATTGTATTTGACTTCGTAAATATGAAAATAAGTCGTAAGTAAAATTAAAGTAAATTATAAGACAATTTATTTGTAAGTTATGATTATATGTAAATTTATATATATTTTATAATTTTAATGTTTGGTTCGGTTCGGTATTATACCAAGCATACGAAATGAATACCGAAACCGAACCAACTTTTAAAGTTTGGTTCGGTTGTACCGTACCGAAAAATCGGTATACCGAACTTTCGGTAGCAATTTATTTGGTTCGATTCGAAAATCGCTCGATTGGTATAAATCGGTACAAAAAATCCATTTACAGTTGTGCTCACCTTCACACTAAAATCCTCCATACTTCTTCATACCTTATGTATTAGCATGACACGTGTAAACTTATTTAATCCAATGGTCCAAAACCATTCAAGTCTTTTTTTCTCCCTATTTAGAGTCTATTAATTTTTGGATAGTATTCTCTGTATAGACATTTTAATTTATTACTTCACTTGAAAATATAATGTTGACTCATCATTTAAAAAGTTCGTTGTAGTAAAATCATTATATAGAAACCCGATCATATAATTTTTCTTTTATGATAAAAAATTTGCCTAAAACAAAAAACTCGACCCGAGAATTGGCTTCTTATATACTCCTGAAGTCATGATACATATTAACCTCAAATTAGTGTGGGTTTTTAGTTGCAAATTAAATACAATGAAAATAGATTTCAGAAAAAAACTTTCCGAAAACATTTTTTTTAAAGTCATTGAAGCTAATTTCTTTTTAGTTAACATTAGGGGTGGGCAAAAAATCCGCAAACCCGCCCCGTAACCCAATCTGTGCGGATTGGGGCGGGTTGGATGTCAAAAAAAGTTAAATCCGTCCCGCCCCAATCCGTAAAAAAATTCGTGGGTTGGGTTAGGGTTGGGGTTTCCAAACCGCGAGTTAATCCACCCCAACCCGTTTCAATCCGCATATATATATATATATATATATATATATAAATTTTCTCAAGATCTTTTTCAATAAGAGTTTCTATATTATAATAGTATTGATTTAAGAAAAATTATATATATAGACAAAAAATCTTTGGATTGTCCAAACTTAAGCTTAATGATTCGATTGATATATTGTCTTATAAATTCAATGTATTATCTCGTACTTACAAAAAGAATGAATTTTTAATCTGGGTCTAGGTAGTATGGGTGGTTAATTTATTTTTAAAAACATTATTTGTAATTGAAGTATAGCCAAATATGAAGTTATATAAAGTTATTACGAAATCTGTAGCTATTGAAATTGTGGATTCAATTAGCTATTGAACTTTATTTTGATTATGTTGATGAAGAATAATTTGTTTTGTTTTGTTTTAGCTTTGTTACTTGTTCCGAACATTCTAAACGTATTTTGGTTGGCTTTTAGTTTATATTTCTATTTGAAAGATTTATTTTTTTTAAAATATTTAGGTAAATTATGCGAAATAATGAAAAATTAATGACTAAAATGAAAATTCAAGAAACAACCCGCACCCAATCCGCCCCGCTTGATAATGGGTTGGGTTGGGTTGGGTTGGAGTTTTAATTATAATGAGTTGGGTTGGGTTGTGATTTGAATTTCACTAATCCGTCCCAATCCGTCCCGCCATTTATTTTACGGGACGGATTAGGATTGCGACCAATCCGCCCCAATCCGTCCCGTGCCCACCCCAAGTTAATATAGGCTTGAACATTGTAGTTGCAATAATATATACTTTCTCATGTAGTATTTACACAAGTATCCAAGTTGAATATAAATGTGTTGATGTAATAAACTTTTAAATGAGCTGAGGGATTTAATTTGAAGAAGAAAAAAAATGGAGTAGGATGTTTGTGTGATGCTAAGCCATTTGGATAAAGAAATGTGCACTTGTCATACTCAAATGTTATATTTATGAAGAATATGAAAGGATAAAAGTATGGAGGTGAGTCCCCTATATTAGTTATAGTTTCGTGGTGGAATCAACCGGCACATAAAAGAAGAAGCTTGAATTAATGTTTTATTATTTTCCTATTTAATGATTATTTCCATATTTGCTAAAATAGGGAAATGTGATTTGTGGAGGACACAGGACACCATATCATCAAATATGAGGTTGTGGTTGCCACATGTTTTTTTTTTTCTTTGTTTGTTTAAATAGCTTAAAAGCTGATATCTTGAGTTCTTTTGGCCTAAAGTCAAAGACTATAAGCTGAGTAACCCAGGGTTTCTTATGTTTATGATGATGTTTCATAAAAAAAATAATTACCACTAAGTTTCTCGGTGATTTTTCTGAATTTCTCATGGTATTGTTTGGCATAAACCGAAATTAGAGTAATATTACGTGTTTTCTCAAACATGAAATGCCACGATAAACCAATATGTGTTTTTGATTAAGTAGAGTCACAATGTCATCAAGGCCAGATCACATTTTATGATATGATGAATTAAATATTATAAATTTCTTAAGCCTACATTTTTATCTAGTGTAATACAAATGTCAAGCGACGGTTTCTACTAGGTCTGGAAAAAAATCCCGAAATTCCGATATGTACCTGTTTCGAAATTTTTCGAGCCGAGAAGAGTCCCAACCCGAAAATGTTGGGTTTTGTTTCGACCCGTCAAACTTCGGGATTGGAATCGGGTGACAATTTTGATTTCGTCGGATGTCCCGACCTGACCTGATTTTTTAATTAATTTATATTTTATATTATATAACTTGGTTTTTTTTATTACAACACTAAAAAATTAATTAATTTATATCAAATGCAAGTGATGAGAATCGAATCTTGTAACTCTATCATACAATGTAATCACTCTATCATATGAGATACAATCTTTTTTGTTTAATATATTAATTATAATTAAATAAGTATAATATAGATTTGTAGTTTTGAATATATGAAATTGTTAAAATAAAAAATATACTTAAATTAAAAAGTTATATTATTATTTCAAAAAAGATAAATGATCATTATTTTCCGATTATGAAAATTATAATGATACTGATAATTGTTGCTTGTGTGAATAAAACTAAATACTAAAAGAATCTGATAAAAAATGTATCAACTTTTTTATCTACTCCATTATTTATAGTTTCATACTATTTTTTCTATTACATATTTATTTTTTCATTTATTAGTAATGTTATTTTTAGACTAGAATTATCTTTCGTGTTAATAACATGTTTAGACTTCTCAAATGAAAATTGTTAATAAAAAATGACGTTGTCATCAAATAAAAAAAATATGTCGGGAGACTCGGGATAAACCTATCCCGACCCTACGGGATCCCGAAACATCGGAAAAAAAATTCACTTTCAACAGTAATCGGGTCGGAGATACGGATTAAGCATTTACGGGTCGGGTTCCGATTCTAACCCACCTATTTTCTATTTTCTAGTAGTCTAAAATATCTAATTTACTTATATGGGAGGAATTAAAATATATGAATGGAGTTATTGTTTTCTTAGCCAGAATTAGAGGTTGCATTGTTTCAAAGTGAATTTTTTTTTCAGCCAATCAAATCCCCTTCCCACCTTATCTAACTTTTATCATAACCTTTATTATCTCTCCATATATATAAATATTCTTTTGTACTCTCTATCTTGCCTTCTAATACATCTTTGTGTTGCACCCTTCATTCATCCAATCTTAAATAAGGTAATAATACTTGCTTTTTTTCCCCTATGAAATGTAATTTAAATTTGGTACTAAGTTGCTGATGTTCTTTTACTACATATTTGAAGTTCATAGCATGTTAGGTAATTATGTTGTTGTAGTTTTTATTATTAAGAGCACTTGCTTGTTTGAGGTCAAAGAAATTTTGGGTTATCTAGGCTTATTACTCTTAGCTTTTTCAGGATAAAGAAAGTAACTTACTCATAAGCTACGCTAGTCAATAATATTTAGTACACTTTACAAATCAAACACATTACAAGAACACAAGTCCGAAGAAAGTGAAAGTTAAACAATTTCACAAAAGTTAAACCTTTCTAAATGTTTCTTAATAAAAGCATATCCCCAACTATTTTACTGTTAAAAAGATTCACTATTTTGAGCAGATTTTTGGCCATTTTACTTAAATGGCAACAGCATCCGCCACTCTCTCACCGGCAAATTTCTCTTGCGCTACCAAGGTGGCATCCTCTAGAAGGACAAAATCCTCGAACTCGAGCCCAAACTACATAGTTGGGCTCAACTCCTTTGGGGGTCTCAAAGCCCAGAACAAAGTGGGCTCATTGGGCCTCCCAGTTTCCACCGAAAGGTCATTTGCAAAAATTGTTAGCGGATTGAGATCGCCAGGTGGCAGTGGCGGTGGAGCTCTGTCTGCCACATGCAATGCTGCTGCAGAGATTTTTAGAATAGCTGCAATAATGAACGGACTTGTTCTTGTTGGGGTTGCGGTGGGCTTTGTTCTTCTACGAATCGAAGCTTACGTCGAGGAATCTGAGTGAGGCTCTTTGAGAAGGAAAATTTAAATGGTAACACAGTTCTGTTTGTTTGTAATGTAATATTGAAATGTACCTTCTTTTTATGTCAACTCTTGACGTGATTTAGGACTGATTTGTTCGGCAATTTGCTCCCGGGTTGGTTCTTTTGTAAGTTTTTTGAATCCTTTGCATAAGAATATAATTTACATAAAAGCTAATCGTGGAATTTCTTGCTGCAAATTGTAAGCGCATCTTAACTAACCTTGTCTATTCAGTGAATTTACCGCAATCCCTACACCTTTCTATATTCGAGACCAAAAACTTCTGTTTTCTTAAGCTGGTCAATCAAAAGTGTTGCAATTTGCAAGTTATACTTACTAACATAAGCAGAAAAGCAAACAGCCTGAACTTTAAACCTGTATTTTCTGCAATTAAACAACCTCTCAAGTAATATACATATATGCTAATACAAAACAATATTTTCAAGCCGGTTAAAAAAATGAAATTCAACTTATAAACAAAAATGGAGTTTGAGGTTGAACCGTCATTCCTGCAACTAAACAAACTCTCAAGTAATTTATACAGATAGGCTGAACGCGTAAAACAAATACTCTGCTAGTAAACTAACTGCAATGTGACTTTACAGCAAAAAGTGCGACGAAACAAATTCTCACGTTGACGATAATGGGATAAGGCACACAACAACAATACTCTATAAAACAACAACTCAAGTCGACGATATTAGAAAGGAAATCATGCAACAACAGTAATATCGTTGAACCGTGGACAGCACTCTATAAACGGATAACTCGTGCACCAAGTTGAAATTTATTAATAAAAGCAGATATACTATATAAAAGAGAAACAATTCAGATATATTTTAATGTTGAAATTTGAATTATAAATACTTGTAGGATTAGATAAAACCCAACACTTGATACAGAGAATTATATTTACTGAAACCTTAAACAAACAAGGGTTTGTTTGGTCGTAGCTTATTAGTAAAGTTGTCTGCCTCTTTCTTCATAAGCTGCGGTATAGTTGGTTTCCTATCCCGAAAAAGGTTAACAAATGAACACATATAAAACCAGCTTATTTGCTTAAAAGCTGTA
The DNA here is from genome assembly GCA_963920805.1 of Primula vulgaris. Classification (NCBI taxonomy): domain Eukaryota; kingdom Viridiplantae; phylum Streptophyta; class Magnoliopsida; order Ericales; family Primulaceae; genus Primula; species Primula vulgaris. The sequence continues at coordinate 22,559,408 of OY987217.1, read as the reverse complement.
GTTATAGAAGACCTATATTTTATTTTACAAATCGACTTGCTTGTACCCAGTAATGACAACAGAAACATCCCCACTCTTGTTCTGAAGTTTCTCATACTCACTTGACTGTGCTCGTGGCTTATCATAGTTTCTATCAAATAACAAGCAAATAAAACAGGTAAAAACCATAATCCCGCTGAGAATCCAACTAAACTGCATATTTGCTAAAGCACGCGCCCTCATCTCTGCCTCTTTTGTTTGACACGTAACCGCCATGTCAGCGTGACCTACCATTTCACGAACAAAGCATCCGTGAGGAAGAAACTTAGGGACCCACAACATAAATCCCATTATTATTAGCCAACATCCTTGGAAAACAACGGATATCGCGAGAATAAGAGCCGAGAAGAAGCTGGAAGGGAAGCTGGTTGATAAGAGAGAGACGAGGAGAGAAAGGGAGACGATGAGCTGGAGGAGGAAATGGTAATGCCCTTCTAGACCGACGTGATCGGTCGAGTGAAAGTGGAGTAAGAAAAGCTCCTGAGAAAAAACCGATACAGCTAGGATCTTGGATATGTCGGATAGGTTATTAGATACGCTAGTTACTTCGACGAAAAGGGTAAACCCTGAATATATGACAAGGTGAAAGAACATTGTCGCGTGCTCAAGGTTGTGGAGTTTTGTAGAGAAATGGAAAAAAGGGTAGTCGAAAAATTGTGCCAAAACGGCAAAGATGGAGAATAGTAAGATGATGATAAGTTCAAAGTGTTTGATCATGGATACATGGGTTTTATATGGGTAATAAAATTTGGAAATGAATTTTATAGGGCCTTGTTGATTGTAGTCTTTAATTGTGTTAAACATGTGCCATAGGCCTAGTAAAAAAAGGGCTACACCAGGAACTAGGTGCCCTTCAAAAGTACCCATTGAAGCTGTAGTTTTAGAAACAAGGGTGAATTTGAAGTTGTTCTTAAGAAAGGGTTTAAATACATTGAAATGCTTAGCAGGGATAATGTAGACTAAAGATTAAAAATTAGCACCGAAGGCAATGAGTATCAGTGCATGTTGCATAAGTTTTCCACCCAAAAAGATGCCAAAAACAGTAACCTATTTGGTTATTTACTCATTACGGTTTAGCTAACCTTGACTCTTGGTGTATTCGAAAAATCAGAAAAACTATAGGTGTGTAATAAATGGAAAACGCGACTCTTGTTTTATTAGGTCATTGTATATGAGTAAGGGGAAATGACTCCATTAACAACCAGTGGAAGATTAACAAGCCTCCAATGATATTCTAGCAAATAGGATTGCAACACTCCATTAAGAAAATAAAATCTAGTCACTAGATGAGAAAGATATCTCCTAAAGTTATATTGTACGATCCTAGGTATGTTACCCAATACCACAGTGCTGTGCCGAAACTTATGAAAAGCTTGTTTGGTTGCAACTTTAAAGCAAATTAGCTAGATTCTTTTAAGTTGAGAATATCCATGAGTTCATCTGGCTCAAGATTCTAGCTTAATTAGCCAAATTCCCACGAAACACTCAGCTTCTAATCTAATCAATCAAATAAAGTCCAACTTATGAGCAAAATCAAAAGAATAAACTGAGCTTAAAAGTTGCAACCAAACAAAGCCTAAGACTAGGAACCAATAATGATTACCTGAAGAACCCGGTATGCAGCGATTAAGGTTGCTCCAAAAGGTCAAGCTTTGTTTGATTGCAGCTTTTAATCAAACACACGGGGTTTTTTACAGGTTCAGCAGGAAGTTAGATCCATCCAGCTTAAAATTTCTAGGCTTTTCAAGGTCAAAAACTAGAAAAGCCAGCTTCAGGTTGATAAACCGAATGAAACCCAGATTTTAAACAGACTAGCAAACAAACTGGGCTTAAAAATTGCAATCAAACAAGGCCTTCAAATTATACAAAACAGTAAGGCAATGATTCAATGAAGAATAAATCAGCTGGCAACTGAAGAAGTAAGAACTATATTCATGCAGATGCAACATAAATCATAAGCAAGAACCAAACAACGCCTCATATCACATATGCAAGTAAAGAACAAAAATCGCTTAGTAAGTAAAAAAAAATGAACATCCACAAATTATTGTGAGTTTAGAAACTTTGGTTTACCTTGTTTTAAGAATAATAGAGTGTCGCTACGCTTTCAATTCTTCAACAAAGTTTTAGACTTTTTCATGAGAAAGCTTATTATCTTGCTGATCTGCAACTTTTGATGAGAATTTTGAAATAATTTGCAAAACAATAAAATGGAACTAGCCTAACAAATTTCGCAAGGTTTGAGAAGTTGCGTCCACAGTAAGAGACCACCAAAACCATAAAGAACATGTCTTGCAGTCATCACCTTTACAATATTTAGGACATCTGACTTAAAGCTTGTGCTGTTATGCTATTGAGCAAGTATTTACCAATGAACAAAAACAAAAATTATTACTATAAGTTGGCAAAAACTTTATAAGATAGTAAAACAAACTTCTGAAAGCTTGATCATGAGGTACAACCTTTTACAACATTATCGCCATTTCCCAGCCCTTCTATTAAGGAAAGATAAGTGCTATCATTGGGTTTAATCCCTTCGCTGACCATTTCATTAAGAAGCACCTCCGCTAAAACCCCCTCTTGGTTTTTACACAACCCTTGTATAAGTGCGTTATAAGTAAGCCGCGTAGGATTAAATCCTATGCTTAACATCTCGTCTCTAACTCTAAAAGCATCCTTAACATCACCTCTCCTACTATACCCACTGATTAGAGTGTTATAACTTATATGATCGGGTTTAATCCCCCTTTTCTTCATTTCATCAATAAGTTCACGGGCTTTTTCAACTTCTCCTTTTATGCAATGCCCTTGCATAAGAGTATTAAACGTTACTTCGTCGGGTACAACCTTAAATCTCTCCATTTCCTTACAAAGAGAGATGGCTCGTTCAATATTTCCATGAGCACAATGCCCATCTATTAACGCGTTAAACATTATAAGATCCGGAGAAATACCCTTTTCTATTACATTTTCAAATAAATCATCGACCTCCTTCATTTTACTAAGATTGCTTAGAACGTATATAAGCGACGTGTAGGTGACTCTCGTGGGCTCAATCCCTTTACCTAACATCTCATCACGCAATTCAATAGCTTTTCTCAATTTACCTGACCTACAATACCCATTGATCAATATATTATAGGTTATAGTATCCAAAGCAATGCCCTCTTTGTGCATTTCTTTGATAATATTATCGGCTTCATCGCATTTACCTTCCATAAATAGAGCATGGATTAGCATATTGTAAGTAGATATAATCGGCATTATATCCTGTTTAACCATCTCACTCTTGTAATCAAAAGCCTTCTCGAGATTCCCTTTATTGCAATACTCATTGATTAAAACGTTATAAGTCATTGCACTCGGAGTAAAGCCGTTTTCCTTCATTTTTCCAACAACCATAGTCGCCTCCTCGAGTCTCCCTTTCTTACACATCCCATTTACGATAGAGTTATACGTATAAGTATCAGGTTCAATCCCGTTTCTTTCCATCTCTTCGACTACCTTGTTGGCACCATTGAGGTTACCCATCGAACAATACCCGTTAACAATAGTATTATAAGTAACAACACTCGGATTAAACCCCAAATTCTTCATATACCCAACAAACTCCTTTGCCTTCTTCAACTTCCCCTCTTTACATAACAAATTAATCATTATATTAAAAGTATATACACTCGAATCGATCTTCAACCGAAACATCTCCAAGTACAACACCCACGCCTTGTCGTTCCGATTCAACTTAACAAACAAACTAAGCATACCATTACAAGTCTCAATCTTCGGTATTACGCCATTATCTTTCATCAAATAAAAGCACTCGAAAGCCTCGTCGACTCGTTTCAACTCGCAAAAACCTCTAATTAGCAAATCAAATGTTATCGAGCTAGAAACACCGAACCTCTCGCGAGCCTTAACTAACTCCTCAAAAACATCCCTACCCTCCGCTACATTTGAACAAATTAGCCTCTTAATTAGGTCTACACCCTTTTTCGGCGAAGTTTGGCGGGACACAATTACAATCGCGCGACAATGGGTTTGTAAATCAAGGTCTCCGGGGTTTTTTTCTTCGATAAAATTGAAAACTTCAACTGGGTCTGAGCTAAGAGAGAGTAAAACATTGGGAAATGAAGTGTGCGTAACGTGTTCGACAAAATGCTTGTGAGAAACTAAATTTTGTCCTTGTTGAGAATCAAAATTAGGAGATGGGTTTTTTGTTTTTGATGGTTTGGAGAGAGAAAGGGAGGAAACTGGGGCTTGTTTGGTGTGTGGGAGCTTTTGATTTTTAAGTAGCTTTTGAGTTTTAAGTAGTTTTTTCATGGTTTTAGTAGGGTTTTAGTTTCACACACAGAGACTGGTAAAGTGGTTATAACTAAATCTTAAAGAAAGAGTTGTGGTTTAAGGTTGTTAAACTACTTTATTAGTCCTTGTAATATTATGTAGTAGTTTTTTTTGGTAGCTTAGTTTCATTTAAAACAATTTAGACTAGAGATAACAAAATATTCGCCGAAGTAGTTTAGGTTTAATTGTATCAGTTTTAGTGCAGTATTGATATTTTTTTTTCTTTCCTTATATCTTCTTAGCCTTTCAGAACAAAAAAAAGGTTGATTTCAGTTTGGTACCGAATGAGAAAATTATTTAGCAACAACACACGTTGTTTGTCTTTCTTTCGATTAGTTCCATAATTAGTAATTAATAATTAATAATTCATAATTCATAATTCAAACACAAATACCATCCGAAATAAAGTGTTGGATAATTATATAGGTATATTTATATGCCCTCGTATAGTGTCAATTACGAAAATACGTGCAATTTTGAGTTGTAAATATCATGTATCTAAATCAGGGTGTTTGGTGTGTATAGGGATGCAAATCAGCCGAGGCTAACTATGTTCAAGTTCGGCCCGTTCTTAAACGAGACCTACAATTTTGTTTAGACTCGGCCCGTTTATAGACGAGTTTGAGTTAATCCCGTTCACAAGTTTTCGGACAAGTTTAGCATTGTTTTGCTTGATTTTTTATTTTTTACTTGGCTAAAATCAATGTTATAAGCTATAATACATCAATCATTTTGAGTTTCAGTTTTAATAAGATTTAGTTTTACAAAATTAGATTATTAAATAAATAGAAGAGTATTTATCGACCATCAATTTTTTTTACGTATATATGCAATAATATATATGGAAAAAAATATAAAAATAATTAATTGAGCTTTTAAACGAATCTGAGTCTGTTCACAACTCCGAACGTGTTCACGAGCCTTATTATTTTGTTCAGACTTGGCTTATTAGTAAATGAACGATCATGAGCCGAGCCGAACATGGGGTTGTTCATGAATGTCTCGGTTCATTTTGTAACCCTATGATAGTATATTTTATTCTCGACAAAATCATTCCTACATTGTACTTAATTAAGCTAAAACCTTATTTTGTCTCAACCTTTTTCGAAGTTGCAGAGAGTTGTTGCGGTTAAAGTTTGTCAAGTAACTTTCCAAAAAAAAGTTTCGCCTAATCGCCCTTGTAGCCCAATGTCTAATCGTCAAGTAACCACATTAGCGATGTTATTTTCGACAAGCTCTAATCACTCAATTTTATATAAGTGGTTGAAACATTTTTTGTTCTTCAAGAAAATAACATTATATAGGGTCTATTATCAATTACGTATTAGTTAGGCCTACTTCTGTACCAAACCCTTATAAGCGACTCTAGCATAGGAGATAATATATAGTAATATATATAAGTAACAATTAATATGGCGACGAGCAAAGTGGTTTGTCCAAGTGCTTGAGACCCAACTGTATCACGATCATCAGCAGGTTCGATTTCTGGCGCCTGCGAAGCAGATTACCTCTAAAAAGAGGATTATTAATTATTATTTTTAAAAATGGCGTAATACTGCAAACAGTACTTAAAATTTTGATGATATTGGCTGATCATCACTCGGATAAATAGAATATATTTCTGATTGATATTTCCTGTAGAAAGTTAGACTCGATAATCTATAAAAAAAAAATTATGGCGTAATATTGTTGTAAACAATATTTGAAATTTTGATGATATTGGCTGATCATCACTCAAATAAATAGAATATATTATTGATATTTCCTCTATAAAGTTAGACTCGATAATCTATAAAACGTTGCTTGTGGGTTGGGTGGATTGTGATACTATTATTAACCGTACTTAATTTTACCTACTATCAGGGGGGAAGCTAAGTGGGGACGATCGGATGCCACGGCACCCCCCATAATTTTAGAAATCTCAAGTGACGTAATTTTTTTTTAGTACAATTTCTTTTTATGTGTAGATTTGGCACCCCCATAAAAATATGTTACTTGTACATATATTTTGGCACCCCCATTTACACATCCTGGCTTCGTCATACTATTTCCAAATTATTAAGTTAAATGTATATTTGATGTATTTTTGTTTAAATTTAACTATGAAAGTAACACTTTGCAATGATTTCCCCCCACTATAAACCCTAGCATGCGGTACTTCTTATGCATATTTGTGTTCAGCAAAAAAATTCATTCAAAAATAATTTTGTAATGTAACTGGCTATGAACCAAATTCTTGGGGGATTTTTTTTATTATTAAGGTTGTGTAAGAAAGTACAATAATAAACATTTTTGTGAGGGTTACCCGTATTTCTCTGCAACTTTAGCCGCACATTGGGTTTTTCCAAAACTATAACAAACTAAAAGTGTGAGTTTTAGAAAGGTAGGTAGGTGGTTGGTATAATAAAGCATTTAATTTTGAGACGCTATAAGTATATGAAGCTCATCTTTAGGGTCCGAATTAACGTTTGTTACCTGCAAAATGGGTTATTGGTAAAAAGATAAAAGGCGAGTTTTCAAACAATTAGTCGAACCCAGACCCAACTCTAAACTTGTGCTATGAATAAGATGTATCATATAATACATTTATACTCCATTATTATTTTGGCTTAAGTTACACACGAGTCCGGATCACATGTCCTTTATTCTCTGTCCTTTTTCCTGTTTTTTTTTTTTTCCGCCCAAATTTTATAAAAATTTAACTTATTTTGCACTTTTATAGAGTTTTTTAATATATTTTATATAAATTTCATAATCTTTGGACATAATATTGCTCTAAATAATTTTTTAATTTCACTAATTAAAATATACTGGTTTTTTATTTTATTCCAAATTAAAAAATTTGTGATTTAATTTTCTCTTAAAAATAATTGTTGTAATGTATCAATATATGTGTAATCGTAATTATAGAATTTGTTTCAATTTTTTTAACAAATATTTTGGATTAAAAATATAAATAAACACGAAATGAGACAGAAAATAGGAGATAGAGGATCCGGACTGTCAGTAACAACCACCCTCTCCTAGCCGGATGCAATTTTGCTGCATTTATATGTGTAATTAATGCACATGCATTAAATTGATTTCCAACCATTGATTTAGATCCAAGCAAATAGACACAGATTATCAATGTATTCCCACAACACCAAAAATCAATCATGTTTGGATCCATTTAATATATTTTTGAGTTTATGTATTATGTTTTAATATATGACACATCGAAAATAATAGTGTACTATATTCACGATAATGTTAATCGTTCAATATTCATTCCAAAATACACTATTATTTAGGTTGTGTCAATCAATAGTATTTTTTAGTTTTAATTTTAAATTAATTTTAGCTTAGATATTTTTGGTTTTATTAACATGTGTTAGCTTTTTAGTATTTTTTAGTTTTAATTTTGAATTTAATTTTAGGATAGATATTTTTGAATTCATTAATATGTGTTAGATTTTTAGTATGTGACGAACACTAAATAATAATGGATTAGATTCACGGTAGTGTTAATCGTTCGATGTTGATTCCAAAATATTAAAATAAAAATGTAGCATATAAAATTACATATTTTTGCTGCTTGAAAAATTCAAGACAAGCTGTCTTATATTTTTAAAGAAACCAAAAATGGATCCACACCTACCATCACAAATTACAAAACAACCTAATTTGGCTATATGAATTTGGTTGGTTTTCATTTCCCCAATATTCATTCATGGTATACAAATTTTATCTCAAATCTCCAGCTCATATCAAATTTTAATTATGACTTTTAAGCCATGATTTACCTATATTTGTTGGGATATATATAATATATTGTTGTTTAAATTGTTTTAAAGATATAAAAAAAAGGACATATGAATATTGATTTCCATGAGTTATGTATTATAAACCAATTTTCTAAAATCAGAAAGGGAATATATGTTGAGTTGATATATGTATTTGAAATAATTTAGTTACATTGTTTGGTGAGTTTACTATCCTATGGGTGTGCATGGTGTGATTTCCATTTCAGACCATTAGAGATTTAAATGCACGGATAAAAATGATTCTAATGCAGGTGCATTAATAATAAATTAAAAATACAGCAAAATTGGATCCGTCCTAGCATGCCAAACCCTAGAAATTTGCAACATTCGTATAATTACCATAAACAAAATTAGGCTATAAATACCAACTATTTATACAGTTTAAGTCACTCCAACAAGTAAGAAGAAATAATTATTTATTTATTGTTCATTAAACCTGATGACTACAAGACTCATTCTTCTCTCTTTCTTGGTTGTGCTTCTTACAACCTCTGGTGAGTGCAATTAGTTAATTAGTTTCATGACTCATGAGTTTTTTTATCTTAAAATTTTGTAGATATTTTGATAGATTCTGTTTTTTTTATACTCCTAATAAAGACTCCTAATTTAATTGACTCTCGTATTTCAAAATTCTAACACACATTAATTTTGATAGATTATTTTTTCTTAAGACTATATCATATATGGCCAAAGGAAGCGAAGAAAGTGAAATCAAAGTTTAAAACTCGTAATTAGCGATGCTGCAAAATGAACGAGAAAACCGATGTTTATTCATATTCATTCACTTGTAATTTAATTGACTTTCGTATTTCAAAATTCTAACACACATTAATTTTGATAGAGTATTTTTTCTTAAGACTATATCATATATGGCCAAAGGAAGCAAAGAAAGTGAAATCAAAGTTTAAAACTCGTAATTAGCGATGCTGCAAAATGAACGAGAAAACCGATGTTTATTCATATTCATTCACTTGTAATTTAATTGACTTTCGTATTTCAAAATTCTAACACACATTAATTTTGATAGAGTATTTTTTCTTACAAATAATGCCCAATAGGTACCAATTTTGAATTTATATTACTTCTATCTACCTCCATAGTTCATATTTTCTATAACTAACACTTTTCAATTATTTACTTTATTTACCAATACGCCATACACATATTTCATAAAAAATAAAAAATAAAAACACATAAAATTATATAAAATGCAAAAAATCTCAAAATAAATGAAAAAAAAATCACAAAAATTGTAAAAAATAAATAAAATATATTTTTATAAAAAAAAATCACAAAAATTATAAAAATGAAAAAAATCAAACAAAAAAATGATTTTTTTTAAAAATCACAAAAAATCACATAAAATTATAAAAAAAATCACAAAAAATCACACAAAATTATAAAAAAAAATGAAAAAAATCACAAAAAAATCAATTTTATTGAACTTTATGCACTTTCGACTGTACTAGATGCACTTTCGACTGAACTAGATGCACTTTTAGCTGAACTATATGCACTTTCAACTGAACCAGATGCACTTTTAGTTGAACCAGATGCAGGTTTTACAGAACGATATGCATTTTTATAAAACTAGATGCACTTTTGTCTGAACCATATGCATTTTCAGCTGAACGAGATGCACTTTTAGTTGAATCAGATGCATTTTTAACAAAACTATATGCACTTTCGACTGTACTATATTCATTTTCGACTAGACTATATGCATTTTTGACTTAACTATATGTATTTTCCACTAAATTAGATGCACTTTAACATAAATCAGATGTACTTTCAGCTAAACCAGATGTACTTTCAGCTGAACCAGATGTACTTTCAGCTGAACCAGATGCACTTTTAGCTGAACTGTATGCATACTCACTTTTATTGAACTATATTTACTTTTGACTGAATTGTATGCACTTTTAACGGAATTAGATTTACTTTCAGCTGAATTGAATGCAATTCCGACTCAATTTTATACATTTTTGACTAACTATATACACTTTCGACTGAACTATATGCACTTTTATTGAACTATATACGCTTTTGACTGAATTATATGTATTTTTAACTGAAGTAGATGCAATTTCAGCTCATTTAGATTAAAAAAAGACACATTTTCTTGGAAAAATCATTTTTTTTGTATAAAAAAATTCACTTTTCGGTATAAAAAGTGTTATATTGACAAAAAAAAATATTTTTTGTAATTTTTTAAAAATTTTATGATTTTATGATTTTTTTTATAATTCTTTTTATTTTTGTTATTTTTTATAATGTTGTGATTTTTTTCATTTTTATTTTTTTTCATTTTTTCATTTTTTCATTTTTTGATTTTTTGATTTTTTTAATAATTTTTTATATATATTTTTTTTTATAAGTTTTTGTGATTTTTTATAATTTTTTTGATTTTTTTTTCATTTTTTTGTGATTTTTTTTGGTTTTATAGAACTTTGTTGTAATTTAAAACTATTTTTTTGGGTTTGTGGAGAGATAAAATATGTATATTATATTTTGGTTTGTATGACCATTTAGTAAATAAACTAAATAATTAAAAAGTGTTACCTATGAGAAATATGAAATTATCACGATATGTAGAAAGAATATAAATTGGTAAGAGTTACTTATATGGAATTTCCCATTTTTCTTAAGACTATATCATATATGGCCAAAGGAAACAAAGAAAGTGAAATCAAAGTTTAAAACTCGTAATTAGCGATGCTGCCAAATGAACGAGAAAACCGATGTTTATTCATATTCATTCACTTGTGTACTTCTTAGATTGATATAGTAGAATAGAGACCTCTATTCAAAATTTACATTTCACAAACCAATGTAATGTAAACAACAAGTTGTAATTCGTTCACATCAAATTAGTAATATATAATTATAGATACGTATCTTTATATCTTACTACGTCAATTCATTTGTTTTTGTTTTCCAGATTTAAAAATGAAACAGTCTATGCATCAAAATTGAAATACATAAATATATAGAAGAAAATAACACTACATCATATATATAATCCAAGTTTTTTTTACGTAACCAATATAATGCCAAGTCTTTCTTTAACCAATCTGTTAAGCATACAAAGATTTAAATCTTTGTATGCTTAACAGATTGGTTAAAGAAAGACTCATACTAGTATCTAATATACTTCTGTTATATGCTCTAACTTATAATGTCCTATATATGCACAGGGAGGAACTATATGTACGGTTTAAAATTAGCTAAAACAACACTTCAAACTTTCCATATATTTTGGTGAAATTTTGAACAGTATACGCTTTTAGCACCTCCATATTTAAAAAATAGTTTACATATGTAATTCAGCTCCGTGCACATCAACATTCTGGTTTCTCCACTGTATATGATTATTTGAGTGATTGATATATAAGAATGTAATTTTGTTCTTATTATTTTTCTATTGTCTTTTGCAAATAAAGCAACAACTGGAGCAGCATGCATTGGAATTCAGAGACAGGTTCCATGTCCCCCACCCAATGAGGCTATATATTGCCAATACTATTGCCATGCTACTTTTGGACTAAACACCCCTATAATACTTGAAAACGGAAGATACTATTGTTGTGAGAGTAATTTCTAGTTTTATGTAAAAACACATCTCTCTTTTCTAATAAAAAGCCATATGTAATCATGAATTGCAAGAAGAGTTACCAGAGTTTTGTGTTTCATATTTTCATCGTTTAAAAAATAAATTGTCACAATGGAGAATAATAGTATGGCATTGTATTGTATCGTAGTCGATAAATTCTCATTTGTAGTCATTAAGTTTTAATCTTGTTGCACTACAAAACTTTAATAATAAAGACGCCCTTTCTCATGAACTATTCTTATTCTCTTCAGTATTTTCTCGTGTTTATAGTTTTTTTCTCATGTATTATCCAATTATCGTCTGTCTTACATCGGTAATTGTTGCTGATCTACCATACGTCTTCAGGCTCTTCACAGACATCAGACGCTTTAAAAACTGAACAATTAAACAACCAACACGGAGCTAGGATTTATGTACGAGAGGCGATGGATTTTTCATGTCAAACTTCTTTTGTTATTGCACGGGGTACTAACAGACTAAAAATCATTAATATTTTGATAATATGCATGTTAAAAATCATTTTTTTCTTAATATATAAAAGGCCGCTTTCAGCATACTCTTAGCTCTGTTCTGACTAAACCATTTGGTGGAATTGTGAGACTGGACGATAATTAAGTACTGAAAAACTTTTGAGTATTTACAAAAGGCAAAACTGTGAGTTGGATTTATTTTCACATGCTGAGTTGCAAAAAATGATAAGACATGAGTTTATCAAACAGTCGTCTGTATATAGCAGATTTGGCGTTGTTCAAAAAACCGAAACCATTTCCTTAGAATTTTGTATGCAACAATTAACAAAGCAATACACTACTTGTAACGACCCAACCCCACGAACCAACCCGTCATGTTCATATTAACAATATTGTCCGCTTTCGCACAAATTCCCAAAGGGCCCACCCATCATGTTACTATTCCAAGATAAGCACGTTTAACTATGAAGTTTCGTCCTCACTTTGTGCCGCACGGTTTTAAAATGCATTTTTGATAGTAAATGAATTTTTAATCTCATATATCATACGAGTACACTCATATCTGGGCGATGTCGGACTGACGCACAACACTCCGCACCACAGACTTTCCTCAAAAAATCTGGGTCGTCACAATCTCTCCCTTGATACCCAACGTCCTTCAGAGACCCACACAATCGTGCTAGTCCCGACATTTCTGATAAACTAGAGGTTCTTATAACCATCTGTAACGAGCCGACCTCACGGGCCGACCCGCCACGTTCGTATCAACAATATTGTCCGTTTTAACACAACTTTTCAGAATGGTCACTCATCCTGCTACTACTCCAATTGTCAAACCCATTATTTACATACAAGTTACTACCACTCGTGTTAACTTTATAAGAAATATTTATATTGAAGTCTAAATAATATACTTAATATTAAACAATATATTATATAAAATTTATATATGAAGTTCTAGAAATTTACTCTATAGGTTCTTATTTTAAATTCTTGTTTGGATTACTTAGCTAATAGTACTTCACAATTAAGTCGGAAAAAAAAAACTTTTCAATCACATTCTAGACCTTATTTAAAAAAAATTGGTACACTTGTTCCTTAACAGCGAACTACATATACATTAAGGAAAAGAAAATATTTCTGAATTTACACTTATTAGTAAAGTAACTGTAAGGATAGATGTCAAGTACTTAAAAATCTGCCATTGGTACAAGTGGCAACTAAACATAAATTGAGTAGTGAGACGCCACCACTTGGGACAATTTTGTTAGCCTTTAACGAGGAAGACCTTTCCCTATTTGCCTATATATAGGACCATTCTGGTATTAAGAAAACATTATAATCTTGATATACCAAGTGAGATCAAGTACAAGGAAAGAGATAAATATAAGTAGCTTCGTAGTTGTTCCAAAAATCCTAATCTCTGGTATGTGAGTAACAAGAAGGACAAGTTCTACAAAGAGGAACGAAGGAGTAATGCCATTCGGGTTAACCAATGCGCCGACAATATTCATGGACCCCATGAATAGGGTGTTTTGGCCATATCTGGATTCTTTTATCATCGTGTTTATTGATGATATGCTGATATACTCCAAGGATTGTGTGGAGCATGAAAAGCTGTTAAAAATAGCATTAGAGACCTTGCGCGAACACAAACTGTATTCCAAACTCGGTAAATGTTTACTGAGTTTTGGTTAACCCACATCGTGTTCTTAGGGCATGTGGTTTCAGCCGGTGGGATCAGTGTGGATCCCAACAAGATGGATGTAGTTTTGAACTGGGAGCGACCCACGAATGTCACAGAAATTCGTAGCTTTCTCAGATTGGCTGGCTATTACCGAAGATTTATTCAGAACTTTCCGATTGTAGTTGCACCTATGACTCGACTAACTCGAAAAGGAGTCAAGTTCATTTGGACCGAAAAATGTGAAAGAAGCTTCCAGGAGTTAAAAACTCGTTTAACGACAGCACAAATATTAACCTTGCCATCGCGAGAAGGCGGTTACGTTATTTACCGTGATGCATCCCATCTCGGCTTAGAATGTGTTCTTATGCAACAAGGTAAGGTTATCGTGTATGCTTCAAGACAACTAAAGACTCATGAGCGTAACTACCTTACCCATGATCTAGAACTGGCAGCAGTGATCTTCGCCCTCAAACAATGGCAGCACTACCTCTATGGAGAATATGTTGATATATTCACTGACCATCAAAGCTTGAAGTACATGTTCACGCAAAAGCACTTAAATTTGCGACAAAGGCATTGGATGGAATTTATAAAGGATTTTGATTGCAAGATTCACTACCACCCTGGGAGAGCAAACGTCGTTGCAGATGCCTTGAGTCGCAAAGCAGTATCCCGTGTCGCATGCATGCAGCATGTAGAGGCTGGTTTACTTTGTGAGATAACACGATACGGTACTAAATTATCCATAAGGGATACATGATCTTTAGTGGCACATTTACATGTAAGGCATACGTTTATCGATCAAATATGGGAGGCTCAAAGTGCAGATGACTCGCTACAGAAAATTCGGCAAGAGATTGGTAAAGGCGAGCATACAAATTTTCAAATACGAGAAGATGGCTTGATCAGCTTCAAAGACCGTGCATGTATACCCGCCAATGATGAGCTGAAGAAGGAACTACTACGAGAGGTCCATGATACTGGTGGCATGGAATGAAGAATGATATAGCAAGTTATACAGCGCAGTGCTTTTCATGTCAACAAATTAAAGCAGAACGTCAAAAACCAGGAGGGTTTTTGAACCCATTACCCATCCCTGAATGGAAATGGGAGCATATCACAATGGATTTTGTTACAGGGCTACCTCGTGTCTCGAATGGCTACGACTCTATTTGGGTCATAGTTGATCGCTTAACCAAGAGTGCGCACTTCATTGATGTGAAGACTACTTACACAATAGAGCAATATGCCAAATTCTATATCAAGGAGATTGTTCGACTATATGGAGTGCCCTTGTCAATGGTGTCTGATCGAGAGCCTAAGTCTACCTCGCGATTCTGGCCAAGTCTACAACAGGCTCTTGGTATTAAACTTAAGTTTAGTATTGTTTTCCATCCTCAGACTGATGGGCAGTCTGAGGGCACTATTCAAACCAAATATGGTATAAATGTTCGTGAGTTTCTCAACTCATCTCTTGCTTATTTTTACAAAGAAAATGGTATTCTCCACCAAACAATGTGTAGATACACTCCACAACAGAACAACATAGCAGAGCGTCACCTCCTTGAAGTGGCTAGAGCCTTATGCTTTACTATGCGTGTTCCTAAACGTTTTTGGGCTGAAGTTGTCATGACCGCTGCATTTCTTATCAATCGAATGCCTACTCCTGTTATCGACTATCGAACTCCTTTGAGTATGCTATCTCGTTTTCACTCAATACCTTCTGCACTAAACCTTTGTCACAAAGTTTTTGGTTGTGTGTTTATGTTCATGTGCACTCTCTTTATAGGGACAAACTTGATCCTCGTGCTCTTAAATGTGTGTTCCTTGGTTACTCTAATTCCCAAAAGGGCTATAAATGTTTTCATCCCCCTTCCGGGAAATACTATGTATCCATGGACGTTAAATTTTGTGAGCAGGTGTCTTATTTTTCTGAGGATGTATCGTTGGTTCCTCTTCAGGGGGAGATTAACAGTAAAAAAGAGGAACATGTATAGGTGGAAGAGAAACGTTTGTGGACTTCTGTTGAAAGACAAGATCCTAGTACTTCGGGTAAGGGGGAGAATGTAAATGAATTAGATCGACCTGATCATGAAACTGTCGAATCTGAACCTAAAGAAAGACCAGCGCGGTTGTTCGAGAAAAGTTATTCAAGGACTAAGAACACTAGTGGGATGCCCCCTACAAACCCTACTCCTCTTGATGATATTACCGTGCCATCGGATGAGTCTTCGGAGCTTAATATTGAGGTAATCGCCCCTTCTCCCATAAATTCAGTTCTAGACAATAATTCTAATCCTAAACATTCTGAAATTATTGTCCAGAATCCGAAAACTATTGATCGGAGATATCCTCTTCGTGACCGAAGAAAACCTGATAAATTTGGTTTTTCAAATTCGTCTTCTCATGTAGTTTATTCCATGTCAGACTATGTTTCTTATCATCGCTTAAGTTATTTCGCTTTTGCTCTCCAATTGTCTTCCATGTGTGTTCCTAGTCATTTTCAGGAAGCCCTCGAAAATTCTAAGTGGAAGTGTGCTATGGTGGAGGAAATAGAAGCTCTGCAAAAAAATCCACATGGGTTATGGTCGAGTTGGCTAAAGGAAAGAAGACAATAGGATGTAGATGGGTATATACAGTAAAATACAAATCAGACGGGACAGTTAAAAGGTACAAGACTCGGTTGGTTGCGAATGGTTACACTCAAACTTATGGGATTGATTATCAAGAGACATTTGCTCCAGTGGCCAAGATAAATACAATCCGAGTAATATTGTCACTCGCCGTCAATCTGGACTGGTCATTACGACAATTTGATGTGAAAAATGTCTTTCTACACGGTGACTTGGAAAAGGAGGTGTATATGGACCCACCTCCAGGATTTACCCCAGGGGGAGGGAAAGTGTGCAAGCTAAAAAAGGAGTTGTACGGCTTGAAATAATCTCTACGGGCATGGTTTGGCAGGCTAAGTAACTCAATGAAAAAATATGGCTACAGACAAGCTTTGGCGGATCACACTTTATTCTATAAAAGACATGGTGGTGATATTACTTTGCTTATTGTGTATGTCGATGATATGATTGTAACAGGCAGTAGCACCATCGAAATTGATAAACTTCGAAACCATCTTGCGAAAGAATTTGAAATGAAAGACTTAGGGGTTCTTAAATACTTTCTGGGCATTAAAGTGTCTCGGTCTAAGCACGGACTCTTCCTCTCTCAAAGGAAGTATACATTAGATCTCTTGAATGAGACAGGCAACTCTGCTTGTGAACCTATTAATACTCTCATCGAAGTGAACCATGGTTTAAGTATCTATCCTGATCAAACTTCTACAAATAAGGAGAGATAGCAGACACTAGATGGAAAATTGATTTATCTTACTCACACTAGGCTTGACTTGTCATATGTTGTTAGCGTTGTAAGTCAATTTATGCACAATCCTAGTAACCAACATATGAATGCAGTTAATCGAATCTTGGCTTATCTAAAGTCCGCTCCGGGTAAAGGTGTTATGTTTTCGAAACACGGACACCTAGATATCGTGGGCTATACAGATTCTGACTTCACTGGCTCCAGAATGGATCGAAAATCGACTTCGAGATATGTTTCATTTGTTGGGGGTAATTTGGTTACGTGGAGGAGTAAGAAACAAAAGGTGGTATCTTTGTCTAGTGCAGAAGCTGAATATCATGCTCTTCATCATGCGACTACTGAGTTAACACGGCTTAAAATTCTCTTGAGTGAGATTGGTTTTGGTCCAAAAAAACATATGGTACTCTTTTGTGACAACACTGCAGCTATTCAGATTGTCAATAATCCGGTACAACATGATTGAATTAAGCATGTTGAACTTGACAAGAACTACATCAAAGACAACCTAAATTCTGGAACAATCAGAGTTCCATACATTAAGAATGCAGATCAGCTAGCTGATATGATGACCCATGCCGTTAGCAATGGCCCCTTCTATGCGTCACTATCCAAGTTGAGCATGTGTGATATCTATGCACCAACTTGAGGGAGAGAGTTGACGTGCATGTACAACTATGAAGATTTATTTAATTAGATATTTCCTTATTTATCTAGGAGTACATATATTAGAATCAATTACTAGTTGTCAAATCTTTCTATAATTGATGTTAAAAACTCTGTATAAATACATTTGATATATAAGAATAATATTAAGCCTTCTATCTAATTGAAAGACTACCACAAAATCCCACTACTTGAGAGAGAATAGCCGAATAAAGTGAAATGAGACGATAATAACATACCAACATAAGTACGACGCAGATCAATCTGAGTTAATGGTTATATAAAGCCCTAATCTCTATCAACTAAACTTCAATACACCACAATCCAAAATCCGAGAGACGATAACAAAGGCCAAACCAAACAAAACTACTCTGCCATAAGGGAATTTTAATCAAAACCCTGAATTTACGATAAAAGCGTTAATCTCAAATTTGATCATACTACCGTATTCCAATAAAAGCATTAATCTTCCTACTGGGGCCAGTCCGTTTTAGGAACCCATTAATTTAGAATTTTATGTAACGAATGGGCCACATATCCGCTCAAGTTGTAAAAGACTGTAATGTAAATGAAGCAATTTCAAAGTTAATCATAGCACTACCGTATTCCAATATAATAAAATGCAGATCAAATACCAATTAACAACAAAATGCCTAATATACTCCAACAACAATCCAAAATTCGAGGGAAAATTTGAAAACCAGAGACTGCCAAACCTACCAATACTACTATGACCTCAAAGCAACCAAGATACAAATTAAACTCCAAATTATAAGTACTTACAAGAACTAGTTCTTTTTAAAACTTCAATGCACAATAATCATGAGAAAACAAGGAAGCCACAAAACCAAATAAAACTACTCTATCCGGTTTCTATTAAACACGGTATGAATTATATAATGTAATTTTGACAATGCTTTAATCATTCCCAAAAATATTTCAATGTTCTGCAAAACCCAAAATAAAAAGTACTATAAGAAAAATACAGATAAAATCTCAAGTGGTACTAAGAAAAGCCTGTTTTTACCCAAGAAAACTTACTATCAAAGACCAAAAAAACAAGAGGAAATAGCAGCGCCACCAAAATAAACCAATCTATCGGCTTTTGGAAAAGGGTTAATGTTCATGTAGCCTTTGTTTCATTTTAGGCAGCTAAAATAATTGTAGAAATTTATTCTTTGACAAAATGAAATAAGAAATATTGCTCGATATTAAGACTTTCACAAGCATTAAAATTGCCTCTTTGTATAGGAATATACATTTCCAATACTGACAAAACAGAAGTGAAACAGAGTCAATATCAGTAATTATAAAAAAAAATCCCAAATCTCTCCCAACAATCCAATATTTAAGTATTTATAACAAATCCAAAAATGAAAGAGAAAAGGTAAACTAATTTATCCCAAGTTTGAACTGAAACGATATTAAGACTTTCACAAGCATTAAAATTGCCTCTTTGTATAGGAATATACATTTCCAATACTGACAAAACAGAAGTGAAACAGAGTCAATATCAGTAATTATAAAAAAAAATCCCAAATCTCTCCCAACAATCCAATATTTAAGTATTTATAACAAATCCAAAAATGAAAGAGAAAAGGTAAACTAATTTATCCCAAGTTTGAACTGAAACCCGAGTCTCGGTCTTGTTATCATACCATCATATCAGACATTTTCTAGGTAACAGTAATTGGCTGAGGCTTTAAAGCTTTTGTTGTTTCAATTAGGCCGCTGATAAAGAAGGATATAACGGCTACTTCAAAATTTCTCACAGAACATTAGATGCTTGAATGTAAAAAATATTACATTCCCTGGACCTCTACACCGACAAACAAGAGTGAAACAGATTGAAAGCACTAAACAATAAAAGCCCTAATTTCCCAACAGAACTGGTTCCTAATCATACAATAACGTCGGAGTATCAAGTCTTAGCTCTTAAGGGTCCTAAATGATAATAAAGTCGGTAACAATTAGTTTCCACTCCTTTATTTTCGTAACTAACTTCAATACACCACAATCCAATATTCTGGTTTTTAACCAAATTCAAATATGAGGAAAAAATTACTCTATCAGCGGTTTGAACAAAAACCCGAGTCCTGGGCTCATTATCATAACCTCATATCAGTGAATATAGTAACAAATTCCTTTCTCTCCCAACAAAACTTTGATACACAAAAATCCAATATATAAGTGTTTATAACAATGCCAAAAATGGTACTCCTATAATAATAAAACAAAGTAAACTGCTGTATCCTGAGTTTGAATCAAAATCCGAATTCCAGTTTCGTAACCAATAATCATGCCATAATATCAGTAAGTAATAACTAAAACAACCCTAATCTCCCCCAACAAAACTTCACTACAGAAAAACAAATATTCAAGTATTCTACTTCTACCTAATCCGGGGTTTGAATCCAAACCCAATTCTCTGGCTCATAACTATATCATCATATTAATGGAACAATAAAAACAAAACCACTATTCTAATGCTCAGATTTATAAGACAAGGCATTAACATAGCTTCTTTGTATAGAAAATTACATTCCCAGTGCCAACAAACAAAAGTGAAATAGAGTGAACTCAAAAGCCCTAATCTCTCACAACATTGGAATACTGTAACGTATATAACAAAGCCGAGAACCCCCGAAAGAAAGCTACTCTTTAGTCTCGGGCTCATAACTATATCATCGTATTAATGGAACAATAATAACAAAACCCCTATATAAATGCTCAAATTTGTAAGACAGAGCATTAAAATCGCCTCTTCGTATAGAGAATTACATTTCCACCATCAACAGCAATCGAATATCCTAACATTTATAAAAAAAAACAAGGAAAAAAAAAGCGAAAGAAAGCTACTCTTTAGTCTCGGGCTCATAACTAAATCATCATATTATATGAACAATCATAAAAAAACCCTATTATAATGCTCAAATTTGTTAGACAAAGCATTAAAACCGCCCCTTCGTATAGAAAAAGTATTAATATTTCAAAACAATCAAATATTCTAATGTTTTATAACAAAGCCGAAAAAAGCGCTCTTGTATAGAGAACTAAAATCCCAATACCAACAAATAAAAGTCAAACAGAGTGAACTAAAGCCCTAATCTCTCACAACAATCGAATATCCTAACATTCCGTAAAAATAACGAAAGAAAGCTACTCTTTTGTCTTGGTCTCATAACTATATCATCATACTAACAAAATAATAATAACAAACCCCTTATTAAAATACTCAAATTTGTAAGACAACATTAAAATCGCCTCTTTGTATAGAAAACTACATTCCCACCAACAGAAATGAACAAAAGTTATTTAGAGTGAATTTGAAAGAATTAAAATCTCACAACAATTAAATACCTAATATTTCATAGAAAAATCCGAAAACCCCCCTAAAAAACTGCCTCTTTTGTATAGAAAACTACATTTCACCAAGGTTGTAAAAGTCGCAAGTCGGTGACTAATCGGTGAGCTCCAACTTGCCGATTTTCCGATTAGTCGGGATTAGTCGCTGATTAGTCGGTTGGACTAAAAGTGTCACTTCTTTTAATTTTGGGGGTCTATTTGTAATTTTTTTAAGCTTCTGTCACATTTAGAAAACAGTGGAAATTTTTAATAAGTTTTAATAGTACATGAACTTTTTTGAAATAACATCAAAACTTTAAACAAAAACTTTAACACGTGATTTAAGCGCCGCATTTATCTCTCTCTCTCCTGTAATTTTTTTCTAAACCCTAATCCAAATTGGGTTTTTTTGTTTTGCTTTTGCAATGATCAATTCCTCCCACCACACATCAATTCGGCCTTAGAATTAATCGTATATGTTAACAATTGATCCGTTTTGGCCCAGATTAGGGTTTTCCCCAATTCAGTGATTTTTTTCCACCGACTTGTACTAATCCAGTCGGTCTAGGTCCGACTTCCGACTAATCGCCGATCAGTCAACGACTAATCACGACTTTTAGAACAGAGCATTCCACATACCAACAAATAAGACTCAAACAGATTGAAATGAAAAGCTCTAATCTCTCACAACAGTCGAATATCTTAAAGTTCAGTAAAAAAAAAAAACTATCTTTAGTTTCGGTCTCATAACTAAATCACCATATTAACAAACAATAATAACAAAAGCATTAAAACGGCCTGTTCTGATGTGAATTTTAGGTTTTTGTAAGAGAGGGTTGCAGGGATGCTCCCTATAGTTATAAACTTATAATTAAAGTTCAGTTTGCTCCAACGGTTTTAATTTGAGTGACAATAATGTATGTTTTGACAGAGTCAATTTAAAACCCTAATATCTCACAACAATCGAATATCCTAATATTCCCACAAAAGAAACTAGAAAAAAAACTACTCTCATGCTTAATTTGTAAAACAAAGCACTAAAATCGCCTATTTACAAAAACAAAAGTTAGACAGGGTACAACAATCGAATATCTTAATAATAATAAAAACCCAAAGAAAACTAGTCTTACGCTCAATTAGTAAGACAGAGCATTAAAATCGCATATTTTGTATAGAAAACTACATTCCAAATACCAACAAATAAAAGCATTAATATCTCACAACAATCAAATATCCTAACATTCCGCAAAATAAAAAGGCAACAGAAAGCTACTGTTTAGGCGACTGCGATAGGCTTAGAGCCTTTTTCATTTTTATTCGGCTCAGAGCGGTTGATGAATTCTTCGGGGTTGTAGATGACGGTAATGTACAGCGAGCAGCTACGGCACCGTACGATCTCCTCGCCGAGTTTGAGGTCTTCGACTGTGATCTGGAAAAGATTGCCACAGGGGCAAGGGTATGTGTACGCCTCCAGCTCCGCGTTTCATTCCATATCCTCTTATCTCCACATCATCATACGACATATTGCTTTCCTTTTGGATACTATTATTAGAGAGAGAGAGATGAGGGGTTCTGTTCTGAGGTGATCTCGGGATTTTATTAGAGAGGGTTACAGGAATGATCCCTATAATTAGAATTAGAGTTCAGGTTGGTCCTACAGTTTGAATTTGTGACAATAATCTTTCATGTTTTGACTCTGTTGACATGTAAAATCACATTCCCACTAAAAGCAATCAAATATCCTAATGTTTACAAAAAAATCCAAAAAAAAGAAAAACAATATCATCATATCAATGAACAACAATTAACAAAACGGATACTAAAATGCTCAAATTGTAAGAGAAAGCACTAAAATCACCCCTTCGTATAGAAAAAAAGCATTAATATCTCATAACAATCGAATATCCAAAACAGAGTGATTTAAAAGCCCTGGTCTCTCACAACAATGGAATAAGCCTAATTTTTCGTTAACATAAAAAATAAAAACAAAAATAAAAGTAAAAGTAAAACCGACTGTTTATGCGACGGCGATAGGCTTAGAGATTTTTTCATTTTTGTTATGATCCGAGCGGTTGATAAAGTCTTCGGGGTTGTAGACGACGGTGATGTATAGCGAGCAGCTAGGGCAGTGTGCGATCTCCTCGCCGAGCTTGAGGTCTTCGATTGTGATCTGGAAAAGATCACCGCAGGGGCAAGGGTACGTGTACGCCTCCAGCTCCGCGTTCCACTCCATATCCTCTATCTCCACCTCATCATACGACATCGTTTACTTATATATACTATTATTCTGTATATGTATCTCTGTGTGTGTGTAGAGAGAGATGGGGGATTCTGTTTTCTGAGTTTGGAGGTGATTTAGGGCTTTTGTTGAGAGGGTTATAGAGATGCTATCTATAATTTGGATTAGACTTCAGTTTGGTCCTACGGTTTTAGTTTGAGTGGTGGCAAAAAAAAACCGACACCCGAAAACCCCACCCAAACCGGAAAACCGATAACAACCAACCCGGATGAAGTTTTGTCCCAACCGAGACCGATGGTTACGGTTTGAGTTTCATTTTCAAAACTATAACCGTCAACCCGACTGGAAAACCGTAACCGAAAACCAAAAAATAACCAATGTAAAATATATATAATGAAATTTATAAGTTACATTGTTTTAATGTTTTAAAAGTAGTTTAACATTGTTAATAACATTTTAAATTTCTTTTAATTCATGAGTTTTATTTGCATATTTTCTTATATAATAAGTTCTTACCAAAAATTTATACCATAAGAAAATTAGTGTAAAACAAAACACATAAACAAGCGTGATAATTTTGAAGTACACAATTTACAAAAATAAAATAATCTAAAAGCCGGTTAAAACCGACATATCCGAAGACCGAAAACTGCTTGACCGGTTGTATATTTAGGTACCGAGCGGTTATTCTGCATAGTTTTTGTAAAAAAAATTGTTCGCTTATTTTCTAAAACCGAAGCATAACCGAAACCCGGAAGTTTTGGTTTTGGATGGGGTGGGGTGGGTGGTCAAAATTGCCAGTCATAAAAAAAGTGTTTTATGTTTTATGTTTACTACACTATCCTACGGTTTCATATCTCCCTAATTTGGTATGCAACTTAACGAGACTCGATCAATTGATGCACTCAAGCTTTGACTGAAACGATACGATTTTCAATATAAAGATAAACATAATTAATTGACACATTAATTATAGATCGATGGACATGGATTCAAAAGTTCGTGATAATACATTAATTATAGGAGAAAATGTATGTCATGTGATAACACAAGAATCCATATGTAGAATTTTTTGTTCTACAATAATTATGATATTTTTAGTTACGTTTAGATTTTAGATTGGTCATATAATTTTAATTAGAGGGATGAAATCTCGGTCACAAGCATAGTACTAACCTACTTCTGTAGGGTCGATTTATATACTCAATTATTAGCTTTAAAATGTGTGTTTATTTTCTATAACCCATCTTCTAGCGGCTCATATGGCTAATAAATAGTACTAATCTTCAATACACCTCACGGTTGGCACGTTTCCATCAAAAACATAAATCACAGAGGTAAAATCGTAATAATCTACACACGAGGGACTCCGAGGAATACAATAAAATTCTGAAATATCCCAAACCTTTAGTACTCGTCGGAAAAATAAGTCCAAGCAATAAACATAGCGGCAAAGAAGCTCATACGCTTGTCCAATAGTAATACAGTAATACACACACATAAGTATAAATACATTCACATGTAGCTAATTATCTATATATTCTATACAGTCCATAAATATAAATTACAAGTACATAACAAATTAACAATAGTAAATACAACAAAATTCTGAATATACTAAAAGCTTGGTACTCACTGGAAATTATTGCACTATTAAACATAACGGCAGAAAGCTCATAACGCTAGTCCAATAGTGATACACACGTAAATATATAGGAGTACATACCAAATTAACAATAGTAAAATAAACATATGAACTGTTAGGCAAAATTGCGGTAATAATTTTACATATAAGGACTC
Organism: Primula vulgaris; assembly: GCA_963920805.1. Taxonomy (NCBI): domain Eukaryota; kingdom Viridiplantae; phylum Streptophyta; class Magnoliopsida; order Ericales; family Primulaceae; genus Primula; species Primula vulgaris. The sequence continues at coordinate 22,534,030 of OY987217.1, read as the reverse complement.
ACAGGAATAAAATAAAATTCTGCATATTTTGTTGGTACATGATAAAATTGTAAAAATTTAGTAGTCGCCCGAAAAACAAGTCCAATTAGTAAACATAAAACATGTTGGTTTCCGTGTACGAAATAACAATTAAACAATAATAAATGACTAAAAAGAAATAATTAAAACCAGTGTAATCTTTATTAATTCAGAATTGAAACTGGAATTACAGATTACAACATGTATGTATTGAATAGAAATTAAAACAAACGTTATTCAGATTATTATCAATTAATAATATGATGTACTGAATTGCAATAAATAGAAACTGCCGGACTGAAAAGTATAAACTTAACAGCCGGACTGTTCTGATAGAAATAGAAATTACAGAACTGAAATGAAACTATTCTAATTACAGAATTAAATTACATAATTGAATTACATAATAGAACACAGTACTTTAAAGAAATTACAGAAAGCTAAAAAACTGAATTGAAAATTACAGCTAAGTACAACAAATTAAAATACTGAAATAAAATTGCAGAATTGAAAAGACAAAATATAAATTACATAATTTAAATTGCGGTATTTAAAGGACATAAATAAATAGACGAGACGACTGTAAACAGTCTGTCCTTAACCGATATTCGTCCAATCACCTTAAGGTTTCTGGTTGCGTTGGCGCTTCGATCCCAAGTTACAACGTCTCGGATGACTCGTCGGAAACTGATGGTTCTCTCTCTTTCTAATATGATATGGGAAAATTATGCTATTTTCATAATGTGTAAAAAATGTGTTTAGAGAGTGGGGGAGAGATGACTACTTATAGGCTAAGCTGAAATCTCAGCCATAATGGTCACTTAATTCAGTATTCGAAACTGCTGAACTAATGATGCAATCATTCTCATTTAATTGCATAAGTTACAAGCTTACTGTAATTTTTGGGATTGTTAGTTATTATTCAAAACTCTCAGACTTTCTTGGAATCAGAACCGGAACATTATGTTGTTTTCATAATGTGTAAAAAGTGTGTTTAGAGAATGGGGGAGAGCTGCCTTCAGTATTCGGAACTGCTGAACTAATGATGCAATTATTCAAAACTCTCAGACTTTCTTGGAATCAGAACCGGAATATTCCCCAAGTCGTAAGTCCCAAGTCCACGTCCGAGACCGAGCGTGTGATACACCTGCCTACACACAACTATGATGCTACACATTATTACTAATCTATAGTGGTCAATATGCATATAAACAATTCAAAATAGTTTTTCCACTTTGATTTGGGATAATCATTTGTGTGACTTCCCCATCCATTTGATTTTCCACTTCCTCTTTCAAAATTCTAGATTTCGTTTCTCCATAATGTAACTTCCAAACCAATTTACATTGAGACCCATTTATACTACAGGTGATATATCCTTTGAACCTTGTCACACAAAGCTGCTCAAAACATTTTAAGTGACTGTAAACTTTACATTCTTCGCACCAATTCGGAAAATAGCAATGGTTTTTTCCAACAAAACCCTCATGCGCCATACACATAAATAAATACTAGTAGCAAATTGAACAATAATAGTAAAATAAAGTGATGGAAGAGAGATAGTATAATAAAAATAAAATAGAGAGCGATATGCAAGGGCTCCACCACCACCACCAGCAACTAGCGGCGCTACTCTCCGCCGCGACCGGAGAATCTCCACCGCCACCGTCTTCCTCCGTCGAGGAAATCGAGTCTTCTAGAATCTCCGCCATCGATACGCTACACCGATCCGTTTTATACTCTCCGAACTCCGTCCTCGTCTCTCATTCGGCTTCGTTCTTGGCTCAGGGGTTCACTAAGCTCCTTAATGACAAGTTAATCTCTCTCTCTCTCTCTCTCTATATATATATGCATATATATTCTATATATACGTATGTGTACTACTGTATATGTAGTTTAATTGTATAGAATGCTAGGTAAATCGCCACTCTCATATGTACTGTATATACATTGTTATATATATATACTATTATAATAATAATTATTATTATAACAATATATATATATATATATGTATATGTATATATATATATATATGTATATATATATATGTGTATATGTATATATATATATATGTATATATATATATATATGTATATGTATATATATATACACATTGGCCAAATTTTTCAAAAATACCCTGCTCTATTTTACTAATTACTCATATACCTTCATTCAATTCAAATACATTAAAAACTAAAAACATGCATTTTATCACACATCTCCATTCACATCCCAAACAAAATCGTATTACGTGTATTTTCGTAACAATAAAACATTATATTACTCATTGTACACGGTTGTCAATTTATTATATATCCATTCAATTCAAATACATTAAAAACTAAAAACATTATATTACATATGAATTGTAGTCTAGTTCAATTGTATAGAATGCTATGTATACATGGCAGGCAAATCGTCACTTTCTCTCTCTCTCTATATATATTATATGGAAAAATAAAGTTGATATCATCAAAAAATTTGAAAATATTGTTACAAAAATACACGTAATACGATTTTGTTTGGGATATGAATGATGTGTGATAAAATGCATGTTTTTAGTTTTTAATGTATTTGAATTGAATGAAGGTATATGAGTAATTAGTAAAATAGAGCGAGGGTATTTTTGAAAAATTTGGCCAAAATTGGCTTGGCTTATTATAATAGTATATATGATATAATAGTATAGGATATATGATATATGTATATATACGTATCTGTATTGTATATGCGTTGGTATACATGTGAATTGCAGTCTAGTATAATTGTATAGAATGATAGGTATGCATGACAAGTAAATCACCGCCCTCTCTCTCTCTCTCTCTCTCTATATATATATATATATATACATATGTGTATTTACATAAATGAACTGTATGTACGTTGGTATACATATGAATTGCAGTCTAGTTCAGTTGTATAGAATGCTAGGTATACATGACAAGTTAAATCACCGATTCACCACCCTCTCTCTCTATATATATCAATACATATACTAGTAAATCATGCACACACATTGCGTGTGCGACGTGTAGTGCAATGATATGATACAGAATAAGTATAGAAGACTTGCGTGTTATTGGGTTTCAATCTTGCCTACCCAAGATATAGGAATGCAATGTGAGATGAAAGTTTGCTCTTCATGGATGATTTGCTTCGTACTATAAAGTAGAAATTTACTCTCTCAATCCTGTCCTAGGTTCTGTTGTTATATTACAGTTTCCAACTTTGACATGTGGCACAAAGTCATTTGCTTCAAATGTTGAGTCTTTATTTTTGCATCAACTTACACTCTTCTTTATTTTGTAATAATCTGTCTTAGGTCATATCCGGTGCGCCATGCAGCAGCTACAGCCTATGGAGCATTTTGCTCCGTATTATGTTCCATTCTCATGTCATCAAACGGAAGACAGAACCATGTTCTGGGTGGGCTCATCGACCGTTTCATTAACTGGGCTCTACCTTTGCTTAGAAACATTAGAATTGGAGATGGGGCAACCGAGTTAGCACTACAAGCTCTTCATGAGTTTCTTAACGTCGGTGATGTAACCGCGATCGAGAGATACGCATTACCTGTTCTCAAATCCAGTCAAGAACTCCTCGAGGATGAGAGGACCTCTTTGAGTTTACTCCACCAGCTTTTGGGTGTCTTGACGCTAATTTCGTTGAAATTTTTCAGATTTTTTCAGCCACATTTTGTTGATATAGTTGATCTTCTTTTGGGTTGGGTAATGGTACCAGACCTTGCCGATTCTGATAGGCGCGTTATTACAGACAGCTTTTTGCAGTTTCAGAAACATTGGGTTAATGGCTTGCCCTTCTCTCTAGGATTACTTTCCAAGTTTTTGGCTGACATGGATGTTCAGCTCAAAGACGGAAGTGCCGGGACCCCACAACAGTTTCAGAGGCTCATCGCTTTGCTTTCCTGTTTTTGTGCAGTTCTGCAATCAACTGCTTCTGGTTTGCTAGAAGTGAATTTACTCGAACAAATAATCGAACCTCTCAGTCAAATGATACCTCTCTTATTCGGATGCTTAACTATGGTTGGAAGAAAATTCGGGTGGGCGAAATGGATCAGTGATTCATGGAGGTGCTTAACTCTCTTGGCTGAAATTTTAAGTGATAGATTTTCGAGTTTTTATCCTCTTGCTTTTGATGTCTTGTTCCAGAGCTTGGACCTGGGTAACAAAGAAGTTCCTGGGAAAGTTACCTCCTTTCATGTTCACGGGGTTCTTAAAACAAATCTTCAGCTGCTATCTCTGCAAAATCTCGGTCTCCTAGCATCGTCTGTACACAAGATACTACAGTTTAATTCACCTATATCTCAGTTGCGGTTGAACCCTAATCATCTTGTGACAGGTAGTTGTGCTGCTACATATATTTTCTTACTCCAACACAAAAAAAATGAAGTTGTTGAGCAGACTGTGGATTCTTTGACCGAGGAAATAGAGCTCTTAATGGGTTTTCTTGATAAAAGTCCTAAACCTTACTCTGAGTCCGAGTTGTTAGCAATTATAAAATTTGATTTAAAAGTGATGTTAAGCTGTATGTCTGTAAATGGGGATATTGGTAGGGTTGCGGGGCCTGAATTGGATGATTTGTACCTCAAAAGGTCGGAAAAATTGGCTTCCCTTATTATGGAAAAATTGGATCCTTTCGGTTCTTGTGTTCAAAGTTATCTTGAGTTACAAACCAGTGTTATTCAGACATTGGGACATCTAACATTGTTTCAGGTTTTCAAGAAGCTAGCCGTAAAGAAACAAAATAACAAAATAAAACTCGAGAACGTCACAGGCGAAGCACGACTGCCAATCGATAAATCTAAGGATCGACTCCCTTTTCGTATTTTTAATCATTTAAAGAAATATGTAGTTCTTCTTACCAAAGCTCTTCACGTGTCCTCTCCTTTGGCGGTTAAACTACAAGCTTTTTCCTGGATATATGAATTTTGCGAGGGTGTAATCGATGCCTACGAAGATACAGGTGAAACAAACTACCCTTTTGAAGCATTTGGATATGTCGATGTTGCTGGGAATTTGGTCACCTCGATTTTAAGGGCTGCTTTTGATAGAGAACCTAGAGTGAGATCTCATGTTTCGTCCGTTTTGGAGTCGCTTCTGCAGGCAAAACTTATTCATCCTCCACAATTTTATGCTATTAGCGAATTAGTCCTTGAAAAGCTTGGCGATCCAGATGATAGTCTAAGAGACTCATTCATGAGGATACTTATTCAAGTGTTGCCAATTACAATATACACATGTGGTCTCCATGATAGTGGAAAGATAAATATCTTAAGTGAGAGTTCTAATTTGCATTGGAGGCAAGTATTTGCCCTCAAACAAGTGTCTCAGCAGCTACATTCACAGCAACTTGTATCTGTATTGAGTTTTCTTTCACAAAGATGGAAGGTTCCCCTTTCTTCTTGGATCCAACGGCTCATTCATACTTGTCGAAGCTCAAAAAACTTATCTGTGAATCAAGTAGAAGAGGAAAGAGAAGGTGGCGTAGATGGCTTAGGATTGGACGTTAGGTTTGACGAAGATATCCTTGAAAAAATATCCACGGTAAATATACTCGCTGGTGCTTGGTGGGCTATAAATGAAGCGGCTAGATATTGTATTGCTACTCGACTACGCACCAACCTTGGGGGGCCCACTCAAACTTTTGCAGCATTGGAACGTATGCTTTTGGATGTTACACATGTTTTGCACCTCGATAATGAGCAAAATGATGGGAACTTGAATACTCTTGGTGGCCCTTCTCATGCTCACTTGTTACCAATGAAGCTATTGCTTGATTTTGTCGAGGCCTTGAAGAAAAATGTATATAACGCCTATGAGGGAACAGCTGTTTTACCATGTGTCACCCGGCAAAGCTCTCTGTTTTTTCGAGCAAATAGAAAAGTTTGCGAGGAGTGGTTTTCTCGAATTTGCGAACCCATGATGAATGCTGGGTTGACACTTCAATCTCACAATGCTACAATTCATTATTGTACTTTGCGTTTGCAGGAACTTAAGAACAAGCCTAGGGGTCAGGTTGATAATAGGTCAAGATATTCTGAAGACATATTGAGAGTTACACGTCACATGGCATTGTCTTTATGTAAAGTTCATGAGCCTGAAGCTTTGATTGGGCTGAGAAAGTGGGCTGTAATGACATTTTCGGCCTTGCTAACAGACGAGTACCATGGTATCAAGGATGACAAAGACTTGGGACCTTTTGCATTTATTACTGGGCTTGTTTATCAGGCTAAAGGCCAACACGAATTGGCTGTGGCTTACTTTAATCATTTACTGCAAGAGGAAAATTCATTAAGTTTAATGGGTTCAGATGGTGTGCAATTTGTCATTGCACAAGTAATCGAGAGCTATTCTGCAATTTCCGACTGGAAACATTTTGACTCTTGGCTAATGGATCTACATACTCTTAGAGCTAAGTATTCTGGGAAATTTTTTGCGGGTGCACTAACTGCTTCTGGAAATGAGATAAACGCGATACATGCGTTGGCCCGTTTTGACGAGGGAGACTATCAGGCAGCACGTAGGTACCTGGATTTGACACCTAAGAGCAGCAACGAACTCACACTTGATCCAAAATTAGCCTTGCAAAGAAGTGAACAGATGCTTTTGCAAGCATTGCTGCTTCACACCGAAGGTAAGCTAGATAAAGTTTCACAAGAAGTACAAAGAGCAAAATCTATGTTAGACGAAGTATTTTCCGTTTTGCCTATGGATGGGTTAGAGGAGGCGGCAGAGTATGCCACCCAGTTGCACTGCTTATTTGCATTTGAGGAGAGTTTCAAAATTGAAGAGAAACAATCTCAGTCTTTGCTGAGTTCTTATATCCAGGTATTGCAATCTCCTATAAACGAAGTTCATCAGGAAAGCAACATGTGGCTGAAAATTCTCCGGGTTCATCGCTCGATTTTTCCATCATCGCCAGTTACCTTGAATCTCTCTAAGAATTTATTAAAATTGGCGCATAAGCAAGGAAACTTATCTTTAGCTAACCGTCTTAGTAATGATCTCGGAGATCTCATTACGTCTTGTCCTGAGGGCAAAAACCGTGTTTTCCTTACAAGGGCAATGCAGTATGAGAGGATTCTGTTGATTTATGCTGAAAATAAGCTCGAAGATGCCTTTTCAAATCTTTGGTCATTTCTTCGGCCATGTTTTGCTTCCCCTTCGACCACTATTTCAAATGACGACGATGCTTTTTTGAATGCCAAGGCATGTTTAAAGCTCTCCCGTTGGTTGGGAACTCAATACTCAAATGCGAAGTTGGAGAATCTAATCAAGAACACTAAGTTTGTTGATGATAACTTAAGCTCTAAACCTAATGTGGGTGTTCTTGTCGAGGAAATTATTGGTTCAGCTACTAAGTTATCTTATCAACTTTGCCCATCCTTGGGAAAATCATGGATTTCTTATGCCTCATGGTGTTACAATCATGCGAAGGCTTCTATGTTTTCCCCAAGTGAGAGTACTTTACAATCATGTTCATTTTCATCTATTCTTGGTCCAGAACTGGTACCCGACAGATTCAAGTTGAGTGAAGGGGAGATGTTAAGAGTTACATCAATCGTTTCTCAGCTTCTTCAGAGAAAGACTGAAACAGAACATTTAGACATTGGAAATAGTGAGAGAAAGGATCAACAAGAAATTCTTGATGAAAACTATTCAGTGAAACAAGTTGTTGAAATAATTGAATCTGCAGCTGGAGCACCCGGGGCAGAAACTGCTGGAGACCGCCTTTCCTGTTTGGTGACTTCACAACTGGAAAAGTACTTTCATTTTGCAAATGTTTCAATCGACAAATCTTCGTTATTGTCCGCAGTTGGTGAATTAGTTGAGATTTGGTGGGATTTAAGGAGAAGAAGAGTTTCTCTCTTTGGGCATGCAGCGCAAGGTTTCATAAATTACCTTTCCTATTCATCTTCAACGCATCCTGAGGGCAATTTAACTCCATCTTTCTGTGAGTTTTTGAAAAAAAAGACTGTCAGTTATACACATAGGGCAACATTATATGTTTTGGATATTCTTCTCAACTATGGGGTCGAATTGAAGGAGACCATTGAACCTGCTCTTTCAATAGCTCCCTTGTTGCCTTGGCAGGTGAGATTTTGATCTTTGGCGATAGGTTTTAATTCATTATTTTTTTGATAATTTTTTAATTATCTTGTGAATTTGAAGGAAATAATACCTCAAATCTTTGCCCGCGTAAGTGCGCATCCTGAACAAGTAGTTAGAAAGTTGTTGGAGGGGATATTACTGATGGTGGCAAAGTTATCGCCTTGGTCCATTGTGTACCCGACCCTTGTTGATGTGAATTCTAGTCAAGGACAACCTTCTAAGGAGCTTCAACATATACTAGCTTGTTTGGTATGCCAAAATATAAATTTTATTTTATTTTGATTTCATCTTTTAAGCCTTTGATGTGCGTTGACAGACATGAAATCGAGTTTGTACTCTCCATCATTATAGGGAACAGACATGTCTCTGATACATTGACTTGTATACTTTTAGTTGAGTCTAAATTTATAGATTTGTGGTCAAAAAGGGTTACAGAGTCTCCATGAAGTTCATTCCAGAAGCATGGTTTTGAGTTTCTTTAGCTTCTGTTTTAGTTATTGTAAGCTGTTTTTGTTTAGGTGATTGTAGGTGATAGCCTTTTTTAAGTTACCCAGCTTGCTCTTGGTTGAGAATTTGTTAATTCAAGAGTCTTTTATAGTGCTACCCTATGTTGCACGGATACGGATTTTTTGAAAATTTAGGATATGAAGGATACGAAGGATACGGCAATTATAATTATAATAAAAATTATATATATATATATATATATATATATCTACAAAATATACTGCTACAAATTAATTTTTACTTATCAAATATTATCTGGAAGTACAATTCCCCAAAATGTGTTCTATAATATGTAAGTAGTTGTGTATATTTGTACTTTCTTATAAATAACAAAGACATACTTTATAGTAGTAATATAGCATGTATGACCCATTACTTTAATGAGCTTATAAAAAATTGCCTTAAAATTGAAAATAAGTATAAATTTCCAACCCCACCGTATCTTGAAAACCTATCTGTGAAGCATTTGTAAAGTATCAGTATTGGATAGGTCAAACTTTTGAAAAGTCAAGGATACGGCATTTGGAGTATCCGATACGAGTATCGGATTGGTCAAACTTTTGAAAAGTCAAGGATACGGCATTTGGAGTATGGATATGGTATCGGCGTATCGGGGGAGTATCAGTATCCGATACGGCAATTTTTTAAAAATTTGGAGTATCCGTGCTACATAGGTGCTACCTTTTAATGTATGATCAAATTCTGTTACAAATGATTTCTTATTCCATATGCATATCACTCAGACTCTTGATTGCCTCCTTTAGGGCGTGAAGATCATGAAAATCTAAAATAATACTGAAAAAAGGAATGACTATGTTGCCACTAAATCTTTAGTTTACATTTAAGTAACTGAAATTCTTCTCGCTAAACCACTTTTTGCATGTCTTGAAACCAGTTACGGTCCTATGTAATTGTTTGCAAAAGAATTTATTTTCTTCTGAACATGCTCTTGGGTTTTGAAGATGTCATGTGTTTTTGCATTTTTCGGTTTTCATATAGTTAATGTAATATTAGTTTACCTTGACCTAAAGAGACATGGGTGATTAAAGGAAATCTTCTTCATGCAGAGTGAGCTTTACCCAAAACTTATACAGGATGTCCAGCTTGTGATAAAAGAATTGGAAAACGTTACAGTTCTCTGGGAGGAATTATGGCTCAGTACATTACAAGATCTTCATGGAGGTACAATTTGGCTTTTTGTTTCCTTTGCACAAAATCCTTTTAAGGCCAGTTTACGTGCTTCTTATATACTAATATTTCTTGAATGTTATTACGCAAAAGGTAGCTATTAGGTTGTTGCATACATAGTAAGTACATTAAACTGCAAAGGGTGTCTTGATGGAGAATGCTTTTGAACTATCAAGTTGACAATTATTCACATCGTAAATTTTGCTGAAGTTGTCCTCCAACATACTAATACTTGTAGAACCTGTCTTTCTGTTATGGTCTGTCATAAACATGGCCCTGTCGCAATCTTTTCTCTGATGATATTCAAGAAATAAAGGGAGGGACAGAGAAAGAGGGAGAGTGTGAGATTGATAGAAAGAGAGAGATTATACGAATTCTGTGGTCCTTTTTTTAGCTTGATTTCTTTTTGTAAATGTGATGATATCGTCTATGGTCTCTTTTTTTAGCTGCATCATCACTGCATGGTGTTCGAAAGCAATATGGTTTGCCATTTTTGTTTCCTCCATACAGGTTTAAACTAGGCTATCAGATTTTATGTAAAATTCAAATCTTCTACTTTCTTTGTCAGAAGCGATGTGGTTGAGTAGTTTGGCACATTATCTTGTACCACTTCCCTAAGTTGCCTTGCAGCCTATTGCCATCTGTCAATTTTCTTGTATCAGCTTTCACCCTGCTATCATTAGCTTTTGTTATCTGTAGTTGGATTTAAAGTCATTTTTTTATTTTCACTACATTGTAGATGTGATGAGGCGTATACACTTGTTGAAAGAAGAGGCACTACGAGTTGAAGAGAATGCAACTCTCACCCATAGTGAGAAGAACAGAATAAATGCTGCAAAATACTCAGCCATGATGGCTCCTATTGTTGTAGCCTTGGAACGGCGTTTGGCCTCAACTTCGAAGAAGCCCGAAACTCCTCACGAGATATGGTTCCATAACGAGTATATGCAACAAATTGTATCTTTTATTGCAAATTTCAAAACTCCCCCAGCATCACCAGCAGCAATTGGAGATGTGTGGCGGCCGTTTTCCAACATTGCCACGTCACTGGCTTCTTATCAGAGAAAAGCATTGATATCAGTCGGAGAAGTTGCACCTCAATTAGCTCAACTATCATCTTCTGGAGTACCTATGCCTGGTCTCGAGAAGCAAATTATGATAGCCGAATCTGATCAAGGATTTACGAACCTTAATGGAATTGTCACAGTTGCTTCTTTTGGTGAACAAGTATCTATACTGCCAACCAAGACCAAACCCAAGAAACTTGTTATTCTTGGCTCAGATGGTCACAAATACAAATATCTGCTTAAAGGACGAGAAGACTTACGCCTTGATGCAAGAATAATGCAGCTATTGCGATCTATAAACGGTCTTTTACATTCATCTCGGGAAACTCGTAAAAACTCTCTTTCTATTCGCTACTATTCTGTTACACCGATAAGCGGCCGAGCTGGTCTTATCCAATGGGTAGATAATGTCTCGAGTATATATAGTATATTTAAGTCATGGCAGAGTCGTGTCCAACTGGTAAAGTATCAGGCATTAGGGGCAGCTAATACAGTGAATTCTTCTCCCCCACCAGTTCCCCGGCCAAGTGAAATGTTTTACGGAAAAATAATTCCTGCATTGAAAGAGAAAGGAATAAGAAAGGTGATATCTAGAAGGGACTGGCCACATGAAGTTAAGCAAAAAGTATTTTTGGATCTCATGAATGAGGTTCCTGAACAACTTCTTCATCAAGAACTTTGGTGTGCTAGTGAAGGATTTAAAGCCTTCAACTCTAAATTGAAGAGGTACACTATGATACCTTAGTTTGGAAATATCTTTGTTCTTACTTTATGATTTCTTACCAAAGACCAATTCATTTTCGTTTTTACTTAACTTCCATTCTAAAACCTATTCTGGTCCATGTGGATATACATTCTAACTCGTACTTTCCTTGTTTGATGTCGTTGAACTTCTTTAGTTTCTCATTTGTTCAGATCCAGATACCCTAAGAGATCTCTGAGAAAATTAGTGTTGTAAGGTACGCCCCTTATATGCAACCCTTCACATATGAAACAAATGGACAAAAGTAGTCAAACGAGTTACACGAACCCTAACTTAATATGTTCGCAACCATGACCCTTATGCATGTGCAACCCCTCACATATGAAATGAATGGACAAAAGTAGTCGAACGAGGTACACGAACCCAAACTAAATCCGTTCACAACTATGACAGGGGAGAAACAAAACATATGTGAGTCGTAGCTAGAACTCTTACCCATCACACCTGTTCTCTCTCTTTTAAATCGCAGTAAAATTCTATAAAACAACTGTTTCTTATATCTCTGTAAGCCATGCATCACTATCTTCCATTTGCATTAGTGCTTTATTAGAAATAGTATACGAGAGAATCATACCTATTATCGCTATTAAATTTTTATAAGTTAGTTGCAGTAACTCAATATGCTGTTCTGTAGGTTTTCTTGTAGCGTAGCGGCAATGAGCATGGTTGGCCACATCCTAGGCCTAGGGGACAGACATTTGGATAACATTCTGATAGACTTTTCAAGTGGTGATATTCTTCATATTGACTATAATGTATGCTTTGATAAAGGCGAACGACTTAAGATTCCCGAAATTGTACCTTTCCGTTTAACTCAAACAATTGAAGCGGCTTTAGGATTGACTGGGATTGAGGGTTTATTCAGAGCGAATTGTGAAGCTGTTCTTGGTGTCTTGAAGAAAAATAAAGACATAGTTTTGATGCTGTTAGAGGTGTTCGCTTGGGACCCTCTTGTTGAATGGACACGTGGCGATTTCCCTGATGATGCTGCAATTGTTGGTGAAGAACGGAAGGGTATGGAGGTAGCAGTTAGTTTAAGTCTATTTGCATCTCGCGTGCAAGAAATTCGGGTTCCTTTGCAGGTACTATTCACCCATTATTTGTGCATGCATTTGTAGGTTGCGACCTTTCAGAGAGGCTAATCATATTAAATGTATCAAAACTCTTGTGTCTTATTTGCCATTGTTACGATACTCCTCCTGTCTGGTCAATATGACGAGATATGAGAGTTGATGATTTTATATTTCATAAATATTTTACTATCTTCTCCGTACTGTTATTTGTTAAGCCTTTCAGCATTGTTTGGTCAATTCTTCTTTTCTGCTTTCCTATCTACTAACAGATCTGTACAATAATTTTTTTTCAGGAGCACCATGATCTTTTACTTGCTAACTTGCCGTCTGTTGAGTCTGCTCTTAAGGTATCTTAACATGAAACCTTTTTTTTAAAATGATTTAAGTTTGTCTTTCATTGGGATCTAACAACTGAAATTTCATGTACCAGAGTTTTGCAAGCATACTGGACCAGTACGAGCTTTTTTATGCTATTTTTCATCAGACTGATCAAGAAATGTCTAACCTTCTCTCTCATGAGACGTCTGCACACTCAATGGTAGCCGAAGCAACTAACAATTTAGAAAAATTCCGTACCCAATTTGATACACAAGCAAGGGAATTTTCTCAAGCAAAGGCTCTAGTAGCAGAAAAAGCCCAAGAGGTTACAAATTGGATGGAGCGACATGGGAGGCTTCTCGATACTCTACGAAACAGTTCAGTACCAGAAATAAAAACTTATTTACAGTTAAAAGGAATAGAAGATGCTTTTTCTCTCACATCTTCTGTTGTTGTAGCTGGAGTCCCTTTAAATGTTGTTCCTGAGCCCACTCAAGCTCAATGTCATGATATAGATACAGATGTATCTCAGCTTATATCTGAACTGGATCATGGACTTAATACTGTGGTACAGGCTCTCCAATCTTATTCTTTGGCTTTACAACGAATTTTGCCGATGAATTACCTTACAACTAGCCCAATGCATGGTTGGGCACAAGTTCTTCAACTTACGGTTAACAACCCTATATCGGATGTGTTACCATTTGCCCTAAGACAAGCTTCTGAGTTAATCGCAGAGGAACATAAAGATGGGTTTGATACTCGAAAAGGAAGCTACAATAGTCTGTGTGTTAGTGTTGAAAAATATGCGGAGGAGATAGATAAACTTGAGAGGGAGTCTTCTGAATTGATGAACTCCGTTAGCTCAGAGAGTGTAAAGAAATCTAAAGATCGCCTTCTATCTGCCTTTGTCAAGTACTTGCAGTCAAATGGGCTTGATGAGAAAAAGGAGACGATTGTAACGATTTTGAATATTGTTGTCGGTTCTTTTTATGGCACAATTAAGCATAAAATGTCAGAAATATTGAGCCATATGCTATCATCTGATATCGGAGCCAGTTTCAGTGAGTTTGAGGAGCAAATAGAAAGATGTGTATTAGTAGCAGGGTTCATTAGAGATTTACAACAAATCATCTCTGGGGATTTATCCAGCAATATAGATACTGACAGTGCGAATTATTGCTCTCCAACGAATTGGGCTTCTATTTTCCGAACTATTTTACTCTCCTCTAAGAACTTGGTAGGAGAGATGATTGAAGTTGTTCTACCTGATGTTTTAAATTCCGTTTTGTCGTTTAGTTCAGAAGTAATGGACACATATGGATCAATATCACAGGTCAAAGGATCCATCGACAGGGCACTCGAGCAGATGATGGAGGTTGGATTAGAGAGGGCTAATTTAGTCGACCTGGAAAAAAATTACTTTTTAAATGTTGGTCTTGTGACAGAGCAGCAATTAGCTCTCAAAGAAGCTGCTATGAAAAGTAGGGATCATCTTTCTTGGGAAGAAGCTGAAGAGATTGCTTCTCAAGAAGAAGCTTGTAAAACTCAACTGGACCAACTCCAGCAAACATGGTTACAGAAGGATGTGAGAGAATCTTCTCTGTTGAATAGAGAAAATAGTATTCGAAGTGCTTTACTTTCCTCTGAAAGTCATTTCGAATCTCTTATAAGTGTTGACCAGGAAATAGAGAATCGCGATTCAAGGAGAAGATCGCTTTTAATTGCATTAGATAAACCATTCTCTGAACTGGAATCTAGTGACAGTGAATTGGCTTCAATTGGTGGACATGGTGCTTATCAAAATCTGATAAATTCTGATAATCCGATATCAGGTTTTATATGGAAGTTCCCTAACTTTATGAACAGGCATTCTTTCTTTATGTGGAAAGTTGGTATAATGAATTTCGTACTCGAATCAAGCATTCATGATGCTGCTTTATCTGTAGATCAAAATTTAGGATTTGACCAAATTCTCAGTCTCGTTAAGAATAAAGTTGAAATCCACCTTCGAGAACATGTTCGCCAGTACCTGAAAGAGCGAGTTGGTCCCGTTCTGTTAACTAAATTAGATAAAGAAAGTGAATTTCTAAAGCAAAGGACAGATACAACTAACGAACCTTGTTTTGGTCAACAGAATAAAGAATTGGCGGAAAAAAGAATCCGACTTATGCTCGAGGAGCACTGCAATTCGCATAAAACCGTTAACACCGCCAGATCAGCAGCATCTATCATGGAAAAACGGGTGAATGAACTCAAAGAGGCTCTTCGTAAAATCAGCCTGGAAATATTTGCTATGGAATGGACGCATGATGTTCCCCTAAATCCCTTACATAATGTTCGGCTGATCTCACACAAATTTCTATCTGGTGATGATAACTTAATTTCCGATATATTAAACCTAAATAGACCTCAATTGCTGGACACAATGCGATCTTCAGTGTCAAAAATTATTGGAGCATTGAAAGGCCTTAAGGCTTGTGAAAGAACTTCTGCTTTAGCGGAAGGGCAACTTGAGAGAGCTATGGGATGGGCTTGTGGTGGGCCTAACCCTAACTCAAGTGCAATTCCTCCTGAATTTCATAACCATTTAATCAGGCGTCGACAATTATTATTAGAAGCTCATGGGAAATCTTCAGATATAATCAGTATGTGCATGTCAATATTGGAATTTGAAGCTTCTAGAGATGGCCTTTTATTGACGTCAAATGAAGTTTATTCCTTTAGAGCTGGTACCGATGGCAGGGCATGGCATCAAGATTACTTGAATGTATTGACTAGACTGGATGTCGTGTATCATTCTTTAACACGTAAGCATTTTTGACATGTAAATGCCATTTATTCGAAAACAATCAAATCTTTTATCATGATTGTTTTCTTATTATTTTTTTAGGTACTGAACAAGACTTGAAGATTTCACAGAGCAACGTTGAAGCCGCTTCCACTGCCTTGTTTTCTGTGACTAGTGAACTCTCTATTGCATCTGCAAAAGCAAAGCCCGCTTCAGGTCAAATCCTTTCTTTACGATTACTTGATGCAATTATTAATCTAGGTTCAGGAGTTAAGTGTCTAAGAGCACCCATTACAGCTACCATGTTTCCGTTTTTACCACAACTATGGACATTAATGTACATTTTGAAGAAAAGAACACTGGCCCATCATCTTCCCGGTCCGTTTCCTAAAAATACATAAATAGAAAATGGTTTCTCAAAAATTTTGACCCAAAAATAGTTTCCTACTATCATTATATATAATGTTGGGCTATCTTTCTCGCCACCTCATGGGAAGATGGGGAAATATATTATAATTATGAAAATTATAGAGGGCAAAAAAAATACTACAAGGCATGTTGAAGTTTGAGTTGTCCTACATTGGGTTTTCAAGCTTACTAAGCATTATTGTCTTCCTACTAACAAGGCCAGTGGGAAGGTAAATGGGCTTCGACAAAGCAAAATGGAGAACCTGGATGATATGCAAAGCTAGAAAAGTGATACTTTAACCATAAATCTTTCCTGCATATCTCCTTTCTAGCTATAAAGTACACTCTCTCCGTCCCATATTATAAGGATGCTTGGGGAATCCAACTTTTATGAAAAGTTGATGATTGCATAATGACCCCAAGTTTAGTCAAATTATTGCTTTTTGTGTGTGCATGGATTTCAATGTAGGGTAATAGGGTAAATGTATCATGGGAAAGTTCCATTTAATTTGGGACATCCAAAAAGGAATAACATTTTGTGACGGAGGGAGTGTACATGTTTCTATTAGTCTTTGTGAAATTTGAGTATTAATAAAAGCAGTGAAGCAACTATGCACCGACACAGATTAACCAACGCCAAAAGATTCCAGCTTTCTCATTTTAATAATGTGCTTCAGTGTTCTTATGAGCAAAATGACATCGGCCTTAGAGATCTTCCTCATTTTTTTTTTCATAGTTTCCATTTCCTTGATATTTCTTGCGGTTTTGCATTATTTAAGACTTTCATTTTTCTGATGTATATTGCTAATGTGATTTGTTTGAAGCAGATGACATGCAAAATACTCTCATTGCGATGAGGGATTGCGCTTATGAGTTAAGTGTGGCACTATCTGTATTTGCACGTCTGTCAAGAGTCCACACGGCTCTGACCTCTGAAAGTGGTTCAATGCTTGAAGAGGTATCTTATGGTTGTCACAATACAATCTATTTTTCTTCTGTATATGTACTAGACTGGTGCTGTTGTAAACTAGTTTTACATTTATGATTCTGAAGGTTATCTTAAAGTTCATCCATTTAATATTACTTTTGTAACGTTTCACCACTCAGTTTTAGATCCGTTGTGAACATTCCGACGAACTTGGTAACCAATAGAATGGTTCTTGGTTATCACTAGGATATTGTTTAAAATTAGATGAACCTAAATTTTCAGATGAATGTGTTTTGGCAGTTTAGATACTTGTACCAAATGCATGATGGATTAGATGTTTTCTGGAAGTACGACTTAATGTTACCAAAAATTACTTTATTCTTGGATGCACATGTAAATAGATAAAATAGCAGCAACGACATGACCTATTATCTCATCGTAACCTTTCAACCTGTCTGTGGTGTGAATTGACATGAAAATTGTCGATTATATACGTCTTTTGTTAGGAATATCTGATTATTTGGTAATTTCTAGTAATGTTCTATAAAAAAGTCAGACCTCATGTTCTTTGTTGGTTTAAACCAATCCTTTTGCAGTAGAGTTTACAGTTTGGTCATCATTACTAGGGTCCACATATTGCATCAGTTCCTTGAAGAGTTCTGTTGTTTCCATCTGATCTTCATGAGATAAATTTGCAAAATTCTCACTTTCCCCTTTATTTATCCATACAGTTGTTAAGTTACCCCTATTATTTTCCCAAGCCTTTTTTTAACCAACCTTTTACTCAAATGTAAGGTTCGTAATTGGATGAGCTTGATGTTTAATGCTCTGCTTGAAGATTACTTTCCAGTTTACGTCATTCATTTATTTTGTCTTTTTCTCAAGGTGCTGGCAATAACTGAAGGTCTACATGACATCCACAGTATGGGAAAGGAAGCTTCTGCGGTTCATAATTCTCTCATGAAAGACCTCTCTAAGGTTCCTTTCTCTTAAATCATGATCTCTAATAATTTTTTTACTGTTTATTAATACAACAAACCCTTAAATCAGAGTCAAAACACTACATATTCATGGGTCTATGTTTTCCATTTAGGCAAACGAAGTTCTACTTCCTTTGGAATCTATATTAACAAAAGATGTTGCTGCAATGACCGATGCTATGACAAGAGAAAAGGAGACGAAGATGCAAATATCTCCAATTCATGGACAAGCTATATACCAGTCTTATAATTCAAGAATTAAAGAGGCTTCAGAGGGATTTAAACAATTGGTAGCACCGCTTACAATTTCCGTGAAGGATCTGCATTCCTTGTTGACCACTTTGGCTCGAGCCGCTAGTCTTCATGCTGGAAATCTTCATAAAGTAATTGCATGCCTTTTTTATTTCCTTTAAGGCCTCATTGAATATTGGTTTTTATTTTGCTTTTGTTCTTTGTTTATTGGTGGGAGCTCCAGCTTTTTTCTGGGTTTCTTTTTAGAGGTTAGAAATTACTCAATTTTGCTGTTTCTAGTATCCATTTTAGTCCCAGGGCTTAGTTTTTTGTTGCTTATAGTATCCATTTTAGTCCCAGGGCTCAATTTTGTTGCTTATTTACCTATATGCATTTATTTACTACTTCTTGTAATCATCAAAATGTATGCACATTTATCATTTCAACTAATATAACTGACATCATCTTAATCTGTTTGAAAACACTTCTCTAAGGCTCATCTGAAGAGACATTTCGTTTTCCTCAGATTTTCATGGAGATAGTGTCTTACTGAACTTGGTGACAATGTTTGTGCAGGCTCTCGAAGGTCTAGGAGAAAGTCAAGTGATGGGGTCACAGGACTCGAATTTATCAAGACCAATAATTGCAGGTCATGAAAGCGACCACGACAGTAAGCAGGGAGAATTTTTATTGAAAATTGATACAGAAAGCCAAGAGGGTATTGTAGGACCTAGTGCTTTGTCTATACAAGATAAAGGATGGATCTCACCTCCAAGCAGCATTACTGATACCAGTTCAGAGTCTGGTTGTACATCAGCAGACTTTAATTCCGAAGATGATAATAACCCAGAAATTGAAATAAATTCACTTTCCAACGGATTAAACTCTGTAGAAATTTCCCGTAATGAACAGTCAGAAGTGAGGAACCTAGAGAGTGGTAAAGGTGATACAGACTCTGTGGGTGAATTTGTAAAAGCAGATGAGTCGCGAGAAGACATGGATTCACCCAGTGTTGTTGAGCTTAGTGATGATTCAATTCTATTAAGCCAAGAAAAGTGCCACGGCAAAGACCAGGAAGATCTTGATCCTAGTAGTGATGTGGGGATACGGCATGTCAGGGGTAAGACAGGCATTTTCCACTTTGATTATTGCTCTTGCTGTACTTTTAGCTGCTAGTCGGGATAATCTTACTTGGCAAATTAGTCAGTTTTCTTATCCTTTCGTGGAAACGGTTCTGTAATTTTAATTTTTTTAGTAAATTGGCTTCTCATAATTTTTTTATAACATTTAACCATTTGATTTGCCTAAAAAGATACTGTGGTTTTCGGTTTACTTGTAGGTAAGAACCCATTTGCAATGTCTGTTCTAAAGCGGGTTGAAATGAAAATAGACGGCCGGGGCATTTCTGAAAAACGGTAGGCATTTCTCCTTGATTACTTAGCAGTCTTGAGATATTAAAAACAGCATTGTTATACACAAAATGAACATACAAAAACTATTCGTCCAATGCCAATAAAAAAATGGCGGTGGGAACTACATCTTATATGTATCAGCAAAGACACGCTCTCTTTTTAATCTCACTGTTAATTCAATATCTTTGTATATTATTGTGTGCATTTTTTCTGTCCTAAGTATCCGTGCTTACATCATTACTCTTTTGATAATGTTTTTTGCCTCTTGCAGAGTTATCAGTATATCAGAGCAAGTGGATTTTCTTCTGAAGCAAGCTACTAGTGTGGATAATCTTTGTAGTATGTACGAAGGCTGGACACCTTGGATTTGACCTTGAATTGTGTAAAAAGGCTTAAAGCTTATCTCTCAACGATACGACTCACAATATCATATAATTTCTGCGCTGAATATTGTAGACATGCTCCCATATTCTCCTTTTGTACTCCTCGCGTTCTGGTATGCTATACTTCTAGACCTTGTGCAGAGGCATGACTACATTGTTCAATAATTACTTCTCTAAAGCTTACCACTAACTAATATTTTGTTACACTTAAAAGAGTTTGCAGCTTATTTTTTGCAGAGTGGCAATTATCTTTTAAAAGCAATAACTTTTTTGTAAGAATAAATTTATTTATTGGTTGATAACTAACCCTCACTTTCAAATTTGAACCCTCGTGGCGAGCGGGGAATACTGAGAGCTTGTTTGGTTGCAGCTTTGAATAAATAATACCGATTTTTGAGGTTCAGAAAAAAGCTAGGTTCATCCAGCTTAAAGCTTCTAAAGCTTATTCAGGCCAAACTTTTAGAAGTTTTCACCTTTTTTTTAATCTGGTTAACAAAATGCAATCTAAAACTAAAAATAAAAAAATTGTAATCCAGAATTTAAACGTAAGCGAAGAACTGAGCTGTTAAGCTGCAATAAAAACAAGGCCTAAATTGCACAAGTAAAATAAGGTATCAGTATCTAACTTTCATCTTTCCGTTGTAGCTTTCCCCCTTTTATAATGCTGGTTTACTATTGGTTAAGCTTTTATCTGTCCTTTACTTTTTTAAGTAGGCCCAACATGACATTAGCTTTCAAATAGGAGTTTATGATCTTTTGTGCCCTGGATTTTGCCATTTTTTCAGTTTTGTACCATGAATCCTAAATTTTTCATTTTTGTGCCCCAAGTTTACGCTTTTTCTGTTTTTTAGTTATTTCCGTCTAAAAAAGTGACAGGTGGCACTGGAAAGCAGCCACGTGCCTTTTTTTAAAGGCATGTGCCTCTATTTTCATACATTTACTGTAATACCCCTTTCGTTTTCATATATTCTTCCCTCCAAACGATCAATTGAGACAAAAAAAGGGTGCCAAAATTACAACCTGTATGTATGTATGTATTTATCTATACCACAGCCGCCATTGAAGCTCTCTCTCTCTACTGTATAATTTTGTCTCACTTTCACTTTGATCTTTTTCTCTCTCTCTCTTTTTTTCTCCAATGGAGAGAATATTTGATTGCAAAACAAAATTGTAATTGCTAACATTATGGAGTGATATTAACCCAGGTCGTAGGTACCACAAATGCCCTAACATGAACCGTGGTGCTTTCAAGTGATATGATCTCCCTATGAATGTCTGCTAAGGCAAGAATGAGAGATGCCAAGTTGTACTGAAAAGATGGAGATTGAAGTTGCTAAAATGAAAAAGAAACGAGAGAAAATGCAGTTGCAAATGCAGGGTAAAGTGATTGAGTTCAGCAAGTGGCCACATTGAAGGCTCAAAATAAGAAGCAAATGATGGTATTCATTTTGGCAGTGTGTTTGTTGTTTTTTGTAACGTGGGTAAACAAAGAAATTGATGCAAATGAGGAGCAGTACAAGAGCAGGTTGGAATTGGTTTAACAAAATGTTTTATTTAATTGTGGTGTTTTTTTATGTAACATTCTAAGTGAGCAATGTGTTTTTATGTGTAAGAGAATGGTTAATCTAATGCAATGAAAAAATCCAAATGTTTTGTGCTGATATATGTATTTGGTTGTGTTTATATGTATGCAATTTATTTATGTGGATATGTGCATGTGTGAGGACTGAAAAAAGAAATATGGTCCAAGTAATCGGATTTTTACCAAGTTTGATCAAAATCCGGTGAACTTAAGATCAGTTTACTGTCTACAACCTAGCTCACTTCACACACAAAAGACCAAAAAACAAATACGCAAAAAAACAAAACAAAAGAACAGCAAATTAACACAAATCAAAGCCACCAAGGCACAAAAACAATATCAAAATCATAACCACTTATGCCACCCAAACAACATCAAAATGAGCAGAAATTATAAGCCACTTAAGGCTCACAAACAACAACAAAATGTGCATAAATTATAAGTCACTTAAGGCACCATAAACAACACCAAAATCTACGCAAAAAAAAAACCACTTAAGGCACCATAAACAACATAAAACAACATCATAATTTAACCCAAATTCAAGGTCACTTAAGGCATATAATTTAACACAAATTCAAAGCCACTTAAGACACATAATTAACACAAATTCAAAGCCACTTAAGGCACATAATTTAACACAAATTCAATGCCACTTAAGGCAAAAAATTAACACAAATTCAATGCCGCTTAAGGCACATAACTTAAGCCACTTAGGGCACGTCTACTGCAGGTTAATACTTGTCTAATGACACCAAAATAAGTAGTTTTGTGACAAGTAAATTATCTAACACATATTTTTTTAAAGTTTAGTAGAGGTCTCTTGGTTCTTTTCTTGCAACATCTTCCTCCTATCTTCATGTTTTTCCAAAACATTCTCTTTAAGAGCTTGTCTACTCACATATGTTCTATCACCTATTTTATAGCGCCCTCTTGCCATAGCAACCTCTAGTAGTGGACAAATACCTAACATAAATTAACAAAATAACAACAAAAATAGCAAAATTAGGACTGTAAAGTAAATAAAGTTTTTTTAAGTGAGAATAACAAAAATTACCTGCATAGAATGTTTTTTTTATTCTGCCCACCCTGAATTCTTTTGTAAACTGATTCTTGTCTTGTAATTTAGATCAAGAGATTTCTTTTTACATCATCGCTAGAATAATGAAACAATCGATAAATTCTATAGTGACTATTGGGTTTAATTATTCATATCGATATAAAATAAAACTTTGAACATCTTAAGATTTATACTATAAAGGAAGAAATTAGAGAATGGATACTTCTTTGTGAACAATTATGTAAGTTGTACTATAATCATTCGATAAAATAATTTTTATGAAAAAAATGAAAATCCTGTCTTGCATGGGGATTTTTGCTAGTGTTATTAAAAGCGTGAGAGAATTGCCCTCATTATGCAAAGAATACGACTTAGTACCCAAATCATATCAATTTGCCCCTGAATGTGATTATTTTAGATCAACTAATCAATTGTGTTGGGACTAGCTATCTCCTAT
The DNA here is from genome assembly GCA_963920805.1 of Primula vulgaris. Classification (NCBI taxonomy): domain Eukaryota; kingdom Viridiplantae; phylum Streptophyta; class Magnoliopsida; order Ericales; family Primulaceae; genus Primula; species Primula vulgaris. Next base: position 22,510,729 of record OY987217.1, on the reverse strand, counting down.
CATGACGACAATGCCAATCATTAAAAATGAATAATTATTATGATAATGACTAAATCTTTCCCTTTTTAAAGTCTGAGATCAATCGTGTTAATTCTTTGAAGTTTTCAGGACTTCAAGTTTCTAATTAAAATACGAGTGCCAGATTGAAATTTTCAATATTCTAAATCACCACTAATATTTTATTTCATTAACATTAAAGATAAAATTTTGAATAAATAGATACTATTAAACTATATATATTCCTATTTGCTAGACAAATAAACCAAAAAGTACATTAAACTTTCATACTCAACATTCTTTCAACACGACTTGTGACTTTATTTTTCTTTATACATCAACTTTCTTTCATGATCCAAAAAATAACGTTAGATGAGTTTCTTATGCATGCTAACGGACTATACTGACATTAAGTTTATCTATTTACGTTACATGTATCTGACACCAGCACGTACTATGTTAAACTTTCTCTAACATTACATCTATAAAGTAATAGTGAAAATTACTATTAATATTGAGACTAAATAGCATCATAAAGTTGGATTTGGATCTTCTGCTATCTTTATTTGATGGTAGGTAGGGGTGTATGTCCATTAATTTATTTCACTTTTGGTACATAGATTTTGAAAGAAATCAACATTTATTACTCTTTATCTTATTTTGGAACATATTCCCACTCTACATACTCCTCTTAAGTCTTAAGACAGTTCGTTTAGAAAATTAATCGTAATTTTAATTTCTATGAATTACTTTATTATAACAGGCATGAAGGTGAGAAGTTCATTAATAAAATTAAAGATTATATTGTGTAGCCAGAGTTACCAAATGGATAAATTTTTACTAAGTTTAGAAAATTAAATGATTGCAGAATTTTAAGTAAATCTAATGTTGAATATCATGATATATCCAGTAATATAAATTATATTTCAAAGTCAAGTATTTAAAATTTAAACTTAATTTAAAGTCAGGCGTGAAAATTGGAAGGTAATATAGAAAAAATGAGTAAAAATAGTCCAAATCTTCTGCCCCATTTTTCTATCCCTTCCGTGCCCCCTTACTTATTTTATCCAAAAAAATAATTTAAAAAACTTGAAAAAAATTGTACAATTACTATAATACATGTATCAATACATTCAAATAATTATTTTTAAAAGAAAATCCACACAAAATTTATTTTGAAACAAATGTATAAATTAGTGTAAATTAAACATTGAATATTAAAAAATTTGTTTAAAACACTATTATGTTCAAATGTTTTAAAATTTGAATACAATATAATATAAAAGTTTATAAACTTGCGGTATAAGCTGTGAAAATTTAAAATTTGAGTGAAAATAAGCAAAAGGGCATGAAAGAAGGTAGAAAATATGGGGTAGAAGATATGTACTCGTAAAAGATTGATTAAATAAATTTAAGAATGCTAAGATTGCTATAAATCTAATTCATTAGAAAAAAAAAAGGCGTCCTTTGGTAGACATGGTAATTTAAGGGTCCTTTTTATTTAATAGGTTTTATTTAATAGGATTTTAGATCTTACGGTTCAGATTTAATTTAAAAGTAATTAAACGGTTTACGAATTAACTATATAACGTCTAATCAAACGCACCAACCGTACAAAAGAGGTCCCATTTAGACAAACTAATAAACATATTACTAAATATCTAAAGAATAAATAAATAAATATAATTACTAGTGTAAAACTGATTTAATTTACAGGAAAAAAAAGGGTCTTCTTCTCCCTTTTCTACATCTCTCTAACAAAAATGTCACTCACCATTTCACATCAAAATTAGTTTCTAATCCTTTCACTAAAGACCCCCCAAATCCAAATTGTCACTCCAACACCCCACCAAAATGTCACTCACCACCTCCACCACCACCCCCTTGATCGTCTCGACCATCGTCTCGCTCCTCAAACACACCCGCTCCAAAACCCGATACTCCCAAATCACCACTCTCCTTTCCTCCACCAACACCATCCTCTCTCCCTCCCAACTCTCTCTCATCACCCTCTCCCTCCTCTCCAAACCCCGCCTCGCTCTCACATTCTTCACCTTCACCTTGAAAAACAACACCCTTTTCACCCACTCTCTCTCTTCCCACTCTTCCCTCCTCCACACCCTCTCCCGGTCCCGCTCTATGACTCCCCAGACGCTCACATTGTTCCGGCTCACCCTCGCCACGTTCCCAGACAAAACACTTGCACTTTTTAGAAAGTTAGTAGATAGGTATCGTGAGTTTGATTCTGCTCCGGTAGTGTTCGATTTCCTTGTTTTGTCGATTCTAGAGTCGAAAAGATTGGATCTTGCGGTGGAAATCGTGCGGATTTTGATTCCTAGAGGGGATTTTTTGACAATCCGGACTCGTAACGAGGTTGTTCGATGTGGGTTTAGGGAAAAAGGGAGTCTTTTTGGGTACAATTTGTTTAGGGAGTTTTTTAATGGTAGGAAGATGCCGAATGCTACGAGTTATAATGTGGCTTTGGTGGGTTTTTACCGAGACGGGTTTTTAGGGAGCTTGGAGGGGGTGTTTGGGGAAATGGGTAAGCGTGGGATTAGCCCGAATGTGTTTAGCTACGGTGTTTTGGTGACGGCATATTGCGGGGAAGGGAGGATGGGGGAGGCGGGGAGAGCGTGGGAGGAGATGAGAGAGGAGGGATTAGAGAGGGATTGTGTGACGTACGAGGCTATGATTGGAGGGTATTGTAGGGTAAGAGAGATGGGTAAGGCCGAGGAGCTTTTTACGGAGATGGAAACGGGTGGGATCGAGGGCACTTGTGTGAGGTTCGAGCATTTGATAAAAGGGTATTGTGGAATCGGTGACTTGGGTTCGGCTTTATTGTTGTACAACGATATGTGTAGAAGAGGGTTTAAGCCCGAGACGACGGTTGTGGATGTTGTTGTGTCAGGGCTTTGCGACGAGAATAGGGTTTTAGAGGGTTTGGAATTTTTTAGAAAAGCGGTTAGGAAGTTTGAGATTGTGCCGAAGGTGAAGAGTTTTGAGGTTTTGATTAAGGGTTTGTGTGATAATGGGATGATGGAAGTGGCTTTGGAGGTGCAAGGGGAGATGATGGAGAAAGGGTTTGAGCCGAATTCAGAGACGTATATGTTTTTTATCGACGGGTATGTAAAGGAAGGCAATGATGAAATGGTGAAGAGGTTGAAGAAGGAAATGGTTGATACGAAGATAATCGAGGAAGATGATTAAATGAAAACTTTTGAGCTTTTCTTTAAGTGGTAGTATACATAATACTTGAAGATTTCACAGAGCAACATTGATGTCGCTTCCGGTGCCTTGTTTTCTACAACTAATAAACGCTCTATTGCATCTCAGAAGCAAAAAACCAGCTTCAGGTCAAATCCTTTTTCGCAGTTACTTGATGCATTTATTCATCTATGTTCAGGAGTTGGTGTCTTAGAGCACCAATTACAGCTACCATGTTACCATTTTCATCAAAACTATGTACATTTAGATACATTTTGAAGTATGGTGATATATATTAAAGTATGATTTGTCCTACATCTATTATACAAGTTTTAGAAGCGTTATTTTCTTCCTACTACCAAGGCCAATTGGAAGGTAAGTGGGCTCTAACGAAGCAAAATGAAGAACTTAGATTGGTATGCAAAGCTAGAAAAGTAATAATTTTTTTACCATAGCTTTCTTGGACATCTCGTTTATAGCAATAAAGTATACATGTTCCTGTTAATCTTTGTGAAATTTGAGTATGAATAAAAGCATTGAAGCAACTATGCATCGACAACGATTAACCAACGCCAAAAGGCCCCAGCTTTCTCTTTTATATAATGTGCTTCAGTGGCCTTATGAGCATAGTGACATTAACCTAAGATATTTTCCTCATTTCATGGTTTCTATTTCGTTGATATTTTTGTGGTATTGCATTATTTAAGACTTTGTACATTGCTAATGTGATAAATGCTTGATGCAGATGATATGCAAAATACTTTCATTGCGATGAGGGATTGCATATATGAATCAAGTGTGGCACTATCTCCATTTGCAAGTCTGTCAAGAATTCACACGGCTTTGACGTTTGAAAGTGGTACAATGCTTGAAGAGGTATCTTATGGTCGTCACGATATAATATTTTTTTTATTTTGTAGGTATACTGGACTGATGCTGTTTTGGACTAGTTTTACATATATGATTCCGAAGATTACCTCAAAACTTATCCATTTAATATCACTTTTGTAACGTTTCACCACTCAGATTTAGATTTGTTATAATGAACATTCTCACGAACTTGAGAATCAACCGAATCGTTCTTGGTTATAAGTTATAACTAGGAAAATGTGTTAAATTAGATGAACCTGATTTTCCAGATGAATGTGTTTGGCATCTTAAGTACTTGTTTTAAATGCATGATAGATTCGATGTTTTCTGGAAGTACGACGTAATATTTTCAGAAGTACCTTTGTCCATGGATGCACATGTAAAGAGATAAAATAGCAGTAAGGACGTGACACATTATCTCATCATAACCTTTCTAACCTGTCTGTAGCGTGAATTGACATGAAGATTGTCGATTATATTTGTTTTCTGTTAGGAATATCTGATTATTACGTAATTTCTATTTAATGTTCCATAGCAGTTCAAACTTCATATTCTTTTTTGGTTTAAACCAATCCTTTTGCTGTAGAGTTAACAGTTTGGTCATCATTACTAGGATCCACATATTGCATCAGTTCCTTAATGATTTTTGTTGCTTGCATCTGATCTTCATGAGATAAAATTTGCAAAATTCTTATTTTTCCCTCTAAAGCATACCGTTGTCAAGTATCCCCTATTCTTTTCCCAGGTGCCCTTCATAAGCAACCTTTTAATCTTGTGGTAGGATAATTATTGGATGAGTTTGATCACTTGTACTTTACAGTTTACATCATTCATTTATTTTGTCTTTTTCTCAAGGTGCTGGCAATAACCGAAGGTCTACGACGTCCACTGTATGGGAAAGGAAGCCGTGTGTTCATAGTTCTCTCATGAAAGACATCTTTAAGGTTCCTTTCTCTTAAATCATGATCTCTAATAATTTTTTACTGTTTATTGATACAACAAACCCTTAAATCAATAAGAGTCAACATACTCTACAAATTTATGGGTCTATGTTTTTCAGTTCAGCGAATGAAGTTCTACTTCCTTTGAAATCAATATTAACAAAGGATGTAACTGCAGTTACGGATGCTATGGCAAGAAAAAGAGACGACAATGCAAATATCTCCAATTCATGGACTAGCTATATACCAGTCTTATAATTCAAGAATTAAAGAGGCTTCATTGGGATTTAAACCATTGGTAGCACCGCTTACAATATGCGTGAACAACCTGCACTCTTCTAGTCTTCTTGCTGGAAATCTTCTTAAAGTAATTGTATGCCTTTTTTATTTACTTTAAGGCCTCACTGAAAATCGGTTTTTATTTTGCTTTTGATCTTTAATTTTTGGGGGGAGCGCTTTTTTCTGGGTTTCAGTATGATGTAACCTTGCGAGCTCTCTTCAGTTGTATAATTGTATTACAAAGCTTCGATTTGCTTGTTGGCTGAATCAGCTCACCTTAAAACAGCTTCAAATATTTTTATAAGACATGTACGAAGAGTCCTATGGTGATGTGCTTGTTCTTTTTGTGTAATCTGAATTAAGGGAGTGATGTTATCATGGATCCCCCGATATAAATTATATATCCAATTTATAAATGGTTAATAGCATACACAGCAAAATCCATTGTATCTTGTAAAACGTATGATTTTTTTTGGATATCATATATAATTTGTTCTCATTGTTGCTAGTGTTCAGGTTGAGTTAGCATTGTTATATGGAACATGAACTCGCTTATGGTAGCACAGATTAAATCCTTAATTATACTGGTAAAACGATACTTGATGGTGAAGTGTGTAATAGCTGTTAAATTGCTATTTCAGTAGTACAAAATGCAAGAATGAGTGTAGTCGGAGTATATATTAGGTTTTGTTGTTTGGTTTGTTGTTATGAATATTTCTTGACTGCTTTAAAATCCATGCCTTCTATATTGCGTGAATCACTTGTTATAACTTTATTAAATCGAAAGACCAATTTAAGCAACTCCAAAGGTTTTGGAATTAGCGTTACACCTCAAACTTCATCAGGTTCACCATATATTCTTCTATTTGGAAACTTTTAATTCTTCCCAAATTCCAGTTTATCTAATTCTAGCGAGAGTTTGTTAGGTCGGTTGGGTCACTTGTAATTTGTTCTTAAACTCTTGACAGTCGGTATAAACTTAATATCACTCGTATTCAAAACGACATAATTACAATAACACACAATTACATGTAGGTAGACTTCGCTTGTAATTTATTTATCGACAACAAGAAGTGGTTATGATTCACTAGTTCATGACAAAAGAAGAATAACAAGGCAAGCAATCTCTCTTCAAGGACAAACGCACTCAACAAGCATAGAAACAGAAGCCTCGGAACAAGTCAAACTTGCAAAGTTTGTTTTCGCCGCAGAAGTCAGTTTAGCTAAACTTCCGGGTGAAAACTGGAACAAGCTTTTTTGTTCAACTTGTAACACTTGGCTCGAGCCCTCGTCTGGTCCCTTGCTGTGCATTTTCGCCTTTTCAGTAGTCCAAATATCCACTAGCCCAGACATTGATCAGAATACAGTAAATTTAGTATTGCTTATCAGATTGTTTTTTGTGATATTTTGAGATATGCAAAGTGGTAGTGAATTTTGTTATATATATATAGAGATGTTTAGAGGAGTGTGTATACATACTGTTTATCTATCTATGTGCGTTTTGAGGAAGCGATAAAGACAAACCAGCTAAATAAAATGGATCCGATACTGTTGGCTCTTTTCTTTTACTAGTTAAAGGTTCTGGTTTTGAAGTTATTGCCTAGTTTTGCTTTTATCCTTTATAATTTATACATAGATACCCACGCGTTGTTTGTCCAATATATATGTAATATACATATATGATTCGGATAAATAAATTTTTACAAAGTATATTTATGAATGAATATATTAAATTAGAAATCATGAGTAATATAATGTTATTATTATACAAAATACACGTAAAACGATTTTATTTGGTATATGATTATAATTGTTTTGAAAAGATAATGATTTTTGTATGTTTTTTATATTTTGAATTGAATAAATGTAAGTGAGTAATAAGTAAAAAAAAGTGAAGATATTTACAAAAACAATAGACAAAGTTGGACAGACTCATTTGTTTACTTATTATAATAGAATGATAACCAATTTAGAGTGAAAGTCTCACAGACAAGAACAAACCTTATCTATTACTTAATGTAGAGAAATAATCAATTGTTCAGTACATAAGTATCCAAACTCCAAAGTAATAATTTCCCATCATAGCTTAATTTATTGTTATTTTAATTAAATTATCTAAAATTATATGAAAATTCTCATATATCAGTCGTGGTTTTCATAGGAATAAAAAGACTTAATTTGGTTTCTTAAGTGTTTTTCTTTTACAAAAAAAGTAATTGTTTCCCCTTTAATTGAAAGTTCCAGTTCCGTTGTTATGCCATATGTGTAAGCTATTTGTATTATTTTAAAAATACCATCTGTTGCGTTAGAGAACTATATTGGACCAGTATTAAAAGGTATACATAAAATAAAAGATAAAGAACACGGTTCAATGTTGTATAAAACCATCAAACAAGGCGCCGATTCCAAAATATTCTTTAAAAAGTAGTAAAAATTTAGAAATCAAATTCCTGTTAAATACAATGTGGGCGACATAGGTGCTAATCAATGATTCGCCCATTTTACATTTATGCACAGTCTGTAACCAAATCTATCAATTTTACATTCATGCATACTTTATGTCTTTATCTAAGGGTAATTCATTCATATACACATTCACATTACTATAGATAGTACAAAGCATCCCATGTTATCCTTTTATCATCATCTCAAAAATATCACAAACAAAAATCCAAAAAAAGCACCACGAGATATTTTCCCTAACCAACCTCTGTGGGTCAGTTTTTCAAATTGACATTGAAAGTGACCAATTTGATTAAACATTTCCGCTCTTATTGACATTTTCTAACTAGTGAACTAATTTGTAGTAGTTTGCCCAGTAACTTTTGCTTTTATTACACCCCCAGTATTTTTGGTTTAATGATATCTAGACACCTCTTTATTTTCATCAAATAACACAAGAACTATTGTTATACAATTTTAATGCATGTTTCTAAGGAGTCACTGTCCCCTCTTTCCTACTCCTTCCTCTGCTCTCTTGGCAATTTAACCCAAAAGTTTTATTTAAATAAATTAAAAAAATAATCTATAATTACTATTAGTCATGTCTAATAACATTCCAATTCTCATTTTAAAGAGAAAGTCATACATAAATTTATTAGAAATAAATATAAAAAAGTAGTGTAAAATAAATAACTAATCTTAAAAAAAATCGTTTAGACCAATATTATGTCCAATTTTTATAAAATTTGTCTACAAAATGTTGTAAAAGTTTATAAACGTACGAAAAAAGTTATAAAAATTTAACTTTAAGTAAAAAAAGCCAAGGGAACATGAAAGGGGGCACGAAAGGGGGGACAAAAGATCTGCACTCGTTTCTAACTTGCATAAAAATATCTGACCATTCTTTTTATCAAAGGAATACAAAACGTCGCAAAATATCTTGAAATAAAAAGTCGATGTCGTTAGCAGTAAAAAAAAAGGTAGAGATTAACTAACAAGATGTCACCAGAGATTGTGTATTTCTGTTAAACGTTCCATTTTTAGCAGATAACTTGTACCAATTTAAGCAAATTTCAAATCGTCTAACAATAAGCTGTGGCTAGAATATAGACACAAGGTAAAGTTTTCAATTAAGGCCACAAAGTAGTGAAAGAGTAAATTGTTGAATGTTGAGGTTTAAAAGAGGAATACGTGTTGAATAGAATAACACACTCTTATTCTTCTTTCGACTTAATTTGTTCTAGAAAACCACATTGGTGGACTGTTCCACCGTCCACGCCAATATTTTTAATCACTACTAGTATTATTTTTCTGTGGTTCTCCAACTTACAAGAGAAAGAATAATATTTGTATACATTACAGATAGCATTTTACATTTATCTACATATTATAAAGAGTTATCAATTTACGATTAACAAACAGTACTCATTTACTTAGTTTTTTTAACAGTTTTTTGTAAAAAAATAAAATTGGTTGGCTGCTAAGGACTGCTGATCATTTAGAATGGAAACAATCAAACAAGCATAAAAATGATAAAATTGAGCATACTTAATTAATTGCAATTTGCAAAGTTGTCAGTGTCATATCAGCTTATACTCAACGTTATTGTGTTTAATAAGTGATGTTAATTACCCCACGTAATTATTAATAAACTTCGGTCACTATCTAATACAGCTTAAAGAACGTTATGGTACAAAGGATGAAAGTACTATGGTCAAAAGTCTTGAAATATTTATGGGCCAAAACAGTGGTCACATTTAGCAAGATAAGCTCAACCATAGCCTTAGAATATCCCTCCATGCATATAATACCCTCTGTAATATTATTGTATATACCATGTGCCCAATTTCTAGGGGCTTTCGTGTTCAACTATCAATAATTCAACACACTAAAATTTTGGATGAACTATACTAAATTACTAATATGATATCCCATATAGTTTGGGCTCACAGACTTAGTCCTCATAGTTTCAATTCACTACAAAAAAATACTTAAATAGCGACGGGATTAGTGACGACATTTTTTGTTACGGGCTTATTAGCGACGGTTTTGTGACAGTTTAGTCAATTTGCGACAGATTTGTGACAGCTTTTTAAATTAGTGACATGTTTGTGACAATTTTTGACTCTCATTAAATCAAACATTATTTTGTAGTGATTGCTAACAATGCTAATTAAATATTTTGATAAAAGTGATGGATTCGTCTCAAACTAGAAAGAGTCGAATCGCGATGATGCATTATATTAGGAACAATGTTTTACGAGAAAACTTACCTACGGGTCATTTATAAGGCTTTCATAAATCGGAATAGTTGTCCCTTTATAGCAGTGAGAAATTAGGTACTTTAAAGGGGAACAATTGAAGGCCTTCATTATTTTAGTTGAAATTATTGAGACTAAATAGATTTTACTTGAACTTTGAAAAAAGTTCATGTAATTGACCCATTGATATTTTCTTGAACCTTTTTCTCTTTCCATGTTTCCATCATTTCCTCTATATATTCAAGAACTCTTTTTTCATGACATTACTCATTACACATTCTATAAGAAATACTTTTTGAGAGAGGAAGAGGAGAAAGAAGCTGTGTGCGAAAATGTCGGCAACAGTAGACGTGTGGATGGGCGAGCTATCGAAGCTGAAAGAGAAGGTTCAAGCTCGAAAGCCGTTCGCGTTCAAGCTCAAGAAGAGAAATGATAATGATCAAGAAGTTCATGAAAATGAAGGAAATTTAACAAAAAACGAGCATAGAGAAAAAGAAGCTACAATATCCGAAGCGACTATTTGTCTGCTCATGGACCGGTTCGCTCCCTGCTGAGGGAGAGGAAGTAGACATACATAATATGTTTTTAGCTATGTTTAGTGTTCGTATATATATGTATTTGAATTTTAAAATTATTGTAAGAACTTCTCAAGTTATTTTGATGAAGAATATGTAACATATATGTACATCAGGAATCTATCCTAGCTTCTCGTTTCTGTTTGTTAATTTATTATATGTTTTGATTCAATGGTGTCGGTGAACATAACTTTAAAATAAACTGATTTATTCGAGCCTGATAAAAAGATGAATCGTAATTGCTTTAACTTGTAGCCTTTTTATGACAAAAAATCGTAAAATCGATGTTTTAAGCTAGTCAGCCAAATTTAATGCATCTTCTAAGCGAAAAGCAAACAAGGTTATATTCAATTTACTAACGAATAAGTCCTCAAGAAAACCATTGTAATAAAGTGTGTTCCCAATTTACTAAACAAACGTCCGTTAAGTTCGAAGCAAGCTTAAATACTTAAAACGACCTCGATTTATGCACAAATGGGTGTCAGTCCAATACAGGAACTGTAGAGAATTCCAATCCGTAAAAGAAACCCATAGTCTATGGCAAGGCGTAGCCAGAACTTTGGTTCAGCGGGAGCATGATTAATAAAATACCAAGCCAAATGTTTTCTATATACTGTAGCATTTAGAACACGAGCGTACGAATGTTTTTTTAGTTGGAACTCATTTTCGTCCGTAACCAAAGGGCAAAGAACAAGACTTGTAGAACTTTTGCTAAACACATCTTCATTAAGAAAAATATGCTTGAAGGTATTATTTAGTTATTTACCATGTTTATATGGATATAAAGTTGAACAGCCCACTTATTTGGATGATGCAATTGTAGATTAAGAAAAATAGCCATTATTGGTAATTTATCATGTTATAGAAGTTGATGAATGGAAAAGAACAAAAAAAAAAGTTCATCAAAATAGTCTAGTTTAGAGTTGATCTCAGAACCTATGACTTGCAGTATGGATACTTAACCGACTGAGATATCACATTTTCATAACAAAATCATAGAAAATTAGTAACTGGCAAAAATCCAGCTGGCCAAGAGTTGACTCCATCACTGGTGATCTATGTTATAAGCTAGTCAATCAGATATTATGCATCTTCTAAGCCAAAAGAAACTAAGTTGATCTTCATATTACCAACCAAACAAGTGCCCAGTATGTTGGTTTGGCAAGGAAAACCAACGTAATGCCGAACATGTTACGATTTCAAGAACGAAAATCTGAAGCAATGTTTGTCAAAGTGTTTCAAAAACAGTTTTAATTTGGCCTAAAAGATCTAAGTTTTAGAGACGGAAAAAATGCTGAGTTTCACATATATAGCTTCCAAACTTTTATAGGCAATAATTTTGAAGAAAACATAATTTAAACATCGGCACTTGAATGTTTTGAGATCAGGAATTTTTCCTCAGCCAAACGAGGTCCGGAGATCGCAAATTTGACATATAAATCTCATTTTTGGATGTACTTAGATAAGTTATTTTCTTTTGAGGCAATTAAATAGTTTCTCTTGCTTATCTAAAAAATATGCAAGTTAAATATAATGAAGCTGCTAACGTAATGGATTTTAAAAAATTAGGTACAAAGAGGAAGAAGCAAAAAGCTTCTGTAACTAAAAATACATAACATTTAACTTGTAGTTTTGTCTACTTATCAAAAAAAAAAACTTGTAGTTATGTCTATTCTCCTTTATTCATATAACATACTCCTATAATACTCGCTTGAATCTTCTGTAGTGGCAAATACACCTTCATTAAATCCCTATAATGAATACAATTCTCATTCAAGAAATGAAATACAGTTTCTACATATGTACCCGCACAAGTATTTGTGAAATACATCAAGCTACAAAAAGAAAAAAAATTCTTCATCTGAGCCCGGAGATTGAGCCTAGTATTTTCTTCCAGAGAAAAGCTTACGAGTCCTTTACCCAAAAGTATCTATGGCCAATACCAGCGATCATGGAGTCGAGATTTCCAGGATAGATTTAGACTCACTTTTTCAATAGATCCAGAATCTTATCTAAATAAGCAATTACCAAACTACTAAGGCCTAAACATTTACGCAGAAGTACTCACTTCATTGCTAAAAGAGGACGTATCCTGAGCAGTAAAGCTTGGTTTCTGTGCTTCCCAATTCAGTATCTCTCTGGCGTAGCTAAGCGCTACGTCGACACTTTTTGATTCCAACGCATTAACCATCGAAACATAAAGCTTTCTCCCTGTTAAACTATGAAAAAGCCCTTTAAACTTCATGCCAATATACTGAAAACCCCTTTGAGCCAACGAAGGGTTTGAGGAAACACTCGTGTCACTTCTTGGGTGATGGCTCATAACAGGGTCAAAATCGGAAAACCACTCACATAGAGATAGCGGGGCTTGCTCAATCTTTTCCTCGAGAAGGTCAAACTTGTTGAGTATTAATAGGAAGTTCTTGTGGTAAAAAAACGGATGCATTACAATGTTTTCGAAGAGCCTTTTGCTCTCTAACATTTTGTTTGTAGAGAATCCGTTTTTGTGAGGGGTAAATTGGTCATAGTCGGTTAAGGATACGGTGAATAGGACGAGGTCGGTGTCTTCGAACATTTCAAGCCATTTGCAGTTCTGTCCTAGACTGCTCGAATGTATCCTTGTGAGTTGGTATTTTCTAAATTGAACATAAGAATATAGTCAAAAACATGTATTCTTAAGATGAGTAACACTCTAATCAAAATCCAGATACAGATTAGGAACCAGATATGTGTTATGTTAGTCATATCTTCAAATAAAAAACAATGAGCCTTGCTATTGGCACAGACCTAGTCACATACACAGAGACAGATAGGGGTGCAATACCACTACATTTTAGGAGGGAAATTAATTAATTTTGAATTCTTTTAGAGTGGAATTGCTGCTCCACACTAACAATCTGTGACTGAATCTGTCAAGAGATCTGTGACTATATCATTATTCAAAAACAATACCATATTTTTAGAAGTTCCTAGTTTCAGAGTATTTAGTATTTACCATATAAAGTATAAACAAAAAGCAATCTAGTTCTCAATCTTGATCTGCATCTGGTCACCTTTACATTACTCTCTTTTGGAAACAAAAGATTTTTTTTAGTATGCAGACTAAGATTGAGAACTAAATGACATTATACTTAAGGTCTCAAAGATATTTCTGACTAAAACAAAGCAAACAAAACGGCGAAAATCTATATGTAGATAGAGACGGATATTATATGTTTGAGTGTTTATAGATAGCAAATCTTTGATGTGCATTAACTACCACAAAATACAGCAACATCCACAGAATTCCATTTCGAAAAAATGTGCCCATTTCAGTTTCTTCTAGAGATACTAGATTCTATGGTGCTTACGGATTTGCCACTCATATCACGGCCCAAGTGTTCAACAACATGCATTTTCTAAAATCAGCCTTTAATCTCTACTTAATTGCTTTTTGCTTAAAGCTCAAGCTGTATTTGATTGAATATCGTAAAATCAGGCTTGCCAAATTTTGAAGGTGTATTCCCCGATTTCTTTCTCTCTCTTTTTTACCTAAAATAATTCAATTTATTGTTTAAAAGGTGCAGTCAATCCCACAATTAGTTAAACGCGGTTATACCAGGTTTCATAAGTACTAACCTCAGAATCAAATCTTTCACCTCAGCAGGATCCGTGAAACCATCTTGTGCTGGTCTCTGAAATGAAAATTCCATGCTGGCGAGATTGTTTGATGATGTTATACCATCGATACACAGAATGTCTGTATCTGACGGCTCGTAGTTCATCTTTAAAATCTCATTCGCCTACAGAACATATATGTACCAATCTATAAGGATCCCTTCTTAGAAAACTGTTTTTTGAATAACAAACATTTGATAAATTAAAACAGTTTCTGTAACCAAAACCAAATAGACCTCCTTATCTCATTAGGCATTGCTTAAAAAAAACTAAAATTATAAAATTCTCTAAAAAATTCTTATCACAGGGCAATGGTACCGAATGCTGAAAAGTGGGAGACCCTTGCTTCTCTTCATTTGACTATATCATATTGACACCCAGGTTTCAGTTATACCTAAGTACCTTCTTATTATTCCCAAATGACCTTCCTATTTTGTCGTAGTAAAGTAGAAGAAACAAAAGACTAAAATTGTATCAAAGGGACTGCATTTGGTTCACCAGCTTAAAATCTCAGAAAGCTAGAAGCTTTAAGTTGGATGAACCTAGTCTTTTTTCAAACTCAAAAAAATAAACTAAAGAAGCTTGTCGTTAACGAAAAATTGAAGACCTAGAACCAAAATAAATAGCAATAACAACCATCAACTTACTCGATTTAAGATATATTTAGCGACAGGAGGCACCAAATTCAACTCGTTCATCCGAATATAAGCGGTTTGAAAAGCTCTATCCTTCAATAAATCCAAAACTTGTGGTGCAAATTCACGAGAAGATGCTGGAAAAATGACTTCTAATTTCCCCGATATCATGACTTGAATAAGCCAATCGGAGAATATTTTCAGCCTTTGGTTCAAATAGTAGACGCACGTTTCTTTATCAGTCTGAGGATTTTCACTTGTTTCGAGAATATTTTCTTCTTCGAATTGTTCACGCCCCTCGAGAATTATTCCAAGATACGTATATAAACTGCTCTGAATCATTATTTTAAAGTTTTCCCGTTCATCGTCAGTGAAGCGAACATTATGAACCATCCTTGCCTGAGTTAAGCACAAAAGTTAAATTACTTTTTATTGTTTATCAGGAAATGGAAAAATGAGCTTAAAACTTGAAAGCATGGGGTAATTGGTAAAAGAAAATACAACCGAAAGAAGAACTTGTGATATGTAGTATACCTGTTTGAAAATGGTACTTGTCCCCGACTGATCAGAACCAACTAGAAGAAGTTTATAAAGCATTTCCTGCTCGAGATTGTTTGATAGATCACCGTTAGAAACACTTTCAATTTTTTTTTTCATAGGGTCAGCCCTTTGTGGAGGGATTGGCAAAGACAAGAGCAAACAAACTAGATGAATTCCAGTCTGCAAATTATGTTTGTCCATAATAATAAACGTTACATTTCAATTGGGAAAAGAAACTACAAATCCTGAACGGGCTATGTAGGGGCCTTTACTTTGGCTATAGTTTTAAAGCAGAAAATCTGGATCAATTGAGGTTTGAGAAATCGCTGAGTTCATCCAGCCTAAAGCTTCTAGCTTTTTGCCGGTCAATATACTAGAAAAGCTCACCTTTCAAGATGAACAACCAAATACAGTCTAGATTTTAAGGGAAAAGCGGAAAATCGAAGCATAAAAGCTGCAATCAGATAAGGCCCATGACTGTAACTTTTAAGCACATAAGTCGGATCGTTTACGTTGACAAAGAAGTTTGGTTCATCGAGCTTAAAGATTTTCAGGCTAGAAAACCCCGACATTTTCAGTTTTTCAGCTGGTCAACCACCAATTCTAGTTTTTAATGAAAAAATTAAAGTTGCAGAAAACCAAGGCCTAGGTACCTTGTCCCAAATTTTTGCGATCACGTTATTCATTCCCTCTTCTTGTAAAGAACCATCCGCACCCAACCAGAAGGAAGGGTACCCTTCGCACCTGATTCCAGCCCACTACAGCGTTTTCAAATATTAATAATTTCAGAAAATATTAAAAACAAAATTGCAATTTGTTGTGTGAAGGACTCCAACCTGAAGCACATGGTGCTCGGCTTTTGTAATCTCTCTCTTGTTTATCACCACATTAGTGCGTCCATTGCTACAGTTTCGCAAGATTTCACCACCAACTGCCAGTTCAGGGCTGATTATCTGGCATGGCTTTTGTCCTTCCTATTTTGTGAAGCCGGAAAAATCAATTTAGCAAACAGAGTCTGGAGATGTTCAACAATGTAGGCTATGTAGCCGAAATGTAAAGGGCTTTGCTTGCAATCTTTTAGCAAATAAGTTTGATTCTTATGAAGTTGAAATGAAAACTTTGGTTCATCGAAATTAAAGAGGAAACCTCATATTTGAACTTGACCAGCCAAATGTAGTCCAGCTTTGAAGCAAAAAGGTGAAAAAAAGCTTCCGTTTCACATTTTCAAGTTTTTATCAGGTGTCCTAATCGGTCTGGTATAAAAAAAGTTTAAAGATAACTAATTTTTGATGTAATAACAAACATAGAGTTTGTTTGGTTGTATCATTTAACCAAACAAGCTATTTTTTTCAGACTAAAGTAGCAAGGTTCACCGAACTTTTAACACTTCCAGTCTTCTAGCTTTCGAAGGCTATAAAAAGGGAAGAAGCCAGTTTTTTAAACTGATCAACTAAATTCCTGAAGAAGAAAACAGAACTTAAAAGTTGCAACCAAACAAAGCCACACATAGACATGCATATAAAAAGATATTCACCTCTCCCCAAAATCCAGCCGTCTTATCGTACCAATATCTTCCGGGTTCTATCTTTTTAGGCGGATTCAAACAGTTTTGCAATATACTAAACTCATTGCGACAAAGTGGCTTCCCATTCACATATACGAGTGCCGGAGGTAACCTATTAACTTCACAGAACATCTCTGATTCCATTATATTTTTAATTTCTATGTCCGTAAGTAACTCCTTCAGCAACCGAGAAGGCTTGCCTAAAATCCCTCTCCTCGACTCATCAATAGCGTAGCTTATACAAGTTAGACATTTCCGCCCTTCTGGCATCGATCCCATAGCCCTAATTATGCAATTAATACAATATTTAGCGTTACACACGATACAAATCTCTTTTGCAGAAAATCGGATTTTCTTGAAGCAATGGTAACAAGAGCCTTTCTTCAAGTTTTTGATCTCTGGTCTTCTAGAAATTGTAGCCGGAATAACCTCCTCACTTGATTCAGGCTCATGAAAAGTCACAATCGATGATTTTTTCACGCTGTTTGAACCCTCGTCGACACAATTCTCTTCTTCAAATTCATAATAATTGGAAACATTATCATCCGACATCAACCCCTCTTCATTTAAATCCTCAATTTCTGAAGTTCCAGATAATGCACGTGAATTTTCTTGATTGTCGAAGAACTCTAATGAGCCTGAACTCATACCTTGAACACCAACTAATTCGCCAGAATATTTAAAGCCTAATTGTCTTAAAGGTTGATTCTTAACTATAGGATGAATAACTGGGGGAGACAAATTAGTAATTATAGAGCGTTTCGAAACTATAGATGCTTCCGGGATTTTATTAACATCTACTGGAACTACTCTTGGGATACAGTAACTTAAGGGTGGGCCTTCGTATTCGACGGCAAAGGAGTACTCAACATTATATTCGTCTTCATCTTCATTTTCTTGAGTTTTCGAGGAGGAAATGGGTAAAATCTTGTTCAGTAAAGCAGTCATGTTTTAAACACAAGGTTAATATGTTTCCGAATATTGATGAATGTTTCTCTAGGGAAAATCCAACAGCGTTAATCTTTCACTTCAAAGCTTCAAAACAAGGTAACTTCGTGTTTTCTGCCTTTCTGGAACCTTGTACTGCTATTTCAAATAATCACGAAGTATAAGCACTAAAAGTGAGTATCATTTTTCTCTATAATGGGCTCAAAGAGACAATTTTATGCACCAAGTTTTGGAAACTATTAGAAAATCAATCCCTACTGAACCAAAAATATAACTATACGTACAGTATAGTTATAACATGATGACAAAAATAAATTACAGTATATAAACAAATTGTCCTAAATTTTAAAACCCAAACTGCAACGCTCATAACACAAGTTTTTGAGGCGTAAGCATTATATTTGAGCAAGAAAATTTATAAGTTAGCACAAAACAGAAACAAAATAAAAAATGGAATATTTGTTCCTAAATTTGTGACTCTAGACTTACAAGTTTAAGCAGAATAACCACGAAAAAATTGAGAAACTTCTCCCCCACCGAGTCAAAAATAGAATTTGAAAAACACAGGTTTTTGGTTAGTTTGTAAGTGAGAAGAAATTAAATGCTACATGGGCCAATGAGTAGGGTTATTGCATTTGATTTTGAGTGACTAAAGAATTCATTAGTGTTGACTTCAAAAACAATTTCAAAAGTCTTGAGTGGAACTTTATATTGAATTTCAAGGAAATATATCAAAGTCATGGTTAGGTTTCTCTTGTTCAACACGTCTTTAGGTAGAAATTTCAAACAACTTTTATAGTTTTCTATGCGAGACTCTTGGACTAATTATTATTACTACTAGAGAAACATTTTTAATTCGGCATTTAAAAATAATTTTATTTAGGTAACTAATATTCATTTTAGTTTCTATAAATTTTAATGGTTTACAAAAATTGTCAAATCAGATTTTAAAATTTAAATTAATATTAGCATTTATATAGTAATCCTATCTCCCCGTCAACGACACAAAAATTGGACTTAGCAAGAATTCGAAGACTTGTAGTTTTTTTTATATAGTCGTCTATTTTGAGCTTCATTATTTTATCCAAAAAGCAGTCATAACTTATTTTGGCAAAGTTAAACATTTTATATACCAACATTGAATATTACATATGCTCAATAAGCAAAGTCTTGGGGGACACGTTTCTATTCCCACATTATAACTGCTCAAAGTATAGAAAATACAATTAGAAAAACCAATTTTGAAACCAAACAGGCACTTTAGACTTGTTTTAAGGAGCTACAAAAGTCCCATTCCCAATCCAGCAAAAAAATTAATCATGAGAAAGATAATTTGAAGAAGTTGCCGAAAACAAAAACAGCCATTTGCCTATTTGACAAAATCCAATATGTTTAATAAGGGTGCAATGATAACATATAGTACTTGAATATATTTTTACTGCATTATTGTTCTTGTTATTATTATTATTGTTGTTGATAATATTATAGAAGGTTCAAATTAGAAGGAGACAACGGGAGAATATTGGTAACAGGGCATTACGAAATGTAAAGGTGATGTCAGTATATATGGCGGTAAATATCCGAAAATTTTATAAAAAAGGGATGACAAATAAAGGAGGACAACAATTCAACAAATGATACATTGGCGGAAAAAAATCCGATATCACCAGCGGTGGAGGTGGAGGTTACATGGTGGAGTTATGCGTTTAACTCGTGTACGTTTAATGTAACAATGCTTCTATGATAAGAGATGATAGATCATAAAGATAACTTTTCGAACATCGAGAGACTCTAACGACCAACGAGTAAATCTGTGCATATTATAGACTGTTGCAAAATTTGAAACGGAACCAAAAGCGAGTTTAAGAGGTTTAAGGCCTGCATTTGATGGCTGAACATTGGGCTGTTCTTAGGTTATGTAACAATTTCGAGAGTTTGGTATAATCATGCATATAATTTTAAGTCTTGGAAAACTATGAGTACCGGAATTAGACTTTGTTACGTATTTGCTCAAACATTCATGAAATGGTCTTTGAATTAACGGATTTGCCTATCAAAATTCATAGGTCAAAGCATTATTATGTGCATGGGCGGATCCAGCATCTTTTATTTATGGGCACAATTACATTGAACTAATTCAAATTAAAAGCTTGGACCGAGGTCTTTAGTGAGGCCAATGCATGGGACTACTATATCTAATTGCGCTCATTTACCTTACGATTACTAGCGCTGAACCTCAGATGGATTTGTTTAAAAAACATAAAAAAAACTCAACCCGAACTCGTCTTGGGCGCAACATGATGTGAAAAAAGTTGTGTTAAAACTTGATATTTAATAGTAGTAGAAAACATTAAGGACAAGTGAATTGTTCTTCATTTAGGAGTAATAGACGTGGTTTGTTTTCATTTCATTTTTATTCTTTCAATTGTCTTTCGTTCCATCACTATTCTAGTTAGCTTTTAAATTTTTTTAGGGGTTAAAAAGGAACAAATAAGTTAAATTATAAAGTAAAAAAAATAGACCGTCCTAAATCCAAATGGCTAATTCTAAGTTACCATAATAAAGTAAAAAAACAATAAAAAGAAGACCCAGATAATTAACATAATTTCAAATTTTCTTTTGCAAAACCTTGTAAATGGAAGCACTAAAAATCCACCAGAATAATAACTATAGATACTCATGATTTAAAAGATCTAATTGATGAACCCCCAAATAGTTGAAAGACCCGCAAACAGAAATCAAATAAATAATATATACATAAAATTTAACAAGCAAAAATGAAGCCCATAAACATCAATCTTTAAAAGATTTAAAATTGAACAAACTTTTGAATCTAAATATAGAAAGGGAGAAATAAAGCCTCAAAAGTAATCCCAATTTGAAAAATTAAAAAATTCTAGCAATTCCCAATTGAAAACCTTACAAGGGCTGATTGAAATGGAAGGAGAGGCGGAGATGTGTGGGGATTTAGTTGGTTTTTTTTTGTAAATGATTTAGTTGTCTTACAAGAAATGAGTGGTCATTTATAATTATATGCGTTAGTTTGTCTGTTTAACCCAAACAAGAGAGAAATAAAGGTCTACAAAAATATGAATAAATTAATATTAAACTTAGTTTATATATGTTGATGGCTGTATTGTAATTAATAAAATATCTCGTTGTATTTTTGTAATTTCTCTTGGCAAAAAATTTGGGAGTCCCGTGCCACGTCATCGCGATCCGCCCCTGATTATGTGCGGTAAGAAATTTATTTATATATATATCACTACATACAAAGTGATGTTTGATTTATTGAAAAATTAAAACCTGTTATAAGTCTGTCGTTAATTTAAAAAATTGTTATAAATTAGTTAAACTGTCACAAACACGTCACAAAAACCGTCGCTAATAAGCTCGTAACAAAAAATATTATCACTAATACCGTCGCTATTTAAGTATTTTTTTGTAGGGTATGACCTGCATACAGCACTGCTGGATGATTGAATTTATGTTAATACTTTTGTAAATTATCATTGAATAGGGATGCCGACTATTGTGTACGTCACTATAAAATAATATTTGATTTAGTGAGAGTTAAAAGCTGTTACAAACCTGTTAGTATTTAAAAAGCTGTCATAAATCTGTCGCAAATTGACTAAACTGTCACAAAGCCGTCACAAAAACTGTCGCTAATAATCTCGTAACAAAAAATACCGTTATTAATCCGTCGATATTTGAATATTTTTTTATAATGTGTAGTAGGGTGCATAATGAATGGATAAACATGCATAAAGTTGTGTTTGGGGTACGTTTCATTAATAAGTAGGTCATCACACTAGTAAAACCCCTATTTTTAAACTTTATACATATGGTTCCCTTCTTAGGTGGATATATAAAAGAGTTCATATCTATAAGACGGAGGACTACATTTGACTATATATATATAGATGAGTCACTTCGGAATTCATTTTTATTTTTACTAAACCATGTTCCACTGCATCCCGTGATCGCACTAAAAATAGTGCGGTTTTTGCACTAAAAACCTCTCTAATGTAGTAATAAAATGGTATGATATCGACACTGTTTTAGTACAAACGAACAGTGCAATGTATTTAGTGTGACAATATTCATAAACAATCAAAAGTGTTAGAATATTACTTCATCCGTTCCTAAATAATTGTACATTATTTCATACTTCCTCCGTCTCAAATTGTTGGTGTTATACGAAACTACGTGTAATTTTGACCAAAAAATAACTCATATCTAAGTTGTCGAAATAGAATTTTTTTAAAGTTAATCAAATATTTCAAATGCATGTTACACTATATAAACAAATTTTGAAAATTTACATTTCGATAATTTAAATATGAGATATTTACCGGTTAAAGTTTTACTTAGTAGAGTCCTAATATTTTGGAACGGATGGAGTATTTGAGTGTCCCAAAATAGGTGTCCACTTTTCTAATTTATCAATTAAAAAAATGATAAAAGTGATATAATATACTCAAATATCACAATGAATACATTATAAAAATTGACAATAACAACTATTTAATTTAAATTAGGGCTATATTTGTAATTTTCAAATGCAATTAATGATATCTCTTAATATTTACCGAAATCAAAGGAGGACAATTAAAAAATTACGGATGGAGTATAATAAATTAATATAATATTGTTCATTTAGTCTGAACATTATTCACATATATTACAATAACAACCTATATAAATTTTTTTTACCATACTAACTTTTCCTTAAAAATGACCATTTTTATTGTTAAAAAAGTATTACTAGTTGATTTAAAATTTAGCATTATAAAACTAATATTACTGTTGATATGTTAATCTTTTTCTAAGAAATATTCGGAAATTATTAATGGAGTTGTTAATAAAAAAATTAAAAAAACTATTCCAGAGAATATAGGGAGAATCATTGATTAGTACGTAAAAACATACTTAAATGTTTAATTATTATGATTAGATGGAGTATAATTTCAGGAAAAACAATCACCTGAATCAAAAGTTCACAAAACAAAGTTTTCATACCCATTACTACTATTAGTTTTGAAATTATCGAGTAATATGAAATGTTACATTAGCCAAATATTTTTTCTAAAATTGTTAATCATTGATGTACATACATATATGAACAGAAAACAAAAGATTAAAAATATATATTGGTAATGAAATTATTCATAACAAAATCGGATTCACATCCTCTGCTGTTGTAATTGGACAGCAGGGGTATCAGTTTTTGCAATTTAATCCCTTAAGTCTTGACTTATTTTTTAATTTAGTCTTCTTTTATCATTGAAATAAGTTACTTTTTTTAAGTAGTATTTTTTAAAAACCATATCCCTAAAAATATACTTTCAATGTAAATACATGAGAAAAACTTAGATCTATTTTTTATTTTCTATTTTCTATTTTCTATATACAAAATTTTTTTGAAGGCTATTTGACGGTCCCCATTTTGTGTAGTAATTGAGTTAGATTGCATAATGTTCAGTCACATTTACAACCATTAGATTAAAAAATGGAGGGTTAGATGATACATTTTCAATAACTAATTTAATTTTTCAATTTTTATTGTATATTAGACAAATTAGAATTTAATAAATTAAAAACAAATTTTACAACACAATAAAAATATAGAACCCTAGTGGATACTACCCTAAATTTAATTATTAATCAAAATTTGAAAAAAAAAAATATTTATTTTTAAAAACGAGGCTTTGTACCATTCAATTATTTAACTGCACAAAAGAAAAACTCCTATTTGACTAAATCAAGAACTAAGTTATAATCATGTATAAAGTATTTTTAAACAATAATTATTTGGTCAAACTTATAAAAGCAATTAATTTTCAAAACCTTAAGTAAAGTTACATAGTAGATTAAATATCACTTAATCCAACTATGAAAAGAAAATTAAGTGCAAACTCAAGTATTTTAATATGGAATGAAAGAAAAGTTAAGGACCAAAGACTAATTTCAGCAAACAATTGAGAACCAAATAAAATGAACATATATAACTAAAGAGATTAAACTGCACAACTGACACCTCTGCTGTCCATTTATAACCGCAGAGGATTCAAATCCAACAAAATCATATTCATTAAAATTCATATTTTAGGGCTGCCAGACAAGATCAAGATGGGTAAAAGATTGTGTGATACTGTTGAAAATGGGTTGTGATATCTAACTCATAATCAGTATGACTCGAATTCTTTACATGCGTCATTTAAAATTTAACATTTTAAAAAATTGATTGAATTATCAGTCACAGTAGTATTCCTCAAATTCCGTATTCTATAAATTCACAAACAAATACTATCAATATTGATGTGACAAACATAACTATGACAAGCAGTCAATCAAAATTTGGAGAACTCTGACTTTAGACACTCTCACATCATAGTATTTAATGTCACCAAATTTACCATCTATATAAGGCGCAAAATGAATGATCGATCATTGATTCTCAATGATTAAATTGAATTGAATCTTAGAAATTTTAACAAAAATAAGATTGAATTTGTTGAGTTGGGACTACAGAATAACATTTGATTTATTAACAGTTAAAAACTGTCATAAGTCTGTCACTAATTCAAAAATTTGTCACAAATTAACTAAACTGTCACAAAAATCGTTACAAAAACCGTAGCGAATAAGCTCGTAACAAAAAATACCGTCACTAATTCCGTAACTATTTGAGTATTTCTTTTTTTAGTCGTAGTGGAATTCAGAAAAACAAAGCTTGGTACGGACCATTTTAGATGTAAAAACTTGATTTTTTACACTGTACAGCAAGTATTATACTATTATGGCCATCATGTGAAGCTAAATATCCGGAAAATAAAATAAAAATCCATCTAGTTAAAGCTGGTAATGTATTTTTTTGCCGTTTTTTTTCTTGATTAAAGTTTCCTATCGATCATATGATCAAGTATTAGCTTGAATTTCTACACAATTCCCGGTTAAACAGAGACTTTTTAATAAGCAAAAGGTAGAATTGGTTTCAAGTCTTAACCTTCTTGTTTGCATTTGTTGAAAGCCAAACACATGCATGGCAACATCCCATGCTTCCGCTATAATATTAAATTAAAACATAAAAAACATATATTTGTGCAATGTATATATATATAGTCACTGTGTCCAAGAACTTGTGAGATCATGAATTAATTCCGCTCCAAAAATGAAGTCATCAAGATTGAGAAATAAATTAAGAAATTTTAGATAAAACTGAATGAACCCCATCTAGATGAAGTCATCAAGATCTGTGTGGGTGTTTCCACATGCTTCATTTGTTAAAAATGACATAAATTGGGAAGTGAGATGTCTAACTCAGAGTCAACATGACTCGAACTCTTTATATACATTATATAAAGTCAAAATAATTCAATCGTTCATTTAAAACTCAACTAATAAAAAATAGATATAGAACTTTCAAAATAAATAAATAAACAAAGCGGTAGATGAAGTATATTGATTTATATAAAGATTTTAAAAAAAAATTATGTATATGGAGATTTTTTTTGAAAATTATATTTATAAAGATGTATATATATGTATAATGACTATGTATAGTTTTTTTCCTGCTTTATGTTTTTATTTAGTTGAGTTTTAAATGAACGATTGGATTATTTTGATTTTATATAATGTATATAAAGAGTTCGAGTCATGGTGACTATGAGTTAGATACCCCACTTCCCAGAAATTGAACTTATAGTTTGCTTATTTACGCAAATAAGATATTGGATAATTAAGATTGAGATAAATTTGAGATCATTCCATTTTATTGGCTTTTATTAAGTCTTCGAAACAACTTCTAAACTAATATAGTTTTAAATTGAGCTTAAAAGTTGCAACAAAAACAAAGCCATTAAATAACTATACAGACATTGTTTCAAAAAAAAAATATTTAACTATACAGACAAGTTAAGCAATTAAAAACAATTGAATCTATCAACAGTTAATTTCCAGTGTTTTTTTTTTTTTTTTTTGAATCATCATCTTATATAGCATTGGGTTCCACTATTTCACAAACGGGACAATTTCTTTTAATTAATGTTGAAAAAATTATCATTTGGTAGACACTAAGTATTTCCGTTAATTATTATTTCGGTCTCATTCACTTTTGCTAGTATTTTATATTTCATTTAGCCTCGTTAATTGTTACTGCGTAGAACTGAATATTTTTATTTATTTTTTTCAAAGAAACAAACTTGCATTGCACCAAACCATATTTACAATTTTGGAACTTAGTAAGCTACATTCAACCTACCAAGCCTATATAGAAAAACAAGAGTAAATTTCTCACCGATTGCTGACGTAAAACAAAATAAAGACAATGGAATTCACAACAAATTGATGAATATTCAAATTTGTAAAAGTGCAGAGGGAGCAAATTGATGAATATCGACAATAAAGACGTAGAACTGAATATTTAAACACACAGAGGGGGCAAATATTAAGTCAAAATGATCAAAGTTACACTTACACTTAGTGCTCATTCAAGATCTTAGTCAAATCTAACCACCATCAATAACTGTCGCAAGAACCCTGATGACCGATTCCAGACTATCAAAAGCGGGCCTTTTTTCCCATCGACACACAATAAACCCCAAAATAAAACTATCACAAGCATTATATATTAATTAAGCACTCAAAAACCAATGCTACTTAAACAATTTCTCAAAACTTAGTTATGGTAAAAAGACAGTTCACAAGTTGACTTGAAATTGGAGAATAGTAACTAAATTTTCCCCTTTCTAAAATCCATGATCAATCCTGTTAATTCTTTGAAGTTTCCAGGGCTCAAAGTTTTGAATTAAACCATGAGGGCCAGCTTAAATTTTTTAATAGTGTAAATCAACTCGAAGAAATAGCAAAGCTCCAAGCAATAAACCTGATAAAGCCATAACTTTGGTCGGTCGCGTTAGACTTTTCAACAATAAAATAATGATAAATTAGCTATAAGTAATGAACACTTCTTGGTCTTTATTATTGATCAGGTCATTACACTTGTTCGGATTGTTACACTTGCTCAGATTATTATTAACTTACTACAATTGCGCTCGATTTAACTATTTAAACTCTTATCTTGGTCGTTCTCCTTCTTCTTCGATGCTCGGCTCTTTCTCTGTTCGGTTTGTTTCTTAACTGGATAAGCTTTGACTAATTTTTCTCTTTTCTCAACTTCTCTCTATATTTTTGAATAGATTTTTTCGGGGGCGTTGTAGGAGGGGTAGTTGGCTATTTATAGGCAACTACGCCTCCTTGGATGTTGACAAGTGTCTCCATCTTAGGGTTTTTTTTAGATATGGGTCCCTAGTTAAGTGGGCTTGGGCTTTTATTAATATCTTCCTCTAATATCTAGAAAAGGCATGTGATGACCCATCAAGCATTGGATAACCATTTATGAAGTGTGGGTCGATTGCTACCCGAATAGAATATTCGGGTCTAATTTTTATGTTATATCAAGTGCTCCCTGACTTGCTCGGCGTGGTCTCCATGTCGAGGGAGTCATGATCGGTTGGTCGAAGATATTATTTCGGTTTTGCTGTTCCCAAGGTTACATCGAGAAATGTGATAGGTTCACGACTGTTCCCTGGGCCCCATTTGAGGTTATTAAGAGGTCCAATCTTGGTACCCTTTTTCGAGGAAGAAAACCCTTGATCTTCCCCACATTTATCCACTATAAAGGTGCCCCTTCCCCCATTATCCCATTTATTATTACTTCGACTGTGACACGATGGCTTCTCCCAATGGTTCGACAGGAGACAACTCTTCGGATTACGTTGCTTACTTGGAGAATGAGGTCAAGAAGGTTCGCGTCCTGAAAAAGAGATTGGCGGACGTGACCAAGAGGCTGTCTGATATGGATGCGGAGCACCATATGACCATGGCTGATAGGGATTGGGCCTTCGAGCGTATAAAAAGGCTCGAGGCTTCTCTGGCTAAGCAGAAGGCAGCAAAAAAGGCCTATAAGCTTGCCTTCAAGGAGTTGCATGCTTGGTCTAAACCGAGTTCGGTTGATGATGAGGATGGCTCTTCCTCGGAATAATTAAATATTGTGATTTCTTTTGTATGAGATATCATTTCCCTGTTGTAATCATTATCGAAAATATTAATAAAATGTTTCTTTATTTTCGCTCTTGTCCGTTTATCTTCTTGATACCTTATGGGATGACCTAATTGGACTTTGAACTGCTGTAGTTAGCCATAAATGCTCTTGGAAAGTTCAAGAGGGTTAGTTTTTTTCGAGATGACCTTTGGTCTACCCCTTGTTTCTTCCTATAAAAGGGGACCTTCCCTGTATCCTTTGTGCAGCTCATTCCTTATTATCGTACAAATGGCTTCTCCTCGTGAAGATAGTGGTGACAACCTTCCTGAATAAGTTGCCCATCTCGAGGAGGAGGTTAGGAAGGCTCGTATCCTCGAAAGGAGGGTTGCCTTTTTAACCATGGAGGCTCGCCGAGCTAATGAGATGGACGAGCGCTTGGAGGCCATGGAGAGTGAATATCAGAAGTCTCTGATCGACAATATTTGGGCTCATGCTCGGATCAAAGAGCTTGAGGCTTCTAGAAATAGGCACATTGCTTCCAAGAGGGCTTACAAACTGGCCCTTAAGGAAGTGTATGCTCGGTTGAAGGGGAAGCCGAAGGACAAAACAGGTCCTTCTATGAAATGATTTTATTATTTTTATTGTATTTCCTTTATGCTGACTGCCTCTTCTGTAATAAAGTATCAATCAATCAATAAATATTACTTTCCCAATGCAATTTATTTGACTGCGCGTGCTTGTGGCTTTATTAATGCTTTTTCTTGGGCCTGGTGTTTGACCTTATCCACTGGATCTTCTTAATCTCTGTATCTAGGGACCACTGAGATTTCTTGAGCCCTGTGCACAAATCTTATCCTTTATATCTTAGTTGCTGTGACATTTTCCTAGAGAGACACGTGTAAGAGCCTTTCGCATTTCGCCCTCTTTTAAATACTGGCGTGAATCCAAGCGTTTCTTCTCAAGGGACTCAACCTTTCCCACTTAAACTTTTCTTAACAGACGCATCTTTTTAATTATCCCTGTTTCCAAAAGTCTTTTTGACGAACGGTTGCGATTCCCCACACTAAACCATCCTTAATTTTTCTATAAATACCCTCTCAAGATATGGATTTATTCATAATCTTTTCTTCATCTCCCCTTACCATATATAGAACTTTATCCCATAATCTTTTTATAATGGCCAGTTCTTTCACCAAATCAGCATTGGTTTTGCAAGTGGAGGCTTTTGAAGCTTCCTATGGCCATGCACTAAAACTGTTGAAGGATGCCGAGGAGGAGTTAAAGGTGATGCGTTATCACCATACCGAGATGGTTCGGGAATTAACTTGGCTAAGATCCGAACTAGATTATTGCCGACGTGCTCGTCAGGCTCTAGTTGAAGAGAATGAGGTGCTAAGGGGGAACTCGGCACTTCGAGACAGGAATGTCTCTGCCGGCCCCTCTCATCGATATCGATCGACCTCCCCCTAACCTCTCCATTTTCCTTTTTTTTTTTTTTTTTTTTTTCTTTTGATTTTCTTCAATTTTCTTCATTTCTTCCTCTTACTCTTTTTTGCACTCTTCTTCTTTTCTGTTTTTTGTTTCTTTGACTTCTTTTTTATTTGTCTGTTTCCTTCATTTCTTCCTCCTCCATTTTCTTTTCACTATCTCCTTTTTTTTTTTTATCTCTCTCTTGCTTCTTTTTATATCCTTCTTATGCATCCTTTTTTTTCTTCTTTTTTATCGTGTTCCTTTTACTTTCTTCATCCTCTTCTTTCTCACCACTACGACGTAACAATCAATCCTGTGATCCTAAGGATTTTGTGTTACTTCTAGGATTTTTGTCATTTTTATTTTTGACTCTTCTTTCTTTTCATTTCTTCTTTATGTTCCTCCTCTTCGCTTCTTTCTTCCCTTTTTGTTTTCTTTTTATGTTTCTTTCCTTCGTCTCCTGCTGTTCGCCTGATCCGCTGATATTGTCGATCTTCTTCGGCCATGTTGTCTACTCATTTGGCTCCACAACTCAACACACAATGTAGTAGATTTTCTTTTGATGTAATCCTCGGATGTAATAGACCTCAATGTAATAGATCGTCTTTTGATGTAATTGAACAATGATGTATTCCATCTTTATTAATGAGAAGTACTTTTGCCCCTTTATTTTGGCACTTCTTTTTTATGTTGCACTTGTGGTTTGTCGTTTTTTCGAAATCCAGATCTTTGAATATCTTTTCTTTATTTATTTCTGTACTGTAGCATCAGATGTCAGTAGATGTCCCCATCACTGTCGAACATAGGTGCATGCTCCCTAGTAGGTCAGGAAATACCATACTACATTTTCTCTATAAATACCCCTCTTCTTTTCTTTAGTAGTTATCATCTCTTCTTTTACTTTTATTGTTTGCTCTTCCCTCCTCCCCTACTTTCTCTTGTACTATAGCAATTTCTCAGAATGTCCGAACCTGTGGGGAGATATCATGCTCAGATGAGGGGTTTGGATGCGGAGGTATCTCGCGTCCGACGTCGGATGGCAAGACTTGAGAAAGAGTACGGCGTTTTGGCCTTGAGCTTGTTCGGATCTCATCCCGAAGAGACGGTGAAGTGGACCGAGATTTCGGCCTTGAGTCGTCAGCTCGATCACTTGTTGTTACAGAGAAATCATCTAGCCAACTCCTGGTATGATGCCGAGGAAATTTGGGACCATGCTCAAGATGAGTTCGATAACTCCCCTCAAGGCCTGGCTAACCTGATGGTTAGGAATGCTCGGCTGGAGGAGCGCGTCATGGTTCTTACTAGGGAGAAATCCGAACTCTCCGCGGAGAATGAAAATTTGATTGCCATGAATGATTCCTACCAAGCTCGGTTGAACTGCTCTGCTCGTTTTGCTTTCTCTCGGTCTGGCAGTTCGGTTTTTCCACCCATCGGTCCTTAGTTAGATTGGGCTGGTTTTCTTATGTATTTCCTGTTTTGGAACTTGTATCTTTTTCTCTTTTTTTTTGTAAGTGAATAAGATGTATCTGTTCGTATCTCGTGCTTTTGTTCTGTGTCGCGCTTTGTGTCCTTTGACTCTCTATAAATGCTCCCTATTGCTTGTTCTTCATTATCTAATCTTCTTTTCTCTCTCTTGTTGATAATTTTTGTTTCCTCTAACTTGCTTTTGTTTGAGATGGCTCCCATTACTAGATCTGTCTCCAAAAGAGGAGCCTACCTTCTTGCTACCCCGTCCCCCTGGTTTTGGGGAGGAGGATTTGAATCCTCTTCAGCTAAAAGAGATTGAGATGTCATGGCTGAAGCATGATCTCAAGTGTGCTTAGACTGAAGCGAGGAGGTTTAAACAATATTGGGATGCGGAGGGCATTGCTCGTTTCAAAGCCGAGCAAAAATGCAAGTCTCAGTCTTAATCCTTGCAGTAGGCCGAGATGGCGATTGCTCGTTTGATTAGGGAGAGAGAGCGTCTGGAGGAGCTCTTGGCGAAGAAGGATGCCGATATGGGGGGTAGTTCTAAGAAGTAGGATGTTGTATTTTCTTGTAAAAATTCTTTTTGGTTGTATTTTTGTGTTTTTCCCCCTTGTGGATGAATAAAACTTTTGCTTTATACTTGATTCTGTCTATTCTGTTTTATTTCTTGTTCATTTTGCCTTTATGTCAATACAGTCGATGATGTTTCAATACACACCGAGCAATGTGCCCGGTTATCCCCCCGGAGAGCGTTGTTAGACTTGATGCTTAAAGTCGTCAAGCTATGAACGGTCTCCGTCCACCTTGTTCGGTGTGTCCTTTTGGTAAGGAATGGTTGAGCGTCGAGAATCGTAATCGGGGATATTATTGATAGTGTATGCTGGAAGCTTTTCGTGGTAAGGTCCACTGGCCGTTTATTAAGGTGTAATGATGTGAATTGCCTTGGGTAGTGGAATATGCTCTGACGTGGCAAAATCTGGGGCGTTTATAAGTTAGAGACAGCAGCGGTTGTTGACTTATCTATGGTTGGAAAAAAGGTAAACCTCTGTCACACGAAAAGGTGGTTATTATTTTATTCTTTTTGTGACTCCACTCCTTTGTTACTGTGCCAAGCAATCCCTTTTGTTTTTATCACATAATTTGCTGAAGAAAATATCTGTCTCTCTCTAAAGTATATTCTTCCCACCAAAAAGGAAAAACGTGCTGCCGCTCAATCTAGGGTTTCGTTGTATTGTCGATATATTTGCTGCCTTTCGAACGTATCCGCTCAGAATGACAACTGTAAGTGCTTTGTTATTATTATGTTCCTTTTGTTTTAGGACTGGTATTTGATTTGTTGTTGTGGTCGTAGATATGGCGTTGGTAACATGTCGTGGTTGTCTATATATGTCTGTCGATATTTAGTTATGTACTGGATTTATACTGGTTGGGAAGGGAGTAAGACGTAGGGTTTCTGGTTAATTGTAGCAGGGGGGGTTCGTTATGTTGATGTTGTTGTGGGTTGTGTGTTAGTATATTGATGGATTTTTGTTGATGTTTGGATAGGAAATTTTGACCCAATGCCTGGCCCAAGTGGGCCCATTTGTGGAAAAGGATTTTAAGAAGCTTGCCGGAATACCCGACAACATACATGTTCGGCTTCCGATATCAGACAACGAGGTGTTGGGGTTTGTTCCCGCCGGCGAGGTAGCTGTATTTTCCTCGGCATTCTTTACTGGGGGTTTAAGACTTCCTTTCAGCAAGTGGGTGGCTTCGTTCTTTGAGGCCGTTCAGATTGCTCCGGCCCAACTGGCCCTGAATGGTTACCGTACCCTAAACAGTATTCAAAGGTTATCGGAGTTGCCGGAATTCCGATCAAACTAAAGGATGTGTTCGGGATCTATACTTTGAGTTTTGAGCGCCGTAGCTCGTATCTGAAGACCATGCGTGCCTTCTGTCGGCTGGTTTTTGGTCTGCCGGATACCAACAAGGGTGAGAACCTTGGTGTTGTGATTGTTTCCGGTAATTGGGGTTGTGTTGGACACCAAATTCCCGGACCTGCTACCAAGGCTCCCATGATTCCAGACCTCGGTGCTCCCAATGTCGAGGCTCTCTTAGCTCTTTGGAAATGGTGGGGGCCTGGATCAACGAAGGATCCTGCTAGTCGTACTGCTCCCATGCTGTTCGGATACCCTGCGGGGACAGTGACAAAGGGGAATCCTGTGCCCGAGATCCCTAAAGAGTCTGAGGAGGAATTCTTAAAAGTGGTCCGAGCTCGAAGTGCTGCTCGGGTAGGGAAAAAGACCGTTCGCGCGAAGCGTCGTGGACCGGACCCCGTCGTTGGAACAACGAAGAGAGCTAGGGGGACCGATACATCGGTCACCGAGGGGGCTGCTTCCCAAGGGGATATCCCCGAGGATGCCCCTGTGCCTGGCGAGGTATGTGTATATGTATATTGATTCTCTTGTCTTTTGATTGTTGTGTTGTTCTCTAGTTCTTGGCTTCATTGGTTATCTTGTTTTAGCTACTGACTTCTCCATTGGTTACCCTCGCTCTTGCCCGGTCTATGGGTATTATTGTGTTTCAGGGGTCGATCGATAACATATTCGGACATATCAACCTCATGGTGAACATGGGCAAGAGTACGATGACTCTGCCTGCGATCTCGCCTATTCGTACTGAGGAGATGATGGACCCGCTTGTTGTCTCGCCCACCCGTATTGAGGGTGTGAGCGAGCACAGGGCCCCTGAGACTGGCCCTTCGGAGAAGGAGGTGGAAGTTGACAAAGAGAGTGTCGTGGATGTCGGGAGGGGTGGTGAAGATGGGGTTGCCGAGGAATCGGAGGAAGGGTTGGAGGACGGGGTTGCAATGACCCGTTATATTGACCGATGTGGGGGTGAGCTGTTGAAGCAACCCCGAGCCTTGAAGATGGGGTACATTGCTCTTAAACCCCTCGCTTTCAAAGATGCAGAAACAATATTTGCTCGGCCTACAATGTCAGTTATAGAGCAGGCCAACGCTGATGCGCTGCGGGTATGTTGGGCGCGTATTTTGTATTATGTCATGCTGCTCATATTTTGGCCGGAATCTGATGTTTTGAAATACAGGTTGTCTTGAGTACCGTGGCGCTGAGGGATCAGATGGCAGCGCTTGGGGCTGATAAAGAGAAGCTGGTGGCCGAGAAAGAGAAACTCGTCGCCGATAATAAAATCCTGGGCGATAATTACGACGAGCTGTCGGCGGAGTTCATACGCCTGACCGAGGATGTCGGTAAGTTGGAGGATGAAAAAGAGAGTATGATCGATAAGTACGACCAACTAGAGGCTGAGAATCTGCTCCTGGCCGAGGATGTTGAAGCCGAAAAGGCTGAGGTGACCGCTCTAAAAGCAGCGCACGCGGAGGAGCGGACAAAGTTCGCAATGATGGCTAATTTCGCCGTCTATTGCGCTCATGTGCGTGCGCGAGCGTGGTCGGAATTGGTGTACCCCTGTCCTCATGGTGCACCTCCTAAGCCTCAGGATTGGGCCAACCTCCGAGACGAGGAGCTCCCACGGCTGCCGGGACACACTACTTCGACAGCGCTGCGTCCCCATTCCGGGTCGGTCCCAACGACTCCTCGGTCTGCTCCTACCGTCACTTCCCCACCCGCATCCCCTCAGGTGGAGCCTTGACCATTTTCTTGTAGTATTTTCTCTGTATCTTATTGTAAAGTCTTTTGGTACCCGAATTGTGGGTCTCTTTTGTATCTAGAAACATATTCTTTTGGGGAAGTGGTAATATAGGTGATGTGTTTGTTTTTTGTTTGGCGTTTCCGAGTTAATTTCCCCTTTTCTAGGGTCATCATATTTTGAAGAATGTGAAAACAAAATATTGTCAGGTACCCTATAACCCTCTGGCCATGGTGGTCTGGACCTCGCCTAGTCGTAGCGGAGGTAACGTTATAGATGGCCTTGAGAGATCTAAGGCGTTCCTAACTGCTGAATTGAATTCTGCCCGTCATAAAATCGAGGATCTGAATATTCATATTTCAAACATGTCGATTCGGTTACGTGACTTGGGAGAGAAATTCAGCAAAAAGACCGCATATTATAAGGCGAACAAGGGTAAGGCGAAAGAACTTCTTGGTGCACCTCGGCGCTCTCGTGATGAAGCCCGAGGCCGTGTGACGAGCTTGAACTTAGTTCTCGGTGCCGTTCTCGAGGATGCGGACCTACTGCTATCCTTTGTCAAAACGTATTGGGCCCGAGCTCACGCTTTAGAGGTGCTTGAGCATGTAAAAGGGATGGGTGGTGTTGCCCGGGCAGAACGCATGGTTGATGCGACGGCCGGGGTAACTGAGACCACGACTGCCTTGAACCGAGTCGATGCGGTCGTTCGTGAGCGCTTGGGGACTCAAATTGTTTCATTGCGAGATATTCATTTCGCTGATGTAGTAGAGACCTCAGCGTCCGTTGAGGGGCTATCGGATTAATAATTGAGTTGCTTGTTTTGTCG
Organism: Primula vulgaris; assembly: GCA_963920805.1. NCBI lineage: Eukaryota > Viridiplantae > Streptophyta > Magnoliopsida > Ericales > Primulaceae > Primula > Primula vulgaris. The sequence continues at coordinate 22,475,357 of OY987217.1, read as the reverse complement.
TATTATTTGTAGCTTGTTGTTTTCTTTTTTTTTTTTTTTTTTTTGTGAGTATTCATCTCTTCCTTTCTTCCCATTTTTTTTTAGGCACATGCTACTACGTCGCACCAGGCTGGCTCTCCAAGCCTAGTTAGTCCGGGGCCAGGACCTACTGGTGCCGCCCAAGACGAGGTCCCATCTGGTGTGGCTAGTATTGAGCATGCCAAGGTTCCTTATATCTTTTTATTGGGTAAAAATGTCGAGTTGCTCAATCTGTGTGGCCGACTTAGGGCCAAGTTGAAAACTCAGGCGTTTTCTTTTCGTGAGTATGCTCGCCGTTCCGAGCATGTTGTTAAGGTTCAGGAGCGTCGTTTAGATCGATATTGGCGGGTAAAGGAAAAATACTTCGGTAAACTAAAGTCGTTGGTAACCCAAGCGAACATGCTGGTGAAGTATTTCCGTTTGTCCCGATCCAGATACGATGCCTCTGCAGCTATGATCGAAGCTCGCAAGCTTCCTTTCGACGATGCCCGTCGGAAAGCGACCTCGGATGCTCACGAGGTCGCTAAAGGAGCCGAATTTTCTGCACGGCTTAAGACGCTGACATGCATTGGCGCTCATACGACCAACTTTGATGCCCTTATTTCTGAGGAGCGTTTTGATGGTGAGGAAACTGATGGGGATACGTCGACGGATGACGAAGAAGTGTCACTCGGTCAGTTACCGTCGTGCTCCTCATGTAGTAGCTCTTAAATAACTTTCTTTATTTGTTGGTTGTACCCTGTTGCCTTCGTAACGCGGGCGAGGACTATTTGTTTTATTTCTTTACTCCTGTGTTCGGATCTTCTCATTGTTGTACGGATATTTCATTGATTGGATTGATTTTCCTTTGCTGATTTCTTCGTTTGGCATGGTGTTGCCTCCATAATGTGGGCCTTTATTATTTGCTTCATTTCATTATACGTGTATTGGACATTCCCGTTGCTGCTATTTCATTGTTTTGATTGATTTCTTTTCATTGTTTTCGCCATTTGGTAATTTATCGTCCCCATAATGTGGGCCTGAATTATTCTCCTCATTGCTGTATTGCTTTTCATCCTTGCTCATTGGGTCAACGGGTACCTGCATATACATAAGTATTCCTAGGCATTCTTTTAGACATGTCACGTTGGGAATTTCATAGTATTCCTAGGCACTTCGGCCATGTTGGGAATTTCATAGTATTCCTAGGCGTATTTTTTCACGCCATGTTGGGAATTTCATAGTATTCCTAGGCACTTCGGCCATGTTGGGAATTTCACAGTATTCCTAGGCACTTCAGCCATGTTGGGAATTTCATAGTATTCCTAGGCGTATTTTTTCACGCCATGTTGGGAATTTCATAGTATTCCTAGGCACTTCGGCCATGTTGGGAATTTCATAGTATTCCTAGGCGTATTTTTTCACACCATGTTGGGAATTTCATCTGCATTGGTTAGACAGCATGATATGATACTTTATTTATTCAAAAGTCAATGACATTAGGTTAGAGAGATAAGGCGACACCTGTATTTGTACTGACGGTCTGGCCTATATGTAGTACTTCTTTAGGTTAGCCACGTTCCAAGAATTTTTCTCCCCTCTGCTATTTTCGAACAGAACGCTTTTGAGTTTGTAGGTAACTGGGCTTGTTCTTTTGACGATCTCGTATGGTCCCTCCCAGGTGGGGCTCAATTTACCATGTATTTCATTTCGCGTATATACCATTACTCGTCGCAGCACCAATTCTCCGACCATGAACTCCTTGGTCCCTTTCACCCTCTTGTCATATGCTTGTTTGATGCCTTGTTGATACTTCGCGAGTCTAAGCGCTGCTATCTTTCGTTTCTCGTCTATCATGTCAAGTTCTTCTCTCATTCTTTGTTCATTGTTTCCCTGTTCGACTAAAGTCGTCCGGAGCGTGGGTAGCCCAATTTTTGTTGGTATGATGGCCTCAACACCGTATGCTAAGCTAAATGGGGTTTCCTTGGTGCCCGTCTTCGGCGTAGTGCGGCACGACCACAAGACGTTGAGTAGCCGCTCGGGCCATCTCCTCTTTGCTTGCTCAAGGGTTGTCTTGATGCCGTCTAGTATTGTTCGGTTTGACACTTCGGCTTGCCCGTTTCCTTGTGGGTATGTCAGCGTCGAATAGAACTTTCGGATTCCTAGTTCCTCGTACCACAGTTGTAATTGTGCATCTTTAAACTGGGTTCCGTTGTCGGCTACAATAGCGTACGGTATTCCGAACCTGGTTATGATGTATTCCCAGATGAATTGTTTGACGTTGCTGGCTTTGATTTCTCGGAGGGGTTTAGCTTCAACCCATTTGGTGAAATAATCCGTTGCGACGATCAGATATTCCATGCTCCCCGGGGCCTTTGGGAGTTTTCCGACCAGATCTATTGCCCATTGTGCAAACGGCCATGGAGCCGATACGGGGGCCATTAGAGACGAGGGTAGTCGTGGTATTTTGGCAAATCGTTGGCACTTATCACAACGTTGGACATATACATCCGCGTCTCGCTTGATATAGGGCCACCAATACCCTTGGGTAACTGCCTTGTTTGCAAGGGATCGCCCTTTGATGTGTGCTCCGCAGGATCCTTCGTGGATTTCCTCCAGGACCGGCAATTGTAGCTCGGGAGGCACGCACAGTAGGTGGGGTCCCCGGTAACTGGATTTGTACAGTTTGTCGTCCTCGGAGAGCCAGAACCGTGGAGCTTTTCTCGTAATTTTCAGCGCTTTTATCTTGTCGGCCGGGAGCGTTCCACTTCGCAGATAATGAGTCATGTCATCCATCCAACCTAGTTCGTACTGCACTGACGTCACTCGGTCTATCCTTTTAATTATGCTCGGGGACATCAGTAGTTCCACTGTGATCGACCGGGTATCGGTCAATGTTAAGGTCGAGGCTAGGGTGGCCAAGGCATCGGCATGTGCATTTTCGATACGATTGATCCTGACTAACTTGCACTGTTCGAAGGTGGCCATCAAGCCTTGGACTTTCTCTTGATAGAGGATCATCCTGCCATCTTTGACTTGGTACTCGCCGAGGGCTTGACTGACAATGAGCATGGAGTCTGAACTCGCAACTAAGTGGGAGCATCCGAGGGACCGGGCGACGAGCATGCCATTTATCATAGCTTCGTATTCTGCCTCATTGTTGGTAGCTCGGAAGCCCAGTTTTATGCTTTTTTCGATGATTGCTCCCTCTCTAGACTTTAGGACGATCCCTGCTCCGGATCTGTCCTTGGTGGCTGATCCGTCGACATGTATCTGCCAGTGTGACTGTGGAGAGAGTGCCAATGGCTCGTCATAGCCTTCGGTAAACTCCGCGACAAAATGGGCCAAGACTTGTCCTTTTACGGCATGTCGGGCTACGAACTCGATATGAAATTGGGATAGTTCGACCCCCCAGGCGGCAACTCGACCACTTATGTCTGTCCGTCGAAGTGACTCTTTGATATGAAACTTCGTGTATACCCGGACCTGATGAGCTATAAAATAGTGTGGCAACTTCCTGGTTGCGACGACCAATGCCAGACACAACTTTTCCAAGGGTAGGTAACGTGTTTCGGCTTCGACCAGAGTTTTGCTGACGAAGTAGATCGGAAATTGTTCGCGACCCTCTTCTCTGAGGATGACTGCACTCACAGCTGTAGTGGAAACTGCTAGGTAGCATGCCAGAATATCTCCTTTGTTCGGCCTTACCAGCAGTGGCAGCGTCCTCAAGTACTCTTTGAGATTGTTGAATGAAGCCTCACATTCCGGGTCCCACACGAATTTTCTATCTTTCTTGAGTGATTCGAAAAACGGTCGTCCCTTATCTGCGGATCGACTGATGAACCTGCTCAAAGCGGCCATCATTCCCGTGAGCTCTTGTACCTTTTTCTTATTCTTGGGCGCTGCCAGGTTCTGTAGAGCTGTGATCTGGTCGGGATTTACCTCTATTCCTCGTCGGCTGACCATGTGCCCCAGAAATTTTCCTTTGCTGATTCCGAAGGCACACTTGCTCGCATTGAGTTTCAATTTGTGCTCGCCCAACGTACTGAAGACATCTCTGATATCTTGGAGGTAGGATGTAGCCTTTTCGCTTTTGACGACCATGTCGTCTATGTACACCTCCATCGTCTTCCCTATATGATCTCTACATACCCTCGTTATCATTATTTGGTATGTTGCTCCCTCGTTGCGCAGGCCGAACGGCATTACCGTGTAGTAATAGTTTCCCAAAGGCGATATAAACGACGTCTTTTCTTGATCTTCGCGGGCTAGGGGAATTTGGTGGTATCCTGAATATGCGTCGAGGAAGGTCATTCTTTCTGCTCCCGCAGTCGCGTCCACCAGTTGATCTATCCTCGGAAGGGGAAAGTGGTCCCTCGGACAGGCTTTGTTGAGATTGGTGAAGTCTATACAGACTCTCTCCTTTCCGTTCTTTTTTGGGAAGACGACTGGATTGGATAACCATTTCGGATAGAAAACCTCCCTTATGGCTCCAGCCTCCAATAGCTTATGTACTTCAGCGATTATAGCTGCTCTGTGCTGTACAGACACTTTTCTGCTCCTTTGAGCTATCGGCTTGTACTCGGCATTAACACTTAGGTGGTGGCATGCCGTTTCGGGGTCTAGGCCTACATGTCTTTGGGACTCCAGGCGAATTTATCAACGTTGCTGAAGAGGAATGCTTCCAACTCTTTGGATTCCCGTTTTGGAAGGTTATTCCCGAGGAGGAAGTAATGCTCCTCGTCCATATCAGGGATATACACATTTCTAAGTGTTTCTCCTACTTGTTCTTCAACAACCCTCTCGGTTTTGGATATTTGGTTGATCAGCTTCTTTGTGCTGGTGGGTTGTTCGACAACGATCAGCTGTTTTTGTAGGGCTGCGGTAATGTCTTCACAGCGTCTTGAATCTTCTTGACATCCTCTGGCTGTCTCGATCTCTCCCCTGTCATTTGGGTATTTGACTTTTTGGTGGTAGGTCGAGGGTATGGCCCGCATGGCATGCAGCCAAGGTCGGCCCAAGATTGCATTGTGGCCGGAGCTGTCGTTGACTACTAAGAACTCCACGGGAACTGAAACGGATCCAGTTGTGACGTTGAGGACGATCTTACCCAAAGGTTTACTCGTCTCGGAGATGAACCCGATCAAGGTGACATCGGTAGGTTGGAGATCTTGTATTTTGAGTTCCATTTTGTCGAATAGCTCTCTGTACATGATGTCACAAGAGGTTCCTTGGTCGATAAGCACCCTGCTGACCGTGTCGAGGCCAATTTGAACACGGAGATTAATGGCGTCCCCATGGGGATAAATCACCCTTTCCTCGTCATGACCCGAGAAGGAAATGGGTGGATATCGTCGGGTCGTGCATTGCCTTTTAGAGGTCGACGCTTGTGACGCCTTGGCTACCTGGCCAAAGTGCGCCAATTGCCGCTGTCATGATCGTTCTCCACCTGTTCCCTTGGGTCGTGACATGTGAACGACGTTGATCGTTTTGCCCTGCCGGTTGTCAGCTCCCTCGATGGCCAGTTGTTTGCCTTTGTTCCCCGCGCCTTTGATGAACTTAGCTAGGTATCCTGCATCACCCCACAGGTTAATTTTCCATCGCAGGTGACGGCAATGCTCGGTGAGGTGGCCGTGATCCTCGTGATATGTGCAGAAAAGCTTGGAGTCTCTCATATTGGGGGGAGAATTGATCGGTTGTGGTCGGGAGTACCAACTTTCCCTGCATATATCTTTTAGGATATCATCACCGGACATGTTGAAAGTGTATCGTAGTTCGACCGGTCCGAAGTTATTTCGGCGTTCCCTCTCTTGGAACCGACCTTGTTGGAGCGGTTTGGGGGGCATTGGATAAGTGAGCTGGAGCGGTTTATGTTCGTTGATCGGGGTCGGGTATGCGATATGGAGCGGTTTAGGCTCAGGTTCTCGTTGTCGCTCGTCCCTCCTGTGGACCTCGGGACCTTTGTCCTTCCTGGTCGGTTTGAATGCTTCTTCATGATTGTTCCTGGCTCTTTTGCGACCCACCTGTGCTTCCCGAACCGTTTCTCTTCTTGGTAGGGTTCGGTTGAGGAAACGAATTTCATCATTTTTATCGGTGAGGTGGGTGCAGTAGGCCAGCAAAGAATCCGCGGTCGGAAAGTCTTTGCCTATGAACTTCCTTCTCGCCCAATAGCCATTAGGGATGGAGTTGATAAAGTTCTGGATGGCTATATTATTGGCGTATTGTGGAATCTGGTTTGCTACGTCGATGAAGCGTATGCAATAGTCGTTGAGCCTCTCATTCGGCATCATCGTCATTTTCAGAAGGGTTTCGATGCTAACCTTCTTTTTCCTATGGGCAGCGTATCGTGTGGAGTACGCTCTTAGCAGCTCTGCCCAGTCTCTTATGGAGCCCCGTGGTAAGTTGTGATACCATGACGAAGCCTCTTGGCCCAAGCTATTTTTGAAAATTTTGCACATGAGTGCCTGGTCATCACTCCACAATTCCATCTTCGTCTTGTAGTGCCTTAGATGGTCGATAGGACAACTCCTTCCATCATAAAGCCTGAACTCAGGGATGACGAACCCCGCCGGATTGCGATATCTCGTGATCTGTTCGGCGCATGGGGTTTCTTGGCATACGTTCCATGCTTGTTGGAACGCGTCATCCGAGGCTTGGTAAGGGGGTATCCCCGCTGATGTGGTGGTGGTCCATAACTTTCCCCGATCATGTGTTCGGGATATCTACCGTCCTTCGTGTGGGTATCGAGGACACGTTCTCTATGAGTGTTTGGGTGGACGACTATCGGAGGGATCATCTCTGGGACATTGCCCCCTTGATGGGGCACTCTTGTATTGGTTCGTCGCCCTGCTGCTTCTAGGGCGGCCCTATAAGCTGAATCTTCCGCTTCACGGCGTAGATCTTTGTCTGTATTGGCGAGCTGGGTAATTGGCAATGCGATGCCGGCAGCTGTCATGGCCGTCATGCATGCCGCCAGTTGAGCTTGCAGCTGGGCGTAGTTCCTTTCATCGGCTGATGGGACAACGTGTTGTACTTCCACCGTGGATGGTGTAATTATCCTCGGTGGATGAGTCGGTGGTCGGGACAACTGTTCAAGTACATGACCCCCGGGCATACCATATCGGTGGTCTTCGTTCGTTTGTAAACGAGCGCCGGAGTTGACCGAGGCTGTTGGCAAAGGGACTCTTGAGCTCGGCCCTGCTTGGGATCCGGGTTGGCGTCTTCGTGCACGCCTTAACACGGGCATGACTTGTTCGTCATCCGAGGACGAGGAGGGTTCGTCAACAATCCCTTCAAGTTGCTGGGGTGGTTCTTGGTTGATATAGGAGGTTGTTGGTTGATTTCCGGGCTGGATAGCGTCATATCTATCACGGATTTCGAGTAGATCGTCGAGGTCTTGTTGGCTGATTTGCGCGTTTTGGTTATTGGTTTCTACTATCTCGGGATGGGTTTCTTCTACATTGGTCACCATTGTCGCTCGTCTGGTAGAGTATGGATATTCGAATTCTAAACTAGTTGGGGACTAGATGAATCCCGGAGACGGTGCCATTTGATAAAGCCATAACTTTGGTCGGTCGCGTTAGACTTTTCAACAATAAAATAATGATAAATTAGCTATAAGTAATGAACACTTCTTGGTCTTTATTATTGATCAGGTCATTACACTTGTTCGGATTGTTACACTTGCTCAGATTATTATTAACTTACTACAATTGCGCTCGATTTAACTATTTAAACTCTTATCTTGGTCGTTCTCCTTCTTCTTCGATGCTCGGCTCTTTCTCTGTTCGGTTTGTTTCTTAACTGGATAAGCTTTGACTAATTTTTCTCTTTTCTCAACTTCTCTCTATATTTTTGAATAGATTTTTTCGGGGGCGTTGTAGGAGGGGTAGTTGGCTATTTATAGGCAACTACGCCTCCTTGGATGTTGACAAGTGTCTCCATCTTAGGGTTTTTTTTAGATATGGGTCCCTAGTTAAGTGGGCTTGGGCTTTTATTAATATCTTCCTCTAATATCTAGAAAAGGCATGTGATGACCCATCAAGCATTGGATACCCATTTATGAAGTGTGGGTCGATTGCTACCCGAATAGAATATTCGGGTCTAATTTTTATGTTCTATCAAGTGCTCCCTGACTTGCTCGGCGTGGTCTCCATGTCGAGGGAGTCATGATCGGTTGGTCGAAGATATTATTTCGGTTTTGCTGTTCCCAAGGTTACATCGAGAAATGTGATAGGTTCACGACTGTTCCCTGGGCCCCATTTGAGGTTATTAAGAGGTCCAATCTTGGTACCCTTTTTCGAGGAAGAAAACCCTTGATCTTCCCCACATTTATCCACTATAAAGGTGCCCCTTCCCCCATTATCCCATTTATTATTACTTCGACTGTGACACGATGGCTTCTCCCAATGGTTCGACAGGAGACAACTCTTCGGATTACGTTGCTTACTTGGAGAATGAGGTCAAGAAGGTTCGCGTCCTGAAAAAGAGATTGGCGGACGTGACCAAGAGGCTGTCTGATATGGATGCGGAGCACCATATGACCATGGCTGATAGGGATTGGGCCTTCGAGCGTATAAAAAGGCTCGAGGCTTCTCTGGCTAAGCAGAAGGCAGCAAAAAAGGCCTATAAGCTTGCCTTCAAGGAGTTGCATGCTTGGTCTAAACCGAGTTCGGTTGATGATGAGGATGGCTCTTCCTCGGAATAATTAAATATTGTGATTTCTTTTGTATGAGATATCATTTCCCTGTTGTAATCATTATCGAAAATATTAATAAAATGTTTCTTTATTTTTGCTCTTGTCCGTTTATCTTCTTGATACCTTATGGGATGACCTAATTGGACTTTGAACTGCTGTAGTTAGCCATAAATGCTCTTGGGAAGTTCAAGAGGGTTAGTCTTTTTTCGAGATGACCTTTGGTCTACCCCTTGTTTCTTCCTATAAAAGGGGACCTTCCCTGTATCCTTTGTGCAGCTCATTCCTTATTATCGTACAAATGGCTTCTTCTCGTGAAGATAGTGGTGACAACCTTCCTGAATAAGTTGCCCATCTCGAGGAGGAGGTTAGGAAGGCTCGTATCCTCGAAAGGAGGGTTGCCTTTTTAACCATGGAGGCTCGCCGAGCTAATGAGATGGACGAGCGCTTGGAGGCCATGGAGAGTGAATATCAGAAGTCTCTGATCGACAATATTTGGGCTCATGCTCGGATCAAAGAGCTTGAGGCTTCTAGAAATAGGCACATTGCTTCCAAGAGGGCTTACAAACTGGCCCTTAAGAAAGTGTATGCTCGGTTGAAGGGGAAGCCGAAGGACAAAGCAGGCCCTTCTATGAAATGATTTTATTATTTTTATTGTATTTCCTTTATGCTGACTGCCTCTTCTGTAATAAAGTATCAATCAATCAATAAATATTACTTTCCCAATGCAATTTATTTGACTGCGCAATACAGCCCACTTAGTTTAAAAATTAATAAAATAGACACTGATTTGTTAAAAATGACAAAATTAACTCTTTAATTTTACAATTTTTGTAAAACACACGTTTCCAATAAGCAAACTTTTATTTATAATAAAAACAATTTTAGACAAAAATGTTGTTCTTTTCAGAAAGGTTTTAATCTGTAAAAAAATTGCTTTAATCAGTAAAAATTACACTATATCCGTAAAATAATTTTTGATAATTAAAGAAAAGTGTACATATTAATATTCAAAATTATCTGGTAAATTACAGAAAATTATTAAAGAAATTTACACGGAGTTATTGCACATAAAATTTTACGTTCTCATGACTTCAGCATGGAGTTATACTATTTTTTTCGTAACAAAAAGGTTCACAAAAAGACAAATTGACACTTTTACCAGACTATCAAATAATCAAGATACGCGTAGTGTAATTTTCTTTAATATTAATCAGTAAAATTTTCTTTAATTACCAAAAATTATATACGGATGTAGCTAGTGTAATTTTTGCGGATTAAAACAATTTTTTTACGGATTAAAATCTTTCTGAAAATAAATAAAAATTAAATGTAGTGTTTATTTTGTTGGAAAAATTGTATTCAGTCGGTTTTTTTTCAAAAATTATGTCTAAACTTGTATTTATTATAAAGAAAAGTTTGCTTATTAGAACACGTGTGTTTTACAAAAATTGTAAAATTAAAGAGTTAATTTTGTCATTTTTAACAAATCGATGTCTATTTTATTAATTTTTAAACTAAGTGACTGCATTCCTATTGTTTAAAACTTGTGAAGTTAATGAGTTAACTAAATCAAAGTATATGTGAAATATGGGTCACCAATTCAACATTTTTGAAAGTCAGGTTACTTAAGTAAATATGACCCAAAACTAAGGACATTAAAGTGATATTACGCTTGTATTAGTGCGTATCGGATTTTTGGACGATTAGTTAATTTTTAATATAATTATTTTATAACTAATTTTATTTTTAATTAGTGGTGTCACTAGCTATATGATTGACTTGGTACTTTCTCACTGAGTTTAAAACATACGCGCAGCCAAAGAAATAGTATACCAAGCAACAAACCAACATGTTCACACTAAACTATTTAATTACTGAACCCAAATTTTGTCTACACATAAAAGCCAATAGATATATGACACATCATACATATCACTACAAGTATTCAATGGTCCACTCAGAAAATGACGTAGCAAGCCTCTTCACTGTGCTAGCATTAATTTTAGATTTAATGGTTCTATTATTTTGCAATAACAGACTCTTTTTATCATAGTTTCACAATTTAATTATATGTTCCGCATTCATGGTTTTTTTTAAAAAAAAAACATGATTTCAAAAAATAATAACATAAGTAACCGTATACTTTTTTCAAAAGAAAACTATGTGTTGTTCTTATAGTATCTCAATTAATTTATATGATAAATCAATCTTAATGTGACTGGAATCGATCTACTGAAACTTTAAACCTGTCTTTCTTTTCATCTTACCTAGAGCTAATTATTCAAAATGTAATCAAAATTTATATATCACTTGAGAAAATATATGTTCAACACTTAAGAAAATATAATCGGAAAAAAAAAACCAAATTGGAAATTTATAGAAATCTCACTAATCAAACACGGGACATGAGAAAGCAGAACGGAGCTTCGGCCTAGGGTGAAAAAAATAATGCTATATGTTCCGGCACATCTCATATAGCTAATCTAAAGTGTAAGGTAGCCGATAAAATAAATAACGTAAGTAGCTTTTAACCATAAATATATATGTTTTTGGTTGATTTATGTACTCGAGACCCAATCGTAAGCAAAATCATTTCACTGTAGTAAATAATCCTCCAACTTGTACTTACCAAATTTAGCAAAATGACCATTTTATAAACACTCTCAGAGTTTCCAAAATTCCAGTAGAAATTAGGAGTAGTAATTTCATAAAGACGCCCCAAGAAAACAAAAAAATTTAAAAATATTGACGTGTCATCTGACCAACTGCCACGTGGAAAATACATACCCTATAGCAATTAAACCCCCTCCCCACCCTTCAACCAACACTCTTTTCACTCTCTCTAAAAAACAAGAAAAAAACAAACATTTCCGACGATAAAAACACCCCCCCCCAAAAAACAAACAAACATCATGCTACCCCCTTCTCCGTCACAGTCACCGTCAACTCTAACGCTTCCATATATTAAGCAGAAAAACCCGTCCTCTCTCGACTTCAGCCCCCCGCTGATCGCCATGGTTGTCGTAGTCGCAGCAGCCTTCATCGCCATAACCTACTCCCGACTCATCTCTCGCCATGTCATCCTCCTCCACCGTCGTTACCGTCGTTACTGCCGCCGTCGCCGCCTCCTCCGATCGTACGTCCCCTCCCCTGACCTCGAGTCCGGCCCCTATGACCCTTCTGATGGCTTCCACGTGTCGTCACCCTTCGGCTTGGACGACTCTGTCATCAAGTCCATCCCCCTGTCTATGTTCTCCCTCAAAAGCTACGTGGGCGGCGCGGTCGTCGCAGACTGCGCCGTCTGCCTGCTCGAGTTCGAAGATAAGGAGTACATACGTACGCTCCCCGTGTGCCATCATGCTTTCCACGTGGACTGTATCGATATTTGGCTCCGGTCCCACCCTAACTGCCCGCTCTGTCGAGCCGGCATGGTCACGTTACTCCGGCCCGAACCGTCATCCAGGATCCGTCCGGACTTGGATGACATAATCTTTGAAAACTCTGTTGTAGAGCCTCTTGACACTCTTTTAGAGGGTCCAGAGACTCTACAACCCAACCCAGCTCGTGCGTCATCTGGAGAGATCACGCAGGAACTCGGTGATCCCTCTGACCGGAGAGATTTTCTTTTGAAGAGGTCGTACTCGTTTAGCTTCGAGCGTAACCTAGGGTCGGAGAGGTTGGCGTTCGAGCCGGCCATGACTTCGCCATGGAGGTATCGGAAAGGACTCGGGGGAGGGTTTTGGAACAAGAGAGCGTCTCCTTTCGGGTCAATGACGAAGCCGAGGTTGTTTCCTTTTACGTACTACAAGGGGATGAAATCGCCGTTTTTTCGTAGGAGGGGGGGATTTTTTCCGTTCTCAGAGAGGGGAGGGTCGTCATCGAGGCGGAGTAAGTCGATGGCGAGCCCGATGTTCATGAGGTCCGCAGGGCCGACCGTGGGGACGTTCTCGTCTTTTTCTTCGAGTAGGTTGAGGAGTGGTGATCCCGAGGCGTTGTTGTCACCCGATAGATATAATCGAAGATAATTATTAATGTTCTAAAAGTCGCAAGATCGATGGTACGTGTTGAAACACATACAACTCAACTAGACTAAACATTACCGGTTAATGACTTAATACGAGCGAAGTAATATACACAAGTCGGCTCATAGTTACCTTTTTTGTTAGGGTTGACTTGTGAAATATTACTGTTCGAGGTAGGAAAAATACAAGGCAGAGGAAGGTGGCAAGTGGTGGTGGAAATGGGACCGGAAATTAAATGGGAAATTAATGGTGAATTTAATGTAGGAGGGGTTTGTTGTTATACAGTAGGACTGAAATTTTGTAAGGAGGTGTAATTAATGGGATTGTTGGGGTTTGTGAGCAGACCATTTAATAGGGTGAGGAAGGTCCTGATAGTAGATGGCAGTGTGATTAATTTTATCTTCCCATGAATATATACATTTTTTTACACATTTTAGTTTTTTATTTTCTTTTACTTTACTGATGGTTAATAAAGGGTTTGACTTTTTTTATTGGCGTTTCATATTCTTCTCTTTACTTCTGTATACTTAGTAGTTGTATTTATTTTTGTCTCGACTACTTTTTAAAATATTAGTAAAATACTAATAAGGCCACTTTAAAAAGAAAGTTAAATAACTTTATATTATGCATTGTTGGCAGTTTGCTCTGAAATGTCTTCGTAAAGATACAATTTGGTCGTTTATTTGTTTTTTTCGTAAGAAATATTTGGTACCGGTACGTCTTACAGTAGTAAGAACTTAGTAATATTTTGTTATTTCATCTGGAAATTAAATGTTTGTTTGAAATTATTTTTCAATAAGTACTTGCTTCTTGACCAAAATAAAAACAAGTAGTTATTTGCTTAGAGTGCAGTGAAACAACAAACAAGTGAAAAATACTCCGTATTCCATTAAAGAGCTACACTGTTATCTTATGAGAAAATGTTATTACTATAAATTAATGATAAATTCGATAATAGTATGTAAGGCAGGGTAAAAAACTAAAAAAAACCGGAGCGAACCGAAAAAAACTGAAACTGAAAAAACCGAACACATCTCTGTTTCGTTTTGCTTTACTATAAAACCGAACCGAAGAACCCGAAAAACCAAAAAAATCGAACCGAATGAAAAAACCAAAAAAATAAATAAATCAACTGAGCACTGACAATTTGAGTTACACATAGCAAATTATTATGTTTTGTTATGTATATTTTAGTTAGTTAACATTTAAGTTAATCATAATTTCTAGCTGTTTCACATTTTAATAACTAAAAAAATCTAATAATTAACATTTTTATATTTAGCATTTGAAAGTAATTTTTGCATAATTATAACTTATAACCTTTTCAAAACTCATATGTACTATATGAAAGAAAATTGTATTATAAATTGTAACTATCTAAATAATTGTGATACGAACTTTTCATTATTAAATGTTCTCTTTCACCCTAAAATTATGCTCATAATTTATTTAAACATTGTAAAAAAACAAGTTGACTAAAAAAATACTCATAATTAAATAAGTTATATTTTATCATTCTACTTACATCATTCTACACTTGTTTCTAATAATTCGGGGACGTGTAATTTGAAAAGCATATACAAGATAACATATTGATAATTTTTTTTAACATTTGTACATATCTAAATTAGGAGATTCGCAATAAATAGATTAACAAAATAAACATAATAATGTACTAGCTAAATCTATAAATGTACATGTTTCAAAATATAACAACAACAAAATATATATTTTTAATTAAAACCGGAAGAAAAACAAAACGAAAACCGAGAAACCTGAAACCGGACCAAGACAAACCGATCCGGTTCGGTCCATAAACCTAAAAGATCGAAAAAAATCAAACTGAAATTTTATTCGGTTTCGATTTCGGTTTTACCAATAAGCGAATCGAACCGGACCGAACCAAGTCATGATAGGATGATGTGAAATCAATCACTAATATGTCTTTGTTACTGCACATCTTAGTGCCCGATTTGTGATTGGGAATGCCACCTGTCCTTGTTCTGGTGGACCTATTGGTGGGGACATCACCATGATGTGAGTCCAAATCTTCTGCCTCATTTCTCTACCCCCTTCCGTGCCCTCTTGCTTATTTTATCCAAAAAAAATTTCTAAAAAACTTGAAAAAATTGGGCAATTACTATAATACATGTATCAATACATTCCAATAATTATTTTTAAAAGAAAATCCACACAAAATTTATTTTGGAATAAATGTATAAATTAGTGTAAATTAAACATTGAATATTAAAAAAATTGTCTAAAACAATTTTATGTTCAAATGTTTTAAAATTTGAATACAATATAATATAAAAGTTTATAAAGTTGCGGTATAAGTTGTGAAAATTTAAAATTTGAGTGAAAATAAGCAAGGGGGTACGGAAGAAGGTAGAGAATAGGGGGTAGAAGATTTGGACTCCCATGATGCTCTAGTTCCTCTCTAATAAATTACTCCGTTACCATTTAATTGTCCATTATGAAATTACGTGTAATTTTGACCGGTTAAGAACTTATATCAAAATTGTCGGAATAAAATTTTTTCAAAAATTGATTATATAGTTCAAATGTTAAATTTTATGATTAGAATTTTAAAAAATTATTTCGACAATTTTGATACAAGTTATAAGCCGGTCAAAATTGCACGTAGTTTCATAATGGACAATTAAATAAGAACGGATGGAGTATACTAATAGTGTGTTTTTATTTAATACTATTTCGTAAATTTAATTTTCTAAATATAGATTAACATTACAATCTTTTTAGAATCGTATTCGACTATCTGCAATTCGAATGGGATTAATAAAATTAGAGATGTAATCAATGGATAATTAAATCGGATTACCCCCTCTAACATCTTAAATTAAATTGGGCTACCAAACAAGAAACACGCTAAAAACCATTGCCGTCGTCACCATCACCATCAACGATCAACTACAAACCGTAGTCCCGGGACACCAAACCCTGCTACGGTCATAGAGCTGAATGTGTCGATAACATCTTTAGGAAAAACCCCATATATATGTGATTGAACTAAATTACAGACATCAATTAATTTGACCTCGATCGTGGAAGATGATAAAGATGAGAGTTAAGATGAAACAAAAATTGCATCAACTTTTCTTGGTTATGAGCCTGATTCTTGATAGTGTTAAAAATATCGAGTAGTTTCTTAAGTTGCATCTATAAAAGAAGACGGATTTTTACCGAAAGTTATAAATACTAAGTCATGTCATAGGGGTCCGATCTATCTTAACTGTTCTATATTTACTGTCCACTTTCATAATTATATACGAGTCATGTTATAATGAAAATATGGAATAATTTTGATATAAAATGAGTATGATTTATGAGAAAAGTTCACAATATCATAGCAAAGATTTAGAAAGTAAAGTGTGAACTGGTTGCACTTTCTTGTTGTATTTGTCATGTTGCCAGAAAGAAAACATAACTAGTGACAAATGAGCCTGATTAGTTTGGATTAAGATAGACAAATAATATTTGACTAATATTGTTCAATGCTATCTAGAAAAACAAAATTGGATCCTTACGCCGATCACATTAAATAGAGTCATGTGCAGACATATTAGGTTTCGTTGGCTCATGTGCTATACTTTAGTTAGCATTTATTAATCTACAGTAGTAACAAAAATATAAAAATATATTCGCTTACTATTGTTGTCCGTTTCATTGTGTCTTTAATTACACGCCTCTTTTTCTGGTAATTTATTAGTTGAGTTATAGAAGAGTAAGAGAGGTCAAACGTAGCGATCATAGTTATTAATGGACAGACCTTAAGAAAGAAAATTCGGACATTATTCTTATAAGAAAATTAATATCCCTACTTATCTACTTCCTTAATAATATTATATTATAAAGGCTAAGAAATGCGATTAAACTTGACTCTTATCATGAAAGAGACTATCTGCCTCATTTGTAACCAAAAATTAAAAATCAAATCATTTTTACTATCAGAATTACATACTACTAATCACAAATATCTATTTGTGCAGTATTTTAGCATACAAGTTTGATAGTGACAAATATCTTTGAGTTTGATCTTACTTAAACAAAAATCTTTGAGTTTGATCTTACTTAAAAAAAATCTTTGAGTTTGATGGTTTATAAGCACACTTTATTATAAATTGGAAGATTTAAGGATATATATATATATATATATATATGTATTCTTCCTTCCATCATATTGCCAAAGTTCAAACGCAAAATTTTATCAAAAAATAAATATGGGTCAATTATTTTACTTAAATATAGTGTATATCAAATCTTTTAATGTATATCTATTATTATACGTATCATTTCCTACCTCTAATATATTTATACTAAAATTAGTAGTAAATTTTATCTTTAGTCGTGTGCTACTTCTCTATGAACTCGATTAATGCTTACTCATTCTGTTTACAGTAATGTTATTTTTGTTATTTTGAAGATATATGTCTCGAAGAATTTTAAAAATTTGGTAGAAAAATATATTTTCAAGCTATGTTTATAAATCAATAGTAAAAGATAAAGTATTTGCTATGCTCGAATATAATTTGAACATATACACAGAAATAATCATAAAAAAGCAAAGATATAAATTATTTGTTATTTATTCGGTTAACTTTTTGGTTAATATTTCAAGCCATGGTAGCTAATTTATACAAATTGACCATTATGTAATTTTGATAATAAAAATGATTTGATTTGTAACTCGCAGTAATAAATTATAGCAAGAAAAAAACTTAACTTATTTATATTAATCTTCTCTTTCATACATGTTAAAATGTAATTGGTCCAAATAGGAGAGTAGAAGCTAAATGGTCCTCCAACTCATGATAGAAGGCAAGTTTCATCCTAACAAATGCCTCTATATATTGGTTAATAATGTTTTAATTTTATTTTCAATGGTTAAATATGCCAAGTTATTAATATTGTTTCCATATATGACTTATGTTTAGTGAACATATAATTTAGGTTATTTTGGAAATACCATAATGATTTGATATTGTTTGATTATAAATGCAACTTGGGTTTACATTTAATGTAAGTTAATTATGAAATTATATTAATTACTTAAACGATGTCCCGTGACACTCCTTAGACAAACCGATATAATTATCTTCTGTTTCATACATTTTACAATTGTCATATGTTAGTGATTTTTAATCTAAAAATACAGGTCGAACAAAAAGAGAGCGCACCTTTCATCTCTGTGTGTATGTGTATAAGAGTGAATTTCACAAGAACAACGATGGATCATGAGCTGGTTGCTTTAATAAGTGCTAGAGTTTTTATATATTTTCTTATATAACAAATCTTACTACAATTATAACAAAAGAAAATTAGTTCAATAACAAAACAAATAAAGACTACTTTAGCTTTAAAGTACAAAATTTACAAACTTAAAAGGAATTTAAAAGTTGGTTAAACCCGACCGATCCAAGAACCAAAACCGCTTGAAGGGGAGTACATCTAGGTAACGGGGCGATTATTCTCTCTAGTTTCTTTTATTTTGTAATTTTTTCTATAGATAACTGACCAAACTTTTTAAACCTCAGGCATAACTGAAACCTAAATTTTTTGGTTTTGTGTGGGTGTGTTGTCAAAATTACCACCTTGAAGCTTACATAAGGGCCGACCCTTGCTGTATATGGAAGCATGGACTATGAGAGTAAGTTAGTTCAAGTGTTTGAACAAATTGTGAACCTGGGCCAATTCGTTGGTTCGTTTGATTTGAGTTTTTAATATAAATAGTCTGCGTTTGAGTTCAAAAAGTAGAAACTATTCATATGGTGCTCCAGACAAGGTTTAAGTAATCAGAATCCGAACACATGACTAATTTTGATTAAGATTATATGTTTTTTTGTAGTTTATCTTATCACTACAATATAGAGCATCCACAATAGTTGTGTTAATTTTAATAATATTAACTTTGACACATCATCATTTAATTGCATGTTAAATGACACATATGTAACTTAAATTTAATCTTCACATTAGTGTATTAACTTAACAAATTAATCTAATTTTAATTAAAATTAATTATTAATTAAAATCTGATTAATTAGTCATTTTGTAAACCTCACTAATATAGGAACTAAAATATGACTACTTGAAATATAGTTCATGTTTTAACTAATTTTATTTTGCCACGTCATCCATTAACAACATTAAAAACATTGTTATATTTAACAATTTTTTTAATATTTATAAATATAACACATGATTAAAAATAACTAATGGAAACAAAAAAATGCATTGTTAGCTAAATATTTTAGTTAACAATAAAGATAACAATAATATTGTAGATGCTCACATGGATTACTTTGTGCATTTTTTGTCTCGATCAATGATTCAATTATACAAATATAAATAATGTAGCCGAGGTTTTCGAGTACTTTGTTTTTTTTTCCGATTATTCTCATTTGCAACTTATTGGCTAAAGTTTCATTGAACTTTCTCTTTTGTTTTGTGGTACTGTTCATAATTTGTCTTCAAATCAGATCCATTGCCTAATAATCCCACCAATTCTCAACTTATTATATCCACACGGACACGTTTCACAAGTCTACTCTTTATTAATGTTCTCTCTATTTACATAAACCTTCTTATTCAACCCAAAATTACATCGTTCACTTTGTCTCTCCTGAAACTACAAAAGAAAGATTACATATAAAAACCTAGAAAAATATATTGAAAAAAAAATAACAAAAAATTACCACAATATTCTAAAAAGATACAAAAATATTAAAAATTACAAAATCTAAAATTAATTAAAAATAATAAAGTATCAAAAAACTCTAAAAAAATCCCAAAATATTTTTAAAAAATCAAAAAGTAACCAAAATTGACTTAATTCATAGATAAAAGGACTTCTCCCAAAACGTGACTTATTATCACTTATTGTCACAAAAAAAGTGTATATAGTATAAATTTTAGGTGCATAAGGTTGAGTTTAAAGAGCATATGGTTCAATTAACAATGCATATAATTAAATTTAGGTAATAGTATATAAAAGAATAGCTAAAAACATTAACAATGACTTGCTCAACTACTATAGTATACTATGTTAAATTCTCAACCAACTAAGAAAAAGTAACCAAAATTATCGAACTTTAAGTTCACCGAATAAGTGGTTTACACAAAACAACAAAAGTTATCAAATTTCTGTCCCCTAAATTAATGCTGACTTATGGGAAAATGCAGCCGGAGTAGTATTTTTCATTAATAGCGACTGTCATTGGTTAGAGATTTCGGGTAAGGGTTGGTTAAATTGACCAACAATTAAATCAATTCAGTCTAAATTGATTTAGTTAGATTTCTTGTGTTTAATCCATGCAAGGGTTTATAATAAATACATGTGGTTCCACAAATTTGTTCTAAGCGAAGCCAAAAATCTTAAATTTGGGGTATCGAAATTACATATAAACTAATATACTAAGTAAAATGATAAATTATACGGGGTCCCAAAATAACATTTTAAACTTTAATAAAAATACATGATGAAAATTCAAAAAAAATCATAAATTTTAAAGTTATGGGGAGTGTTGTGGGCCTGTGCCCTTAGCTTCTCCTAGTGTCGTGCACGTATTTAGAATCCAAATCCAATGGTCTCTAAAGACTCTAATTAACAACTATATATGCTGATATACATACGGTAATTTGTATTTTCCCGTTTTTGCTTCTGGTTTTGCATTTCCACTATTATTGAAGTACATATATATCCGAGTATTGGCAAAAGAATAAATAATCACCTTTTAACTTATGCATGTTTTTCGTATCATTTCCGCGCGTAATTTCCTTTATCAAGCTAACTGGTTAGACGTTATCAATTAAATTAAATTAAATTAAATTTGAATTTTCTTTTGGATGACGGTGAGTTGGGACATTTGTACAAATATTTAACCAATTTTCAACCAAATCTACTTATTGTACCGACTCCAACTAACTCTTCCTCACTCATAAATTCTCAAGTACAAATACATTTGGCTTAGCTGGCTGGCCATATTTTATAACTCTTGTATTCCTTTTTGGATATTAAAAATATATTAGATTTGTACAATGTCGGTATACACAGTGAAAGTGGGAGGTTCATCACCAGCGACCGATGAAAGGCCTTCGGCGGGGGATATTTTCCGGTGCATTTACGCTAAGGATGGTCTGTTAGAGTTGCCAGAAGAAATGTGCTCCCCTTGGGACTTCTTTAGGTACGTAAGTTTGTATGAGATTATAATTGTAATTTTGTATGATATATATATACATATAACTATGGAAAATAGAACATAATCAGTATCCTTGCCGATTTATAAGTGACTGACAAGGCGACACCAATTTGATTTTTGAACAATATTATTCTTTTTATTATAATACAACAAACTAAATTTGTTCAAGACAGAGTGCAAAAGTCATATACATAAATCACACTCGACTACTCGAGTTGCTTGTTTTACTTAATTTTCTTGCAAAGAAGATGAATTTTCTGTCCATTATAATGCGGACCAGATTTATTGTTTTACTTCTTTACATGATATTGATGTCATTGGACCAAATCGAAATAACTTACATGAATTCCCATTATTTTACGTCAATGCACTGCTACTATACTCTTTACATGAATTCCCATTATTTTACATGAATTTCCATTATCTGTAATGTAGAAAAAAAAACAGAAGTGAATCTAATAAAATGATCCCTATTTTTATTTTCATCTGCTCTGATGTTAGAAATGTTACATATCTCAACTACTTAAAAATCAATGAGGATTTCATTTTGTAGTTGTTAACTGATTTGGATTCTGGGTGAAATGAACATCAATTGTATTTACTCGAATTGGGACCCTTAAGTGCCTTTTTGGTAATCTAAACTTGGGTCCGACAATTACAGTATTTAAAACAATGAGTACAAAACAGCATTCAAAACCTAACTATAGGATCACTAATTTAAGTTACCAAATGGTCGCACTAATTTAACTATATGACAGAATTGCTACCACTAACAGGTAAAAAAGCATGACCGTGTGTAAATTTTGGGGACCCTGTCGTTCCATTCTTCACTTGTGTATATTTACTGCCGAATTAAATGATTTTGGACCAAATAGAACTTTGGACCCAATAGAAATTTGGACCAAACTATAAGACCAGTTATATAATTTTAAAAATGGTCCCAAATTTTAAATTTAGAAAAAGAATTTGGAACAATAATTGTAATTTACAGAATAGTTCCAGACCAAGAACATAATAAGATTTGATACAAGATAAAAGGAAATGTCTTAACTCATAAGCATGAAAAATTTACCAATACTGTTAGTTTACAAAAAAAATAAAACAATTATGGCCCATGCAGGTCTCGAACCTGCGACCTTCGCGTTATTAGCACGACGCTCTAACCAGCTGAGCTAATAGGCCTTTTTTATTTAATTAATGAAATTATTATCAATCAAGCTTAATCATCTAATTTTTGTGCTTGGTGGCAGTGAATCCGTTAAGAGGAACCCAAACAACCCTGTGCTTGGACGACGTCAAGTTATTGATTCTAAGGTGACATTACATATGTATATAATTACTTATGAAATTTATTTTGAGCTAGAAAAATGTGTAAAAGAGGATGTTAAATACATTATACATGCAAATGTTTTAGTATTAACTACCAAGTATATTGGTGTTGAGTTGGTGTCTTTCTTTCAGTTTTGCATTTTAAGATGTTTCTAAGACAAGAAATGACTTTCATAGGTTTCTGGTGTAATATATTTTACAAAAAGTGTTTTCGTAAACTGACCAACTAGTTCAAAACAAGTGTTTTCTGGATTGGTTCGACTGTTTTAGTATCGAAAATTAGTGTGTTGTGCCATAATTAAATTAATTAACCTTGAGTCTTTTACCTAATTTTTGGCAGGCTGGTCCTTATGTATGGCTCACGTATCAAGAAGTTTATGATGCTGCCATTCAAATTGGTTCTGCCATACGTGGCCGTGGTGTAAATCCGGTAAGTTCACAAATAATTACATCCTTTAGTTAGTATCACTGTGTGGTCAGAACTTAAAATGTTTTCGTTTCCATGGGTTCCAAATTTAACCATAAAAAACATGAGACTTACATTGGTATAAAAAATTTGTTTATGCTAATTAGAACATTTTATTTACTAAATTACAGGAAGAGTTAATTTTACAAGGTGTTGTAAAATCGAGATCATAGTATTGTTCACCAAACAAATCTACGAAATAGAAAACTGAAATTATGGAGTATTAATTTTAGGATTGAAGGTAATCTGGAGACATAAATGCTACACAACAGTAAAACCTTAATGTATAACACCAATTTTCTAAAAGGTGTGGCTGCTTTGAAAGTTGATGCTGAAATAGATCTTATACATAATTAATTTAATAAACCTCAAGAATTTCACGCAGTATATAGATTCTGTTAGCAATTATAACAAAATTAGAAGCAAGCAAAAGCATATACATACAGCCTTTCTTCACATGAGGCTTTTCTAGTCAAATTGGTCCAATAAGATATGAAAACTTCTCGCCTGCTTTCCTGCAGGGGCATAGGTGTGGAATTTATGGATCAAATTGCCCAGAATGGATAATTTCTATGGAGGTAGATTCAACTGTTTCTTTTTATTTTGGAGACAATTAATTCCTTCTTGATATCAAGCTTACTTGTATCACAATGCAACTGAAACTTTTCTCACAGGCATGTAACAGCCATGGAATAACTTATGTGCCACTTTACGATTCACTCGGTATGTTATTCTAAACTAGTTTTGTTTCCGATAAAAAAAATTCAGTAAAATTTACCTGAAATAGGGTGTATTTTGTCAGTTTCTGGCATTATTATTTTGCTTCATATATATGTGCTCTGCCTAGTTATTTAAGGGATTGTTTTTTACCCTCTCCTTATTTGTTATTTTTCTTATAACCTGCAGACTTCAGTGCATTTGGTTGAGTAGCTTAAAATAAAAGCTTATTTAGGTACCTGCCTGAAAATGTTAAAAGTTTAAAGCTGGACAAGTGAAAATTTTGCTACAGGCTCAATTAAGCAAAAGCTTATTTGTCTCAATATTGTAGTTGAAAAAACATTATAATCCTATAGATAGTTAGATAATGATCAAGTCTAACTCGGTCATGGTCAATATCGTAGGTGCGGATTCTGTGGAGTTCATAATCAATCATGCTGAAGTCTCGATAGCGTTTGTTCAAGAAAACAAGATACCGGCAGTATGTTTAGTTTTCCATAATTCTACTTAATTATAACGAATATCATTGTGGTTGATGATCCTTGCATATAATTCTAATTAAAAATGGTAATTTGACTATGACACTTCCTTAAAAATAAAGTTTCAAAGCAAAATAGCACCCGGTGGTACTCTGACCAGTTTGTGTGCTTGTGTTAAACCTTAAAGCTAAGTTTATTTATTTATTATTATTATAAAAAGAATATCCTTTGTTTGTAAACCAAAACTTTGATATAATTGGATTTGTGTATTGGTGTTTCTTCATTATCTCATTTTTAGTGATATTTAGTTATATCATTGCAGGTTCTCACATGTCTCCCAAAGTGTACTTCATATCTCAAAAGTAAGTCGCAGTATTACTTCGGTACCAAACGCAAAAATAAAATAAAACTAATGAAATAATTTACAAATGTTTTTATATTTTTTTCTCTAGCTATTGTTAGCTTTGGCGGGGTATCCAACTCACAAAAGGAAGAAGCTGAAAGTCTAGGCATTTCCATCTACTCCTGGAAAGAGTTTTCCTTGTTGGTAAGTAAAGCCTTCTAATTTCATGGCTCGAGCAAGTTTTATTGATTTATTTGTATGTGTTTTTTAAGGTATGCGTGACATACTTTTATAATTAACTTTTGGTAGGAAAATAGAGATCATGAGCTTCCTAAGAAACAAAGATCTGATATTAGTACAATCATGTATACGAGTGGAACAACAGCAGAACCAAAAGGTGTTATTTTAACCAACAAGACCATTATGTCGATGGTCCTTTCTACTGATCATATACTAAAGGAAACATACAAAGCGGTAACATTTAATCAATCCGATTGATAAGGATTTTATTACAGTTTAACGGACTTTAACAAAGTTAATCTTGCAGGCTTCAGAAGATGATTCGTATTTCTCGTTCCTTCCTCTAGCTCACGTGTTTGACCAGATTGTTGAAACCTATTGTATCTACAAGGGTGCTAAGATAGGATTTTGGCAAGGAGTAAGTATGATATAACATTCAATTTTGTTCTCGTTTTTTTTTTTTGCAT
The DNA here is from genome assembly GCA_963920805.1 of Primula vulgaris. Taxonomy (NCBI): domain Eukaryota; kingdom Viridiplantae; phylum Streptophyta; class Magnoliopsida; order Ericales; family Primulaceae; genus Primula; species Primula vulgaris. The sequence continues at coordinate 22,450,380 of OY987217.1, read as the reverse complement.
TGGCATTTCGCTTGGCTAAATAGTTTCCCTTCATTTTTCATTTTGGGATCTGACAGGATATCAGGTACTTGATGGCGGATCTTATTGAATTGAAACCGACTATATTCTGCGGCGTTCCTAGGATTTATGACCGTGTATATGCTGGTACGTGTTAATTGTTAAAGATAATTTAAATGTTATCTTTCTGTAACAGCTTCAGCTTTTAGGTTAAAAGGTAACATATTACCTAATATTGTATCATCTCATCTAACAATACGTTTGGTATACATTTCAAATATGAAACGGGAGTATATTGTTTATCTTTAGCGGATCTTTCAAGTAACTACTTTGTATACTGTGTGCATGCAGGTACCATGGACAAGATTAATGCTGGAGGTGTATTGAAAAAGGCGTTTTTCCAATATGCATATAACTAGTAAGCGACACTCGTGAAATATTTTATGGTTTCTCCCCTGTTTTGACAGTTTATTTCGTAGCAGGCTAATCCTAAACCTTTATAATGCAGCAAACTCGGAAATTTGGAGAAAGGACTGAAACATGATGAAGCAGCTCCTCTCTTCGACAAGCTTGTATTTGACAAGGTTAGTAAGTAGAGCGACCGTAAGTACCCTTGAATTTTGGTTATAGCAATAATCAATTACACCTAATTTTCCTGTTTTAGTAGCATGGATTACGAGATGGTCCCGGTTTTATTTTGCTGTAGCTTTTCCCTCTTATTTCAGCAACCTGTTAGTATAGATAGAAATACGTAATATATGTTATCATATTAGATATTCAAAACAGAAAAAAAAAAACGTTTTGTTTTGACTTTACCCCGCTAGATAAAGATTTTAAAAACTAACCTTTCGAATTGGTCAATTGATTCGGTACTTTCCTTTTTACCTCTAAAATCACATATTATTACTGTTGCAGTTCAAATAAACCTATTACATATCAATCCTCTACATCCATTTTGTTACAACTATGATCTTAACTGATGTGTTATCTCATCTAAAAGATCAAACGGAGAAAGCTGCACATTATATTATTTATCATCACAACAAGTTTGTGACTCGTGCAGTTGTGCTACCACCTTACCTCATAAGTTAACATGTTATAGTGCATCATATTCTTTATTACCGGTGAAGATGATCTGTAAAGTACATGTAACAATATACATGCGTTCTTATCCATACGATTCTGGATGAATTCAATGTTGTTAGATTAAGCAAGCATTTGGTGGGCGAGTGCGGTTGATGTTATCTGGAGCAGCACCTCTTCCCAGGCATTTGGAAGAGTTTTTGAGGGTCACATGCTGTTGTACCTTATCACAAGGATATGGTATGTAATAATCGTCTTTGAATTTCTATTAATCAGCAAATGGGTAATGTTTATTGCTAAATAACCACAGTTTATGGGACTTCTAGGGCCCAAAACATCCCAAACAATTACACAACTTTTGATCAATATTTCTGAATGAATTTCTGGTAATCTAATACAGACTTCAGTTTTAACAATTTTTTATATTGATGTAAATTTTAGGGTTGTTACACATTCTGGTGATTTTTTAAGTCATTCGAGGCAGAAATTCAGTTATGAGATGTAAAGTTTTTCCAAGAAATATTTGTTTAGTATCCTCACTAGATACAAAGAGCCATTTAATCTAATAGGCGGAGCAACAGGAGTCGGTTTATGGAATGAAGTGTGTACCTTTTTGAAACACTAGTCATGTGTCATAGATGGATTGAAAATCGAAGCTCAAGTGTGATAAAAACAATGTTTTTGTGATGTTAGTTATAGCTCATGAAACTGCTTTTGTGCATCTAAACTGTAACTAAACTGATGCCTTTAGATTTTGTCTTTGTACTTTTAAATTTGAAAATTTTATATTCTGAAAAGGATGAAACTTTTGAGAAATCCTTTGCTTTCATGCTATTTCAGTTTCTTTTATGTAAGATGTGTAATTTTAGTTTCTGAAGTCAATTAATTTCATCAGCCAATGAAAGTAATTTTCTTTGAGAATGATAATAAATCTCTAACGACGGACAACTTTGTTTCCATCAAATGTGTTTCCTGTGTAAAAACTTAGCTTGACCAAAACCAAGCACGCAGCCTTAGTTTATTTGTTCATCTTAAAACCTGACTGTGTATAAATACGTGTTATGTGGAAACAAATCATCTTCAAGGTGTTCTATTGTTTCATTATTAAAACAAAACTATCATCACAAACTCTTAAATCTAGTCATTTGAGCACTTAAACAAGTACTAACAGCATGCTGGTTGCAAAGTTCCAGCAAATAAGCGGGATTTTACAAAGTTCTTAAATAAACTCTGGGTTATTCCAACTTGAGGATTCTAGCATTTTCTTCCCAGAAATCCTCATGTTTTAATCTGATTAACAAAAGCTGTCAAATATCTAAGCAAAACTATGGAGATGGAACCAGAAAACTTAAATGGGAGAAAACATCTAAGCTGTCAAACATTTATCTCCATAGTATGGATGGGTTGGAATGTTAATTTTTAGAGATTTTATCTAAAATCCATAGACTTTCTTTTATTTTCTTGACGGTTTTTATAATAATGTGAGCGGCTACAGCCCCCAATTGTCTTCACTTAGTTCCTTCCATGATTGAAAGATACAACAATGTAAGTACTAATTGTTTGAGATTTCTCAAAATTCAGGTCTTACTGAAAGCTGTGGCGGGTGTTTTGCATCTATAGCCAATGTGTTCCCTATGGTTGGAACCGTGGGAGTACCCATGTCGACAATCGAGGCCAGGCTCGAGTCTGTCCCCGAACTTGGTTACGATGCTCTTGGTAAAGTGCCACGTGGCGAGATATGTCTAAGGGGAAACACTTTGTTCTCCGGTTACCACAAACGACAAGATCTAACTGATAGTGTCCTCTTAGACGGATGGTTTCATACAGGTACGATCACTTTAAGGCTCTATATGGGGAACTCGTAAGATAATCTGACAGAAGTAAAAAAAGCCCTTGTTCTTGCGTCAATGTAATTTGGAAATATATTTTCTTTTTAGTACATTTCCTCAGGAGAAATTCCTGTGCCAAATGGAGCCTTGAGTTTGCCGGCAAATTTACGAAATTATCGCTAGATGCTATGCATGTTTCACAACAAGATCACATGCATTAGGGGAAGCCATAAATAATTGAAAATATCATTTTGAATTTGAGATGAATTTCCAGTAGATTCTATAATTTCACTTGGAAAACTCAGTTAAATTATAAAAGATAAAGGCTTGTTTGGTAACAGCATTCAAGCTCAACTTTCTGCCCTTTATATGTTTTTGGGGTAAATTGCAATTTGTTGGTAATCTTAAAAGCTCAGTTTTGCTGGTTTCTGGTCTGGAAGAACTAGAAGTTATGCTGAATGGACCCATTTTTTAAGCATCAAATACACCAGCTATTTCCTTTAAAAATAGGGATCCAAAAGTTCAGCTTTGGCGATTATCAAAATAGCCCGTGGTTTTAGCAATTCATTAGCTGAAATATTTTTTTGATGATCACTTTTATGCAAAAGCTAGTTGTTGACTTATTCTTTGTTCTACAAATGTCTTTTAAAAAAGCCTTAAAAGTAACCAAATCTGTGTATTTTCAGGTGATATTGGAGAATGGCAACCTGATGGAGCAATGAGAATCATTGACAGGAAAAAGAACATTTTCAAGCTGTCTCAAGGGGAATATATTGCTGTGGAGAACATCGAAAATATCTTCTTACAATGCCCTATTGTTACATCAGTATGTTTCTGTACATTCAGTTGTTTTGCAATTACTTATTGGTTAAGTTTATAGGGATATTTATCTCTTTAAAATGAGGCTTCAATAAGCTCATGTCGGACGTCTAAAAATGAACTTTTAGAATCTTGGTTATTGTTTGAGGTAGGGCTTGTTAGTTGCATCTTTTAAGCAAACAAATCTGGACTGTTTGAGGTTTAGAAAAAAACTTCAAGCTTATTCAGAGAAAAAAGCTCAGATAAGCTCCTTAGAGCGGTTCAACCAAATACACTCCGACTTATAAGCAAAATGCTTATAAGCTGCATATAAACAAGGCCAATCCGATAAAGGTGAAATGAGTTCTCACTATAAAAGTTGTTTTCTTTAACTTATTCCAAGAATCATGATTGTAACTCGTACTTCGGGGTTTGTCATTATATACATTATAGAAAGACATCGTTTCAAAACTTTGAACTAACAAATTTGGTGTTGTTAAAAAAATACAGATTTGTCTCTAACTACTTTTACATTGATACAGATTTGGGTGTACGGGAACAGCTTTGAATCTTTTCTCGTTGCTGTGGTGGTCCCAGAAAGCAAGGCACTCGAGGAATGGGCAGCGAAAAATAACATTGACGAAGATTTTAAATCTTTGTGCAAAAATTCGATGGCGAAGAAATTTGTTCTAGACGAGATCAACAGCACCGGGAAAAATCTCAAAGTAAGTGTTATAACAATATATTTATCAGTAATGATACTCTCACAGATCAAGTGACAGATCCCAGTGTTTTAGAAGGAAAAACAAAATTGTTCTTGCCCAAGTAAAGGTGTATAGGTGAAAAAAACCACCTATATCTGTCACTTGATCTGTGACTATAGCACCCCTCTATATTTATAGTACTTGTTTGACTGTGTATGTTGAGTAAATAAGTTCTTGATAGAGCATTCAGCTTAAAATATTCTAGACTTTTTGGGCTACAAACCTTGAAAAGCTTTAGTATTAAGATAAAAAACCAAACCAGTAAAACTCAGAATTAAAAAGCTTATCTTAAAAAGTTGCAACCAAACAGCCAAATATTGATTTGAAGTTCTTGTTATCCGGGACAACTTTTTGCAGCTTAGAGGATTTGAAATGCTAAAAGAAGTTTATTTAGAGCCGATTCCGTTCGACATGGAGAGGGACTTGATAACTCCAACATTTAAGCTGAAGAGGCCACAGTTGCTTAAATACTACAAGGTAATTTAGTGCCTTGAGATTTTATTTGTCTATCTTCAATTGTGGTTTGGTTCTAGATTGAATTTCAATAATGGGATTCCGATTTCGTTACTACAACTTTATGGCCATTTTATACGTATAGCTTTGGTGACTTCATTATTATGATTTCAATGAATCCACAAAGGGATATACGTAGTTTTGTGTATGGAAATTTCTTACCATGAGCAAATGAAATTTAATATACATGGTCGATACAAAAAATCATGACTAGCATATAAAAATGTTGGAACTCAGAAAATAAACTATAAAAATGGCTTTTCTGTAATGAGTGAGCTTGAGTCTATCTTGCACATGAATGGGACAGGACTTTTCAATATATCATACTCTATCCTGCGTTTCACCAAATAAAGTTGAGATAAGAAATAGGAAATAAAGTACCCATGAAAAGCTTGAGCTTTTAGTACAGTTGATAACTTAACTGAGTTTTTTGTGTGTGATATTTACCCCTATCTCGTGTTTCACCAAATAAATTTGCAACAATTTTCATGGTTCTTAGTTCACTTCTACTTACTCCATTTTCAGGATCGTGTTGATCAACTGTACACTGAAGCAAAGGAGAAAAAGCAATGAAAAAAGCTTCAAGTCTTTTGTAACCTGAATGGAAGAGAAGCTTGTGGTCCAATAATTGCGGGTTAGAAAAAGTTGTTTTATATAGTGTGCTACTCGGAATCTCTATGACGTTATTTTAATTCAAGCTTGTACATAATGGTATATTGGTGAAGTACTCGTCTCTGAAACTTATAAATAAATTGACATTTCGTAATTCGTGTTGTGTTTGCTTCTTGTTATTTTCCTAGTAGCAGTTATAACCCGATAATGGTGTATCAAAATATTCTCGCAATGACTCGACAATATTGACCAATCTATGCAGATTCATCTGTTCTTTATTCACAATGTTCGAAGTACTTATATACAGTTTATACTCAATTCTCGTCATTGATACAACATTAATGGCATCAACAAGAAGCCTTCACGAATCACGTGATTCTCGCTAAGGTCAAAACACTTTATTTTGCTACGCGTATATAAGCATTTTATGGAAGACAATACTATAAAAAGTTGGAAAACACTTTGCGAAACAGTCTAGACACAGCAGTTAACAAACACACAAACATCGGTCTTATTCACAATGAAATTTCATGGAAAATTACAGAGTCTAGAAGAGACCTCATTTGACAATACAAATCGTCTTTAGAAACCGCTCAATAAGACAACACTGACAACAAACCCAACCCCTTCTCACAGAAAAGTTCAACTTCGGAATAAAACAAAACGCAATACATTTTTTTTCAGAATGAAAAGAGAATGAACATATCTAGAGAACGTCAAATAGAAAAGCCCAAACAGGGTAGACCAAGAGGATGACAATACCAACTGAGTTTGAAACCCCATTGGCCTTGGTAAAAGAGTTTCTAAACCCACCAGAGGCTCTAATATGCTCTTGTAGAAGGTAAGCACCTATGCCTAGGCAAATCAGTATACCGATCCAGCTATCTCGTATGGTGTATGCTACCAAGTTCGGTGCCGCAACAGTCAGGAGGATCAGAGATGCGGGCAGTTCTAGCCAATCTGCAATATCACGACATAAGTACGTATACATGCTGGTGTATGCCCTATGTGTATCTCGTAGTAATTCAAAACAAGATGTCAAGACCGAAAAAGTTAGTTATTTACTATGCTGGGTCATAATTCTTTATCTAAAACCTGGAAGAAAACCACGTCTCCGGTTAGTCACATGGACTCGGTTTATGTTAGATGCCGAAGCATTCACATTTAAATACTATTTTACAGTAAACAGGAAATATCAAAATAAATCACGTACAGTGTTGTGTTCTCAATATTTCTGATTAAGTTAAATCTTTTTAGTTATGTTTTGGCAAAATGGACAATTACCTGGAAAATGTTTGGGGAAGAAAAGACGCAGTACTACAGCAACGAAAGCAACCCATTTCCCAATATCTCCCCTACAAATTGCAGTTAAATTATTAGACAGAGATAAGAATACAATGGCATATATTAGAATAGAGTAGAAAATGTAGTTGCTCATTGAATATATATGAAGTATCACCTGAGCAGGCCAAATACAATACTGGGCAAGCTACAGAAAATGTAGGGAATTAGAAGGGATGTAAGAATATTTGTCTTCCAGTTCGTCTTATCCAACACCAGCAGATAACTACACGAAAATAACGAAAATGATAAGTATACAAAAAGTATTTACATAATCATGTTTCCGAAACATCTCGCTGTTTTGCCGATTTTAGTAGAAAACGCAGAAAATAATCATAGATCAGGAATTACAATGGAAAAAACCATAGTTTGGGGATACATGTTTTTCCTAACTATTTTGCATTTTAACAACTAATACTTTTTTTTTATTCAGTTCATTAGTGATAAATTAGGTTGTGGTACAAAAAGTGAGATCTAATGTCAATATGCCATGTTAGTGTGTAAATATTCCTTGCTTGACAAAATTAAGCTAAACTAGATAGTACATACATATTATCTCTTGAATAGATGGAATAAACAAGAATATGGTAGGAATAGAATAGTTGTTATAACCGCCTAACCATATGATTATTTACAGTACAGCTCCATCAATTTGTAACATGTACTAATTATGGTCACACCAGTTACAGACACAAATCACTCGCATCAGTTCCCTTATATCACCAATTTACCTTAAATATAAGGAGATTGCTTTAAAATTGTATACGTATCAGTTTACTTATCAATTAACTTAAATATACATGAACTCAAATATCTATCAAATATAAGGAATCAAAATGTTACCTTATAATTAAAATAATAATTTATCTCTTACTTTTCTCTTATTCTCTCCCATTTATTTGTACTTTTCACATATAAATTAATAAAATAACAAAAAGATGAGTTGTATAGTTGTGATAGAGAAATTTATAAAAAAACTGATAATTTGTATAAACCAAAACGTTTACTTATAAGTTGTAAAAGTGTACTTTTTACTTTAAATACGAGAAAAGTTGTAATTTATTTAATATGGTTGTTCTAGTAAATTAATTTGGGTTGAAAAATTTTGATAGAAGTATATTAAAATATAATAATATTTAGTTATGATAATAAATTTGATAGGAAAACTGAAAAAATTATAAAGTTAAACTGTTACCATAAAAATATAAAAGTGATACTAATTATTTTAAATATGAGGAAGTAAACCGGGCTAAAGTGACAGATCCTGTAGTAAATCTGAAGAAACTGACATATTTGTGACTTTGTGTACTTCTACAAATTTTCTCATAATAAAATCATATAGCGATCAAACCAAGTATTGGACACTAGTATAGAGTATCAAAGTAAAAAGACTAACTTACTCGTAAAAATCATAAATGATTCGGGTAGTTTAAATTTCTATATACAAATTAACATAATAAGAACCCAATAATACTAAATGCGGAAGGTATTACTATTTTAAATTTCGCTGTGGACTAAATAAAATTTCCGATGATGAGAAATATAAAAATTCCAAAAGTAAAATGCGACGCGTGACCAACCGATAACTGAAATTTTATGCACCTTAGACTTGAAGCTACGGAACAGAGTTAGACCCGGAGCTACTCCTACTTTCCTAATTTCTGGAATCCGAAAATAATTTTGTTTACCCGTTCTTAACTAACAAAATTGTCAAGGACACATTTTACGCAACTGCTAGTAGAATGTCCCGTAGTTGACCTTTTTTTTTTTAACCTAAGAGGCATGTTAAATATGACAATAAGATCAAATGATCAAGGACGGCCCAGGTGGCAGTCCATGAGGCGGGGGAGCCTTGGGCAAGAAAGACAAAAAAAATTTATAGGGCGTGTAAGCCCAAATATCTAATTATTAGAATATCAAAAAGTAATTCAATAAACATTGTCATGAATGTTAGTGGTGGAGTGATTAATAATAAAATACATAGTGTTTAATACTTAATGATCATCAGTTTAATTCTCATTGCCATCCAATTTTATTTTATTTTATATAAAAATATATAATTTGAGGCAATCGATTTTTTTTTTTTAGCCTCAAACAACCTGCACTAGCGGGCCGCCGCTGCAAATGATATGATGAAACCTGAAATAATAAGAAAGAGAAAGAAAATATTACATAGCAGCAACTGAAGCAATCCACTGAAGCAGACCTGTACCAAGGCTAAGCCCAAGAGTTAGCTTAAAAGTGTGACTTAAAAGCTTCTTAGTGGCTTGACCAATATCTTGAAGATCAGAGCCAAGCAAATCAAATGATGATGATGAGGGATCAGTCTTCATAGACAAATAACTCTTGCCCATTTTCTTGTTTGCTACTTTTCTTACAATGCAAATTTGTCAAATTCAAATGTTTACATGTACTATATAAATGTATTAAAGTTAGTTGAGTTACTAGAATGGTCCTCATAGTCAGAGTCGATAATTTTTAGCTTCTCTCAAAGTTTTGTTTGAAGCATTCATGGTCCCAAATTATAAGAAAAAAAACAAATCTCAGCATGTTTGATTCAGAGACGAATCTCTTAGCACTCATAACTCTTTGTCTCCAAATTCTATAACAAACTTTCACATCTATGACTAATACTAGGCTTGTACATGTACATATTTGTTCTTTGCACATCAGTTGACATACAAAGCTCTATACAAAATATTAAATAATAATATTATATTACTTATTTTATTTTATTTTTGTGAGAGTTATGTCATTTTTTTTTGTGTGCGGTCCATTTAAAAGTATGTACATAGCTAAAAAAATTTGACATATTTGGACATGAATTTAGTATATGTCCAGATTGTATGAATTTACTACTTGGGTATCGAGCCTTACCAACTAATGTGTTGAAAATTTTCACTATATTGTCCACATTTTTATAGAAAAGCTCATGTGTCAAGACTCATGTGAAAGCTTTTAAGTGACAAAGGGGTGTTTTTGCACCATTACAGTTTTACAATCTTGAAAAATAACTTTGTAAATTGCAACCCAACAATGTTAATACTCGTTCCATTCCTAGTCTGATTGTAAATTTATAGCAAAAGGCGGGCTGATACGAGTTACATCTAACTTAAAACTTTCATGTTAGAACAAGATGAACAAGGTAGACAAACTTTACCAAATAACAAACTCTTAAACGTTTCATTTAAAAGTATAGATACCAAATATTATTTTGGTAAAACTATGGGAACAATTTTGTAACTAATAATATCTCAATAGAAGGCATGGGGACAGGGGTATTAGCTGTCCGTCCAGTCTTGGTTTGTATTTTGTTCATTATTATTACATGTTGCCGACTAGCTTAATGCCACGTGGAAAATAAATATGGGTTTGGTGCTTGTTCTTGTGGATGTAATTGGACTTGACTAAATTTTATGTAACGCTGTCATCGTGATATGCTTATCTAATCTAAATATAGTCACACCTTGCAATTATTTGTCATAAGATATGGTGATTAATTATTCTATCGCGTTCTTATTTTGTATTTGCATTTATCCAATTCTTATAGTTTCAGAGAGGAACTTAGAAACAATTTGGAGTCATGAAATTTACATCAACCGTTAAATTAAATAAAATAAAAAAATAAATGGATGTTAAATCATCGTTTTAAACATATTTTAGTGAAAAATATGGTTAAAATTAAAAAAAAAATCATATACCATAGCCCCAATTATCTACGCTTACCCCTGACCTTGTCTCTTCCAAATTTTGGAAGAAGGTCATTTGCTATTTCTACCAAAGGGATTTCTTCTCCTCATAAAAGATGGAACTTGAATGATAATTAAATAGCCTTTTGGTTTTTAGTAGCAAAATTGTAATAATAGAGAATCTTATTTTATAACCAAATGCCACTTTACTACTTACTCGAAAGTCTGACAGATAAATAACTGGTAAGTATACACTACAAAAAAATACCCAAATAGCGACGGGATTAGTGACGGTATTTTTTGTTACGAGCTTATTAGCGACGGTTTTTATGACGGCTTTGTGACAGTTTAGTCAATTTGCGACAGATTTGTGACAGCATTTTAAATTAGCGACAGGCTTGCGACAGCTTTTGACTCTCGCTAAATCAAACATTATTTTGTAGTGATACTATCAAAACATTTATTTACTAATAAATTTAATAATGTTAATTAGTGATTAAGTCAATGAGGAATTGAGCTAATAATAATAATTGGACAACACGGGTACGAAACCCCATTCGTCTTTTGTATTCGGAAATTATGTTTTTCGGTTTTGTTTTTTTTAATATAAAATAAGCTTTATTTTATAAAAAAATATTATTTAAAAAAAAAGTATGTAAATTTTGGTTTTTGTTAATTTTTGGCATTTTTTTTTTCAATTTATGGGGTAGTAATGCCCAAAAATGAACAAGAATCGAAAATTTTAAATATTATCAAATGTAACAAAGTTATGAATAAATAAATCTAACACATTTTAAATATTTACCACATGAACTCTCCAAAACGAAGCCTAGCTAGGGCCCAACTTTATTAATTAATTTAATTTTCCGTTGGCATTGTTCTTGTTTGCTCGCATCTTATGAGTAAAAATAAAATAAAAAATTATTGCATCAAGGTGAAAGATTATAGTTATTAATATACTCTTAAGTATTTGTAGGTTTTTCATAAGTAAAATTATAAAAATTATATCGGAGTTAATGAGAAATGGTTTTTAATAGTGTATATTTTAAAAAGATAATTATTTTAAATATGGGACAATTAACATAAACATACACTACCGTTATTATATTAACAAAAAATACACTCAAAAGTTAAATTATCAAAAAAAATATATTTAATTAATAAAAAAGTTGATTCATCACTCCATATCTATTTGCTCTCTCTCTCATCCTTTCACATTCTCTCCAATCTATATCCCTCCGATCTATCTCATCCTCTTTCTCACTCTCTTCGATCTCTCATACTTCCTTTCTATTTCCAATCTCTCTTATCATCTTTCCTCTATTTTTTTTTTATCTTTTTCTTCTTCTCTCTCCGATCTCTCTATTCCGTAGAGATTGAGACAGACATATCTATCGGAATGACACGACGAGTGTGTACAGCGAGATCGAAAACTCAAGTTTGATGTCGACGAATATGCGGTCGTCGAAGGAGAGATACACGATGACGACGTGATAGTTCGAGATCAGATGACGAGTAAGAGTTAGATTTGTTAATTAGCGTATAATGTTGAAAAATAAGTGTATGAATTACGTGAATTAAGTGTATTTAGTTGAAAATTATGTATATGAATTATGTAAATTCGGGTATGAAATTTAAAAATAAGGATGAACTCTACGAATCAGGATATGAACTTTTAAAACAAGAGTATGGGTTTTTGGAATAAGTGTATGAAAAATATAAATTATGGTATTAACTTTTGAAATAAGGGTATGGACTTTTGGAATAAGGGTATGAAATTTACAAATTAAGGTATAAACTTTTAAAATAAGATTATGGACTTTTGGAATAAGGTATGAAACATACAAATTAGGGTATGAATTTTTGGGTATGTTTTTATTATTTATAAATTTTTGGTTATATTTTTGTTAATTTAGTTTCAAAAGTAGTATGTTTTGTTAATTTATCCAATGAATTTTTTATTTATTTAAAATTATGTATACGTCGAGAACATGATTAAGTATATTTTTACAGTGTCAAACAAACATTTTTTGTTTGCTTTTAGTACAATACACTTTTTTGATGTCAGACAAACAACTAATTTTATCTTAAATGTGTTTAAGTAAAAAGTGATAAAAAGAAGAAGTAAAGTTGGTGAAACAAGACCATTATTTGGGTTCAAACTTTCCTTAGTCTCTATGATACTCCTTCGTTCCCAAATTATATGTCCGTGTTTTCATTTTAGGATGTTCCAATTTGTTATTACTAGAAATTATTTATTATGTATAAACTTATATTAACTTTACTAGAATATGTGTGAAAAAGTAACAGAAAACAATGAAAAGAGGAAACTGATTATTTAGTACAAAATTTGGGACTTAATTATAAAAAACTCATAATTAAAATCTATTTTAAATTTAGATAAATATGTTACTTGATACTATTTTTTTTGCACTTTGTTTGTTGGGAAAATTTATGTTTAGTACGATGCTATATTTTAATGTTGGAAAAGCCAAAAATGTTTTTATTGTTTAAAATTAGATACATTTTAATTTAGCAAATGAGGCCGGATTTTTCCATTACAAATAATCTGAATCCACGCACAAATCGTAATTTCAAAGTACGAATCGTACTTCGTAAGTACAGACTGTAGTTTCAGACTACGATTTATGGCTCAATGTAAACGGTAGTTTGAAACTACGGTTTACAGCGTGGTAAATTACCTTCTTGCCTCTACGTAAAAAAAACCCACAAAAATAAAAAGCAGTTTTTATAGAGAAAAAAAACTCAAATATTTATGTTTAAATTGTGCTGCTTAATATATGTTAACAGGCTTGTTAAATGTAACATCGAAAATACAAAACAATAATTTTTTTGTATAAAACACAATGGTCATGTTGCCATTTAGTGAATCAAATAAATTGTTATTATCCGACCCTTTTATTTTGATTCTTTTCAGAAGTAATTAGTCCGTCATGTACGAAATGGTTAACACTTGGAATTATACTTTTTCATGTACATAGGAGAGTTTTACGACCGTTGCAATATGATACTATGATTGTTTTCTTTCGCTTGGCTGGTCATGTTGCCTTTTTATGAACCAAATAAGTTGTGATTCGGTGATCGTTTTACTTTAATTATTTTTACAAGTATTTAGTCCGTCATGCAAGAAACGTGTAACACTTGAAAACATATTTTTTCATGTACATACGAGAGTTTTACGACCGTTGTAATATTGTATCATAACTATTTTTTTATACTTGGTTGGTTATGTTGCCTTTTTTTTGAAGCAAATAAGTTGTGGTTTAATGATTGTTTTATTTTGATTCTTTTTACAAGTAGCTAATCCGTCATAAAAGGAATGTGTAACACTTGAAAAAATGCATTTTTCATGTACATACAAGATACTTACGATCGTTTCACTATGGTACTCTGGGCTGATTATTATCTATCTTATTTTGTGTGTATAAGTTCATTTATTAGTTGTAGTTGCCAATGTTGTTGAACGAAACAATGAAATAGACTTCGAAAAAGTTATTAAATGTACATGGAACATTAAATAAAGAAATTAGCTCAACATGAAATATTACATAAATTTCATAAAAAATTACATAAGTTACATAAAATGAATTAACTCAGCATAAAACATTACATGATTTTATTTGCGCCTCATTAAAAGCAGTTTATAACTTACCCTACACAAATAACTAATCGCCTAAGTGGTATGGTGTTTCATTTGACATTTGTTTTTCCTCTTTCTTTTGTAATGTTGCTTTGTATTTGCTGAAATTTGATCGAAAAAGGCTATTCCATTGATCAACATCTTGAGTGTGTATTTTATCCGACCAATTCATAATTTTTGACATTGGAAAGTTCTCGTCTTTAGGAACAATTTCAGCATAATGATAGTTGTTGACGAACATCATTACAGTAGGGAGCTAAGATCTTCCTTTACGAGGCCTGAAAAAAATAGGTAAATAAGTGGTGTTGTGAATTTTTAAACCCCTATCGGTATGATATAATGACAAGTATACAAGTGGTATATCATAACAAGATGAAATTAGATAACAATAGGCTGGAAATCTTACCCAATAATCGGGAGAGGCAAAATTGGTGTTCAACCCACCCCAATTCAAACTCTCAAGAATATAATCATATCCAAAACCTTCCGGAGAGAGATTTTCAAACAAATCAAAATAAATTTATTTACTTACCCGAAGCTCTTGCTTCAAATCTCATATAACTACATACCAATCATTTTCCCCATATTCTTTTTTCATCGCATTTGCAATGACTTGGAATCCACAATGGCCATCCCCACACACATTGTTTACCATGTCGATATAGTTATGTAACATGGATCATATTTGCTCATTGTACTCGAAGGGTTTCATAGGGTTAGTGGGTTTTTAGTCGTCCTACGCATCCTCCTACTTGACTGAACCGGCTCTTCTCCGACTTTACATTTTCCTTTATATCCACTTGTAAGTTTTTCGTCTACATACTCATAACCTAACTTATATCTCTTACTGTAAGTGTCTCCTTTTATAGGTCTCCCCCTTACTCTGCCTTACTTCAGGTTCATTCATGTATGTTCCAGAGGATAAAGTTATTTCTCGGAATTGTGTTTTCATGCGTCGAAAACGTTTTGGTAGAATAAACACTTTAAACTCGTACTGATCACCCTCAATCCCATCATCATCGTTGGACCCATTAATTTATCATCAATTACATCTAACTTTTTCCAGAATTTATGAATATCTTCTAGTGAAACATACTTGTTAAGAGCTATATGCTCACTCATAACATGGTGACAAGGTAGCCCGTGAGACAAATTTATACCACAAGAACAATTCACATCCCACTGTCCAACACATTTTTTTATGTTTTTCAAATAATAAATTAAATTCATGATGTGTGATATATGATCTAAGATAGAAAAAGATAGGTGTCAATAGGACTTGCATCCATCCAACTTAATTTTAATATCTTCGAACTGTTTACTAAGAATTGTATGCACTTCGACCTAAATATTTTTAAGAGTGCCCGAATTGGTGGAAATAGTTTTTTTAGCTTATTTAGTTAGACTGATTAGTAGTTCTATTACCTAAGTGCATTGTAGGGTTGATATAACATGCAACAAACTTATTGACATATTTATTTAACAACTTGGTTACATACTTAACATCATTGGGATACGAATTGTAGGAGAAAATAAAACTAGCTATGTAAAAATTGTACTACTCTATCGTTTCAGCTTCAACGACTAAACCTCATTTATCTAGAAACGTTTGGAAAATTACATAAAGGGATAATTTTTTTTACACTTTTTCAAAAGGTTTTTCGAGATATGAAAAGTGCATAATAAATAAAAAGAATCTGGGAAGACAACGCATAACACATTTATCAAACTCATTTCTCTGTCTGTTATGATAACCCTATGGAGTGTACAACCCGCCAATGTTCATTTAAATTTTTTCAAAGCCCAAATATAACTCGCATCTGTCTCATCCCGTATAAAAATAAAACCTAAGCAATATGTTTGGTTTATCGAAGTCATCCCTACTACTTCAAAAAATGACATGTTAAAGCGGTTTGTCCTATACGTACAGTCTATTCTCAATATATCAGGAAAAGTTTTGAACAAACATACAGAATCAGAGTTGGCAAAAAAGAGGTTTTATAGGCAATGAGTTGTTGGTTTCTCATTATAATAGAACGTATAATGATAGATATCCAACAAATGAAGCAATTGTGGTATTTGGCTTCTACCATCTCGCCTTTTAAATTTAAGACTAGCAAAATAATTATGAATCGTTTTTGAGTTTGAAACATTTTCTGGGTTTTTATTTTTTATATCTTCTAATATTCCACGAACTTTAAAACTACTTTGCTTTAAAACAAATTGGTATAAACCCTAATTTGTATAAAAAAGGTGTAAAATATGAAAAACACTAATTTTTTTACAAGTTTTCATGATCCAAAAAAGATTAATAATATAAACAATTAGTGATAACTATTTAAATCGAAAAATTGGTATAAAGGGTAACTTTTTTATAATTTATCATAATTCAAACAAGATTAACAGTATAAACAATTAGTGATAACTATTTAAATCAATAAATTGGTATAAAAACCCTAATTTGTATAAAAAAGGTGTAAAATATGAAAAATCCTAACTTTTTTTTTTACAATTTATCATGATCTAAACAAGATTAATAATATAAACAATTAATGATAACTATTTAAATCAACAAATTGGTATAAAACCTCTAATTTGTATAAAAAGGGTAAAATATGAAAAAACCTAACTTTTTTTACAATTTATCATTATCCAAATAATATTAATAATATAAATAATTAGTGATAACTATTTAAATCAACAAATTGGTATAAAACCCCTAATTTTATAAAAAAGGTAAAATATGAAAACCCTAACTTTTTACAATTTATCATAATACAAATAAGATTAATAATATAAACAATTAGTGGTAATTATTTAAATCAACAAATTGGTATAAAACAATTAGTAATAACCATTTAAGGAAATAAATTTGCATAAAAACCCAAATATGTAAATAACAAAAACCCAATTTGCATCATTTTTATTTTAATATATAAATTACAAATTTAAAGTTAATGAAATAGAAAATAAAGAAGTACCTTGATGAAGGTTATGTGAAAGAATCGTGATTTAATCGGAAACGAATTTGGGTATGTGGTTTGATTAGGTTTATGTGAAAGTGGTGGATTTGGATGGGTGATGTGTTTTATCTCTCTAAAAACGATGTGTATTCCGGGTGTGTTAGAAAGTGTCGAATTTGTGTTTTTTTTGTTCGGTTTAAGTGTTTAAGACATAGGTAATAAGGTAAATTAGCATGCTGTAAACCGTAGTTTTAGGCTACGGACCATAGTTTCAGACTACAGTTTGCACTTAGCCATAAACCGTAGTCTGAAACTATGGTCCGTACTTACGAAGTACGGTTCGTACTTTGAAATTACGGTTTGTGTATGGATTCAGATTATTTATAGTGGAAAAATCCGACCTCTTAGCAAATACGAAAATAACCCTTCTCTTAAATCTCTCCATACTCTCCTACATAAATTATTTGGGGTTTCAAATTAGAACTAACTACTCTTATTTTTTCTCAATATCAAAAGACAATAATATTCCAAAAAAAATTAGAAAAATAGAAATCATATAAAAAAAGATAAAGACTTATAAAAGAAAATATAGAGAGAAATTTAAGATTTACAAAGAAAACATATAGAGAAAAGCATATAACATCATAGAGAATCAAACAAACAAATAAAATATCAAGTAACAATGATAAGTTAGATCGTATAACATCAATGAAAATATATAAAGCAACGTATAACATTATTGAGAATCAAACAAACAAATAAAAAACCAAGAATAATGATAAGGGATCATCGTATTAGCTTCAATGTAAAAAATATCATAGCAATTAACAGCAACGTATAGCATAAGACGAGTAAAACTCTGTCATTTTTACCACGAAATTCAATAAAAAATCAAACACGTAAGACACTAAAAATTATAATAAAAATAGAAACGTTATAAATAAACACGCAGCAACACAAAACATAAATGAGAGAAAATATATAGCATCATGGAGCACCATAAAATAGAAATGATAAATAATATAGATAATGGCGGATGATCAACGTTATGAATGAATACGGAGCAACACAAAGCATCAATAATGGAGAATATATAGTATCATCGAGCATCAAATATTAGAAACGATAAATAATATAGATAATGGTGGATCATCAACTACAACAAAAAATTAAAAATGAAATTCCAAAATAACAATTGAATTCCAAAAAGTACAAAGTATCGAACAGAAAAAATCCTAATATATGAAAATAAGGAGAGAGAGAGGTTTTCGAGTTTTGAACGTGTATACACAGTTAAAAATAATCAATGTAGAAATTCAGGGAGAAAAATATGGAATATAATGCTAAAAAATAGGAACTAATCAATGATTATGGTAATGTGGGGATTTATTTGATGCTATGTACTAAACTATAATATATATTTTAGACATGTTTTTATGATAATAAATAAGTTCTCTAGTTTGTACTAAACCATCATTTTCCTTTGTTTTTAACTTTGATTTCACTGATGTTATGGCAATATATACCAAATTTTAAATAAAAGTTGGGAATATAGATTTACGGATATTAAGTGTGTATTTATGTACTTATAAATGATTCAATGATTCACTAAACGTTATTGCTCTTCTCACACAGTCAAAAGAACCTTGCAAAGCATTTCCACAACTAAAGGTGCCTAAATACTTAACCAACGATCTGACTACACTGTACCAACTTTTCCTTCAATTCTGCCCATCTTTTGAACCGTATCAAACCTGTAAGGCTTGGCACTCCTACACGCCAAACGTCAGCTCGAAACTAACCAGATTTCACATGTTTCCCTTAGCCAACTTCGTTTAACAGTTTACCCAAAACATACAACACTCCTCTTGGCCAATCACTAGTCAAAACCCGATCCCGAACGTCACTCATTTCAATCAATCCCTTAGCCAAATTCTGACCTTGTTTTTGGCCAACTCTCTAACCAAAATCCAGGAACCCGTATCAAGTTGCTAACACACACCATCCCTTTCCCTTGCTAATAACAGACATTTCCTAATATTAAGTCGTCTCCTGAAAAAAATCTGGGTTGCCAAATGCCACCCATCGTTTGTGGCCATGGAATATATTCCCAGAAAGTGGCATTCATCTTTTGTAATGCACGCGAGTACGTTAATGTTTTGAATATAGCTTTGATATCATCCAAAGGAAGAAAGCTACATATTAAATTCCACCTCATAGCAAAAGCAAACACGATTCGTAAAAGTATATACTATTATAGATGTAAGGGGGAGTGATGAAAACTCAATTCGTTATCAATGCGTTTTATAAAAGATGTCTAGAAGATGCTAATTCTTATTCTATCCTGAAACGTCTACATTTTCTGGATACCCATGATCGGAGATTTAATTTAGTGCACTTTGTATAATCAACAAATTTTTTTACCAGAGATAATTTGTGCACAGAAATATTACTACGTAATAAGCAAACCACCATCTCTTTATGTCGAAGAAGTCGTTTGTTACAATACAAACTACTTTTGTATATAATTTAATCGACGAACTCTATTCGACTCATTTAGAATATATGTACAGTACGAGTTTTGTTGCTTGAAATCTGAAAATACCCAAACTTTAGTAAATTCCCAATTGGATAATGTTAGGATGTTGGTTCAATCTACTTCTCCAACTAGAAATATTCTTAGACGTTGTCATTTTCCCTTCTTTACTAGATAGATTCCTACACAATTATTTGCCACTTTTGAAACCATTCAAATCCCCTAATTGCTTCAATACCAAGCTAGACTAAAACTCCATATTAAATTTTCTAAAGATTATTCTTGAAATATGCTACCTCCTTTTTTATATTCTCAAATAAAGAGATTCCAAAACACCATCTTTATATAGAGGCAACCAAGCCTATTTTTCCAATAATGTGACATAACCATGAAATACTTAGAAATCCCACACTTTAACCACCCTCAACACAAGCTCAAATTTGAGTACACACATGTACCATTCAAATGTGATGGGTGCAAAGAAGTAGGCATAGGCTCACACTACAAGTGTAACTCCACTTGTGACTATGATCTTCACATGCATTGTGCCCTATTTACCCCTTCTTTTTCGCATCCGTTTTACCCCGAGTGCAATTTTCAATTTTACCCTCGTCCACCCGGTACTGTCAGGCGTTACTGCAATGCATGCGAGAAGGGTATTTCGGGGTTTTCCTACCATTGCAAGTCGTGCGACTTTGACCTACACCCTTGTTGCGCTAAGCTCCCGATGGTCATCGATGATGGTGAAATAAAATTGTATTTGTATCGCAAGGTTAGCGAGTCATGTCATCGGTGTGGAAAAAAGGGGAGGAGTTGGAGTTATCGATCGACCAAGAAAGAGTATAATCTTCATGTAGCTTGTGTTAGGGAAATGTTGGTGGAAAATTGGTACGAAATTTATAATGAAAAAGGAGGGGGAAATAGGCGTAATTCGGGAAATAGAATTCCTACACTCAAGAATAGTCTTCAAACTCATCACCAAAAGGGGAAGGGTAAAGTGAGAAAATGTTGTGAGGTGGCTGGTTTGGCTATGCAATTTGTTGTATCAGCAGTTCTTGGTGACCCCACTACTCTTATAGCTGGTGTTGTTGGATCATTGATGTCAAGATAAATAAAGAAAGGGTTGATATGAAATTATGGCACGAGGAGTTGCTGCAGTAAAAGAGGAATTACCCTGACTGTAAATATAAACCTTTGTCGTCATACCAAAACTTAAATACTAATAAACATGCGTTGCAATTTCGTTTTCTATGCAAAACGCACTTGAATAAATATTTGGAATTCGATGTGCCGCACCATGTACCAAGTCTTGCAAAATAGTTGACAGGTTAAATAGATTGTTATTTGTTTTATTTTTAACTTGAGTTTCTTTATTTTAGGGCCAATTATTTTCTGATTTTTCCCCTCAAACCTGGCGAACCGACTACTTGTTTCTTCCAGCATCTGCATTAGCAGATGAATAGACTACGTTTTTCATATCGAGAAAAAGAAGGAAATCTGACAGGCCTAATTAAGGTAAAAAAAAAAAAGCAGTCTTGCAGCTTAAAAGCTGCTGCACAATAAGAAGGACAACAACTTTTAACAAATTGAAAAACACTGATCCCGAAATTTGTAGCCAAAAAAACCCTTAAAACCACTTGATTCAAAAGATCTATAGGTTCAAATTCCATAAGCAATATAAAAGTAACTTGTTCTCTCTTGATCAAATTCAATAAAATCAACTTGGTTTAGTTTCAAGAAGACATTTGCTACTCTAAATGCTGTAACTAGCAATAACCTACTCTAAACACTGTAACTTGCAAAAAAAAATATACATTCCTGCAGCGCCTTTGTAGAATGTTTAATAGTTCGACATGTCAATCTGCATTAGGGAAAAGAAAAGTTACTTGATATTTATTAATCCAGATTCCAGAATGATGTTAAGGTTCGCATAAATAGTGTACCAATTGTAGCATAGTAACACATCTATCGTCAATTAATTCAACTATTGGATGAAAATTCGATGGTTGCAAACTTTCAATCACTTCAGTGGCTGGTAGTATCTACAATTTTATATACCCAGCATTCGAGTTTCATCCAATAACCGAGATACATAGTTGTAGTTGTTGCAACATACTCGGCTATGTTTATTCCCGCAGTATGTTTTTAAATTGCAGGACTGTTTTTCATATTAGAAAGTAAGGCAGGCTTAAATGGGGGGAATAAAACCATCTTTAATTTTGAGAAAGTTTAATTTTATTAACTCGAATCGACATAAGATTATCACGTATCACTTCTGAGTTGTAGCATCTTCATTCTCTAACCTGAAACCTTACCTTTGCTATGCTTCTCTGACTACGCAATCTACTCCTATCTTTTTGTATCGATGAAAGCTCCATTTTCTGTTGAGAGAATAACACAATAACAATAAGAAGTTGCTTAAGGAATAAATAAGATCAAGCAAACAAGCAAAAATTTAAGGGAAATCATACAGAGTATACGTCTCTAACAAAAATAAGAAAATCAACGCCTTAGATCTATACCCTGAGACTGCCACGTAGGTTTCTTATGTTTCTTAAAGAGCCCTTGTCTTCAACCTGCATATATAAATCACCAAATTTGATATGGGGTAATTGTCAGGAGAATAATATTTTTGGAAATAGTAAACACTTAAAGATGGCAGTTTTATCCACATAACATCTTTAGCTTTTCTTTTCTACAGATAAATTAGGTATAGAAGGCTACTCTGCAGAAATATGTGTATAAATATGCCATCAGTACATATATATATATATAAAGTACAAAATTATCAAATATAAACTAACCTCGTCGTAGACCGGTGCATATAGTTTCGGCCTAAATGAACAAACGTTTGGTCCCACTTCAAAGAGATGTTGGATGAACTTATTTTCCTGATATATTCAAACGAACAAAAGATTTCAAGATACAATTCAATACATGATTACTGAAGTAGGTGCATATATTCATAAGCAGTTTAAGAGTGCGATCGGCGTTGTTCTTGATTGGCTGCTTTGGAAAAATTAAAAGAAATTGAAGCTTTGAAACCTGTGGAAGCTACTGATTAGATGATGAGGATCTCTTGTGAGGTTTATTTTACAGGTACTCAAGGTCCTACTTAAGTAGCCTTCTATCTATTTTTCTTTCTGTTTTATTTGTAACATTGTTGATCAGAATACAAGCACTGGTCAACTGTGAACTTATAAGAAGCTAATACCATGTAAACCTTTTTGTTTTGTACCGTGTCAGCCAATGAGAAAATCAATATCTTTTTTAAAAAAAACAAGGTATTACCATCATTTGTAGTGTAAAATCATCTCCTAAAAACTCTTCAACGAACTCTATCTGTGAAAAATATAATTAAAAAATATTACAAAGGAGATGATCATAAATATTCTCAAAGGATGAAAGGAATAAGTACTTAATTAAAGATGGTGAAATAATTAGGATACCTTCTTCAACTGAGACCATGACTTAATTGCAATTTTACCCTCAAATATCTTCTTACAAAGTTTTACCTTAAAATCAACCTGCAACAAAATATCGACATTTGTTAATTGTTATACCAATGAAAACTTGGTTATTTAGCTATGTGAATAGTATTACAAATTACAAGTCGAGATCAATTAAGTTACAGCTCATAAGCCTCAATAAATGGACAACTCGCGCATGGGAAGTCATGTGTACAAAAAAAAAATGCTTCAGAACTCGGGTATTGTTACTGAATTTATTTAAATTATAATGAACTCCAAGCCTCTATGATACTATACATTTATTCATAAACACCCTCAAGATTAAGTTACAACATACCTTAAAATATTTAGAAGCCTTGGATTTCCATCCAAAAACTGCTGCAACTTGTTCGAGAACTTCATCTTTCCAGTCTTTCACGGTCCAATCATTGTAATGTTCTTCACCAGAAAATGGTTCAAAGTACCCTTTTTCGCATATTATAGAAAGTGCTCCAACACATGCTGCTCGAATGCATTTTTCTTCTTGAAGCATATCGATTATGCGAGTCATTACCCTATACGATGATTACAGTTTGAATTAAATAATGAAGGGAAAATTATTGTTTACTACACCAACCTATTGGTGGTTAATAATTTGCATACTCACCTTACAAGATTAATAATTTACATACTCACCTGTAATAGATATATCAATCAGCACATTTTAATTAGTTGATTTATGTTAACTTTTTAAGAGAAGTTTGGTCACGTGTGATCACGTGACCACTTCCAGTTATGATTTAAGGGTAAAACAGACATCGCACATGACCAAAAATCGGTTAAAAAGTTAACATATGTTAACTGGAGTGTGTTGATTGATGAATCTGTTATAGGTGATTATGTAAATTATTAAACCGGTAAGATGAGTATGCATATTCTTAACCACCAATAGGTTGCTGTAGTAAACAATAATTATCCCAATAATGAATTATTTCATTTTACCTATGTTTTTGTTGAAGTTGTACATAGTAAAAAATCAACTTTCCGATTCAAAAGTAAAAATATAACCAAATCAATTTTTCAAGAGCTATGCTACAAGTATGAAAAACCTAAGCTTTATCAATATAAAAGTCGGGAAAACTAACTTTTTCTGATTTTAATTTAAACGAGTTTTAAGTTGATCTTTTCCCCTGAGATCTTTAAAACCTACGTTTCTTTCTTAATTTACAGGTGTTCTCCATCCCCTTTGAGCATATTCTAGTTTCTCTCGAACTGCTACGTATAAGTTATACTAAACTACCGAGGAAACTGATTTTATTCTCAAACTATGAGAATAGTAGACCTCTTTGAAAAAGAAGTAATCAGCCCAGCTTATGAAGGCTGGTACAATATCGTAAATTCACAGTCCAAAAGTGTTACGATTTAAACAACAGGCAGCACTTATAACTTTTTCTCAAGTTGTCAGAGCCATTTTGTTCCATTTTTATATTGTTCCGTTTGGTTGAGATACATGGATCGAGTTAGTTAGTTGGTTACCAAGCTAGTTAGCCGGTTACCAAATTAGTAACTAACTCCGTAGCCGACTAACTAACTCGGTAACCAAATAACTAACTCGATCCATGTATCTCAACAAGGTAGCAAATCAATTTCTCATCAAAATAACATCAAAACCACCGAATTTTCTTTTGTCAAATTTAAATTATATAAGTTTTGTTCCAAATACGATAAAATCTTTTACAGTATATGTATATTCAGTTACCCATTCCAGTATTTGTCAGTCTGGTTGAGAATCACCAATTCCTCTGTATTCATCATTGTAAGAAGTAAAGACCAAGTAGATATCGCTGTTGACATGACCAATGCCCAATCTTTTTTCGATTTCAGCTGTATATTTTGCATAGTTAGTCTTATAGACACAATATAAAATCTGTGCATCAATGTCTATTACTGGTTAGATTAAAGAGTACAACAAAATAATTAACACTGCACAGTTTATGAAATTAATTCCTGAAAGACTATTCCAACGAATATGTTCTTTATTGTATTCTGTTGAAGTGGTTATACAACTTTATCATTCATATTTTGATAAACTACGTACCGTAGATGTTGATAATGAACAAATGAATTCCCAGATGATTTTCATCGATCTCTCAATCTCAGAAAATCCTGTTGCGCCAGCTAATGTTGTTATTGTTAAACATCCCAACATCTGAAAATTGTTTAGTTAAAGAGATAAAGAGAGTTTAGATAATTCCGACTAATCATCAAATTTGTAAGACAAATTATATATGTTACATACCTGTACTGTGACATCTTCAGATTTAACGTTTGAAAAAGTAGAAACAGTCTGTCTCAAAAGTTCACCACTCTTTTTTCCTTGAGCAATTTTTAGTGCTAATAATCCTAATCACAAAAAGATAGAAAATCAACCATAAGGAGATTGATAATTAAACAAAAATTATTAGAAACTAAAAATTAAACCAGTAAGGTTACAGACCGATTGTTTTTGTGGCTAAAGATTTTTCATCCGAAGATCCGTTCTTGATAGAGTTTAAGCAGGAAAACAATAAGGTGTTAAATCTACAAAAAGGGAATTGATTTTAAATTAGCAAATAAATTTGTGTTAACAATAATAATTGGACTAATGCATTACATAACATACCGATAGTTTAATTTATCATCATGTATATTGCTTGTAGTTCTGATGATATCATTCGCAACCGTTATTGGCATATCAGATTTTTCATGTAATTTGCTTTCGGTTTTGTTAATATCTCTCGACACTGGCATATTTGATTTCCTCATTCTTATTTGTGATAATATAATGGCTCAACCAAAATAACGTGTGTTGGCCTCTTCTATATATAATAAATAACCTAATTGGATTTTGACTAGGAAACGAAATCCTTATTTGTGATAATATAATGGCTCAACCAAAATAATGTGTGTTGGCCTCTTCTATATATAATAAATAATCTAATTGGATTTTGACTAGGAAACGAAATCCTAGAAGATCTAGTAATCATGAAAAGTAAACTTCACATACTATGTTACCGTCAAAACATCAATATAAATCCTTTAGCCCCGGTCCCTATCTGTTTATAACTGGTTGTTTATTTTCATTCAAATTTTAAATTTTCATAACTTGCTCTTTAAATTTATAAGATTTTATATTATATTGTATTCAAAATTTAAAACATTTGGACATAATGTTGTTTTAAACAAATTTTCTATGATTTAATGTTTAATTTACGCTAATTTATACATCTATTTCAAAATAAATTGCATGTGAATTTTATTTTAAAAATAATTATTACAATGTATTGATACATGTATTATAGTAATTGTATAATTTTTTTTCAAGTTTTTTAGAATTTTTTTTCGGATAAAATAAACAACAGATGACGGAATGGAATAGAGAATCTCGATATAAGATTTGGATCCTAACAACAACATGTACTAAAATCTAAACTACTTATTCCCTAATCACTCCCTTAGATACTCAAAAACTCAAACTAAATACTCTATCTTTTTAGGGAAAAAACACATTAATTAATTGTACTGTACTATCCGCTGTTAACGATTTATGTACCACACTACGAGAATTAACATTTGAGATACCCATCTATCAAAACATTCGGTACTGCACTTAATTGAAATGGATGGAAATTAGTTTGAAGTTTCATTTTGGTCATACTATTTTATAATATGTCTAAATTTAACCATGAATTTTCTAAAACGTCTCATTTTATGATAAATAAATAAATAAATAAATATATATATATAAATAAATAAATAAATATATATATATATATATATATATATATATATATATATATATATATATATATTAACATGCACACACATATGTACGTATGTATGTGTATACACATACATGTATACATGTATATATGTGTATAAATACATATAATATTATGTATATACATATATTATTGCAAATAATATAAATTCCACATTAACATTTTCTTCCTATATAAATGATGTTTGTGTATACAAATTAAATTATAAATAATTAAAAAATATTTTCTATATAAAAAATTTATATTTTTTTAAAAAAATAATAATTTTCTACCGTTTCTCCACGAAAGTATTCAAATAATGACAAGGCCTAAAATATTTTTTGCCCAAATGTCACTTCTTAAACTTACGTTATTTTGTTTTAAAGAAAGTGTTATATTTTTTTATTAAAAAAATGGATTTTAAGAAAAATAATTTTTTGTAAAGAAAATTTAGTCAAATAATATGTTTTTTTTTAAATTGAGATGTATGCATATGTATGTGTTTTAGTATAAAGATTGTAAACCGTAACTTTATGAAAAAAATAGGACTAAATTTATACAAGTTACAAAGAATATGACCAAAATGAAAAATGAAAGTAATTTTCATCCAGTTAAATTAACGGTGATACTTGAATTGTGAACATTTTGATAGACGAGCACCTCAATTGTTAATTCTCGTAGTATGATATCTAAATCGTTAGCAGCAGGTAATAGGTAATACACTACACTAAATGTATTTCCCTCCCTCTTTTTATAACCCAATAATCTTTTCACTCCGTATTTGGCTATTTCAAAATAAGTGTCTATTTTTCTAATTTATTAATGAAAAAAATGACAAAATTACTATAATATACTCAAATATTGCAATGACTACATTTTAAAAAATCATAATAATAATTATTTAATTTAAATTAGGGCTATATTTGTAACTTTAAAATAGAATTAAAGATAGGTTTTAATATTTACCCAAATCAAATGAGTACGCTTAAAAAGAGAAAAGGAAGTATTAATTTTTTTAAAAAAAAAACTAACAAAAATAATAAAAAATAAACACACCCCCAAAAAAGCAAATTACGAAAAAATAACTTCTTCACAAAAGAAAACATGTCATGCCCTACAGTTTTTTCAGGAACTCAATAATTTGCAAGTTTCTACTAACTAATCATATAGATCATTATCAGATGGTTAAGCCTTCAACCCGATTAATTTTTTTTATTTTTTTTTTGCCATTATACCTTCTGAAAGGCAGGCTATACAAATTTTCAATTCTCTAATTTATATCGTGCCTCAATGATAAATTCCAATCCAAGCCTTTGATGGAACCATGCTTGAATTTCCCTAGAACCGGCTGACAAGAACAAGGACGACTGACAAGAACAAATATGATGCTGGATCCGGCCGACTTTATGTATTAATACAAAGCGAAGAATGTTTGGCTTGTTAAGCTGGAGTATTTAGGAAAAACTAAGCTAGGCATGCTGAAAGGGAAATATTTCTAATCACCATCTGTGTAACATCTGGTGCCTCCACCCAAATTAAGGCATATTTTTTGTTGAACAAATCAATCAAACATGCTTACATCTCTTAATTCTTTTTTTCATCTTAAAATAAATAATCACTTGCTACAATATGCCAATTCCATGAGCTTTGGGCTTGATAAGCCAGTTTCCTGAGTTTCACCTTTAAAATAGAAAATCCAAGAACTACTGAACTAGAATAGCCAATTGAATATGAGTATTGTATTGTATCTTATCTTGATAATGAAACAACAGTAGGAATCAATGAAAGAACTTATCTTATTCAAGACATAGTGTTATATCTGCACTCAGTTATGAATTGCAGCAGTCGATAAGTATATCAGGTCATTTAATAAATGTGTAATTATGCTAAGGTTGTTAGGTCGATTCACGGTTTTGCCTTTTATAAATGTGTAATTATGCTAAGGTTGTTAGGTCGATTCACGGTTTTGCCTATCTTATACCTTAGAGGAGTACCTAAACGTTAAAAGCAGATTTAGTTTTTAGGAAGTATTTGACAGGCTGACTAAAGCAATAAGATGTATAAGGGAAAAAGGTAGAAAAATTGAGCTTCAAATATGCGAAAAAAGGAGCCATGAAGTGCCACTAAGGCACCAAACGTTGATTCTTCTGAATGACTTTTCGAACCCCACACGCACATCGGCCCATGAATCAGACAACCGTATATCAACCATCCAAAATAATAGCTACCAGTTTTTACTATTTACCAATGGGACTTATAGGACAATAAGTCCGCCTCACAATATGTAGTGATAGTTAGACGTAAAACCAATTTATTGAATTTAATCAAGGTTCCCGAGTTGGCATATACCGAAGAAAATTGATGTACAGCAGCACAAAATTCGAGCATAAACAGAAGGGGTAACAGTAAGCGAAATTTTGTCAATTCGCCTAAAGTGGCGATCAAATGGGGGACAATCATGTCATAATAGTGATTAATACTGTGATATGGCTTCTGTGCAGCCACATATGTTCCATGTACATTTACAAAACTACAGTCATGTCCTTCATTCAAAACGTATGAAAGTTTCCTTTTGCACAATGTTAGTAAAAAAACCAATCCTCATTTCAAGAACTAAACTAGCAAGAATGGAGAATGAGAAAAGAAATGCAATATTTGATTGAATAAAAGAATCAAGATATTGAGATGAATCAATACAGAAAAGGAACTCTATATGTCCTATGTCTGAACCCAAATTGCGAAGTATTAAGCTACAAATTGAGAAGAAGTAGCTTTAGCTACACAAATTTTAAACACCTATAAACCAAGTCGTCTTTCAAAACAACCATACTGATGAAAACCCTTTGCTGGTTAAGACTTCTTAATGATCCTTTGGAGAACTACCGTCCTTGCTCTGCGAATATCGCGGCTACACATATCTGCCTGGACCCCCAAATCTTCCACATTTTTCATAAACACCCCTAGTTTCTTTTTTATCTCATCTATCCCCACCTTCACTGCATCTTCTTCCCTAATGGCGAAATCAGCATCCTTTAACATCGATTCGATCTCAATCTGCAACCGATCCACGAGAACCCGAATGTTATCCAAATCCTTAATAGCTACATAAGTTCCAACTTGCATAGAGCTAAGAACCTCCTTTTGTCCCTTTATCTCTTTTTCGTAATTTTTGAAAAGGGAGTCAATCCATTTCCCCATTGATCCTAGCGGGATAGACATGGCAGCTGCCAGAGCTGCAGCCACTGGTGGAGCAGCTATCGCCGCTGTCACGACAGAACATATCAAAACACTCGCGAACGTTGCAATGAATATTACACTTGAAACTTTTCTCCAAGAATGAATATTCTTAAGCCTCTTATCAAGCTTCTTCTTCTTGGCTTGCAGTTTACTAAGCATCGATATTTGTTGTCGATAAACAGATTGGAAAGTTTGAATAAACTCACAAGTGAAAGGATCGCCTAGCGCCTTGAAATTCTTCAACTCGTCTAGAGTCTTCCCGTATCTATTATTTTCTTTTATATCTTTCTCATCGTCGTATTGTTGGAAAGCAACAAGGATGAGCAATTGGCTGTCGCGGGCACGTTTTAAGCATTTTTCTAACACTGTGCAAAAATCAAGGGTTTGTAAGCTAGTTTCGAAATAGTCTTCGACGAGCTCGAAAAGCTCTTTGTTCTTCCATATGTCTTTTTTGCAGTCCAATATCACTTTCACAACTTCTTGGTTCATTTCCAATAGGCACTCAGTTACTTCTTTTAGGGAATCGAACGAAAGGCCATGGACCTCTGCACCTGATATAAAAGAATATTGATTTAGTAACAATTAGGTATAAAAACACATTAATATTTTAAGTTATGGTTAGATTAGTATATCACTATTTAATACCTGACGCAAGGGTGTTGATGACTTGGCTCGTTCGGGCTTGGAGGGTTGTGTCAAAAGATTGTATGTCCTCATCTAGCTTACAAGCGGCTTCGTATGAGTTGAGATCGTTTCTGAGATGGCGATTGTTGTTGAAATTAATTGTGGCGGTCGTTTTTGTTCTTGTTGTCGTGGAAGTTTCCGGGGATCTCATACTCAAGTTATTTCCCATGGTTTCAAATCAAATCTGTACTAAAACAAGGAAAAATAATGTAAGATTTAGCCCTAACCTCAATTATCGTATAATACTACCGCATTCCCAATTCTAAAAAAAATTACACCAAGTATGAAACAACTAAATCCTACTTAGTCTTTTGCACAGATAAGCCAACATCTTTTAGCACACATGATTGCAACTTTTAAGTAAGCATATAAGCTTACTTAATTGACCCCTTAGCAAGACCAGTTAAAAATTAGCTCTAACTTCAAATGTCGTAGGATACACTAATCATTTCTAGTGTTAAAAAAATGGCTGATTGAGCTAGAAAACCATTTCTAGTTTAAAAAAATTAACACTAATCATGAACAGTGAGAACCGAATTCACAGAGGACTTCCTATGTCTGCTTGTTTGACTGCAGAGTTGAAGTATATAAGTTAGCTTATTTGAAGCTCAGAAGGAAGTTCGGTTCTTCCTACTTAAAACCTGCAACTTTTCAGCCCAGAAACAAAATAAGTTTAGCTTCTAACTTCTAAGTTAGCCAACTAAATGTGCTCTAACTTATAAGTAAAAAAGCTAAGCATAAAAGCTGCAATCGACAAGCCCGTCATGAAACTACGGAATGCCGGAACGTAACAACTTGAGGAGTCTGTTGATGAAGTATATACAATCGATGGATATAAATTCTGTTGATGATGACTGAATTCCTAAAATCGTAATAAAACGTCGAATTGAGGACTACTAATATCAATTAATGGTACGACAACCGCATGAAACCTAATCCAGAATTTACGCGAGTAAGCTGGTTTTTTCTATTAAAATCTGAGACAAAGTAAGGTTATTCAAGCTAAAGAGGTAAACCTTTGCTCTTTCAGGCTACAAAACCTTAAATAAAAACTTGGCTTCAAAGTTGGTCAACCAATTTCACTGCAGAATAGGAAAAAATAACAAATAAGCATAGCCTAAAACCAATTTGCAAATGCCATGCACATTATTTCACCTCATGATAACCTAAACCATAACAGCGCCTTGGATAAACGCAAACTGAAAACAAATAATTCCTAGAAACATACAAATCCATGCTACAAGAAACAATTTCAAGCAGAAAAAAAGAAAGAAAGAAAGAAAGGGGAATAGTAAGCTTTATGTAGAAGTAAAGAAGAAGAGAACAAGGATATTAATTACCAGGAAATTTGTATATAGAAGTGGATAAACTTTGTGAATTGAAAGTATATGATTTGGTTAAAGTATATAAAGAAGAAAGTGATGTAAGAATGACAAAATGGGGGGCTAGAAATTGAAGCTTAGAGAATATAAGAACCGTTAGAGGCCAGATAGATGAAAAAGGGTAGTTATATTTTGCTTGCACGCATAAATAAAATAAATAAGGGGGATACAGAAAAGATAACGCGGGAAGCAATATCTTGTGGATGGATATATACGGCCTCATTTATGAATATACCAATACTATAA
The DNA here is from genome assembly GCA_963920805.1 of Primula vulgaris. Classification (NCBI taxonomy): domain Eukaryota; kingdom Viridiplantae; phylum Streptophyta; class Magnoliopsida; order Ericales; family Primulaceae; genus Primula; species Primula vulgaris. The sequence continues at coordinate 22,417,796 of OY987217.1, read as the reverse complement.
AATTTAGGGGCAATTAACAAAAACATACCCTACCTCTATTATATTACAAAAAACATACCTCCAAAACTTTAACTTACAAAAAACATACCTATATATACTTATTATTTCTCTAATTCTAATCAAACCATAATCTAACCTTTCTCTCTCTAACCACAACTCTCTCTCTCTAATCGTACATCTCTCTCTAACACACGATAATCACACATCTTTTTAACACATGCTAATCACCCATCTATCTCTCTCAAAATGACTAAAAACTCACAAAATATTCATATGCTAATTTTAAAATGTCATACCCTAATTTTAAAATGTCATACCCTAAATGTTCTGAATCACAATCAAATATCTAAAAAAGAGTTCATACCCTAATTTTAAAACTTCATACCCTGATTTCAAAACTTCATACCCTAATTTCAAAACTTCATACCCTCATTTTAAAACTTCATACCCTGATTTCAAAACTTCATACCCTAATTTCAAAACTTCATACCCTAATTTTAAAATTTCATACCCTCATTTCAAAACTTCATACCCTAATTTCAAAACTTCATATCCTAATTTCAAAACTTCATACCCTAATTTTAAAACTTCATACCCTAATTTCAAAACTTCATACCCTAATTTTAAAACTTCATACCCTAATTTTAAAACTTCATACTCTACGTATAAATTTCTCTCAATACTATACATATAAATTCTCCTCCTTCAACTTTAAACTCACAAGTTTTACAATAGTCTCAAAGCTCAATAAACAGAAAACAATATCACCAATTTCATTTATTTTTCATATATTACGGGATAGAAAACAATCTCACCAATTTCATATATTTTTCATATATAGTTAGTGACGGGTTTTCGTGGTGGAGGAGGGGAGAGAGATAGAGTGAGATATAAAATAAAAATATAAAAAACAACGGAGGAGAGAGAGACTAAGATGAGAGAGATGTAGAGAAGAATTGGTGAGAGAGAAAAGAATGGAGGAGAGAGATAATAAGGGAGGAGAGAGAGAGTAAATGAGAGATAGAGAAAGAAGAGAATAAACATCATTAAAATTGTTTGGTATGTTTTTGATAGTTAAAGTTGTAAGGGTATGTTTTTTGTAATTTAGTTTCAAAAGTAGTATGTTTTGTTAATTTATCCTAAAATGTATCCACAAAATTTATCCACACGTGTTATGTGAGACGCGTAATTACATAAATCTTGTAATATATTTTATTTTTAACATAATATTCAGATTTGGTATAATTTATTATATTTATGGAGGTTAAAACGAATTATTAATTAATTTATGCTACACCCCTAATTATGAAAATATAGTGAAAACAAATAGTTAATTAATTAGATTATGTATATTGGTAATTATTAAAATAGAGTGAAAGTATTTTTGAAAAAATTAGATAAAATTGGACAGTCTCAACTTTTTTTGGGTTTATTTATATTAATAATATGATATGATATGCATGCATTAATGCATATGTTATCAAAAATAAAAATATTTTTATCTAGAAGACTATTTCGATTTAACACACCAACTTGAAATATTTTTAATGATTATATAGTGTTTTGGTAAATCTATGTACGTAAAAGACATACTAGTAAATCAGCCTTGAAATGTGACTTGCAAATATCACTTTTCCATCCAACCTATAGACAAAGCCAGTGTTGAGGAGATGCCAAGGGTCCGAGTGGACTAATCATCCCACCGTAAGGACATATAATTTTTGAAAAAAAACAAATTTTATATTGAGTTTTTTTAGGTTTTATTTGAATATAGACAAAAAAAATATTTTCTCAACTAAGCAATCCACTAAAATAATATTTTTTTGGCCGGCTCTACCTATAGAAGAAAATTCAGGGAATGGTATAAAAAGAAAAAAGTTCTCTTATTTATGGTATATACTAAAAAAAAAGAAGAGAAAGATAATAGTACAAAAACAAAAACACACCCTAGTTAAGGTATTAAAGTATGATTATCCCCCCAAATGCGATCATCGTCATTACATTAAACCACACTTTTATTCTAAATCCTGTTGTAATCGTCTATATATGAAACCATGTAAGAAATCATTCTATCATTTTTCGGCTTTTAACAAGTCATTCTTACACCGTTGCAACTTGCACACATAATAGGATGTCAATGTGAGTAGTATTTTTATTTATATTGGATTCGTAACATAAAGGGTCTAATGATTAGGTTTAATCCCTCAAGGGTCTAATTAAACCATTTAACAACGGATTCGAGATTATTGAATCCTAATTATTTTAGTATCAAAATTTGACAAACTCGAACCCATCCATCCATTGGGTTAAGATTTACGACCCATCAGATTATAGTGGCTTATTTTTTTAATGTTAATAGAGTTGGAATGCGGCATTTTCTTTAGCATTCTTATATATAGATTTTGCTTTCCAACGCCCTAATCAGTGACAACATAACGACAGATTTTTGTTTTATTGACAGATTTGGCCGTTCCGACCTAATACATTTTTTTTGTAGTGGGTCTCACAACATAAATCGACGAAATTGTACTCAATGTATCTCACATTTAAAGACCTATTTTTGATGAATTTTAATAAAATTGCGCTCAATATATATGTGATAGGTGGAAAAACGTGATAATAATTCCGTCATTCTGTTAAACAAGGGTCGTCTAATTAGATGAAAATTGGTAAGTGGTGGCCTAAGTTAGTAAACTTTAAAAATTGGATGTTAAATTGGTAAAAATCAATGTACATAATACTTTAAGATCAAATGTTTACCTTTTTTATGGATTACTATATTGGTACTTATTAAGTGTTTTGGGTTGTTAGCTAGTTTTGTTATTTTATTGAGAAAAAAAACCCTATTCAAAATAGCATGATAACTTTTCTACTTATGAAATTATTTGTCAGTGGACTCTGAAGTAACAAAATCACTAAAGGCTTGAATGCAATATATACGGTTGGCTTGTATCAGATTTCTTTATATTATTACGGAGAAGAATCATAACATAATCCTTAATTGATCAAATGAGGCGTGATAAAAAGCTAGGTAGCTATGAATTATAATCCTTTATTAATTAAATCAACTCATCTCGTCCACTGCATGGTGATCACATGGAGATGTATGGACTTTGTTATACTAATGTGTCATTTTGTTATTAATTCAACTGGGAATAGGTTAGTAGTGTACAACCCGCTAGAAATAGTTTAGATACCGAGTTCGAGTCTTGTTAAATGTGATAGGTGTGAAATCCTTAGATTCTCATTAAAGATTTAGAAAAAAAAAAAAGAGTTATTAATTCCACAATGTATCGACCGACCCTCAAGTCCAAATATCCATATATAATCATGTAAAATCGGATAGCTTCATTCCAGGCACGTTGATCGGGTATATAAGAGACTCTAAACATATTTATGAAAAACGTATCGTAAAAAATGTTTTCTCAGCTCGAGAAAATAGAATGAGTTATCACATATACAGTTTTATTTTGCGGTAAACTTATTTCAATCTTACTTCAGAAATGATCGAAACAATGAAATATAAGGTGAAGTACCTGTGATTAATTTAATTTGCTCTTCAAGTTCTTCCTTCCTATGCAATCTTCGTTAGAGTGAGAAATTTTTCTGTAAATGACTTTGTACGTACATTGAGGCCGATTGACTAGTTATATAATAGTACTAGCTAATGAATAGTTACTTGGTAGCAAAGTAAGTAAAAGTTGGTTGGAAAAGCTCTTTTGTAGAATAATTAAAAGAGCAAGTAATAAATACTACATCGTAACAAATGGGGCTGAGGGTTGAATAAATTTACTTCTGCCATGTCGTTTTTATTTTTTTATGTAATAAAGTCACACGGTCATTTCAAAAATTAAGAAACCCACACGCAAGTACGCAACGAATCTTAGTTGAAATATGCATATACCAGTATGTATGTTCTTTTATAATAATGTTAATGACCCAGATAAACTCAATTAAACTCTCAACACACTCGTCCTTAATCTAAATTTAGAATTTCATTTTCATCTTGAAATTTAAGAGTATGCTATTCGGCCATATATTTAATATTTTTAATTAATATTTAAGTTTAGAGTAGTCTCAAATATGGTTTTATAATATTTTATTTTATTTTTTATTTTGTTGAATCGTCAAATAAAATATATTAAAATCATAAATTTTTTAAATATTTTTAATTAATATTTAAGTTTATGTTAGTCTCAACTAGGGTTTCATAAATATTATATTTAAGTTTTTATTTTGTTGAATAATCAAATAAAATATATTAAGATCATTAAAATTTTAAATATTATTAATTAATATTTAAATTTAAGTTAGTCTCAACTAGAGTTTCATAAATATTATATTTGAGATTTTATTTTTGTTTTGGTTGAGTGTCAAAAAAATTCTAAAAATTGCATAAATGACTCTCTGGTAATCAGTCTGGTTGAGTCAGTCTGACTCTCACTACAAAAAAAACCCAAATAGCGACGTGATTAATAACGGTATTTTTTGTTATGAGCTTATTAGCGACGGTTTTTGTGACGATTTGTGACAGTTTAGTCAATTTACGACAGATTTGTGGCAATTTTTTAAATTAGTGACAGACTTGTGACAGTTTTTGACTCTCACTAAATCAAACATTATTTTGTAGTGTCTATAACGTTAGTGGTTACTTTAAGATAGATTTCTGGGTTGATGAAATAAATATACATCATGACTTAAAGTTTAGAGTAAAAAGTTCAAAGTTATTTATTTGTAGATTTTTAAACAATTTATATTCACATTAGTTTGTTAGACGATGTAGGCAATATTGGTTTATCAAACAATGTACGCATTAGTTTGTCGAGGATGACATGGATACAATATTGTTGTGTCATACGATAGTCATCACTTAACTTTCTCCTAAGTCTTTACCATTGTTGTCTTGAAACAACCGTATAGATAAAGAATCGAAAGACGATAGTGTTTTACTTTATGGTCGATATTGTCCGATAGTGTTATGTTGTTATCGTTGGTTTCTTATAATGTCAAAATTTTGTGAGTCTGAATCTCGATTTACATACATTTTGACAGCTACACAGTCGTATTTGTGATAGAAGTAGCTCGTAACTATTTTGTTTGCCCTGGATTAATTGTGACACCTAACAATAAATCTAATTCAATTGAATCATATCAAATCATCATATAATTCAATTCAATTCAATTCAAGACCTTAATTTTGTTTGAGAAGCTCTTAACTAGAAAAGCATAACAAAAGGAAAAGGTTTGTTATCACCATGAGAAAAATTAAGACCCCCCGCGTGAGCTCTTTTTACCCTTGTTTTTTGGGTCATTTGGTTTTGTTATGGCACGTATCATTATCCTAGTGGTTACCTTTTCATAGAATTTTGAAAAAAATTCCACGCCACGTCGCTTATTTCTCTTTCCCTCTCCTAAACTTACGTGCTTCCTAACACTCTTGTTCGGTCTTTCATTCGTGTTGGTCATTTTTTGTGTCCTCTCCAAGCCACTTATTCCCTTACTTTAATCATTTCTAACCTTTTTTTTTGTTTTTTTGAAAGATATCATTTCTAATCTTCTTTGACAAGTTTTTTTTCTAAAATTTATTAAACCTTCTAAGACAAGCTTATCAACTTAGGTTTAAGTTTGTTTGTACCTACTAGGCCCAGTTTTATTGTGGTACAAATTTTAAATGGAGTTCTTTTTTCAACAACCCTAGAATCAGTAAGTTTGAACTGGAATATTGGATGTGTTTCCAAAAGAATTAATTCGCAAAATACAAAAACCAGTCCTATATTCCTTAAAAAGTTGACCAAAAGTCTTATTCAAGAAAATCACGAATTTTAGTACAGAACATGGGGCGAAGCCAGGATGTGTAAATGGGGGTGCCAAAATATATGTACAAGTAACATATTTTTATGTGGGTGCCAAATCTACACCTAAAAAGAAATTGTACTAAAAAAAAATTGCGTCATTTGGGATTTCTAAAATTATGGGGGATGCCGTGGCACCCGATCGTCCCCACTTAGCTTCCCCCTGAGTACAGTCCAAGTAATGAAATAAATTAGTTTTGGTCTTTAATAGAACTGCTAAATAATTAATGACATGTGTAGAGTCAAGGCAATAACAAAGTAATGGTTTCATTTTTTAGAAAAACATCGACTCATCAATCTAATATTTTCACTACAAAAACATTACCAACTACAAGAAAAATACTCTAGCCCGACAAAAAAAATTCGTCGCTAAAGATGATATTTCGTCGCCTAAACATTTATGCGACAAAAATTTCGTCGCTAAGACTCCGTCGCGTATGTACTGTCGGGCGGGAACCTCGCGACGAAAACTATATTCGTCGGGCAAGTTTCACTTTTGCCAACGAATTGGGCGACAAAAACTGTTTCGTCGGGCAAGTTTAATTTTTGCCGACGAATTGGACGACAAAAATTCGTCGGGCAAGTTTCACTTTTGCCGACGAATTGGGCAACAAAAACTTTTTCGTCGGGCAAGTTTAATTTTTGCCGACGAATTGGGCAACAAAAAATATTCATAACTAGATTTGTTCCGACGAAAAATTTCGTCGCTATATGTGAATCATAGGTCACGAAGAATTGACTTACCGACAAATACTGCGTTGGCAGAAAGATCTTAAAGATGAATCTAACTCATTGTTTGAAAAAAAAATTGTCGGCACAATTCTTATTATGTAACATTTCACTTCGATTTTGGAGAAATGATTTGTCGGCGATAATTTAGTCTATCTATAGTATATTATTAAAATTAATCATTACAAAATATATTTTTATCTAATAATTAATTAAACGAATATTAAGATCAATATTATGAAAACAATCAATAAAATAAATTCCATATTAAAGATCCAAACAACACATACTTACAAAACGAGTAATAAAAATGAATAATTCTAAATATAAATTCTAAATCATAACAACATGAAAATCTATCATGTAGATGTACTGTCATCATCGTGCTTATCCTCTACAATTTTTTCGAACCCTTCTTCCGGAAGTGTAAAACCTTGACTGTAAAAAGATTTTGCTAACGCGTATGCCATTCTTTCCGATGCATGCAGACGTCGTTCTGTGTCTTCCCTAGCAGTCTTCTCATCGGCCAATTGTGGAAACCTGTTGAGCAATGATGAAACCAAAAATGAATATACCATGATATTATATCGGAACAAACTCGTGTAATAGTTACCACAAGTTAGCTTTTTTATATAATTCCTTAAAAGTTCATCTAGGAGGCTCGGTATTTGCTAATTATATATAAAAATCCAACTCATCTTTATTCGCTTGGACCTAACCACTGGTACCAAACTTTGATATAATATAAATACTTTACATGCATGTCAAAAACTATACACTTCAGTCGAGTTCAAATAACTTATTTTCACAACTAATCTCAGAATTCTAGTTTACTACAGCTTTTAAGCAAATAAGCCTTTATTTGACCCTAGTTTATTCAAACAACAAGCCAGTAGCATCAACCTATAAAAGGAAACATCCTTCAAAATAAAAAAAGAAAGAAGAATATACACCTTAGGGTCAACCATGGCGGAGGATGTTGATCGTAGATTCGGAAGAAAGAGATCAAAAGCGTTGTTGTGTTTATAGTTCAGCCAACAAATGCCTATAACAATATTACATTACACAGATGATTAAATATAAAAATCTTGTTCTAATAACAATATATATGTAAAAAATTGCATAACTCTGTTCTACTATCACAATACTAGCTCATTGGCTACTGAAATAAAGGCCGGAAAGGGAAATAAAAATTGCCTCTTTATTAGTAACACACTATTCAACATCATTGGGCAAATCATAAAATAAATAAAGTAGGAGTAATTGCTAAAGGGGAATATACAGTTGACTTCTAAGCAAACTCATGTAAAAGAATCTAGGCCAACTGTGTTTTTTTCGGCATTAGAGCTTCAAAGGTCTGGCGCACCTTTGCAACTTGCATTAGTTGCAAAATTTTCCAGGGGAAGACCTAGGATTGAGGTTATTAGAGAACATATCGAAAAGAATTGAGGTCTATCTCAACCACCTATAGTGAGTCTTATTGATTACAGACATGTGTTCATTAAAACTAAGAATTCTACGGATTTCACCAAAGTCTGGACACAAAATAAACATGAGATAGAGGGTGCTCTGTTTCGAATATTCAAATGGACAGTTGATTTTCAGTTGAGAAAGGAATCTTCAATAGCCCCTGTATGGATTAGACTCCCACTTTTGCTGCTAAATTATTGTATTCTCTCCTATTTAAAAGTCATTACCCAATCTTTTGGTAGATTTTTGGTTGCGGATCTAGCCACACTTACTCACGCTAAGCCTGCCTATGCTAGAGTCTGTGTAAAGTTGGATCTTTTAAATAAGAGAGACGATTTGATTTGGATTGGTTCTTCTTATGAGGAGGGTTTCTGGCAAAGAGTAGAGTACGAAAAGCTCCCGAAATACTGTGATAGGTGTACTGGCTTCAAGGCCACTCGCATTCTGAATGTAAAAAGTTCACTAGTGCAGAAACTCAGCAGCAACCTAAGGCTCAAGCCGAAATTAGTGAAACGAGAATTGAGCAAACAGGGAATGAAAAGGGTAATAATTATCAGTTTGAACAGAATAGTAAAAAAGATAAGAATAAGGTGCAGAATATGGGTAAGAATGATGGGATTAAACAACAATATATGGCTAAGAAGCCACATAGCATTAAGGTTCCAGGGGAGGCTTCAAAATCCAACAAGTTTTTTAGAAAAGTGAATGGAAAATTAGTTGAGGTTGACAGTGATGATGAGGTGGAAGTTCAAATATCTCTAGATATTGAGGAAAAAACAAATGAAATAGAGGCTGAACATAAAGGAGTTGAACATTTGTGTGAAGAAATGGGGTCAAAAAAAATGGTTGAGGAAGAGGTTAACAAACAGACTTGTAGTGATATGACGAATAAAAAGTTTTCGACTCCAGAATCTAATTTAAATGAGGAGCATGAATCTGATCTTTCTCCATACGTCAAAGATTTTAATCCGGGTCATATGGCTACTAACTCTGCAAAAGTTATAGATAAGGAAAATGTGCCTCCTGTTAAGGAATCAAGAGAAAAATAGAAACAAAAAGGAAAAGCAGAAAGAAAAAAAGAAAAAGAAGGCTGTCGTAGAGTCCACAAAAGTTTCCGTCTCTAAGGTTCATTCTAGTAGTCAAGGTTATGTACCATATAACAATACTTTAGAGGATTTTATGGGGGATTATAACCTAGACCCTTGCTGTTTTGTTGAAAATGAGTATTCTTCATTGGATGGGTATGGGAATCTATCGGATTTTCAAGCTAAAAGACCTCAAAAGCATGATATGGTTACTATGGGACACAATGTAAAAACCAAATGGTAGCAAAGCTGAAGATGGATCTTGATGGAAGGTTTTGGGTCTGTTCTATGGCGCGAACATGTTTGTGTTTTTTCAATTAAATTTGGGTCTGTTTGCTTAATAAAAAAATATAAATAATATAAATAAAAAAATAAAGGGGAATAACTAAAGGTCTGGCATGATTTCTAAATTCAAAACAGAAAATTTGAAGTAGCAGACCAAAATCAAATTCCCAAAAAAATTAAAGATAAAACTGTTTAAATTTTGATAATTATAATAAAATTAAAAATGTACCTGTTTTAAATTGCAGAAACCTTCATAAACAGCTAAAATGGAGTCAAATGCTTTAACTAAGGAGAGAAGTGAGGACTTTCCTTATTGATCTATAATTTCTGCCAAAAATAACATTTATTTCACTATTAATAACCAAAATTATCAAAATCATTATTGTTAAACACAAATCATCAAATTTTCATTATTAAACAAAGTTCATTCTAATAAAAACAAGTCATCAAATTCACTATGAATAAACTAAGATCACCAAATTCACTGCTAGTAAACACAAACCAAAAAATTCATCATTGATAAACAAAATTGTACAAATTCACCATCAATAAACAAAAATCATCAAATTCACTATGAATGATCAAATTCATTATTAATAAATAAAAATCATCAATTTCACTGTGAATAAACAAAACTCAACAATTTCACTAACTTAATTTTTTTTATAAATCATCAAATATACTATTCATAAACAAAAACAAAAACAAAAAATCTACTAAATTCACCACCTAAAACAAAAATCATCAATTTCACTATGTAAAAGCCAAAAACATCAAAATCACTATTACTAAGCAAAAATCATCAAATTCACTATTAGTAAACGAAAACCATCAAATTCACTAATAGTAATTAAGTAACTTTTTAAGCATATATATATATATAATTAACCAAATATCATGAAAATGAACCATAAATAATTAGTTTTACCATTTTTATTCAACACGTATAGGGCAATAATACGATCACCGGGCTTAGCAATATTTATTAGTGTCCACGTCAGCAGTTCCCGACTCTCTGTATCCACCTTTACTCCCATCACCACCGTTCTCCCCATCTTTTTTTTAATTATTTTATTTGTTTTTTCCTATTTTTTATTTTTTATTTAAGGAAACAACTACTTTACATAATAAATGTCCAAACCAATTGGAAAGAATCAGCCGTAATTGATGAAATAGCTATAATACTGCAGCCAATCTTAGTTTATTTGATTGAATCACTAAAAAAATCTATAATAATAATAATTACATAAAAAATAAGAAGCGTACCTTTGAGAGCTTTAGTTGATGGAGTAATTTGGAGCTTTAGTTGATGATAATGGAATTGAGAGAGAGAAGGTGAGGGAGTAATTTGGGGGACAGTTAAGAACGTGTTCAGGTGGTGCTAAATTTTGTGGTGGGAAATTTTTTGTTAAGTTGCCGCTCAAAATAAAAATTGTACTTGTAAAAATAAATAATCAAATTTTTATTCACCACCCTCTTACAACTTAATATTCACCGCTATATTATTTTTAGATACATGATAATTTTTAGCTTCTAATATAAATAATCTGTTGTGAGATTATTGGACTCTTGGGCTTATACTTTATGGGCCCAAGTTGGGCTTGTAACCCTACCCCTCTATCTATATAAAGAGGGCTAGGGGTCTTGTATTTTACATTCATTCACATATTCATTCATAATAAAGACTATACCGTTCTCCCCTCTCTCTACTTCTGTCTCCCTATATACGTAGCTAATAGTGTATTACAACACGTTATCAGCACTGCTCTCGGAGATCGGAGTACGGATCCTAGATATCAATAAACCTTGAGGTTTATCCGGGTTTTTAGGATTTTGCTATATCGAACTTCACCAACATACGTGAGGAAGGTATATATTTTAACTCTTGTTTGGCTTTGTTAGGCGTAATCTGTATATTATGCCTAGCGAATATATTAACAAACTACATGTTAATAATATAATGACATAGCATCTACTAAAGTATATGTGTTAGTGGATACGTCCATAACTACTATTGTCTGCATATAAAAAAAATAAAAAATTATAAGACATATTGTGATGGTTTATGATAATCTGTATCTGTAATATGTATGTAATAATATGCAAGTTGCCATGAATATGTAGTACTATTACCAAAAATTACTACTAGCATGAAAAAAAAAAACATATACTAACAAGTATAACAAATTGAATTGTTTACTTCTATGCATAAATTCGTACAATTATATGTAATATTGTATGTCTAGCAAAAGCATATTTTTTGAGGGGTAAAATATAGCATATGGAAACTCTATTGTACGTAAAACCATCAATAATCGATTTGTAAATCGAAAATCATGTAATTGTAAAACATGTATTAATCTGTCGGATTAAATCTGCAACAAACTGAAACGTATGTACTGATTTGTAATTCTCTAAAAGCTGTAACCTATTCTGGAAATTACTCAAGGACTAAACTGAAACTTGTCTGAAATTATGGACTGAAGCAGTAATAATGCTGTAAATAGATATATAGTTTGCTGAAATTACATGGATAGTCCCTGTAGTATATTACATGTATAAAAAACAGTATATATGTGTTATAAAAGTCAATATTCAGTCTAAATATTCACCCACATGCATATATATATTTATTAAAAAGGCAAGTGAATAAAAAAAAAAAATTGCATGTAAATTGATTTGATTTGATTATGTTAGAATCTTCATGGATTGATTGATAATCTTAAATAGATTTGATTTGATATGTTAGAATCTTCATGAATTGATTGATAATCTTAAATAGATTTGATTTGATATGTTAGAATCTTTATAGATTGATTGATAATCTTAAATTGATTTGTTTATAACACCAAATCTACTGCATGATTAGATACCTAAAATATATTTACTGCATGTTTATATATATATGGTTAATATAGACAGATACAATCTATATTTAATTTATTACCATGTTTATGATATGATAATTTGCGAAATCATATATTTTCACATTTAAGTTGGAAAAATTATGAACCTTCCCCAACTAGGCTCACCTATTTGGATACGATGTCTAGGAAAGATATAGGCAGAAGTCGATATCCTAATGAGGTCGGGTTTTAAGTGGCATTCGTGCCCTCCACCCTCACCGTCTTTCCTGGTCGTTTTTCAAGTAGAGCTACCGAAAGGGGTTGACTAAATAATAATTTCCCCGAGTGTGTTTATATAGTGATGTATGTTTCGCCGAATTGGTGTTTCAGTATCGACCCGTCGTTCGATCAATGAAAACCGATTCACATGAGAAGCAAAACTAATGTTTTCGAACCTGTCGTTTCGGAAAAAAAGTTTGTGCTTGTGCAAACCATAAACATATAAACCAGTCGTTTTATATGATAAATAATCCAGAACTCCCAACACATGTTGGATGCCATCTATGATGAGAAAATTCGCAAAACATACTTGCGAAATGACTGTTTAGACGTGATGTTATTCCGTCACCACATGTTAGTCACCCTGATGTGTGAAAATTTGATGCCCAAAATTTTTTTTTTGGATGCCATCTTTGATGAGTAAAACACGAGTTTGTTGTTACCCTCGAGATGAATGCTAAGGCGTTGATTTTATTCCGTCGCCACATTTGAGACGTGATAACGTCTATGGTGAACAAATGTCTGAAATTGACATATTGGAGCTATCCTTCACCAAAATACTAGCTTGGAAATTGTATTCCATAAGCAGTATCGTGAATTTATATTCACCATGTTCCTTTATCGCCCATCTGTTATTGGATAAGAAAATTACCCCGGTGAGTAGTTTTAATCCTATTGGGTAAATGGCGAATTGTTTGCCTGATATTAATGCTCTTCGTGTACATTTTTTTTTCACGAATCGAGAACCGGGACAAGTGTTATTTGTCTCGAACTGTCGCGATCCCGATGAATCTCTTAGCCAAGCGAGATTTTAGACAATCGTCGAAATTGAAACCTGTGGCTCCAAGACAGTAATTGAAAGGAACAATATGGGCCGTTGTCACAAAGTAAGAGATGATGCTCAAGGAGCCAACTCTATGCTATAAAGACAACGGTCATGCACGGTTACTCCTTAAATAGTTCACAACTATTATAAAGGTGGAAAAACCGATGCTAATGTGGTTAAAATTAATTGAAAGGAAACTATTGAGACCCCCGATTTTGTGGCTCAAATGAGTTTGATACCTTTCTTTACTGATTTTGATAAATCATTGAGCCATTTTTTCGCTCATCTGGATTATGTTTTCCATTTGGATTATTATTTTTCCATTTGGACCATACTTTTGGATTATGGTTTGCCTGTTTATGAAATTTCTCGAAATAATTTAAAGTGTTTATTGAGCAAATTCTTTTGACAAATGTGACCAATCTTTAAATTATGAAATTTTAGGCAATATTTGTGGTGTAGTTGGTTTTTTGGAAATAGTGGGTAACCGTGTACCACATAATTTCACCAACTACTTGCCTAAAAGAGTACTCAGTGACAACGATTCTGGACCTGTCGTTCCAATCGAAATCTTTGGTAAAACCAAATTGATTTGTCAAATATGAGGTCTTATACTCATGTAGGTCCTGCCGTACCTTGTTGAGTTATAAAATATTCGAGAAAACCAGCGTTATCTGGTAATAGCTCATGAAAGAATTAAAATTTCTTTACATAGCCTCCATTCAATACGATCAAAAGCGTATTTTAGAGGAGTTGAAATGTCTTTCAAGTGGTTGCTACCACATTCTTTAAAGCATTTAAAGTTACCTTATCATTTCGCCTGTCGTCGAATGATAAATGATTTAGATACTAAGACATGATTGTCTGTACTATCATTCGCCTGTCGTCGATTGATAAGAGCATTTTGATATTGTGGCATTGACCGGATGAGATATTCCCGGGTCAAAAGACGATAGTTGATTTATAATCGCATCGCATTTGGATTCTCTTTGAGGATATATTTCGTGATTAATCCGAAATTAATGCCACTAATGCTCACTTTGAAAGACTAGTATGTGTAAAGATCACGAAATGAACTCGTAGAATTCTTGTAAAGAATTGAAGGAGTTATTGTGGACTTATCCAACCATAAGACGGACCATAAATATAAATGGTTATGGTTGATGCATCGACAATAAGGTCACATGATTATTGTTGTCCACATAAATGCAGCACTTTCCAAACTTTTAGCCCTATCATTAAGTTGATGGCTCATGATCCGGATTATCCTGAAAAGTCTAGTCGACTTGATAATTCCGAAGAGTAATAATCAAAATTTCGATTTGAATTACTTGAGTTTGGAAATTGAAATTGAACATCCTGTCGATTATGTTCAGACCCAAATGGACTCACGGAAAGTTTGATGATGCGACTGCAAATGATTGCACGCATTTCTTGGTCTTGCGCACCAAGATTTATATTTCCGTATGGGGTTATGCTATTTTGCTGCATTGGTCCGTTATGAGGCCCATAGACACTCAAACACCATATGCGTACCAGTTGGTTACTGGTTATGAGCCAGAAGTCTCATATTAACGCGTGTTTAGAGTGATTAATTAATATTTTGATTGAGCCGCTCTAGCGTTCAAAATATGGACCTCTGAAGGAGACATAAGTCGATTATGAATCCCCTGCCTATCATTTGATAGAGTAACCTTGGCAAGCGATCTCTTTACCGCATAATATGCGAAAGTGACATCGCTAAGACTGTTCTCCCCGTCGTTAGGGGGAGATTTGCACGTTACCGTTGATAAGGAATGACGTGAAGTAACGTGGCATAACCCACTCAGTCTTAGCTTGATCCCCAAAACTGCACTTAGTGATAAGTAAGTGCATAGACTCCCTCAAGTTTAACTAAATGCCAGACGCATTTAATGACTTTATGAGATGTCACGAGATCATTTATACCAGCTGCAAAATGCTTGCAAGGATAGACGTCCCTGTCGGACGCCGTGTTCCTGTCGTAACACGTTGCTTTGGCCGAACCCGCCAAGCAAAGGACGCTGCCGTCGGCCGTCAGTCTGTCGTCCTTCCTAAGATATGAGGAAGTTGACCGGTTCTTAATTCGTTCAGCCCCAGAGGTGGTGAACTGAAACTCGTTCGTCGCACGAGATTATAAAGGATCTAGGAGATGTGTGATTCCTTTTCATCCTAAGAATCTCGAAATATCTGTCGATCATGATATCTTAGACGATATTGAAGCGAAACGAGACTGTCATTGATTACTTGTTCATATATTCGGTGACGACTGATAATATGAACAAATTATGATAGGGAACCATCTACCGTTGCCTGAAGTCAACGTAGAATAGACTGGACTAATGGAAACTTGTAATCCAAGTAGACTCCTTAGCGAAAGTGTGTTCGGACCTGTAGCTCCAACACCACCAATGTTAAACGAGTTCGTTTATTTGGTTATTCGTAAGGAAGAGTGATGAGAATAATGAGATTGTAGAATGCTCGCCTAGTAGCGCAAGGCTTCTCTCACACCTTGGAATTGATTACGAGATGGTTGATTTCCTCGTAATGGACGTTATAACGGTCCCCTACTTTACTAGTTTAGTAGTTTCCGAAAAACTGAGTATGCAGCCATGAATGTGGTCACGGTTTTATCTCTATGGGGATTTAGACAAAGAGATATAGATGAAGGTCCCTGTGTGACTTCATGTGCTTAAATCAAGTAGTTCCTGACCACGGAACACGATCTCAATTAACTGAGACGTTCACTATATGGATTAATATAATCCGAGCGGATGTGGTATACCGCCTAGGTGAGTACTTGATTAGCTTGGGATACTTGAACAAGTATTATGCCCTTACGTGTTTTATTACGCGATCCATTTTTGGATTTGCCTTCGAGATGAAGGATCTTGGGAAGAAACGGTAGTGACTCGGCCTGATGATCGACTCCCGTAAAGATTGAATCTAAGTCCATGATTCAGACTGCACCCAGAAGGTGTTATGACGTTGTATTCATCATGATGCTAAGTCGTCAGATTCTCCCATGATCGTTCGATCACTAGACATTGATATAGACCCAGTCCGTCCCTGATGAGACGATGAAGAGATATTGAACCATGATGGTCATATCTAAGTACAATAAGCGCATTATTTTACTTGGTCTAATGTGCTAGGACGAACATCTCGTCTGCTGTGAATGGTATAGCTCGACACAGCATCGCGCTAACACGCTGCCATCGAAATGGCATAAAAGACATTTTCCCATTACCTCAAGGTAACTGTGGATGAGGGCGTGTCTTATCCCATTTTGCGTCATCGAGTGTATCTACCCCCTTCGGTACTCGAATTAACGCAACCCTTTTCGGTTATACCGATGCCGATTACTTATCAGATCCGCATAAGGGATATTCCTAACATGGTATGTCTTTGCCATTAGGAATAAGGCGATATCTTGGAGGTCTTGGAATGACTTCAAGTGAATCACTCTGATCTATTCGTGCTCTATGAGACGACTAGAGAGTGTATATGACTTCGAGCTAGTATTAGTCATATTTGAATTACATATGTTCTGTCTCACGATCCAGATAAAACACTTGTCATAGAAGACAACTTGTTGTTATTGATCAAGAGAGACATGACTACATTATGCTATTTAGCATTTCTCGCCGAAATTAATCTTCACAAATGAAGTTTAAGAGCATCCAGTTGAATGCTCGTTTTATTCCACGTTATATTTTCTTGCATACAGTCGTGTGCAAGTAAATGAGACATCCAGTCGAATGCTCGTTCCCTTTCTTGGAATATGAAATCTTTGCACCCAGTCGTGTGCAAGTGAGGGGGAGCATCCAGGTGAATGCTTATTGCACTAATTACTACTTAGTCGAAATCTTCGCACCCTGTCGTGTGCAAGTGAGGGGGAGCATCCAGTCGCATGCTCGTGTACTCTTTTTGTCCTTAGACCAAGGTTTTTTCCCACTGGGTTTTCCTTGGCAAGGTTTTTAGCGAGACACGTTCCCATCTTATCTCACTTAAGATTGCCGAAATTAGGGGGAGTATCCTGTTGTATACTTCTTACCACTGTGTACTCTTTTGTCCTTCGACTAGAGATTTTTTCCCACTGGGTTTACTCTAGCAAGGTTTTGATGAGGCACATGTTTTGTGGTTGATCCCCTACTACTACCATTGTTGCACTCTTTTTCCTTCGATCAGAGATTTTCCCATTGGGTTTGCTCTGGCAAGGTTTTGATGAGGCACACTGTTTTGTGGTTAGTTACTTACATGATATTTCGGCCTATATCATTCGGCTACACAGTTTCTCCTAGGTACCGGTTTTGTCCCACACTGGGTTTTCCGTCCCTAAGGTTTTTATGTGTTTAGCACTGCGAATGAACTCGACTCAGATCGACTGCATGAAGACGAAGAATTGAAGACGTCCAAAGGGGGAGTGTTGTGAGATTATTGGACTCTTGGGCTTATACTTTATGGGCCCAAGTTGGGCTTGTAACCCTACCCCTCTATCTATATAAAGAGGGCTAGGGGTCTTGTATTTTACATTCATTCACATATTCATTCATAATAAAGACTATACCGTTCTCCCCTCTCTCTACTTCTGTCTCCCTATATACGTAGCTAATAGTGTATTACAACATA
This sequence comes from Primula vulgaris, assembly GCA_963920805.1. Classification (NCBI taxonomy): domain Eukaryota; kingdom Viridiplantae; phylum Streptophyta; class Magnoliopsida; order Ericales; family Primulaceae; genus Primula; species Primula vulgaris. The sequence goes on along the minus strand of OY987217.1, from coordinate 22,399,774 downwards.
ATCAAATTATTTATGACTTAAAAATATGTGTTTTGAGAATCCAACTTTCATTTTAGACTCTGACACTATTTTTCATTAATAATTTGTATGAATAACGAACAGGGGCGGCCTATGTCAAATCGGGTAATACTTGGGTAATATGTTCGGAAAAAAATTATGGACAATATCACCTTTATTTTTAATATAAATTATCAGACCACAATTCCGTTCTTGATAAATTATCGGTAACATCTCACGCGTGTACGTTTTCAAATTCTCTACAAGAAAAAAAAACATGCCTAATAATACAGTATAAAAGATTGGTTTGAACGACTACGAAGTTTGATCGAGCCGTCGAGATTATATAGGATAAACATATATGATGTTGTGAACTTTTTTTTTACATTCGTCTTATAGTTTTTTAAGGGTTTTTTATTCGTCATTTGGGATGTAACTTTAGAAATGGTGTTTCGGTGATATTCGAAATATAAATATGATTACATATTTTTCCTATTCAATATAAATGGCGATTTAAGTTGATTTTTTGGTTTTTTGTCTACAATGGCATCTTAAATTGTTTGTTCTTATGAATTTTAAGACAAAAAATGGTAGCAATTGAAATATTCTCTATACTTTTAGAGGCGGTTTCATTATAAGTGCCTTATTTGGAAGCCTCCAAAGTGGTCTATGGAGCCGGTTTGAAACCGCCATAAAAAATAGCTCAAAACCGCCTCGTATCAGTAGAGGCGGTTGTAAACCGCCTCAAGACCTTTCACAACGCAGGCATTCAAGACGCTTTACAAACCTCCTTGTGAAGCGTCTCAAAAGGCTTTCGAGGCGGTTATATAGCTTTTCGAGGCGATTGATAAGCGTCTTAATTGACCTATTTTCCTGTAGTGATATCTTTATATCAAATTCGATCACCTAAAATAAACAAAAATAATATCTAGAAGAAACCATAGAATTTATACATACATATAAAAATAGTACATTTTAAAAAAAAAAAAGTAAGATAAGCGAAAACCATAAATTTTAGTTGTTTTTATAATTTTAAGTTGTATCACCAACTTTAGTTTTTAAGTGAGTAAACTTGAATTTACTTTGATATTTATTTATTTGAATGTCTAGATGTTATTAACCTAAAAATATTTTCATCATCCAAATTTACAAGATTGAGTTAAAAAATTAGTTTCCTTCTCGTGTAAGATATATGTGTAAGATTTATTACTAAATAATTATATGAAAATATTATCTCTCTTATACATTATCATGTTAGTTACAAAAATATTATAATTAAATTTAATCCTCTATCATGATCTCATTAGTAATTATCTTTTCCTATATTAATGATTACAATTGGACCTCATGATAGTAGACACACCCTGTATATAGCCAAATCAAATTCAATTTTTAACCCAAACAATACTTCACCCGACGAAATATGTCTCAGGCTATTTGTCGGCTTGCAATTGTTTTTTGTAGACCGACAAAACTCGATAAATTCGTTGGTTGGAATTGACGCGACGAAAGTAATTCGTCGCCGTTTCGTCGGCAGGAGTTTAAATATATTTGGTGTTTGGCGTGTAGGAATTTTTTTGATGAATCTTTTGTGGAGATTTAAATATATCTCAATCATTAGTTTTACACAATAAAATCCAAGTATAATATTCTATTTTAAAAATTATAGCAGTATTTGTACATCATATTCATATAGTATATTATTAAAAATTATATAATAAATGAAATTTTCAAAACTTAAAAAAGGAAAAAATAACACTAACATTCCTAGTTATCTTTACTAACAAAAAGCAAAAATTAATTGGCTCAGTATCATCAAATTAACAAATGAACAAATTGTTGCGAAATAAAGTTTATTTAACTTCCCAGAAGCCACAAAAGCAGCAAAAAAATATACTTTTACACCCCGAGTATACTACTTTATAATCGAGTTTGTAGACTCCAATCACCTCATCATCGTTTTAATTTCCTGTATAATTATAAAACGAGCCAACAAAATAGAACGAATTCGTCGGGATTAGTATCCACATCTTCAAATATTCGAACAATAGCTCTTAAATATTCGACCGGGATATGATTTTAATTTCAGATGTTTAAATATACGTTGTTGCTACTTGTCACTTCAAATAAATAGGAATATTCCTTTTAATTTTAGACGATGAGAACTGACGCGACAAAATCAATTCGTCATTAGTTTCGTCGGTAGAAGTTTACCCCATCCCATAATTTCCCGCTGAGATTTTACCCGACAAAGTTTTGAATTTCGTCGGCTGAAATTGACTTTTCCCGACAAAGTTCAGAAGTCGTCGGCTTAAATTAATTTTTTCCGACAAAGTTTAAACATTTGTCGGCTAAAATTTTTTTTGCCCGACAAACATTTTGTTCGTCGGCACTTTTTCGTCGACAGAGACCCATAATTTCGCGCCAAAGTTTTCCCGACAAAAGTTTTCAAATTCGTCGGCTAAATCTGTTTATGCCGACAAATTTTTTTTTCGTCGGCAATTTTTTGTCGGCATTAGTGATCATCATTCATCATTGATCACGACGCACTGTTAACAACAAAATTGAAAAGAAAACAGCTCTTTCGAATTCACGACGACTTCTAACAGCAACTAATATAATTAATTTTATTTATACCAATGGAAATAATTAACTACCGCCTTATATACGTAAACTAATTTTCCAGTAAATAAAGGCCACATCTACTCCATATAGTTTAATTAAGCACGTGGAAAAAAAAGTATGAAGGTGATAGCTAGCTAACATGTGGTTATAGTATGTTATTAATTACAATATATTTCAGCTATGCTATATGCAGCATGCATGGTGTTGAGAGTTGAAGATTTTTTTGATGAGTGATGAATATTTAATACAGAATATTCTTGAAAACAATAGTTGGATTTTACTATACAATTATCGTTACTGATCATTAATTTGTTGAGTTTCTAATTTACTGGGTCGGTTTATAGTTTATGCCACTAAAAAGATGGTAATAATACATGTAGAAATTAAGTTATAAACGTACTGAAAATTACCATATAATTTATCTGATTAATTAAATTGAAGTTACCTACAAATATATCACCATTCAACGCCAAAAGACAAATCACTGATTGGTACGTAAAAATAAACTTACTCTCTAAAAGGCCGAATTCTTACATCTCTTTTAACATTTGATACATATTATAATAGCCTTTTGCTTCATTAAACATCTTACAATATCAAACAAAATATTACTTTCAAAGACATATTTACCATAAATCATTCACTAATTAATATTAGCATATTTAGTTTCCGTTTTTTTAATGATATTTCATATTAAGAGTTAATTTACCATAAATCACTCCCTAGTAGAATCATCTACTAGTATAAGTAGTAGAATCATGCAATATCATATATAGTACCTTCTTGTATCTTATGTAACAGCATATATAGTATCATCATGTGGGGTATATAGTAGCATCTTGTATCATATGTAGTATAATCATGTAGCGTGTCTATTAGCATCTTGTAGCATATGCATACCCTCGTGAAACATGTAGTATAATCATTAGTAGCATATATATGTAGCAGTATCATGTTGTATATGTAGCATCTTGTATGTTGTGTAGTAAAATCGTGTAGCGTGTGTAGTAGCATTTTGTAGCATATGTAGTAGTAACATGATGTTGTATATGTAGTAAAATTATAAAACATATGTAGTAATATATGCAGTAGAATCATGAAACATATATATGTAGTAGAATCATATAGTAACATCATGTATTATGTGTAGTAGCATCGTGTATCGTATGTAATAGCATCATGTAACATATGTAGTAGAATCATGTAATAGCATACATAGTAGCACCATGTCGTATATGTAGTAACATCATGTCGTATATGTAGTAGTAGTGGCGGATTCAGGATTTCGGTTGAATGGGAGAACAATTATATATATACATAAATCATTTTAACTATAATATATGTATATGTATATATTTATATTTATATTTTTTTAGGTAAGATAAGAGTTTTCAAACGATGTTATGCATTATTTAATAAACTCCATTGATTTATTATACGAGACAACATATGATATATATATGTTTTTTTCGACGCATTTTGATAAATTTTGGCCATGTACCTTATTTATATTTAGTATGCATAATGAACTAAAATGCTAATGTTTTAAAAAATCATTTTATTGTTAAAAATTAAAACCAGCAAAATAGTCTTATTACAACATAAAATAAACAATGATGATAGTATCGAAAGTAATTTTTAGCAAAAAATTGCAATGTTTTAAATGACAAACTCGGCCAAAAATAACAGTTTAGGGAGATTCGAACTATGAACCTTAGGTGAGCACAAAGTTTATAGTTGGGACACTTAACCACTAAGCTACACAAATTATTTGATAAAATATTACTTGTTTGAAATCCAGCAGGGCAACTGCCCCCACTAGGCCTATACTGCATCCGCCACTAGTAGCATATATAGATGTCGTATATGTATTAGAATCATGTAGCATATATAGTAGGATCGCGCAGCATGTGTGATAGCATATGTAGCATAAAACTAATTAATGATCAGATTCTATGATTACAAAGAAATTTACAAAATCCTTACTTTAAACAAAAAATTCATCAACATACTTAATGAAACAATACCCAAATAATAATTCGGAACATGTTTGAGTTTGAATAGATGTTGAGTTTCGAATCAATAACACCATAACAATCGGATAAATATGAATCATTATGCAAAGAATTGTTAGAACTTACGAATAATATATGTTGATTTTTACCAAATTAGATTTTTAATCAATATCTCGATTGCTCTTTTTTCTCTCTAAAATTTTCATTGTGATGAAATAATTCAAAACTAAATCAAAGTGGTAAATAATCATAATTAACTTGTTATGTTTATGGGTTAAAATATGGTAAGTTTTTATGTTTTGTTTAAGTACAAATTTCCTAAAAATGGTAAGTTTTTATTATTCATATATACATGAGAGAGATGATAGTTCAACTGGTATAATAGGTAAATAATAAGTAATATATATATCTTTAAAAATGTTTTTATTTATGTACGTTTCTCTATGTAAGTACCATTTATACATACATATTCTTCATTTTCTCAAAAAGACATGTGGATTCTCGAAGTTTATACCTTTGTTGGACATCATTTTACTTTGATATCGTTTTGTTTATGTAGTATTTTACCAAAGTGGTAAACAAGATTATGATATTTCCACTTTTTGGCATTTTCACCCTTTCAATTTATTAGCCAATAGGAGAAGTAGCCAAGTACTAGGTATAAACACTTGTACATATTCTGATGCGAACAAATCGATAGTTGAGATTCATTTTAGTGACCAACTGTTTTTCCTCTTTTCAAATTCTCTCTCTCTCTCGTTTTATGTCAATATCGTAATTGCTCATATTCGACACAAACTGCACACATTAAGATAATATTTGGAATCTTTGCACTTGCACCATAAGGTTAGATATCGCAAAAATCATAGAAAAAGACGGGTTGTTTTTGGCTAGATCACCGGCTCTTGTATTCGAACCAGAGGGCCCATATATGCTTTAATGCTTGTAGTAATTCGATGAGTCATAAGTAGGGGTGGCTTCGGTACGGTACCGACTTTTTTGACCATATACCAATACCGAACCGAACTTGTTTGGTTTGAAAAAAATTATACCATAACCGAACCGAAAAAGTCGGTTACCGAAAGTTCGGTAACCGACTTTTTCGGTTCGGTACGGTTCGGTTTTCCGTTTTATACCGAAACATTATTATTATTAAAAAATAATTCTTGATAACAATAAAATAGCAAAAAAGTTTGTAAAAATTAAAATGCATACAACTATTCTTATATTTGCTATTTTAACGATTGTATTTGGATTCGTAAATAGGAAAGTAAGTCTTGAGAAAAATTAAAATAAACTATAATACAATTTATTTGTAAGTTATAACTATGCGTAAATTTATATATATTTTATAATTTTAATGTTCGGTTCGGTTCGGTATTGTACCAAACATACGAAATGAATACCGAAACCGAACCGACTTTTAAAGTTTGGTTCGGTTGTACCGTACCGAAAAGTCGGTATACCGAACTTTCGGTACCAACTTGTTTGGTTCGGTTCGAAAATCGGTCGGTTGGTACAAATCGGTATAAAAAGTCCAGCCCTAGTCATAAGAAGGGGGACAATAGCTGTTAGGGAAAATTACCAAAAGATACAACTATTTTAAACTAATTATCAAAAAATTACACCTCAACACTTTATTCCCAAAACATACAACTAATTAAAATTATAAATACTAAATAATTTATATTTTTTAATAGCCCTCTCCCTCTCTCTCTCTCTCTATATATATATATATATAGGGGAAGGATCCGTACACACATAAAAAAACACATTATCTTTACATATCAATCACAACCCTCTATTTACTAACTTTTAATGGTCAAGATTATGTGTTTATTCTTGTTATTAGATAAACTAGTCTTGACAATTAAAAGTTAGTAAATGGAGGGTTCGATTGATGTGTAAAGATAATGTGTTTTTTTTATGTGTGTATAGATCCTCCCCCATATATATATATACATATATATATATATACATATACACACACATACAAAAATATCAACTACAACATTCGCCCTCCTCTCTCCGCCACCTATCTCCACCACCTTCCGCCGCACCTCCCTCCATCTCCGATTCCGTCACCATCTCCTCAAATCCCAACCCTCCATCTTCCCCACCCTCACCCACACTCCTACTTTAACCCAAATCTCCATCATCCGATCAAAACTCATTCCCCCAATAAAATCCTTATCTAAACTTATCTCCGTAACAGTTATAGCAGAACCATTGGTTTCTGAACCCCTTTTCCATTTTCACTTTTTTTGTTTTGTTGTTATCATAAAACTTGATTATAACTAGGTTAAATCTTTAGAATTTTTTACATAGTATTTTTTTTTGTGCTCTACATATCAGGTATGTAGAGGATTACATTTATTTGGAATTTTGTTTTGTTTTTAATCTGATTGTGTTTTCTACTTGTTGGAATTGATTTAGTGAGAAGGCTCATTTTCATTTTTTTTATATGAAATTGGCTTTTGTTTATCTTTGATTGGAGTGATTCTCATTTTTGTGGCATAATTGATAAGTTATTAAATAATCGGGGATTTATCGTTTTCCTCTTCAGAGATTTTATTGTTGGAATTGATTTACTCAAGAACTTCATTTTCATTTTTTCTATATGAATTAGGATTTTGTTTTTCTTCGATCGGAACGATACTCATTTTTGGGCATAATTGGTAAGTAACTAAATAATTGTGAATATATCGCTTTCATTTTCCACCATAGCCATACACAATATATTTTGTATTCATTGACACTTCCCCTTCTTTGTGTTTTTGTTATTCATACACAATATACCGTTTATACATGCTCTTTAATACGGGCATACACAATACACAATTATACATGCTATTAAATACAGGCATACACAATATATTGTTTATATATTATTTTTAATACAGACATACACAATACATTGTTATACACACTTTTTTATACAGCCATACACAATACATTGTGTTTTTTTTTAATAACTGTGTATTGTGTTTTGGTTATTATCCATACACAATACCTTGTTTATACATGTTCTTTAATACAGTCATACACAGTACAAAGTTTATACATGCTATTAAATACATGCATACACAATATATTATTTATACATACTCTTTAATACAGGCATACACAATACATTGTTATACATGCTCTTTTATACAACCACACGCAGTACATTGTGTATCCATTTAGACTGCCTTTTTTGTGTTTTGCTTATTATCCATACATAATATATTTTTTATACACGTTATTTAATACAGGCATATACAATACATCTTTTATATATGCTTTTTAATACAGCCATACACAATACATTGTTTATCCATTGACACTTTTTGTGTGTTTTGTTTATATTGTTTTGTAGTGCGATGGGTAGTATTTTTTATGATGACTTAATACAGGCATACACAATATGGTGACTTCATACACGATATGGTCTCAAGTTCACACACATTAATGTTTTGTAATTAATAATAATATAATTGTTGCATGTATTTCACTGTTTGTTGGCATGCATGTTTCATTTACGCAATATGGCTGCAATTTCTTAAACATGCTTTTTAATACAGGCATACACAATACATTATTTATACATGTTTTTTAATACAGATATACACAATACATTATTTATCCATTGACATTGTCCATTTTTTGTGTTTTTGTTATTATTCATACACAATACACGTTTATACATGTTGTTTAATACAGGCATAAACAATACATTTTTTATACATGCTCTTTAATACATGCATACACAATACACTTTTTGTACATGCTCTTTAATACAGACATACACAATACACAATTTATACCTGTTTTTTAATACATGCATACACAATACACTATTTATACATGCTCTTTAATACATTAATACATTAATACATAATACATATTCTATGCATGCTATTTAATACAGACATACACAATACACAGTTTATACATGTTTTTTTAATACGGGCATACATAATACATTATTTATGCATGCTCTTTAATACAGACATACACAATACACAGTTTTTACATGTTTTTTTAATACGGACATACACAATACACTATTTATACATGTTCTTTAATACATGCATACACAATACATATTTTATACATGCTCTTTAATACAAGCATACACAATACACAGTTTATACATATTTTTTAATACAGACATGCACAGAACATTATTTATACATGCTATTTAATACAAACATACACAATACACAGTTTATACATGTTTTTTTTAATACGGACATACACAATACACTATTTATACATGCTCTTTAATACATGCATACACAATACATATTTTATATATGCTTTTTAATACAGGCATACACAATACATTGTTTATACATGCTCTTTAATACAGTCATACACAATACATTCTGTATCCATTGACACTGTCCATTTTTTTGTTTTTTTTTTCTTATTATTAATAAACAATACACTTTTTATACATGCTCTTTAATACATGCATACACAATACATAATTTATACATGTTTTTTAATACGGGCATACACAATACATTATTTATACATGTTATTTAATACATGCATACACAACACACAACTTATACATGTTTTTTAATACGAAAATACGCAATACAGACATACACAATACATTGTTATACATTGCATATAAAAAGTGATGATTTCATATTTGCATACACAATGTAATTTTACAAACAATATGAAAAATCACCATTTTCTATCCAATTTAAAAAGTGCATATACAATATTAAAAAGTGCATAACCAATAAAAAAGAGACATACATAATCCAAAAAAATAAATACACAATCGAGAAAAGTGCATACACAATCCAAAAAAATGCATAAACGATCAAGAAAAGGGCATACACAATCAAAAAAGTGCATACATAATACAAAAAATTAAATACACAATACAAAAAAATTCATAAAAAATAAGAAAAATGTATACACAATCGAATTTTCCAGGCTTTTCGAAGTTTTTTCATTTTTTTGCGATTTTAGATTTTTCTTTGTTTTTTTAACCATGTTTTGTATTTTTTCGGGTTTCCGACTTTTTAAAAGGTTTTTCCAGCTTTTCGATTTTTTTGAACTTTTTTGATTTTTTTTGTGATTTTTTTATTTTTATTGGTTTTTTTTTTGTTTTTCTACCATTTTTTTGGGTTTTTTCGGGTTACCGACTTTTTTAAAAGTTTTTTCAACATATTTTTAGTTTTTTTGGATTCTCGAATTTTTTGAAATTTTTTCTTTTTTATTTATTTATAATTTTCTTGTTTTTTCTTGTTTTTACCATATTTTTGGGATTTTTCGGGTTCTCGACTTTTCTGAACTTTATTTTTATATATTTTTGTGAATTTGGATTTTTCTTGGTTTTTTTTTATTTTTTGCCACTTTTTTGGAGTTTTTTCGGGTTCCCGACTTTTTAAAGGTTTTTTCAGCACTTTTTTGGTTTTTTTGGGTTCTCGATTTTTGTGAAATTTTTTCATTCTTTTTGTGATTTTGGATTTTTCTTTGTTTTTTCTTTGTTTTTTTAACCATTTTTTGGGCTTTTTCGGGTTCCCAACTTTTTAAAAGGTTTTTTCAGCCTTTTTTGGGTTTTTTCGGATTCTCGACTTTTTTGAATTTTTTTCATTTTTTTGTGAATTTGGATTTTTATTGTTTTTTTTATTTTTTTAACATTTTTTGGGATTTTTTCGGGTTCCCGACCTTTTTAAAGGTTTTTCCACCATTTTTTGGGTTTTTTCGGGTTCTCGACTTTTTTGAATTTTTTTTATTTTTTGTTGTAATTTTATTTTTTTCGGTTTAGAAGTCATTTTAACATTAAATAAGATAGCATTTTGTAGGGAAAAAATGATGATTTAGAAAGAGAGAGGAGAGAGAGGAGAAATAGAAATTTTTTGGTAGGTAAGGAGAAATATTATCTTTTTTTCTATTTGAGTCAATTGTATGTTTTGGGAATAATTTGTTTTGGTTGTATGTTTTGGTAATATTTCATAACACATTGTATGTTTTGGGTATTGACCCTGTTTGTTATTGAGGATTTTACGTGCAAATATTTTTTTATTTTTTTTGACATGAGTGCAAATATTTGTTTTCTCCTTTTATTTATTATAACTATGTAACTTGTGGGAATGTGTTTACTTCCGTATAACTAGGAGTGGAATCGGCACGAGATCCGACCCAAAAACCTTAAACCCGTGTCCCGATCCGATAGTTTTCGGATGCCATTAAAAAGTCCCGATCTCGATCCGAAAATGGTCGGGTCCCGATAGTTCGGAATTCCGAAAGGTCGGGACGAGTATTTCCCGATAATTCATACTCCTAAAAAAACTTGTTAAAAAGTTACAACATAACTAGGAATTTTGTTGAAAAATTGCTTCGACTTTTAAACAAAATAAAAAAATGGGAAAATACTAAATGTTGATATTGTATTCGTTTATAATATTATCAAACAACTAATTATTATTAAAAAAAACAATAACATTATTCAAATTAAAAGCTGCAAACAAGTGTTATAATTCTAATTATTCAAGATTAATATAGATAGACAACAAATGCAACAAGAAACTCATACGAAATATCAAAGCGAATAAAATGAATAAAATAGTGTATATGATGAAAGGTAATCAATGATTAAATTAATAAATATACACAAGTGTGCATATATATGTTTAAAAAACGGAATAAAAGTGTTGTACTTAGTAGATAAAGTAGAGGTGGGAGTTAGTTTATTTTTTTAATAAATATAAATTAGTACTATTCATAATATGATTTTTTTTAATGTATTTAATTCTGTCGGGTCGAGTCGGAAAATCCATCGGCATTGAGAATAAAAATCCGATTCTGAACCGAATTAGTTTGGGACATGACAAAATCCGACCTTTCGGATCGGGACAAGATCGGGTCTGGAAAAAATCGGATCGAGACCGGATTAGATGTCGGATCGGGTCGGAATTTCGGGAATTTTTTTTCAACCCTACTTAAAACTATTTATTAATTTTTTTTTTTGAATTGAGTATTATTATCATTTGTGCTGTAAAACTTTAGGTTGCTTAAGAAAGCATATATATAAAACTATTTATTAATTTTTTTTTTGAATTGAGTATTATTATCATTTGTGCTGTAAAACTTTAGGTTGCTTAAGAAAGCATATATATATATATATATATAATACTTTTCGAACCCTAATCCTAATTACCACGCTATATATAAAATTAGCATCTTTCCTCCAAAATAAAGGATCCCCCTTTTCCTCATTGACACATCCCTCGACGGCTTTTGACTGTTTAATTCACTCTCTGTATTGACGTCAGTATATCATCGAGATAAAGCATGTTGTACTTATGAAAGCGAGTTTAAACTTAATGTTTTGTTACGGGCAATCTCACTCGTATCAAAATGACAAAATGGTCCAATCTAAAGTATACATGTTTAATAATCATGTAATATAATAATAACTTTGATGATCGAGAATATCTAACGATTGGGATCGAGGAACATGGTTATCTTAGCTAGCACTCAACTACTCAAGTTATGAAATATAACCTTGATTGTCCTGAGAATACTAATGGCAACCATTATTATAGGTAGCATTGCTCCGAATAAAATGTAACATTAGTTAGTGAAGAATGTCTCACATTTCACCAGTGTAAAAATATAAATTACAGAATTAATATTCGAAAAGGTCTGTGGTTACTATTTACTAATCTGGTTCTTAATCCAATTGCCAATAATCTTTGTTAAAGAACTCATACAACCACATAGAGACAGAGGATCGAGTGAGTAAGCTGAGAAGCACATGTACATGTGAAAAGCAAAACCATTAGCAAAAATGCTAACAACTAGTAACTAATAACAAAACAAAACAAAAAAAACTACTATTAAGATCAAAGTAAGTAAAGCCCACTGGAAAGCAAATCCTTTAACAGTAAATTAATATATTTACATAATTAAAACAACTGCTTTAACTCAAACCACATGTATTATACACTCCCGTGATATATATGGCCAATTTAATTTATGGATTACCAACTAAATTCTCTCACGGGTACGTACGGTCTTTTCAAATTAACATGAACCAATCATGTTTAACTAAAAAAACAAATTACAAAAATAAAACATAAAAAATGCATTTTTGAAGAAATTATAGCCTAGAAAATCAAAGTATCTGATCTATGATTCCTCTTATGAATAGGTAAGTTTTGCCTACAAAAATCTCATAAGTAGTGCGGTTATTTTGTGGAACCGCTTAATTAAAGTAGCAAATGTGACAAATCGGTGGTGGTTTGAGTGTGTATTGACATTATAATCATGCAAGAGTCAAAATTTAGTTGGAAGTTCGTCGGTAAACATTCTTGTGTAGGAGCATTCATGTCTCGGTATATATGTGAAACAACTGCATTTTAGGTTCGAGTATTCCCTGAAAAGTTTCAAGAAGTACAAATAACTCTAACCCAAAATCAGGGGTGAAACCAGAAATCGTATACGAGGGTAGTAGAACGGACATAAACGCACTACAAAAAAATACTCAAATAACGACGGGATTAGTGACGGTATTTTTTGTTACGAGCTTATTAACGACGGTTTTTGTGACGGATTTATGACAGTTTAGTCAATTTGCGACAGATTTGTGACAGCTTTTTAAATTAGCGACAGGCTTGTGACAGCTTTTGACTCTCACTAAATCAAACATTATTTTGTAGTGACGTTAGTGTTAAATGAAAAAAAATTAGAGCGGCAACAAATCACTATATTCAACAAATTATAATCAAATAATTGCATGATATACATTAGTTATAGACTTATAGCTAATGGAAGGTTGTATATTATACTAGGTGGCTTTTTATCTTGTTCATTTGGGCATCTAATCGCACATCCACAGTCACGCGTATACTCATAGTAATATATTTTTTTCCAACAGTTTAACTACCATCATCCTCTGAAACTATTATAAACTTCAAAAAATATAATAATAAAAAAACTAACTACTTCATATTTCTACATTGTTTTCATGAGAAAAAAAGGTTACACACTTCTGGCCTATATATACCCTCAACCCTCAACTCTTTAACCCACCAAGTACAATCAACATCTCTAAAAAGCTACATTTTCATCTAGGGTCATAAAAATGGAAGCATACACAAAAATTGCCATAGTGACATTCTTGTTAGCCACCGTTATCGTCTCGGGGCCCACAAAGGCTTCGGCTCAGAGCATCTGCGGCATGAGCTTCTCAGATATCATGTCATGCAAACCAGCTGTGACGGCAGAAAACCCTCTGCCGCCAACAGCTGGTTGTTGTGCGGCGCTCTATAGCGCCAACTGGTCATGCTTGTGCAGGTACAAAAAGAATAATGTGTTGGGCTCGTTTGGCGTCGATCCGACACTAGCAATGCTACTTCCTGTCAAGTGCAATCTTTTGCAAACCGTCCCTTGTGTTTAAATGAGCATTAATACGTATCATCCACCATTTGCTTGCAGCTTTAAGCATGGACG